>CM040910.1:24123273-25323273 GCA_023029165.1 Gobiocypris rarus
AGGAGGCGTCAAACCCATTATCTTTCACTTTTTAAAAAATAAAAAATAGGCCACAATTATGTTTTGATCTGGAACATTTCACCCAAAAATAAAATGTTGGTCACTATTTTAGGTAAATTTAGGTAAGATGTTAATTGGTTCCTTCCTAGGATAATTCGGGATTCTGTAATATTTCAAATTTACATATAATTAATTTTCTAAATATCCCACATCATTGGACACTTTTATCGTGTTAGCCCTTAAGTTTTTTAATAAACAAAAATACAGCTGCATGCCATTGATTGTATAAGGAGAGGGTTGTATTTGTTCCTGTACTTCACACGTGCTATCTTATACACTCATGGCATAGCGCTGTCGTCTCAAAGGGATCCAGGTTCAAGTCTGACCTAGATCACATCCAGATGCCATTTCACCTCTCTCTATCCCATTCACTTCCCTGTCTGCTTCATATTGCCTATTTAGAAGAAGCAAAAAGTCCCAGAAAGAAAGAAAAAACATACAATTTTAACCTTGAATACACTGTAAGTGGATTCAAAAGTGTGTGCTAAACATAAATATGCATTTGTTAGCATTTTATGTTGTGATGTCACTTTAACAGAGAGTTGGATAAAGAAAATATTGTAGGAAAGAACACTGCTGCTCTATAACAGGATCCGCCACTGGTGACAACCGCAGCGAACACACAGCAAAACATTAAACACTTCACATTTCAGCGCTGACATCGGCCTAATCAGACTAACACACTAACTCCTGCTACTATTCCTCTGTATTAGATGCATTCCTGCTGTGTGCTAGTCTATTTTTATTTTTTCATTGTCAAAAGAAAAAAGACTTTCATAAAGTGGTAGGGACAAAATCGGTCATGGCAATGAGTGATGGGGACGTGTCCCTGTTGATACCACTGTAAACGATGCCTACGGCAATAATAATATCCAGATGTGCTTTGGTTTAAGGCTGTAAATCGTACCTTTCACATGGTCTTATTATAATAATGACTGTAATTTTAAGGTAAATACTGTCTGCATTCACGTTTTTTACAATGTATTATAGGTGGACGAGCAAGAGACGTGGAGGAGCACTAATAAAGCCCCAGTTCTCATCATGAAGGAGTTTAGGCATTTAAGGACGAGCGACACCAGTGAAGGACAAGAGAGGACCAGGCCTGGACTTTACGTTATGTTTTATTTATGTTTATTATGTGCGCAGCCGTCCGTGAGAGCCTTTTAAAGAATTTTAAATGTTCGCCGATCCCCAACTCCTTCTTCCCACATCAACAAACTTTATTACATACAGTGGGGAGAACAATTATTCGATACACTGCCGATTTTGCAGGTTTTCCTGTTCTCCACATTACCTTTATTAACTGCACCTGTTTGAACTCGCTACCTGTATAAAAAGACACCTGTCCACACACTCATTCAAACAAACTCCAACCTCTCCACAATGGCCAAGACCAGAGAGCTGTGTAAGGACATCAGGGATAAAATTGTAGACCTCCACCGGCCATGTATCGCAAGACCTTGACCAACAACCTCCTTTCCTCAGTAAGAGCATTGAAGATGGGTCGTGGCTGGGTCTTCCAGCATGACAACGACCCGAAACACACAGCCGGGGCAACTAAGGAGTGGCTCCATAAGAAGCATCTCAAGGTCCTGTAGTGGCCTAGCTAGTCTCCAGACCTGAACCCAATAGAAAATCTTTGGAGAGAGCTGAAAGTCCGTATTGCCCAGCGACAGCGCCGAAACCTGAAGGATCTGGAGAAGGTCTGTATGGAGGAGTGTGCCAACATCCCTGCTGCAGTGTGTGCAAACCTGGTCAAGAACTACAGGAAACGTTTGATCTCTGTAATTGCAAACAAAGGTTTCTGTACCAAATATTAAGTTCTGCTTTTCTGATGTATACAAAATTATGTCATGCAAATTATCAGAAAATTCTGGGATATGAAAAGAACTACCTGATCTAAGTGTTAAAAATGACTTGGTTGATCTAATCTAATGTAGACATGTTGGTGACTTGATCAACATTTTTACAGTACAGAAGAATGTGAATTTGCATCAAGTATAGACAAAACGAAATTGTAAACTCCATGAGCTGATATGGTAGCCCTGCTCTATAATGCAATCAAATATTAAAACATGGGAAGGTAGAGAAAGTGAAAAAGACATAGCAAATGAATAAGAAGGGGAAAGGAAACAAGAGAGGCATGATGTCATTGATATTCCAAAGTCTAGGATTTTTTGGCCCTTAGGAGAAATCAGCTGCTGTTGTGGACTCTGCATTACAATAACCCAATGCTCAAATTAATTCAGTACTGTAATAATTAAATGCTTTTCAATCAGTTTTTTAATGTCTTTGGTAATGTTTTGTCACACAACTGAGACTGAATCTACTAATTAGGATAAACCTCTTTTTTCCTGTTCTTCTGAGATTATATGTTTGGGTCTGTTTGGCAGTCTGACAGAAAGAGAAGATGATGAAGAGGGAAGAGTACAGGATATTCGTTCAGTCTGACATGTCTTTGAACTGGATGCCGTGACTCAGGCGGGGCCTGTCACCACTACATTACAGTCTGGCAAAAGTGCAAGCCCAATTAGTTTTCAGAAAAACACTCATATGCAATCACTCTCAAAGCACTTGTATATATTCTACTCTCTCACTGGCACATGCTCACTTCCTCTGCACACATATCCTCAGATACTCACATGCACATACATTTCCATTGTGAAGAACCCCACCTTAAATAGGCTCGTTAGAATAGGGGGAACGCAACATAAAAGGACACGCGAGACAAGAAAGGCATTTTATCATCAATTTATTGAAACATTAAAAAGTTGCAATGCCAGTAAGAGGGCTAAAGTTTCCTTCTCAGTTTTTGAGTAATTTAACTGATGACGGTTAAATTTAGCAGAACAATAGGATACTGGGTGAGCTATTCCGTCAGCACCCTCTTGTAGAAGAACAGCTCCCGCTCTCTACCACTGGCATCCACCTCCAGCTGGAACGCACCAGACACATCCAGAGCCGAGAGAACAGGAGCACTACAAAGCAAAGATGCCGGTGACACTCTTCAGTCCAACTAAAATCAATTTTGTGACTACACAATCGAATTAAAGGAACAACACTCGAAAAGTTCTTACAAAAACAGTGATAGTATCCTACCATCCCGAGAAACCTACGTAGCTCTCGCCTCATAGTAGGTACCAGGTACTCAAGAATAGCAACCACTTTTCCATCTAATGGTCGTACCTGCCCATTTCCTACCTGCTTTCCCAGGTATGCGACAGAAGCTTTTCTCTCCTAGTAAAAAAAACACTTTTTGAGATTTAAGGTGAGAGACGCAGCAGATAAATGATGAAACACTTCATACAAAAGTCAACAGATGTTCAGTTCATGTGGACGAATAGATGACCACGTCATCTAAATAGATGTTACAATTCTCAACTTCGCCCAAAACCATGCACATCAAACTCTGAAACGCTGCCGGGGCGTTTCGCAGGCCAAACGCCATACGTGTGTATTGCAGAAATGAATCAGGAGTGGCGAATGCAGACATCTCGGAAGCATGCTAGGTTAAAGACACCTGCCAATAGCCTTTGAGTAGATCTAATTTTGTGATACTTTTCCACCCTAATATTATCAATGCAATCATTGATACTGGGTAACGGAAAAGCATCAGGCACAGTGACAGAGTTAACCTTTCTAAAATCAGTGCAAAACCGGACAGACCCGACAGATTTTGAAACTAAAACACATGGCGAGCTCCAAGGACTGCTACTCGAAACAGCAAAACCATTTTGCAGAAGATAGGTTACTTCATGTTTCATCATTTCTCTTTTCCTTACTGGACAGCGGTATGCATGTTACTTTACAGGCAGTGCATTACCAACGTTGATATCATGCGTGATGACAGAGGTACCAGGAGGGACGTCATGGAATAAGTTCGGAAAATGGTCCAACAACCTCTTGATGTCCTGCTGCTATTCAACAGACAAACAAGACAGTTGAGAGGGAAGCATTTATATAACTTCAGAGTTTTTCAAAGAACTACCCTCTAAAACTTCCATAGAAACCTCCAATCCATCAATGATGTCATCTGTAGGCAGATGACATCCTTTTTCCATTACAGATAGTACCTCCACAATAGTACCTGGTCGTCATAGCAACACCGCAGGAAACTGCCATGACGTAATCATCTACGCGACAAAGACCCGCTACCCACACACACAGGACAATGGAGGATATAGAGTGTATATCCTTGTTGCCCCATCAAGCTCTCGCTGGATCCTCTCTTCGGCAACCAAACAAAGGAAAGTCTGCACCTCCTCATTTGACCACGGCGTATTCTTCCGAGGGAACATCAGCACCATCAAAATGTTTCACTGATGTTTCACAGGCCTTGTCCTTCACATCAGCACGACACAAATACGACTTTAACATATTTATATGACACCTCCATTCAGGAGTTTGGATTACATAATCCCTCTCACTCACCCTGCTTTTTATCACATAAGGACCTGAAAACCCGCGCAGTAAAAGCAGACCCAGGAGTAGGAATCAACACCAAAACTTTCTCTCCTGGTAAAAAAATGTTTGTGCCACTGCCATCTGATCGAAACAGTGCTTAATTTTCTTCTGTGACAGAGCAAGTGCTTCTTTGGCCGCTGTGCAAGCAGTTCGCAAACGTTCATGAATGCAGGTGACAAGATCAATAACATCTGTTTTCTCTGAAGGACCTGTTCAAAGAAATTCCTCTTTCAACATTTTTAAAGGCCCACGAACATTATGGCCACACACTAATTCCGAAGGACTAAATCCTTCACGCACCGCAAATAAAACAAAAAGAACTCCCTCTTCCCAATTGTGCTCAGTCTCAATGCAATATTTAAGCTAATACTTCAAAGGCTGATGCCAGCGTTCCAAAGCCCCCTGAGAATCAGGGTGGTAGGCACTGGACACCACGTGAGACACTCCTAGAGCTTTTAACACATTACGAAAAACGCAAGATAAAAAATTGGACCCCTGGTCCGTTTGTACAACTCTGGGCAAACCAAAAGAGCTTTTGTCACAGACTTAGCAGTTATACTCCTTAAAGGAATCGCTTCTGGAAACCGAGTAGCCACGCACATGATAGTCAATAGATATCGACAACCAGACTTAGCGTGGGGACGAGGACCCACACAATCTACCAAAACGAGTTCAACCGGCCATCCCACGGCCGGTAAAGGGCAGAGAGGAACGGGTGGCACCACCTGATTAGGCTTTCCTCCTACCTGACAGATGTGGCATGTTTTACAGTACTTAGAGACATCGGATTTTAACCCTGGCCAAAAGAAATGCTGGAGTACTACATTGTACTGTATTACCAAGGTGTCCTGACCAAGGATGGTCGTGAGATAAACTTAACACATGCTGTCGAAATGTCGAGGGTACCACAATTTGATGCACCACATTCCAGTCATCCGCCTGCTCATCATTCAGCGTACTACTCCATTTACGCATTAACACTGCGTCATTCCAATAAAACTGTGGATTACATAGTGACAAACTATTCTCAGCATTAGCACAACATTTATGTAAGGCCGGGTCGCTTTTCTGCACTTCAATCAAGACTTCACAAGAAATTTCTGCACCTGCAAGGAAAACCAACCGAACGGGCGAACTAGTCATTTTAACCCCATCCAAGGAATAAGGAAGTGCATAATTTCCTAGAATATCAGAGAAGACAGAATCACTGAGGTTATTATTCTCCCAGACATTACGTTTAGTTTTGCTTGGGTTGTAACACTAACTGCAAACACATCTGGTAAAGTCTTAGCAAGTACATCAGACTGTATATCTCAGCACTGAGTATCAGTCACTTTTACACATGGCATAACCTTACCACCAGCAATATCATTTCCCATTATAAAATCAATACCTTTCACTGGTAACGATGGACAGACTGCTACTTCCTGAAAACACCCTGATGCCAGTTCAGAAGTAACCCATATACGATGAAGAGGAACGGTGACAAACCCCATTTCGATGCCCTGGAGAATTGTCCTGGTTTCAAACTCAGAAGTCGCAGAAAAATCCAAAGTGTTCGACAGTATAAAGGACTGAGATCCCCCAGTGTCACTTAAAATTTGTACTGGTTTTTGACTTTTGACACCACCAGTCAGAGACATGAACCCGTCAAACATGAAAGGCTGAAAACAGGGATCAAGAATAGGAGAAATGCAAGGTGAAGATTTGGTTTTCACCAAAATGAACAGACAGAGACCCTTGTCGCTCCTTTGTATCAGCATCAATTCGGTACATTTCAAGCTGACGTTTTAAATCATATTGTCTCGCCTGAGCTCAATCCTGAGTCTTTAATTGGGAGTCTCTATTTGAGCTAAACAAATTTTTAAGCGCAAATCTGAACGAAATTCAGGCGATGCCTCATTAGAAAGAGAAATTGGTTCAAATTTAGGCATTGAGAATGGTGGACCTAACTCCTCACCAACAGTCACTGGAGTAGCCCGACCACCGACTGGCACTCGTAACGAAGGGCTTCCCGCAGCACCTATCGCTGGACCAGCTGCTTCCTCAGGAACAGCCGTCAAAGAGGAAAAAATATCTTTATCGACTAAAGGAGACACAATACAAGCTTTAATCTCTGCTTTACGCTGTGTTTTAGAAACAGAAACCCCATAGTGCTGAGCAATCAGAAGCGGATCGTTATTTCGACATGCCTCTCAACCCCAGGTTGATCTGTGAATTCAATTAAATCAAAAGTTGCCATAAAGAAAACACTAAGGAAAGAAAAATTCACACACACTCCGGACCTACCTACCTAGCCAAAATCTAACTATAGCCTATAGCTAGCCTTCAGAGGGTACCGATTAACAGAAATTCTCTTCCCCGGAATACCTCTAAACAAATACCTCTAAATAGAATCAGTAAACCGTAGCCTAAACTGGCACTAAGCACAGCCCCGTTGGCTTACTCTACCTGACCGCAGAATGTTTAGGAAAAATCATCTCTGCACACCAAACAAAATTAATTACTTGCAGCTGACTCTCGGGACACAATTACTTACAACCGTAATATCCTGGACCTATCCCGGATGAGCCCCCATTTATGTTACGAACCCTGCCTTAAATAGGCTCGTTAGAAAAGGGGGAACGCAACATAAAAGGACACGCGAGACAAGAAAGGCATTTTATCATCAATTTATTCACATCTCACATGTCACCATCAGCAGCTGGGAGGACAAAATCCAAACACAAACTTAATCTTAATAAACAAACAAAAACACAAACTAACAAGAACACCAAAATAAACACAGAAAAGAACACACAAACACAGCTACCAGCTGGACAGGTCGCACATCAAGCTCAGCCGACTGCAGTGCGTCACACAAGCTGGGCAGCACGAGACATCAAAAGCTTCTCAAGGGTGCACAACACTTCTTCTCCGTGACTAGAGTGGTCGGACGGCTGGAATAAGATGGAAACAACATGATCAGCCAGCACTCGCGGTTACTCTCCCTCCGTCCTATATTCGACTCTCAGAGTCATTAACGCATAGGCAACAGGTATACAGGGGCGGAGCATCCCATCTGAGAAAGGAAAACGAACCAAAATCAATACAAGACAACTCAGATACCAAGCATAATACTCATGATAATACTACTAATAATACCAATAATAATAATAGTAGAAGTAGTAGAGCTTGGATCGTAACACCATATCCATTGCTGCTATCTACCTGCAATGGACAAGTCAGAAATGACAATGAAAGATGAAGGAAAAAAGTTTAGATTATAGCCAGTTTGCTGGCACTTCTGATAGGCCTATTCACAGAACTCTGTGAATTTGATTGTCTATAAACTCACTTTTAGCTTGCTCAGAGGAGGTCACAGATTGAAATCCTTAGACATTAGGGGCTGAGGTTTTTATGATTTCATGAACCTCACAAAGTTAACTTTTAACCAGTACATTAAGGCTGAAGGGAATCATAATAGCAATCGGCTAACTTTGGATCACGTGTGCCTTAATAACAACAAATCACAGCCTTGATGTCATTGAATTTCGTTCAGAGTTATGCAACTGTCAATCATTGTTTGTGGATACCATAGAAATGAATGAGGGGTGCCATAAACTAAATCATACCTGTCGTGCAATTGTCCGTGACTTCTCTAACGAGCCTTGTTATTAAGGCACACATGATCCAAAGTTAGCCGTTTTACTTTTTTCCAGTAGACCCATGGACCCTTGTATCTCCCAATAATAAGACCATCTCTGGACTCTGAGGAAGATCGCAAGGGTTAAGGGGTTTCATTTGGGACAGGGCCATTATTGTGAATTATTTTGGCCTAGATAATGGTGTAGTGAAAATGTGATATTGTAACATACCTACAGTTTACATAATTGCTCACAATGACTAAACTGTCAAAACAGCCTCTGTTTCAGAGTTTAGGGACAGAGGAGTAAACGTTTATAAGTTTAGAATTTTGGCAATGTAAAGTTTAAAAAGAAAAGACAAGAAGAGAAAAAGAAGTGTTGTTCTTCTCTGGTAGTAGATGGCTGCCGATATGATCCCCTTCAGCCTTGATGTACTGGTTAAAAGTTAACTCTGTGAGGTTCATGAAATCATTATCACTTTTTTTGAAGATTTCCCTGCATACCGCAGTGTTAGCTGGCATTACGCTTTTCCGGCTAAGGTTGCAGGCTTTCTTTCAAGTGCTTTTGTCTGAGTCCACACTTTCATGATGCAATACTGTTTTTACTGTTGGGTAGAAGTCTTCTGCAAAGCTTGGTTCTGCAAAAGTGTGCATCGAGGGCACATATCGGCCGCAAAAGGGGGCACACTTCTGAAACCTAAAATGACAAAATGGGACACACACGCAGACGTGGCAGCCATTGTGAGTCCACAAGAATGCAAGTTCACATGAAGTGTGCCATTTGGGACAGGACCAATGATATTATTGCTACACACTTGTTGACTTACTTTTTCCATTTTAATACCACCATCTCCTATTTTAGAGCCAAGTTACTGGCCATTTACTGGCAATGGATAATTTACAATATTATCACATGTGCAGTATTAGCATGATATCAATATTTCATTCAGATTTTGGGGAGGAAAGCAGCTTGATAAACACTAAATGATGCCCTAATAAAAATATAATTTCTGTGATGGTTACGTTTAGGGATATGGAAAATTATTATATTTATTTTTTATACAATAAACAATTTTAATGTAAGACAATATCTAAATAATTAAACTACAAGACAAGTAAAATTAATTTTACATTAATTTAATGTAGCTATTTTGTGACTTGTAGTAGGTGGCTTCAAAAGCCTAAATTAGATATAACTCATATCAAGTCACTGGATACCTCATGGTAATGAGATTCCCACTAATTTGGAAGGGCCACATTGTATGCTAACATTCTCTATTAGCCATTAAAAAGCCTGAAAACACATCAAACAGCTGTGAAACACAGCGAGTCCATTGGTGATATCCAATTAGTTTTAAGCTCCGTTGTTGCTTTAGTTGGTAAACATGCAGAAAAGCGTGCTATCAGCCATTATACATTGTACAGCTATTTATTTACAATTGACTTTTGAATGCAGCTTCAAGCTAATCTCAGCATATCTCAACGGCTGATCTTTGTGTGGTTAATTTAATTGTACTAACAGCTTGATTTGCATATTAATTTGATTAGGAGCTACACAGGTGCCCTCCCAGTAAAGCAGTTTGAGAGAGGGTGTGAAACAGCTTTGCACTGCATGTTTTGCCTTCGCAATCATCACGGGTGTGACGGAACCAATCAGAAGCTGAATATGACGAGATGGTGTGAGGGTGGGAGTGTGTTTGTGTGTGTTGGGGGTTTATAATGGGCACCGCTGGGACATGAAAGTGGCCCACCAGTTGGTCACATGATAACAGCGCTTGATGATTCTCTCCCCAGGGGTTCTGTCTATTCCTGGTTTCTAGTCCAGGGTAACTCCCTTGATGGGTAAATAACAATACATTCACATTTTTGTTCTTAATTTAGGTTAGCAGTAATTTTCATCTGTATGCAAATGCGAGTGTGAAAATAGCTTTACAGGTTTCAGATTGGTGTGTGTTCGGTGTGTGTGTGCAAGTGCGAGATATCGAGAAAGAGGCAGAGAGAGCAAACGAGTAGATCTTCTCTCTCCATAAGTATTCCGCGCTGCGCTCAGATGCAGATTGCTGTGGGATTCTGGTTTGACAGCCTGGCTCACATCAAATGCTGCCAGATAATGTTGTTTAAAGAGAGAATCAGCCGACACTCATCGCCAGCAGCCTCAGAGGAGAGAAGCACCTCATTAAACTGAGCTGCACGTCTGCGTGTCCTCACACAGCTAGAGAAGCGCAGATCTCGCTCTGTGATTAAAAGGAAAGGAGCAGAGATCTGCGCTCCCGCTTGGCAGGGCCATAATGGTGAACAAGCGCTGTGGAAATGTGCTCACTAGACTACAGCTTAACACATGATGAGTGCTATTGTCTTGAGACGATGACAAATCAGTTTCATCTGTGATTGTAATAGAGTGATGACACATTTAATAACATGTGTATCTAGCGGGCTTCTGATAGGCCTATAGCTGCTCGACATAAAACTGTTTATTCTGCTTTCGACTGATTCAGAAGTAGGGGTGTCACAATATACCATTGTTGATGATAACCGTGATATTTAAAATAAGAAATATTGATATTGTGTTAATACACATATGACTGAATCATAAATAACTCAGCACCAGTAACCGGCAATCTGGTTGACACCAACAAAGCAGGTGTCAGTATTGCACCTTAACGCTGGTTGCCACCCATCATTACATGGGAAAAAAAGATAGTGGCTCCATCCCAAATTGCATACTTCCCTACTATATAGTAGGTGAAAAAGTATGTGACAAAAGAAGCATGTCAGAATTCACAGTACTTATAAAAGAGTAGGCAAAAAGTAGATGGGTGACCTGAAGTGTGCATGCATACATAGGGAAAATGCTCTCACTTACAATCCCATGAGGCCATGGGAGAGGATTTGTGAATGATAGTGACGTGACGATGCAGGTCAAGTGATAAGGGCAACATGCTGAATGTAGTACGTCCAGATTACATTCATATTACAGACATTCATACAATATACTTTTTTTAGCTGTTGTAAAGTAATTCTTAATTTAAAATAATTACCTACTCAAGAGAGTATGAGATTTCGGACACAGCCGATGATTTAGCATGCAGTTACTCATGCCACAAAAAAGTATATTTATGGTTACAAACTCTCTCTTTGACTACCTACACTCATATTTTGCGTGCGAGTCACAAAGTTAAAGATAAATTTGGCTGACATTAGTCACTTATTAAACATTATAGAAATTGCAATAATCCTTATCATGAATTATTTAGCTTTGCCCGTGATCATGTAGTAAAAATCCGACATCACAATAGCCATTTTTTATAGTATATTTAATGGCTATACAAAAAAAATGAAATAACTAGCAAAATTGTGCAAGTCACTTAAGCAGTATCATGAAAGAAGAGTGCTGTTTTTCCGAATATCTAGACAGATTCATAAATTCAACAGGGCTCTAGACTGCGACCAAAATGTAAAATTTCACGCGGTCACATTGCTTTCGCGAGATGGACGCGCTAAGCTCTTGATGACAACTATTCAGTGTTTTCAACCACATGAGGTTTATTTTACATTTCACACATTTAAATAGCCTACACAAGTACTAGGAAAACAATACAGTTATAGTTTGAAAAATACACAGTGATGTCTATGGAAATGGCAATAACCATCCATTGACGACGTGATATGTTCATATCAAATACACATAGTGTAAGTAACTATAAAGTTTATTCTATTCTTCTCTCACCTAACCAACCACTTACTTTCATTTCAGATCAGATTCTCTGAACTGTGGCGCAAACTAACATGATCATTACATTTTTCAACAACAAAACACATTCACATTCAGAATCTGAATATCAGGTAGTTGATTACATAACCAGCAAGTTTGTGAATATTTTGAATAAACAATTTGAAAAAACTAAGCATCTGCCATACAGCGCTATTATCACTGTGATGTATCACGTGAAGGGACCAACTGAGAGTGAGTCGCACCAGAGCGACAAGTGGGAAGAATGAGTCTGAGCCCTGTTCAAAAATACTCGCTCAGTGTTTTCGAATGAATTGGCTGAGGGAATGATTCTGACTATATACATTGCAAGAGTAGTATGTTAGTATGCTATTGCGAATTCAGTTAGATTCAGTTGTTTCAGACTTGAATAAACCAGTGGTTTTGAATGAACTGGTTGAGTGAATGATGGCTAGCCCCTAAAGACATTCACATGTTTTGTTCCCGAATAAGCGTTTTTGAACAAATCTGTTGAATACATAAACCAATGACTCCCTCGTTATAACAGACACTTGTCGTCGCCACCTACACTGTAACATAACCTGCGGAATGAGTCAGTGAAAAATCCCCACTACTAATACACAGACTGACAGGCAAGCAGAGTAATGCAAACAGTAAAACATTTTTTCCAGCGATGTTGGCCAATCAAATTGGAGGACCAGAACTAACTGTTGTTAAACTGCTTAAACATTAGATTGAAAACCCTGGGTAGAGACACAAAACCAACCAGATTATACAAATCAGCTTTCTGTCTGGGTAAACAGTGCAGTGAATTTACATCCCAGTCACAGAGATGTATTTGCAGCCGTCTGCATGGTAAATGAATCAAAACTGTTTGCCTCCAATTAAATCAGTTAGTTTATCATGTGTATTGTGAGTGTAATTGGTGGGCTGCAGCCGTCAAAGCTTCCTGCTTTCATCAGGCCAAATTAAAAGACAAACACATATCAGTGTAGTGCTAACCCCATCTGTTGAACTGCGTAAATCTAACGGTCCTGGCCACCTGATCCATGTTCTCACCTCTTCTATGGCCCATTTGGAGAGGTACCCAGGTGGCAACACACACACCTTTATCTGAGCCAAGTCTCATTCACATTTGGGGAGTTTAGTGTCAGGCCAGAGGTCATGTATTTCAAAACTTGACTGCATTTCCCCTTTTGGCCTACAGAGGTCTCTCTGTTTCCTACTACAGACTTGCATCTCTCGACCTCTGTAAGTGAATGTGTCATTTTAGCTTTTAATTATTTGCAGCTCAGTCCAGTAATTAGGTTTGCATTCCAGTGCATTGTGTGGAGATACAGTGTAGCTGTTTTGAGTGAGTCACAAAGCCACAGAGAAGAAATCTAATCACAGTGATTATCTGCTGTCTCTCGCACTGTGCTGTCGCGAGAGATGTGTATTGAGCTGGCTTTGATGAGAGAGCAAAGTTTTAACAGCGGTGCAGACCTGGGCCTCTCTAGTATTAATTTACGTGCCAAAGGTGCTAATTTGGGAGTGAAATGAGTGATCACAGATAGAGAGAACGAAGAGAGATCCCATCAGAAGGTGATAATTTGGAGCACTGTTAGTGCATATTGAAGAAGTGAAAACATTAACATCAAGATCTGCAGGTATGATTGAGCGTTCCCTTGGGGAGGAAGATGCTTTTGACATATCAAAAGTACTACAGATCTCTCACTCTTATGAAATTCTGTAACTCCAGAAGCCAGGATATATAATATTTTAAAAAGGTGTTCAGAATTCCGTGTACTTTACAATCTTAAAACATGATTATCTAACAATCTAAACAAAGAGTTAAATAAGCACGAACCATTTTAAAATGGTTTGTGTGAAAATGATTTTTCAAAAAATCTGGCTTTGTCAGATGTTGTTGCATCATTTCCACCACACCAAACTAAAGTGAGTGTACTTGTTTTGCAAGGAGACAACAATGTCAGAGAACAGCAGCTTGAGATGAAATATGACACGAGTTACGTGAGGAAAACATTTTGACTTGTAAACAGAATCTTTTTTATTATGCATCACTTCCAGTCAAGTATGCAAAAAGTGTGAAAACACTGCATTTAAGTAAACAAGTGTATTTAAGGCTAGCTGTTACATTAGCCTTAGCCAGGCAGAAATATCCTGTGAATCACAATAGGACAAATAAACTAGTGAGAGTGTGAAAAATGCCCATAGTTATACATCCAACTACTATAAGATGTATTATAACTGTGGATACAATTATGTATTAGCATTTACAAATGATTATAAGGTGCATTAGAAAGTATACACTACCGTTCAAAAGTTTTTAATAGATTTTTAACGTTTTTTTAAATAAGTTATGCTCACCAAGACTGCATTTGTGTAATCAAACATGCAGTGAAAACAGTAAATTATGAAATATATCTTCAGTGTGACATGATCCTTCAGAAATCATTCTAATATGATGATTTGCTGCTCAAGAAACATTTCTTATTATCAATGTTTCTTAATATTTTGTTTGAAACCATGAATTTTTACTTCAGGAATTTTCTGATGAATATATACAGGCACATGAAATGGCAGCAGGCTTATTTCTAGCTCTGGGTTCATGCGTCATGTTTTAAGCCTGACTGAGACTGATCACTGGAGCCCCGTGTGAACTTGACCCAGTGGAGCGGATCCCTGAGATGCTGGTTGAGTGTAACCGGATGATAAATCATAAAGGGATACGCTGATGGCCATATGGCCCCAGGCTGCTCTCTGCCCTATCTCCCGGCAGGACCCACCACCACACAGCATGGACACACTGACCCTCACTCCAGAGGCCTGGTCCCTGCCTCGGCCACCATTAACTCACAAAGACAAATGGCCACATTCCCTCCCCCCAGACACACACGGTCCCTGTTCGGCTCTTGTTTTTTTGTCAGCACTCTGCCTCTCTTTTTATTATCTCATTGATACAATGTATTTTGCACAAATGCGGCACAGCGAGCGCCATCACTTGATGACAGGTTTTGAAGCTCTTCGGCTCATTTTGAATAGATGCTGTTTTTTATTATTATTATTCTGTCATGCTGCAGAAAACGGTGTGATCAAATAAAAATTCTCAGAGGTTAAAGGAAAAATCATGTCTCGCTATTTTTTTCCCGGTTTTATTTTGTCAGTACATTCAGCTTTTAGACTCAAAGCTGTTTAAAAGAGAAACGTTTTTTTTTTTTCAAAGTTTGGACCGGTAGATGTAAATCTCATTTATGTCAGGCCCATTGTAAACATTATCTTGGGGGAAACATGACTGAAGAAGTCTCTCATTGTGATGCATTCCTTCAAATTACTTTTTTCTGCAATTAGCATGTCAACTACAAGGCCTCTTTCTGATGGAGATGGCAGAGCCCAGTGAGCTAAAGTGAGTAAAAAACTCTTTTGTTGTCAGAATGGCTCAGATTGGAGTTGGTGGGGGGAGAGAGACCACCAAAAGCACCTGTTTCCCCTTCAGAAAACACTCCAAACACATCAACACGTTTTTTCCCCGTCAGCTTTCGGTCGCAGGTGAGAAGAAAATACAGGAATGAGCAGTGAGGTGGAGAGAGAACAGAAGAGTGGAAACAGAGGAAGCAGGTTTGAGTCGTGTCGTGTTTGGTGGGGTGTTTGTCTTTCACACTGAGTGCTGGCTCACAGCAGATGGGCTCCTCAGTGGGTGGAGCAGTGTCAAAGAGACTGAAGGATTCCCCCCTCCTGAGACCCTCCACCATCGCTCGCACATTACCATACTCATCTCGAGGAGGGGTCGAATTCGGTCCTGCGAGCCTTCAGGGCCTGAGCGGTTTCCCACCCCCCAAACACTAATCTGTGAGGAGAAAAAGATGCCAACCGCATCTGTTTACAGGACTGTAAATAAACATAGCTAGATAAACAGGGATGCGGAGGAATAGCGCTTGATTAGGGAAGACTCCCAGGGACTGTTAAGTGATTTTTTTAAAAGCAGATTAAGGTGTTTTCTGAGTGCAAATGTTACTCATCCCACCCACACGGAATCCGCGGCGGAAAGCGTTCCACAGATTCTCACACAATTGGGAATGCTCTACACAGGCCCTTTCCCTTGAGTGTTTGGGTAATAAATAATGTGGTTCATTTGATAAAATAAAAGTGCAGCACTATTAGGCCCTGTTTACATCTGGAATTAAAATGAGTGATCGTCAATCCGATCACAAGTGGTTGACGCTAAGACTACGTTCAAACTGTCAGTCCAAATCCGATCAGATTTAGCAAGTGTGAACGGCAAAAAAAACAACAACAACAAAAAACACATGAAATGTGATTTTGCCAAATCTGTTTCAAGCTACATTCATAAGTGGTTTGAAATCATATTAATCGCATTTCTGGAAATCTATTTCAGTCTGACTGCTCTGACTGCATTTCACATGGTTCGTGATTTTCTCACGCCACGTAAAACATACATTTCTGATGTTGCTATCCGGTTGTTAAGTCTGACATCACGTGGAAGCGCTTCCGGGTCTCATACCACAAGAAAAACAACAAACGGTGCTAATATACACACACACACAATGTGGTGTAATGCTAACCTTTATCTCTATACCAAAATTCCAGATGGCCAGACAGTGATTCATCTTTTATAATCTTAAAGTCTGTGCCACTGTGAGCACAGAGACTGTTGTGTAGACTGTAAGTATTTAAAATGTTTAACTTTTTAAAATGTTTGATGTTTAATATAAATAGCGCTCATAAACGGCCGTCGATGGCATTCTCAAGTGAAACGAGTTGAGGCTTGGACCCAGAAACGGCGTTCCTTACGTCACGACTTAACAACCGGATAAAATTCTTTTGGATTATTGCAAGATAAAAGCTCTGTGATCAACAAAATTGTATGATACTTGCACGTTTTGTCCATCAAGATAATTATCACAGATGAACACAATTTTTATGAATTTTGAAGTCTAACTTGTTCAAATGACAGGGCACACAGGCAAACAGGAACAGAACAAAACCTTAATAAACTAATGCCGAGTTCAGACTGCACGATTTTCAAACCGGTCGGATTGCAGTTATTTTCACACTGCATGACTATCTGGGGTAGCATTCAGTCACTGCTGTGTTCACACTGCACAACCTACATTTCACAACCAAACACACGAGAGAAGTGACAGGGAAACAACGCAAGACCATGCGTGCGTCACACCGGAGCTCTCGCGCGAGACTGGAATTGTAAAAATCTAGACTTGCAGAAAGCTTGTGATCCAGATTGTCGGTGCACTGATTTGCAGTGAAAAAGAGAAAAAGATTATGGAGGAGGAAATGGTTGGGGAGATGCGGAAAGCAAGGATAGTGTTTTGCAAAGAGAGTTGGAAGTAAATAAATTATTTTGCAGTGAAAAAGAAAAAGTTCTGTTCCTGTTGTTCTGCTGTTGCGGCTGGTCAAGCAAATGTTTGTGCTTTGTTTCTGTTTGATATAATTGTAAATCTATCTATCAAAATACTGATATTCTGGTCCATTACTTTTCCAAGATCTTCCCGCTGTACTGTATCTTGCTCTCTCATTGGCTGTAGGTCAACGCGAATGTCTTTTGCGGTCAGAATGCATTTCACACAGCAGGATTTTGAACTGCCGACCAGGCAGGTCCAGGTAGCATGCTAAATATTAAACTCATCTACGATTCTTTTGGATCATGTCTTTGATAATTCACACTGCATGATTGTCCCTCACATGACTGAGCACTGATTTTCCTATGATTTCGGGCATTAGTCTGCAATTTCACAAAAACCTGTTGGTGAGTGAAAAATGGGTCTAAAATCAGGCAGTGTGAACTCGGCATTAGCCAACACAGAACATATACTATGTGACAGACAACTATTTTAAGTTCTTCAAAGAACCTTTCAGTTAACAGTTCTTAAAAGACTGTATTGTGTATAATGCTAACAAACCCGATTCCAAAAAAGTTGGAATACTGTACAAATTGTGAATAAAAAAAGGAATACAATAATTTACAAATCTTATAAACTTATATTTTATTCACAATACAATATAAATAACATATCAAATGTTGAAAGTGAGACATTTTGAAATGTCATGCCAAATATTGGCTCATTTTGGATTTCATGAGAGCTGCACATTCCAAAAAAGTTGGGACAGGAAGCAATAAGAGGCCAGAAAAATTAAATGTACATATAAATAACAGTTAGAGGACCAATTTGCAACTTATTAGGTCAATTAGCAACATGATTGGGTATAAAAAGAGCCTCTCAGAGTAGCAGTGTCTTTCAGAAGTCAAGAAGGATCACCAATTCCCCCAATGCTACGGCGAAAAATAGTGGAGCAATATCAGAAAGGAGTTTCTCAAAGAAAAATTGCTAAGAGTTTGAAGTTATCATCATCTACAGTGCATAATATCATCCAAAGATTCAGAGAATCTGGAACAATCTCTGTGTGTAAGGTGGTTCAAGGCCAGAAAACCACTGGATGCCTGTGATCTTTGTCCTAAGGAGGACAAGGACAACCCAAGTTGTTATTAGCACTCAGTTCAGAAGCCTGCATCTCCGATGGTATGGGGTTGCATGAGTGTGTGTGGCATGGGCAGCTTACACATCTGGAAAGGCACCATCAATGCTGAAAGGTATATCCAAGTTCTAGAATGACATATGCTCCCGTCCAGACATCCTCTCTTTCAGGGAAGACCTTGCATTTTCCAACATGACAATGCCAGACCACATACTGCATCAATTACAACATCATGGCTGCGTAGAAGAAGGATCTGGGCACTGAAATGGCCAGCCTGCAGTCCAGATCTTTCACTCATAGAAAACATTTGAAGCATCATAAAGAGGAAGAAGACCTAAGACAGTTGAATAACTAGAAGCCTGTATTAGACAAGAATGGGACCACATTTCTATTCCTAAACCTGAGCAACTTGTCTCCTCAGTCCCGACATTTGCAGACTGTTATAAAAAGAAGAAGGGATGCCACAGTGGTAAACATGGCCTTGTCCCAACTTTTTTGAGATGTGTTGATGCCATGACATTTAAACTTATGTTCTTATCAATCTTATTTTTCTCAGTTTTAAACATTTGATATGTCATTTATGTTGTATTCTGCATAAAATATTGAAATTTGAAACTTCCACATCTTGCATTCTGTTTTTTTTTTTTTTCACAATTTGTACAGTGTCCCAACTTTTTTGGAATCGGGTTTGTAAATAAATGCGACTTGACATAAAAAAACCTTTTTCTTTATATTTTAATCATCATTTTAATAATCTAAAAGCTTTTTTCCATGAAAAAGAACATTTTGTGCAATGGAAAGGCTTTATGATATTAAAGGTTCTTCATAGAACAGTGTAAATAGTGTTGTTCTAAACCTGTATGGATTACTTTTTTCAGTGGAAAACTGAATATTTTTATTTTATGCACAGAAACTGTTGAAACATTTATCAATTTCTATTGTGTTCCACAGAATTAAGAAAGTCATACAGGTTTGAAAAGAAATAAGGTTGAGTATTTGGGTGAACTATCCCATTAAAATTGTGTATTTCATTAAATTACTTCCATTACTTTTACTGCTAAGAAAATAATCTTCACCAAAGTCATTCTTTTGGGTTTATTTGCTAATATTAAGCTAATTTCGGAAGAAACAGGAAAAGAGGTCAACTACAGGAAGCTGTCATTTTTTATATAGACAATTGTCCGTCATATTAAGGGCTTCCACATCCTATATAAAAAGCTTGGAGCATGTCCAATCTACAATACAAACAACAAATTAGAAAGATTGAGCTGTTGATTCGAGATAGGTGGCCCCATTGAACAGAGAAAGAGTTTAGTAAACTGGTTCAGATGGTTGGGGGAAATCTAGGAAGACAGTAATCTAGATTAGATTCCGATCTGCTGTGGAATCTCAAACTAGACACGCAGCACTTCATCCCTTAGTCATGGTTAAAAATGAACACATTTACAGCTGCAAAGAGTCGGAGCGTAAATAGAAAAGATAGATGGGCTGTGTGTGTGTGTGTGTGTGTACTGCAGGGTCAGCAGCTTTACATTGAAGAACACTGTTCACACACACACACATACAATGCCCATTCCGACATAGAGGGTAAGTATTTACGGCCAGGTTGTAAAGCACTTTGTCACATTTCAGCAGGAGGCTTTCAGAGCAGGAAGGAGCTCTCATTCACCTGAGAGAGAATAATACAGCACATAAATATTTTTGGGAGTAAAATAACAAAAGTACAGTAGCATATGTAATACACGTGTTTCACAAGGCGAAAAGGTCACACACTCAAAAAACAGCAAAAAGGAGAATGTAGCTGCGAAAATAGTATTAAAAAAAGAAAAATCCCAGCTCAGTAGAGGTTTAACCAGTAAATCAAGCAAGATTCTACCTTTTCCTGATTCATAAAGCCTTGAAAAAATAATTATTGTTATACTGACTGAAATAAAGGACATAAAAGTTTCCAAGTGCTTTCAGGAAACAAATTGTTTTATTAGAAATAATTAATAAATTATTTTATAATAAATATTATAGTTATTCCAGGTCATTTTCCATTATTAGGAGGAATGAAAGGAGGTAGGAATAATGAAAACTTTATTTCACTTTAAACTCTTATAAAGTCCCTGAAATTCACTTTCTATATTTTAAATGAATGATATTACTTATAAAATAAAAATAAAAAACTTGTTGGATGTATGACGGAGTATTTCTGTGACAAATACACTCCTTCAGGATTCTAATATGTTTCGTAAAGTTTTTTTTTCAAAGTATGGTTCTGTATGACATCATAAAGGGGGGAATTCCTTATATGGGCACTTCACCCAGATGAGCGCATGCGCACATCAACTTGAACTAGAGCAAGAGCAAGAGTGTTTGTTTTTAGACCACGAAATCAACAATGTTACTAAAGAAGTATATTTTTGGTTTTGAGGGAAAGATAACCTTGTTGAGCTACCCGAATAACCGAGCGTTAAGTAAACAGTGGATGCAGTTAGTTTTTCCGGAGCAGTAACGGAGTTCTGCAATTGTGTTTGTTTGATGAGTCGAAACCGCAGGCGGTGAGTGATACGGCATCAAATATCTGTGTTTTGTAAGTGCATATAATGTAAACAACACGAACGTATAGCGAATTGAAAGTTGTCCAGGGATAATGCCATGATGTAGTGTGTGTGTGTGTTATCTTCTTCATGTGGGTTGTGCATCGGCATGGCTCCTCAGCACGGAAGAATCTAATGTTTTGAGGTGTATGTGTGGGTTGTCTATCAACGCACTAGTTGTCCATGATGACGTTTTGCACTTTCTGGATTACAAGCCGCCATCAAAATGACAAGTTTAAATACATTTCAGAGAAACATAGCCACAAACGATCCGCCATCTGCAGCATCCACACACGCGATATAGCCTACTAGCCAAACTCCTTTATGTATACAGACGTGACGTAATGACGCAAAGAAAAAATTCCGGAACTTTTCCTGTGGAAAGCCAGTACAACTCAAATTATAACACATTATTACAAGCTTGCTGTTGTGAATTGGGTTACGGTAAGGAGAAACTGTTTGGTTATGTACCAAAAATGTCTGATAATTTTTTACCCAAAAAAGTATACAGACTGCAGCTTTAAAAGTTATTTACGTGCCACTAGTGGAACCAAATGTAATTGCAAATTGTCTTCAAAGGTTTTCACAATCACTCCCCTGTCCTCCATTGGTCAGTCAGACAGATTTCAACATATTTTCAATCAAAATCAGATGAGGAAATGCACAAAAAAAAGGACTATGGTCTATGAGAATGGCCTGAATATATTTTGTGGAAACAGGACTTTCTAATACTTAAATAATAATAATAAATAATCAATAATACTTCATTGATTACATAACCCCACTCACAGCCCATAATCTCTGCTGTGTGCTTCTAGGACCAGACTAGGCTAAACTAACTGTGCGATTAAGATGTCTTTATCACACTTAGGCTGGGATCATCCGCACATCTGACCTCTGACCTTTTATCCCATGTCCCTGATTCTGCAGAGAAAAGATCAGCTCCAGCTTTTATCCCACTACTGGAACTGTGCTGGGATCAGTAATCAGATTAAACAGAAGCTTGATATTGTAATTTTATTGTTAGGCACAAAGGCACGCCTGCTATGAAAATCTGGCTAAATACCTCTGTACCATTGTGTGAGGAGCTGATCCCACCTCCCTTTCACTGTTTCACTGAAGCTGTTGTAGATACTTTGGTAGATTTTTTTGTTATTTGATGCCAGAATAAAAAAAAAACAGCTCTTATTTTGTATTCAAAGCAACAGTACACTGGCGCTGGTTAGCCAAATGATGACGTCCAAGAGTAATTTAACTGGGTTAACTGATTTCTTCCACACTTTATGGAATAAACTGTAGGGTCAGGTGCAGTAAGCTCAAGATACCCTGGACAGGCTGAGCATAACCTGTTTGGAGATAAAGCAGCAGGCAGGATTACTGGAGCACAAGTACTGCCCCAGTGGCTATGCAGTGGCATTCCTCCAGTCTCACACACAATGCTCTGGCTTTACAAAAACCTCTGAGGAATGCCTTTAAAGTGCCCTGCTCCGATCCTGAGCTCAGTCCGTGAAGAGCTCTTCTATAGCTCACCTCATATGGCCATATGCAGTCTCATTCATCATATATCATATATGTTAGCAGTGTGTGTAACTATGCATTTAGCTAGCATAGTTACGTTTGGTTAAATACATACTTTACCATAACATTTCATCACTTGCAACTTTGCCATAATATTTTAAAACACTGCTCATGACAAATAATCAGAAAGTGTCCTATTTACCCGTATTCACCAATTTGTATGCCAATTGTGATTCACCAGTGATTCATCTGTACCTATATATCCACCTGCATGTCAAGCATGTAAATGTCTTTGACCTATAAATAGTGCTGCTATGAAGTTTACAAAACTATATGAATATACGGCGGAAAACCATCCTTAGAACTACTGCGTTAAAAAAACACCACCATAGCAAAACAAAATTGTATGATGTATTAATGCACTGATGTCAGGAAGCAGAATTAATGCAGTTTTATGATATTCTATATTCAGTAAACAGCAGGACTGGAATAATGAAAAGCATAAAGTGTGTTTAATATGACTGGTGTGAAAATTGCCGTGTTCAGATAAAGGTCTTGTTTATTCTCATGCTCAGCTCATGCAAGGACAATTTCACACAAACACGATTTAACACCATCCCCCTTGTTTTCTTATAGTCTACACTTTGTTAATCCTTCTTTTTCCCTCTTCCTTTCTCTTTTACCCACATTTTCCATTTACCACTTGTATGAATATTGTATGAATAAAAATGTTCCAAAGTGGATTTGGAAGGTTATTAGGTCATTAAAGGATGTTAGGTCATTAAATCTAAGTGTGCAATATGAAGACATGGGTTGTGGTAATATGTATTTAAGGGTCTGGAAGATTAAATGCATGAGTATTTAGATTCTGATAAATCCAGAGTATCCCATCTTTTCACAAAAACTACAGGATTCAACCAAAATAGAAGCTTAACTGCATGTTTCCGCCAAAATAAAAGCGCATTTATGAATGAATAAATCAATTGTGTACTGTGATTTGACAACAATTACTACTCATAAATATTTCTTCAGAAAACTTTTTGCACTATTTTTGTTCAAATAAATATATTTTCCTATGAAAAAATAATAATATACTGTTTTCCCAAATTGCCGAAAACAGCACATTCCAGCATTCACATACATATCAAATACCTATCAGGGAGTCTACCTCTCATTAATACACTCACTTACAATCCCAAATCAGCAAAAGTTGGGACAGTATGGAAAACGCAAAAAAAAAGAAAAAAAAGTAGTGATTTCTAAATTTACTTTGACTTGTATTTCATTGCAGACAATATGAACACAAAATATTTCATATTTTGTCTGGTCAACTTCATGTCATTTGTAAATATGCATCCTTTCCTGTCATTCAGACCTGCAAAACATTTCAAAAAAAGTTGGGACAGTAAAGCATTTACCACTTTGTAATGTTGCCATTTCTTTTCACAACACTTAAAAGACGTTTAGTGACTGAAGACACCAAGTGATGAAGTATTTCAGGTGTAATTTTGTCCCATTCTTCCTGCAAACAAGTCTTCGGGGTCTTCGTTATCGCATTTTGCACTTCAAAATGCGCCACACATTCTCTATTGGAGACAGGTCGGGACTGCAGGCAGGCCAGTCAAGTACTCCGCACTCCGTGACTTCATCCGCAGCCAGGACTTTGTAATGTGTGCAGAATGTGGTTTTGCATTGTCTTGTTGAAATATGCATGGACGTCCCTGGAAAAGATGTCTTCTTGAAGGCAGCATATTGTGCTCCAAAATCTTTATGTACTTTTAAGCATTAATGGTGCCTTCACAGAAGTGCAAGTTACCTTTGCCAAGGGCACTGACACAACCCCATACCATGACAGACCCTGGCTTTTGGACTTGTTGCTGGTTGTCTGATGATCCTTTTCTTCTTTTGTTCCGGAGCACACGGCGTCCATTCCTCCCAAAAATACCTCAAATACTGATTCATCTGACCACAGTACACGCTTACACTGTGTGATGGTCCAGCCCAGAGAAGTCAACGGGCGGTTCTGGACACTGTTAACATAGGGCCTTGTCCTTTACGTGCTGAAATTCCTCCAGATTCCTTTAATCTTTTAATTTATGCACTATTGAATGTGAAATATCCAAATCTCTTCCTATCTTTCTTTGAGGAACATTGTTTTTAAACATTTCAATAATTTTCTCACGTATTTGTTGGCAAACTGGCGATCCTCTGCCCATCTTTGCTCCTAAATGCTGGATGCTGCTTTTGTACCAAATCATAATTACAATCACCTGCTGACATCACCAGTTTCAAATCACATCATTATTTAACCATTTTACCTCAGTACTAGCCCTAAATTGCTCCTGTCCCAACTTTTTTTTAAATGTGTTGCAGGTCTGAATGACAGGAAAGGATGCATATTTACAAATGACATGAAGTTGACCAGACAAAACATGAAATATTTTGTGTTCATATTGTCTGCAATGAAATACAAGTCAAAGTAAATTTAGAAATCACTTCTTTCTTTTTTTATTTGATTCTTAGATGAATAGAAACACATTATTACATCAGCATTTATTAGAAACAGAAACCTTTTCTAACATTATAAAAGTCTTTACTTTCCTTGCTGAATAAAAATCGAAATTTTACTGACCCCAAACTTTTGACCAATAACAGTAGAACCTTTGTCAGGAAAGATCAGGGGCCGTATTCACAAAACATCCTAAAGCTAAAAGTATCTCCTAAATTGCCGATTTAGGAGAAACTCTTAAAAATAATGTGTGTGTCAGTCCTAATTTTAGGACTCCGACATTTTTGCTCTAAGAGAATTTCACAAAGCATTTTAGCACTAAAACAAGCTCCTAAATCCATGAAACGCTAGAAGTAGTCAAGAGGACTCCTAAGTCACTAAGACAGTCTGGCTGTTGCTGCAATCCGCTCAAAGACACAATACAGCATTGAGGCAATAGTGATAATAAATGTATCTTTAATAAAAAATTATGTCAGATTACCTGTGGCAGTTGTTTTTAACAGTGAACATGTACTAATGAATAGAGTTCGAATAGAGTAAAAAATTTTTTAAAAAAAGCATATTAGGCACACTGTCCAAGGGGATCGAATTTAGCCCAAACCCAGAGTTCTGCCCCTTATCACAGACCGAGAGTGAGGAATGGGGTAGCGGAGGGATGCAGAAAACTGTCGAGGTAACTTGGTGAGTCGGCTCTCGGCTGTGCATATACCTACTCTCACACTGATTAGATAGACAGTTTGAACGTGCTCCTCACAAACTTTGTTTATAAAACATAATTTTAGCTTGAATTCTGCAATCTCTCAAGATGAAGACATGTTATAGAGTCTGATAATTAGCTGAACATATACTAGTTTAATTTCTGATACTTGGCCTACTTTTTAAAATCTTTATTTGAATATAGCACCATTCTAATTTGAAACATTTTATTTGAATATGGCAATATGAAACAAAATATTTCTATAAATAAATAATTGACATAGACCCCTCACCTATCATCCAATCACTGTGGTCATGGTTAGCAAGCGTGTTGACATCATCCATAGCAACAAGTTCAACCCCAGCCTTACTCTTAGCTTAAGACTTCTCTCTGTTCCTTAGTAAAAGTTGGTCTTAGCAGCTTTGTGAATAGGTTTTAGGAGAAATCTTAATGGTAAGATAAAATGTTTTGTGAAAACAGCCCCTGATGTGCATTTAATTGTGCATTTATGGAAACACAAAAACTCCCAGCATTATTAGAGAGGCATCTTTGATATCATTCGCTTATTTAAGCGGGATAACAACAAAGAGGGTTAAAACTATCATTGTTTCCGTGTTGCAGTTTCTAATAGAGTTCCTATAAACGGCCAATAACCCCATTTTTATTTACTCAACAAAACAATTCGGCACTGTGTATTTTGCACTTTAACAACAATTCAGCAGTGGTCCAAACATACTTAGGCCTCGCTCTTCGCCTCATGCCTAGTGGAGAATTAGGGATTTTTCAGCAGAAAGCAAGGCATGATGAGCCGGGGAGGGTGTGGGGCCAGCATTTCTTCAGAGGCCCAGCAGCAGGGAGAGCGGGGTCTCTTTGAGATGCAGAGGGGGTTAATTCGAAGCACAATGGAATGAGCTGACAGGGCCGGGGACTTGTTCCAAAAAGTGGAGCCCGATGCCCACTGAGGTAGTGAAGGGCCAGCGAGGTCGTGTTCAGCCTGTTGTGCCATTGAGCCAGGCGGGAGGGGGTTGCCGGGAGCGGGAGGGGTCGGTGGAGGCCCAAGCTGTGAGGCAGTGGGGGGCATTTTAATCCCCTATTACTTGGACAAGAGATTAAAAGATTCCTGCTTTATTTCTCCACATGTCCCGCTGCTTCTAGCAGTGCCTGGATGACGGCAGTTTGAGCACAGGTTTTATTTTTAGCTTAAACACACTGAATGAAGCTAGAGCCTAAGGCACCTTTGATTTGGGCCACTTAGCTGAAAAATTGATGTCATTGTTCTGAGGGCTTTTGGAGGATTCTTCACAAAAGCACGGTTAAAGTCAAGCTTCGGATTGAGGTGTTGATTTGACAAGCCACTAAAATTGGGAGAACAGGGACAAAAGGTGCATAGCGACAGCGAGAGAACTCTGTGTGTGACTGCGAGGAGGGCCGTGTGGTGCGAGAGAATCAGAGAAAAAACAAGCGGGAGAGGGGGGTGGGCGTAGAACGGTCACAAAATAGAGGAAATTTGTAAGGAATTTGGCCATGATGAATGAACTCTGCTCAGTCCCCACAAAAATCACTCAACGGCAAATAAACATTCCCATCGTTGCTGCTGTGTCCCCTGGTGGAGGCCCGCATAACCTGAATGTCTCGGTCCCATTTCAAGCCTTATTTCAAATAACAGCCTGTCAGATAGTATCTCTCCGTCAGCTCAACCTACACACAGCCGCCCCGCTCTCAGCCACACAGGAGCCAGCGTGGGGTCAAGAGCTGCTAGTCAGGGTCTTGTTTCTTTGTTGATCCAGAAGGGCACCTCGATGAGAGCTCTACAGCAATGCAAACATTGTGTTCCTTCTCTTGTAGATACCAACGGTCTGTGTGCATTGTCAAAGGGCTGAGCTTCAGAATTTACCTGTTGACCCTGGATCTGTCAGCGAAATGAGTGGTGAGGGACACAGACTTGTTAAATGCAAACACTGCAGGCTACGTTGAGAGCCAAGAGGAGCGCTTGTTCAAGACGCTCATGGACAGGAAAGGCGTCGCTTCACTGAACTCATCATTCAATCTGATTTAAATGACATGTAAGGACTGCAGCATTTTAAACTCATTTTATGTTAATCTACTTTACAGCATTAATCATAGACACCAAATCTTACATGAATACACAAAAGTGGTCAACATTTTTCTTTAAAAAAAGACAAAGGAGTTTTCTTTTTAAAAAAGTCAAGGCAAAACACAGAAAAAAACATACAGGCATTCTGTTTTATCTTATATATATATATATATATATATATATATATAGTCACTTATTTTTGTAATGACTTCCAAACTTTAGAATTGACAGTTCTAGTCTCATGTATCTCACATAAAGTAATTTCAAATTAAATCAATAGTTCAGTTAAGTTACTTTGTTGATTGTGTAAAATGTGGAATAATGTATAATCAGCTATTCACTATCGTAAAAACAAGGCCTGATCTGTCAATGTGTGTGTGCGTGTGTGTGTGTGTGTGTGTGTGTGTGGACTGGTAATCCTACGGTATGGGGACAAAATGTCCCCACAAAGATGGCAATATCCAAATTTTTGTCCTTGTGGGGACATTTTTTGGTCCCCATGAGGAAAACATCTTATAAATCACACTAAGTGATGTTTTTGAAAAAGTAAAAATGCAGCATGTCTCCTGTGATGGGTAGGTTTAGGGGCAGGGGCAGTGTAGGGGATAGAAAATACAGTTTGTACAGTATAAAATGCATTACGCCTATGGAATGTCCCCATAAAGTATGGAAACACAACATGTGTGTGTGTGTGTGTGTGTGTGTGTGTGTGTGTGTGTGTGTGTGTGTGTGTGTGTGTGTGTGTGTGTGTGTGTGTGTGTGTGTGTGTGTGTGTGTGTGTGTGTGTGATAATGGCCAGCTGACTGTACAGCATTCCTTACATAAGTTGATTTACTTAACTTGATGTTACATTACTGGTTCGGAACTGGCATATATGTTTTTAAAGAACTTGACAACAAAAAGTTTTTAGGACTTAAAAGGGTTATTTTAAATATATAAACTGTTTTTGTACTAACTGGATTTTTGTTTTTAAAAGTGCTGGAACCCGTTTTATCTCCCCACATTCCAGCAGCAGCAACTGCTCAAGAAACGGATCTCTGATCAGCTCTTCAAGGTTGCTCTTCGCCCTCATGCCGTCTGTCTGAACGGCGGCTGATACAGCATAAGTGCGCGGGGGGTTCCCTTGGTCTGTCTCGCTCACATGATGTGGTCAGGCATCTCTGCATTCCTGTAATAACACTCATTCCCCCCTCACCATGTGCTGCCGCCCGGGCCTGCAACTCCCCCCACTGCAGCCCCAGACTGCCACTCAAACCTGCTCTCAGGACTGGACCAAAATAAACCCAATGGGAGCAGGTATCACTCATCTTAGTCAGCACAGAGTCATGATCCAAATGAAGACTTCACTGACTAGACAGCTTGAAATCCCCTACACGAAATGAAGATTTACCCAAAAACTAGCGACTGATAGCAGGGCTCTGATAGAGATGTTAATGAGAAAATCTCAAAATAGAGTTCTTGATCCTGAAAATAATTTTACCCTTAAGAAGAGGCTTAAGATTTTGCGTATTAAGACCTTTTGCACTGTGAAGACAAGACATGAGCTCTGTACCACAACCTAAAGGTGCAGTCACATTTAAAGTTGTTCAGTGAATTTTCATGAAAATTCAATCATTTCAATAGAAATCCACGCAAGAATTTCGAATGAGGGCAAAAGATATCCCTATGCAGATTTCACAACAGCTTCTGTTGGTCAAGAGAATTCGCTGTTACTCAGAAAGCTGCTTGGTTTGAAATTGACTTCTGCATGGCACATACCTTTTTCGTCCGTTAAATTTCATTAACGTGACTGCAACTTAAGTCACCGTCCTGACACTCATAGATCTTTGACCAATCTGTAAAGTTCTACATGGGAACCAACTTTGTGTTGCAACTTGCTGCTGCTTCCCTTTCAAGGAAAGTCAGTTCACTCGGCCGCCATATTTGCAACACCTGTCTGAACTGTTTTGGCCATGCAAGACCAACACCAATATATGTGAATCGGGGAATCCTGAAATCTCCAAAAATGCATTTCAAACTCACATTTACGATATTTAAAATCACCAACAAAATCTGAAATGTCCCATGCATGTTATTTATTATGCTCAAATAGCAATAAAAATGCATATATTTCAGGTCCAGCCAATATGCAAGTGCAGTCCTAAGAGTGTGTCTCAAGAAATTGCAAAGAAAGGCAAAGTTTACCAATTACTGATTCCACCACAAATGTTCATTGCACATTTTCTCTTTCATAGTAATATGAGTGAACCCTCTTGGTATATAGAGTCTTTGGTTTGACAATAGCATGTTGCTGAACTAAAATAATGATAGGCTACTCTGCATAAAAAAACACAACAGTTAATCATATTGGTATATTTTATTATTTTCAGTACTAAGTTTTATTTATACATGCCTGTATAATTAGCATTGAAATGCTAATCTTAGTCTAAGTTGCCCACTAGGTTTCAAAACATGTCTGATACCATCTCTATGAATGGAAGTTTTCTCCATTTTAAAAATGCTTTGCCTCATCTGGAATTTGGTAAAGCCGCTTGTAAAAAGTAAGGAACAGGAAGTGTTTCCAAGGACGGTTTACTGTTCTTAGCATGTGAATGATAACACATTTTAGCACTCATAGATCTGTTCTCTATGAGAGCCTTAGGAATTTGTCCTGCCAGAATTAGTTCACTTCCAAATCTGACACACAACGTGAGTGAGTGTATGTGCGTTTGCGTGTGTGTGTGTAAGACAAAGACAGAGAGGGAGAGAGAGAGAGAGCGATAGAGAGAAAAAAGACAAGGAAAAGACAGAGGGGTGGAGGAAGGGAAAGGAAAGGAAGAGACAAACCTTGTCATGACCCCCAACTGAGCGGAGAGGCTGCCCAGGATTTAGTGTTGTTTATGCAGCTGCTGAAAGCACCCAGGAGATCACGGCGGTGGAACAGACATATACACCCAAATTCCACACCTTCACAAGTCACAAAAACACAGCTAAAAGTGTTCAATGATGAAACAACCTTTCGTATTTGGAAAGATTATTTTACTTTGTTCGTGTTCCACTGTAGGACTGAGGAGGTGATTTCAGATCCTCACCACATCATGCTGCCACTCAAACTCACAGGCCGTAACCTTTCGATGACATTCTGAATTTCTAAATCACACTCTTGGTCTGCAGACTCTTTGTATTGCACTCTTTCCATTACACATTGGCTCTAAAGTGTAACAACAAGTCTAGAGTGGAGCTGAGGAAACACAGGGGCTAAAACAAACACCATTTGTCTAAGTATTATAAATCTAAGAAAACGTGTCCCACATACTGAGCAGCCTCGTCCCTCCCTGCTTACAGCAGAAACAAGGGGTCACAGGTAATCAACAAGACATTAGTAATAGCCATGCAGTTTTTTCTAAAGTATATCAACTGAAACAAATTAGGGATGATTCTCAATAAAGCTATAGAACTTCTTCGCGATCCACAACTGAATTAAAATAGCTTCTACATAAAAATAGAGTCCTCATGTCTATGTTGGACTGAAAATCACTGTTGTCATTTAACTTCAATATAAATCTTCAATATGATCCCTATAGTCAATTACACTATATTTATATTACCATTCAAAGTCTCTTATGTTCACCAAGGCTGCATTTATTTGCAAAATATTATTACAATTTAAAATAACTATTTCCTGATTTAAAATTAAATGTTAAAAGCAGCTGTGCTATTAATATTCCTGTGACACATTTTCCACAGGATTTGTTTGATTAATAGAAAGTTCAAAAGATCAGCATTTACACTCACCTAAAGGATTATTAGGAACACCTGTTCAATTTCTTATTAATGCAATTATCTAATCAGCCAATCACATGGCAGTTGCTTCAATGCATTTAGGGGTGTGGTCCTGGTCAAGACAATCACATGAACTCTCCAAACTGAATGTCAGAATGGGAAAGAAAGGTGATTTAAGCAATTTTTAGTGTGGCATGGTTGTTGGTGCCAGACGGGCCGGTCTGAGTATTTCACAACCTGCTCAGTTACTGGGATTTTTCACGCAAAACTATTTCTAGGGTTTACAAAGAATGGTGTGAAAAGGGAAAAACATCCAGTATGCGGCAGTCCTGTGGGCGAAAATACCTTGTTGATGCTAGAGGTTAGAGGAGAATGGGCTGACTGATTTAAGCTGATAGAAGAGCAACTTTGACTGAAATAACCACTCGTTACAACCGAGGTATTCAGCAAAGCATTTGTGAAGCCACAACACACACAACCTTGAGGCGGATAGGCTACAACAGCAGAAGACCCCACCGGGTACCACTCATCTCCACTACAAATAGGAAAAAGAGGTTACATTTTGCATGAGCTCACCCAAAATTAGACATTTGAAGACTGGAAAAATGTTGCCTGGTCTGATGAGTCTCCATTTCTGTTGAGATATTCAGATGGTAGAGTCAGAATTTGGCGTAAACAGAATGAGAACATGGATCCATCATGCCTTGTTACCACTGTGCAGGCTGGTGGTGGTGGTGTAATGGTGTGGGGGATGTTTTCTTGGCACACTGTAGGCCCCTTAGTGCCAATTGGGCCTTGTTTAAATGCCACGGCCTACTTGAGCATTGTTTCTGACCATGTCCATCCCTTTATGATCACCATGTACCCATTCTCTGATGGCTACTTCCAGCAGGATAATGAGCCATTTCACAAAGCTTGAATCATTTCAAATTGGTTTCTTGAACATGACAATGAGTTCGCTGAACTAAAATGGCCCCCACAGTCACCAGATCTCAACCCAATAGAGCATCTTTGGGATGTGGTGGAACGGGAGCTTCGTGCCCTGGATGTGCATCCCACAAATCTCCAACAACTGCAAGATACTATCCTATCAATATGGGCCAACATTTCTAAAGAATGCTTTCAGCACCTTGTTGAATCAATGCCACGTAGAATTAAGGCAGTTCTGAAGGCGAAAGGGGGTCAAACACAGTATTAGTATGGTGTTCCTAATGATCCTTTAGGTGAGTGTATTTTGTAACATTATAAAAGTCTTTACGGTCACTTTTGTTAAATTTGTTTAAAATTTATTTCTTCTTCTTTTTTTAAACCTACTCTCCCTCATCTTCTGACCTTAGCTGTTTTACATATGCACATTTTTGCATATCCGTATGCAAATACATTGGAAAATACCAAAATAATAGTTCAATATTTGCCATACCAATAAAGCTAGCTAAAATTGCAATTGAAATGGGTAAGGTAGTAGCTGCTGCGGATTACACAGTTACTAATTTCTCTTTTAATGCACTACTGTCTTTTACATCTATCCTCACTGCCACACACACTCCTGCAGGAAAGACCTTGTAAACCACGTATTGGGAATCATGAAGATGGAAACAGAATCCCTGCTGGAGCTTAATGTAAATGATGCTGCTAAACATTCTTGACATCCTAATGCATCCTAATTATCTAGTCTAAAGTGTCTTTCAGTATTTTGGAAAGTGCTGTATGGACTGAGAGCCAATCCAGAAGTCAGAGCCTTAAATAGAAGATAGTCTCACTATAGCTTGGACACTGAAAATGCTTGACATAGTGTCTAATAATGACGTCAGTGGCAAATGTTTATCTAAGTTATCTGAGGCATTTATTTTAGTCTACTGAATATGATACTGGCTGGCTGTCAATCCTTGAAAAGATCTGCATATGTATATGATCTCCTTAACAATCAATTCTGAGCATATTGCAGAAATGTTCTATTCAGAGACATTTTTAACCAGACCTGACATTGGTAAGCAACTGTGCTGTGATTTGGAGCTGGTCTGATTTATTTGAGGGTAAATATAGTCATATTTCTGGTGCGGCAGGAGGGTTATGAGAGTGGGTGTCGAGATGAGACATCCCCGTTAGCAGAGCACTATTTTCAGGATCAGGCTGTCATGTGCCCAGGGGCTCAGAGTATCTCCATACAGTTTAGCTGTTTGAAGAGTCTGAGAGAGAAAAAGGGAGAGAGAGGCATGTCAGACATGGGCCCTGTCAGTTAACCTCAAAAAGACGAAAATAATGATATTCCAAAAAAGTCCCGGCCGCCAAGACCACAAATATAGCTTCGAATTAGACAACATGCCTTTAGAGCATACTCAAAACTACCTCGGTCTAAACAACAGCATCGGGAAGCTTTTGCAAACCTGTGAACAACCTAAGAAACAAGACACAAAGAGTTTTGTTTTTATTTTTTTAAACCAAAAAAGTAGCATTAAAATTGCCATCCTAATCAGAATGTGGCTAAAAAAAATTGTCTTGATAATCCGACAGCATGACAATGGCATGACATTAAAAAAAAAAAAAAAACCTGCTTGGAAACAGGAAATAAAATAAATAAATATAATAAAAAATTTGTAACTACTAAATGTGGCCTCGCTCCTCGCACGTCTCTCCCTCGTTTATATATTTATTTTTATTTTTATTTTTTCTCATTCAAGAAGCCATTTCACTCGGATATAAGACACAATAGGGTAGAAAGGTCTATCGCAACTTCCGTTTCATGCCACCTTTAAATTCCCTAGTACCCACATAAACTAAAATGACACACAACCCCTTCATCAGACCACAGAGGAATTTTCTGCACTCAAAAACCCAAAACACATTCCTCAAAGCCTCAGGATATATACATTCAGACAGGCAAACGTGACAGACCTAGCAAAAGAAGACAGTTTGTGGTTCACATACACCATAACAGAAATGCAAATACACTTCTTAACTTCATGCAGTAACTATGAGCAAAATTCTGAACACTTTCTTTCCCCGTTTTTACAAGCACAAAGACTGTTAATTGATGTATAACTGATCCAAACTGTTAGTTGAAACCACAACTGAGCTAGTGTTTCCATAACAGGATGTACCTCACGAAACCTGTCAAGAACATTTCTGGGTCATATTTCACCTTCAAGTAAGAAATAAGAAATTACATTTTAGAAAATGAAGCATTTTTAAAGGGTAAGATGTTTTCTTTTTCCCTTTTAAGGCCGGTTCACGTAGAGTCCATTTTTGCATTTAAAAACTTGATACACAGAATATTGGAATAGAAAAACAATGCAAGGTCTTGAGATGCATCTTAAAACTTATTTTAAGTTGAGTGTTATGTTTGTAAAATGGCGTTTCACTCAAAAGACACTGCAAAGCACACAATGTTTGAGCTAAACAGTAAAACATCTCTATCTAGCTCAAGTTCACAAAGAAAAACAATGGAAAAGTAGCGCAGTAGAAAGCAAAAACGCATTCTGTGTGAATGGCTCCTAGCACGCCTTACAGTAACACAAAAATCTTCGCCCTTACTTGAAAAAAAAGTAAAATGCATAGTATTTGTTTCCTTTGATTAATGATATAAAATATAATTGCATCATGACAGTATAAAGATTTTTTTTTTATTTAAATAATACTTGCTTTTACTTTTTACTTGATTTTTTTCTTTTAATTTATTGGATGAAATATATCTGGACATGTTTTTGTGAGATTCAACCACCAAAATGCTCAGCATGTAAATTAAATATTAGTCTGATATAGCCTGAAAACAACATTTTGTATACGCTTTCAAATAAAAACTATTGCTTAAGAAACCAATAATCCATCCTCTTTTGAATTCTGAATCACAAGAGAGGACATTTAAAAGTGTCTTTAAAGGTTTTATGAAACCAAGACCAAGTTGCGACAGTGAGAGATGAAAGGACACCGAGGAGCAGAGGGAGTAGAGTTGAAAAAACACATGAAAATGTTGAAAAGTACTGAGGGAATGTGAGGAATGAGCTGGGTTTTGTCAGTCACTCACTCCAAACTCAAGCGAGAGCTCTTTAACCAGCAGCGGCACCCCTCCTCTTTTCTGTCCGTCCACAACAGTCCCTCAGCCATTGACTCTCTTCTTTCACTCCTTCCTCAGCTCCTCTTCTAAAGAGCCAAAGCTCTCTCTTTTCTGCTTTTGGGATCTTGCTCACAAACACACACTGATTCATTTGACTTCAAAGCAGCACCACATCGACCTCTCTCTCCCCACAAATCACTTTCCTTTCTATCTGTACTCTCCACCCTTTTATTCTCTCTCCCCTCATTCTCTGGAGTCCCACAGCCCAGCAGCTGTAGAGTTACAAAGTGAGACGATGAAGGAGGGAGCGATTTAAAGCGATTGCTGAAAGACAGCGCCGCTTTGAAATAAAAGACTTCACGGGTAAACAAATCTCCATACTGTCGACAGTTTTCATCCTCTAAGCTTAATTAGTCCTTTCTCTCGATCTCATCACCCGTCTATCTTTCAGTCACCCTCACCTCCAGACATTCCTGCACTGTTAGTTGCTCTCTATCTCTCAAAGAAAGCAAAAAGCCCAACACGGCTCTGCTTTAGTGTCCTGCTGGGAAAGATCAGGTTGGGATGATGGGAAGACTTCCCCTGCTTAGCGTCTCATGCGTGGAGTGTTTAACTTCCTCATGCTGGCACAGTCGAGGATAAAACAGACATTTACGCACCATCAGGGAGCCGCCCGGTCGGCAACACACCAGATAAATGGTATCTGAGAGATAGACATGTTAGGGTGAGTTTCTCATTACGATTGATCTTATTTAAGCAATATATGGTCAATGATGATGTTATCAAAAAGTAGCCTTGTCAGTGTTGTCTGGCCAAACACCTAAAAAAAATCAGATTCCAGATTCCAGTTGTGCTAAAGAACTTCAATTTACTTAATAGTCAAAAAAATTACGTATTTTTTATAAAGGATTTCTGAAGGATCATGTGACACTTAAGACTGGAGTAATGATGCTGAAAATTCAGCTTTGTCATTACAGGAATAAAATAATTAATAAACTAATATTAAGGCAGAAAAACTAACTCTTTACAATTCCACTCTTAAGGGAATCTAAATGAACAGCACGTTCCTTAGTAGCCCCTTTCACACATGCAGTCTTTACTGGTAATTTATTGAAAAATTACCGATAACAGGTTGTGTGTGAACAGGACCTTTTCAAAAATACTGGTAAATAGGTTTACCAGTAAGGGAATTTACCAGTAAGGGAAGTCTGTGAATGGTTTCTTACCGTCTTAACGCCTTGCTGAACAGCATATCTGTGTACAGTATTTACCGGTAAAGTCATTCTGGTAATGTTACGGTAATTTACCGGTATTGCTGTGTGAAAGGGGCTAATGTCTTCTAAACAAACTGACTTTGGTGACATTACAGAGCTATAGTGTTTCTGTAGTTCAAATGGTAAAACATGAAAGTATCAAAATCATGATCCAACAAATCAAGTGTCCAACAAAGGCATAAATGTAATATCACATTGCTGTTCCACCTAAAAAAAAAAAAAACTCTTTAAAGATGGAAAAAATACACATAAATGTTTCTAGTAGAGATATTATTAACTTAATTTGCAGAACTTTTATCAAGCCAAAACATCAGTGTAAGAAAAGATAAGACAATAGAATCTGCCTACCCATGATGTTTAATCAACAATTACCTTTGTAATTAGAGCTGGTTAATTAAGTATAATGAGAGAGCCATGAGAGAAGCACAGCTTTCATCAGGTATTTAACTGACACCACTTTCCAACCATTGATCCAACAGGCTCCTCCATATTGGAGTTCACACACTGTTTCTCAGGCTCAGACACATGAATATGCCTTCACCAGACCCACTGAAGCGTGCACAGCCACACTGAGTACAGCAATGGAATTTGTGTCTCTAGATGGACGCTCACCACAGCACGGTGGGCTCCAGATAAGGGCTGAATTGAGAAACAGGTATCCACTGCCACAGGGGCCTCTGTGATAACCTGATGGGACCTTAGATGGAGCAGAGGTCCTGAAAGAAAAGAGTTTGGCTTTCAGCAATGGCTGAAGTTTCATCTTTGTCAATACCTGATCTCACAATGGATAAAAAGTGGGCCAATGCTGATGATAAGATATGTATCTTAAAGAGACAGTACTGCAAATAAAAATAAACAAATAAACAGAAGAAAAACAGTAGCCACAAAAAAAGAAGGACACTTAAGCAACACCTACAAATATCTTTGCGTTATCATAATAAAAGATCTAACAAAGTATAATTTATTTTAAAAAAGACAGCAGAAACGCTTACCAATCCAAAAAGTGGTGTTTATTTTATAAAACAATAAATAACATTCAAAACTAAAGGATTAGTTCACTTTAAAATTAAAATGATTTACTCACCCTCAAGACATCCTAGGTGTATTATTTAAAAAAAAAAAAGTCCTGGCTAATCCAAGCTTTATAATGGCAGTGAATGGCAGCCCAAAATTTGAAGCCCAAAATAGTGCATTTATCCATTATAAAAATAATCCATAAGGCTCCGGGGATTAATAAAGGCCTTCTTAAGCAAAGCCATCCGTTTAAGGGGAACTGAATTAGTAATCACTTTCATACTAGTTGGTCATTAAAAAAAATGGCTTAGAAAAGTAAAGTTAGTTCTGAGAAAAAACACTATCCTTGTTCTATTATCTATTAAACGCCATTATCCACCATTTTCTGTTTGCAGATGTTACTTACTTTGATATTTTACAATGACATTCATATAGTTTGTGTGATGTAAGCCCCTGCTTACACCTGGCATTAAGATGCGTTTTGCTTGACCAGATGACAAGTGGACGAGGGACACATACCCATTTACACCTGGTGTTTTAATTTGTCTCTTTTGTCTACTTTCAACCACTTAAGTCCTTCAAGGTTTCTTCGAGGGGAGGGTCTATGGGTGAGTAATGTATGGGTTTTATCAGATCTTTCAATCTAATGGACAAAATAGGCGTAATTTACATATGAACGCGACTGGAGACGATGGAAAAACAGTTTCTGCTCTGACAGCCGCAAGACCACAGCGAACACTGTGAGTGTGTGTTAGAAATCAGGAATGGTGGGAGAACATTGTGCTTGGTACGTTTTTCGTTTTCAAACCAAACTTAGGCATTCAGTCGATAAAGTTTCAACCCAACTAGTGCACTTCCCATAAAGCCTTTTGAGGCTGTTTAAATGCGTTTTCGACTACCTCTGGAAGTGGTCAAAAGCGGACAAACTAGAAATGTTTTAGACTTCATTTACACCTGTATTTAGCGTTATCCACTTGGATTGATGAAAACGTTTCTTAATACCAGGAGTAAAAGTGTCCAAAAAATATTTTTAGCGCCAGTTTATCGACCATATTTTTAGGCTGAGAGTTGGTGCGGCCATTTGTAAACTGAATGTGTCTGGCTTCTGGTGTCATCAGCTTCCAGTAATTTTAGCTTTACAAAAAGCTTTTCACATGTTTGTTATCATATTATTTTTTAATATTGTAATCATAGAACACATTTGCATGCACAACATACCTGTCAAGTATCCTGTTTTGGCCGGGAAAGTCCCGTATTTTACCCTTCTTTCCCGCCGTCCTCCCATATTAGTATTTTCCTGTAAATCTCCCATATTTTAACCTGCGTTATTAAAAAATAATAATACCGGAGTAAAAAAAACAAAAACCTTTCCAATCTGAGCTCTGTAACTAGCCTCACGATAACTGCCATCTGCAAGTTCAGGAAGAATCGCCGAGACCTCTCTCTCTCTCCGGTGCGCAATAAAAAATAAAAAATAATTTTGCAATGTTCTGCTGCAGCGGCTGGACGTGTAAATGTTTGTGCTTTGTTTCTGTTTGATAGAATTGTAAATATATCTATTAAAATACTGATATTCTGGTCTATAACTCCTCCCTGAACCTTTCTGCGCTGTATCTTGCTCTCTCATTGGCTGTCGCTCATCGCCGGTGTTATTTTTAGTCAGGACTCATTTCACACAGGAGGAGTTTGAATCGATTCCGCAAAACCTGTCAGCGAGTCAAAATCGGGGCTAAAAACGGGCAGTGTGAACTAGGCCTTAAATGAACCACTCTGGCCCAGCCCACAAATACACAGTCTTAAAGAATGCAAAGTCTGCAACAAATTCGTACGATAACTCACTAAAAGAGTAAAGAAAAGTTATGTGAAATGAAAAGAAAAACTGTACAAGAAAAGCAATATGAAATGAAAAGAATGTGTGGAATGAAAATAAAATGTTAAGACAAGTAATGTTAAATGAACAGAAAATATGCAAATAAGCCTTTAAATAAATGCTGTTCATATATACCCTTTTGTGTTTTCATTTGGGCTATAACACCTGTCTAAAACTGTAAGGGACACTGGTGCTTGGTATGGGTGGTGGGGCTGCTTGCGGTGGGCACCGAAAAATGTCCCTTATTTTCAAATCCAAAACTTGACAGGTATGGTGCACAGTTTTACAGTTAACTGCGCTTTATTATCATTACACTGTAAAAAAAAAGAAAGAAAGTTGCTTTCTTACATTTTTTTTTGAACAATCAGCTTTTAATTTCAACTTAAATTACATTAAACTGATTTTTTTTTTTAAAGTTTATTATTTTATAACTTGTTGCAATTGCTTAACTTATTTTGATGAGTTAAAGCAATGTAAAAACATATGTTGCCATAAATTACTGATTTTTTTGTGTGTACGGCTAATGCATCTGCGGTATCGCACATTCAGAGGAAACAAGCTTACCTCCTTGTTGCAATATAAGGTGGATGCTTTAGAGAGAAAAAAAATGTATTGATGGAGAAGCAGCATCTAAATGCTTTCCAAAATAAGTTTTTAAAGAAAGAGAGAAAAGGGTAGAGAGAAACTGTTCTCTTCAAAGAAACATTACACAATTGAGTCAAAGTCTCTGTGCTGCAACCTATGACCTTACAACCCCCCAGGGTCATGACACAGAGAGGAGACGGCAACCACTCACTAGCCTGTTCCCAGAAAGAGAGAGAGAGAGGCCGAGAGTGTGAGAGGAAGGAAAAATAGGGGGCAAAAGAGGGAGGGATGGCTCCCAGTTACCAGTTTAGTAGCAGTCTCTGAGTTTAATAGAAAGGGGTGTTGACTGATTAATATTTATGAATTTGGGAACAGTTGTGTTTTTGTGTGGGACTGTGCTTTTCTCACGCAAGGTGGGACGGCCAGGGGGAGGAATGCATTACCACTCTGAAGACCAGGGGAAGAAAGAGGAAGACAGAGTGCTGAAAGAGAGATGCTGGACAAAAGAAGGAGAGGGAGAGAGGGTCTTCTCTGCCTTTCCGTCAAACGAAATAAAGAAGGGCGACAAAAGAAAAGAAGTAGGTCCCTGAGAGGGGGTGATATCAGATTTCTCAGACGTTTGAGTGTTGAGAGGGCTGAACATGATCCAAACTCTCGCCTTAGTGACAAAAAAAAGTCAGTACTGGCTACAATCATTCAGACCATTAGTCATCTCATATAAGTGGTGACAGATATTAAATATAGGCAAACATACCATACTAGATGGCTCATCTTGACGTGCTGGTCATTAATTATATGAAAACAAAGGCTAACAATAGATTGAGTATGGAAACTAATTTCTTTGACAACTCACTCCTGTCCAGATAAATGGCCTTTGTGACACACGCACACACACACACACACACACACACACACACACACACACACACACACACACACACACACACACACACACACACACACACACACACACACACACACACAATCATGTGAAGACTTCCTTTAAGCTTGCATTAATAAGTAATTTGCAACACATTATATAATTAACAAATTATTAGGTCATGTTCATTCAAATATTAATAGTCAATGGAAATATATAAAGTTTAAATATTCTATTTAAATAAGGATCTGTTAAGCAATATATTATGCTAGCAAACATTTTTATAATTAATGAACGTTAGTACAAAGTGTGACATCTTTAATACAGAACCTTAAAAACAACTTTTAAATACTAAAATTAGGCAAATTAGTTGCAACTAATTATGACAATGTCTGATTAAACATTGGTTTAAGTGATAGTGTTATTTTTTATTATTTATATACTATTAGTATTTTTTATATTGTTTTGTTTTTTCAGTTATTTGTTTTTTTAGTTTTCAGTATAAAGTTTTAATTATTTTATGTACTTTTGAAATGTATCAATTTCTTTTTTATATCGCTTTAATTTTATTTTATTTGAGTTTTAGTTTAATTTAAATTTACTCAAAATTGTTTCAGTGAGCTCATTGTAATATTTCATTGTAATAATTGTCTTTTTTTTTTTAGTAAAAATCAGACATCACAAGCTAGCACACATAAGTGTCACAAATATATTGTATGGCTTCAGATGACTTATAGTGTATAAAGCACACCAGGCATATTAACTACTTTGATGACACATTTATGGTGACATTTTCAACTTGACAGCCCTATCCTCATAAACTTACATTACTTTGGGTTAACCCCTTGTGTTTCACAAAAGAGAGAAATTCTTATGGTTTTGAAACATGAAGGTGGGACATAATTGTCATTTTTGGGTGAAGAGTAAAAAACTTAAGACTGAAGAGGACTAAATCTTTTGTTCTTTCTCTCTCTGTGCAGCCTGGGGCCTTGTGGCCTGGCTTGTCTTGTTAATGGCCCTGAATGATGCAGTAATGGGATGTAAATGCCATTGTACTTTTTAACATACCACCAAAGCACACCCATTCAAAAGTAGCCTCTCCCTATCTATTCAGTATTTCTGTCCCCTCCCTACAGGCAACTCAAGAAGGAGATACTGAAACTTTTCCATAGGAGATGGTGGCACAGCTGAGGCAAGGAATGAGCTGGAGGACTGACGAGGGTCACTGGTTTCTGTGACGCAAGAGAACTAGGATGAGGATCTCTTGTTTAGAATGCCGGGTATAAGGGGTAATGAGGGCTGAAGGGTTTTAGGCCAATCAGTGACACCACAGACAGCAGCTATTTTAGACGCTGTTATATGCCCGTAAAGCCATTACCCACAACTCCACTATCATTAGGAGATTAGAGACTCTGCCATAACCCTGACAGGCATTTAACATAAAATGACACATATTAGAGGGAAACAGAGAAAATGCTAAGAATACAGTGACACAATTAAAATGCAGTTAAATGGGTCATGTTTAGACCAAAATAAGTCTTGCATGTTCTCTGAGAATCTTTAGCGCACATGAGTACACCAGTCTGTCTTCCAGCCAATTAGTGCACTTTCTACTCATCTAATCCCCTGAAAGCTGCCCATTGACACGCTTTTTAGAGCCTCTGAAATTCTAGAAAGTACAAGAGACAGCATCAAAACAGAAGTGCTTCAAGTAAAATGTACATACAGACAAGATGTACAGTGGATGTATATAAATATATAAAATATACACACACAAATATACACTTGAATATGTGGTTTACTCTCCATAGGCGTAATGGTTTTACTAATCCGTACACACTACACCAGGGCTATTCAAATCTTACCCTGGAGGGCCAATGCACTGCAAAGTTTAGCTCCAACCCTGATCAAACTCACCTACCTGTCATTTTCTAATGATCCTGAAGACATTGATTAGCATGTTTAGGTGTGTTTGATCAGGGTTGGAGCTAAAATGTGCAGTGCATGGCCCTCAAGGGTAAGATTTGAATAGCCCAGCACTACACCATCACAGATAACTTTCTGCAGTTTTTGAAAAGAAAAAAAAAACAGTTTTACAAGCACAGAGGAAGTTTCCTCCATGTTTACGTTGTAATACCCATGTCATTATACACATTTGTGTCCTCATAAACCACATACCTGTACACACACACACACATGCTGCTGCCATTAAAGCAAAAGAGAAATTCATTTACATTTTTGACATAAGCTGATATTCAAATTTGTAATGAACAATATCGTATTCTTTTAGAAAAGAATGCCAAGTAGAAGCTTTTCCACTAGTGGCTTCTGCTGAATGTCCTCATCGAAACATCTATGCTCATACTCAACATCATCACCAGCAGCAGCAATCCCAGATGTGACTTGTCTTCATCTTACTCTCTGCACTCGTTAAAGGCCATGAAGGGTTTATGATGGGCGTAACTTGCTAGCCTTGAGGACAGGAAGCGTCTGGCCATGCACGCGAGACTGATCCCACACCGACAATTCTCAGGGTATGAAGGAAGGATGCCATCAACATGAGGCAGAAGAAGAGAATTTGAGGATGGCATGAGGTTTAGAGGACATGACGGAGGAAGGACATCCAAGATGGAGTGATAGGGAGGAGTAATAGAGATATGGATGGATATGGCTAATGAAAGGAAGAAAGGAAGGGGGTCAGTCTCCTGCTGGGGGCATTCTAGCTGATGGTCCCCACCATGGTTTTATCTGTCCTTTCTTCCTTTGTTTCACCCTCTTCCTCCCTTAATTCCCTTTATCTCTATGTCTTTCTTTCTCTCCGATGACTCTTTCTCCCTCCCCCTTTCTCATAAAGCAGAGAGCCCTGTTATATCCAGGAGAGAGAGAGAGATAAACTCCTGGAGACTTCATCAGATGCTGTTTGAGGTGTTTGCTAAAGCATACACATGTGGTTTTAGCTATGTGAATAATTCTTTTCCATTGATTGAGATGTGATTATATCTTGAAAGGACACAGAAAAAGAGCTCTGTTTCAGACGGTTGCATCAGGCAGCTAGGATGGCTAATGCACCTACCTAGCGCTGTCACAAAACCATATCAGTAAAACTGATGAACAAGAGTGGTTAAAAAAACACCCTTACAGATGTGAATAAGTGGAATAGTCTTCATGGATTGTCTTAAATCAGTTATATACAGAAACACAGCCATAACAGTTTTGATTAACCATAAATCAGTGTATGCGATTTATTTATAGTTGCAACATTTGGAAGGAGGGGGGTAAAGAAAATGTAAAAAACTATGTAAATATGAAGAGTTCAGATGCAAAAACCTCTAAGTCCATCTGACATTTTTTCTTTTAAATTTGCATTTTTCTATCAAGCTCCTATGTTTAGGTTCAGTAATTTCACTTTAATGGCAACACAAAGCTTATTTATTAGTCAGTTATTGAAATGCCTTATTTTCAAAAATGTCACTTTAGTCAATTCATGGGTATTTAAAAGATTTCACTGTCTTTTACTTTTTTTTGCAAACACCTCTAAGTGCATCTGTTTAGACAAAAAGACAGTAAACAGTTGCAAAATCACTGAAGATGCAACTGGAAACATTGCAAATTACGGTTGTGTCTAATGCTACTTGTGTTTAACCTGTCATTGCAACTGTAACGATGGAAGTTTGGCAAATGAAACACAGCTCTTTCGCACAACGTCATTCATCTTGAAATCATTCGATTCATGGTTTCTGTGGACTTATTTTGCTGAAAAGGGAAATGGCGTTTAGAAGTTTCTGCCAACAAACTGGTATTTCTGAATGGGCTGGCGCTAGGATTTAGCGGATTTGAAATGAAAGTATTTGATAAATGTATACTATGTGAGGAGAGCATTCACTCAATGTCATTATCTCATTTTTGATGGAGGTGGCGTTTAGTAACTTTTGCATCTGAACTCTTCTACTCTTCATATATTTCCAATTTAAAAATAATATTTAATAAGACTCAGCTCACTACTAGTGTTGTCAAGATTACCGACTTAGGTACCAAGTCTGTACTAAAATATTAAATGCTTTGAGCGCTGTTGAGCAGAATCACCTCTGATTGGCCATTGTGTTCACATGCTAATTGGATATGATCAACGCACGGGAGCGTTTGAAAAGCACACAGACGTTTTTTTAAGTGTTTTGAAAGCGGGAGCAGGAGCGTTTGAATGCACAAGCAGTCCAGGTACACACAGATACACACGGAAGCTTTCAAATGCTTTCTGTGTAAGTACTCTGTGAGGAGTGTCCTTGAAGTATATTTACAACATGTTTTTGATGTTTACGATTCCGCTCAACAGCGCTCAAAGCATTTAAAATTTCAGTACCGACTTGGTACCGAAGTCAGTACTTTTGACAACACTAGTAGTAAAGTTGAGTCTTATTAAATAATATTTTTAAATTGGAAATATATATTAAAAAAATTACATTTTCTTTACCCCCTAATTAAGTCGGTACTCTTGACAACACTACTCACTACATTAGCTTATACACACAAAATAAAATAATAAAATAAAATGAGCACAACAAACTTCTTGAGACATCAACTGTTTGTATCCACACGCTTCTGAGTGGTTTCTACTGCACTGCTATGCAGTTGAGTGTTCTTGGTGGTTGCAAGTCAGGAGTGCACCCGAAACTCTCTATGATAATCCTGTCGATAAATATGACTTGTGTACCTCCTTTAATAAAAGTCACTGGGATTTTTTTCAAACAATTTATCTTTTAATACTCCGTCCAGATGCACCTACTCTGGTGGACACTGCAGAAATCTTTCAAGTGAACTGGAAAGTGAAGACAATGTGAAGTGATGTGCTCATTCAACCAGCTGCAAAAAAAACATACGGTTGAATAATCGTGATAGATTCACCTAAACTGAGCTGCAGGCCAAGAACAGAGAGAGAGAAAATATAAAGCACTACAAATTATCTTCCTCACAAATAACTTGCTTAAAGACTTTAAAAGTGCATTTAGCAACAAAGATAGTCACAAAAGAAAGTACAATGAGTGGCATCTGATCATGTGACCCAAACTTTTCTATACATGTCAGAGATTCTCTAAAGCGATCTCTACTGTTTCGCTTCCTCTCTCTCTCTGGCCCAAAATCATCTCTCATACAACAGAGCCATCGGCCTCAGAGCCTGAAATGATAATATATTCCAGCCACAAAGCCATCTGAACAATGCTGCCTAAGAAAAGGCTCTTGCTGCCTTCCTGAGCAGCGCCCAGCCTCAGCCCCGTGTTTTGAGTTTCCCCCCTTTTTTAAATGACAAAGTAAATCCTCCTGGCAACCCCCTCTGAGGGGCCCCCACCCCCTTCCTTATCCCCCGAGCTCCTAAGCAGACCAACAAAAGGGCCCATTTGCACGGTGTGAAGGTATAATGCAGTTATTAGTGTGGAGAACTCCAGAGGGTCAGAGGAGGGGAACCACCCTCCTGCCCCGTGACAATGCAGGATAGTGGACAGAGCCAGGGGGCTTGGGTGCTGGTCATCTCAACTTTCTTCGGACTTTCATGGAAGCGCTGTCTGAATTACTTTATAATTATATTGATGCAAAGTGAAAACTTTTATTTCTGATCTATTTCTCACAAATAGAAATAGAACTGAAACTGCTTTCAACATTGAAAATAAAAAGAAATGATTCTTGAGCATAAAATCAGCATACTTTAATATAAGAATGATTTCTGAAGGATCATGTGACACTGAAGAACACTCAAAAACATGTTACAGACCCCAAACATTTGTACGGTAGTGTGGCTTTTTGGAAACAAACAAATAAAATATTGAAAATGGTTAATAATTATTTACACCTGAACACCTGTATTAGTGCTGTTCACTGTCAACATGACAGAAACCAGCTCTTTTAGTCAATTTCCCATGGCTCTGGTCAGATTGAAGTTGTTGTGCAAGTCTTGAGACATCATCAGTCTTCATAAATATGGGCTAAAAGACTGGTTAAACCTCCATCCTCTGCCCCGAAGCTCATCCTGTCATTAACCCCATTCTTTATCCTTCTTTCCGAGCGCAGAGACATCACTTTGATCCACGTCTCTGATCTATTTCTATTTCACATTTGGTTAAGGTTCTTGTGACCTAAGAGGAGGCGCCAGGGCGATAAAGACTAAAGGCCGATCACACAGCACCTCATCAGTCTGACGCAGGGTCAGGTAACGTGAAAGAAACCTCAGATGCACATGGGGAACTCATCACTCGCTGCTCTCTGCTTACAACACGGCAAACAAATGCAACTCAAGATCCACCACCTTTTCAATACAACAGCTATATGGTCTCGGTACGAAGCAGGGTGTGGGACTTTTTTGGCTGTAGTTTGCGCAATATTGCAAATTCCTGAGAAAAATGCAGCTTATATATCATCCTTAAGGTATGCAAACAACAAAGCGAGCTTTTAGCGCGTGGAATAAATCCAATGCACTCATCTGAACTGAGTAATGCTTTCAGCATTTGCAGAAGAAAAAAAAATTCTCTGGTGGTATTGCCTATTCAATATGGATTTACAGAAAAGCAATTACTGGTATGTTCCACTATCCAAAGTTATTTAAGAAATGACTTATTTATTGTAACATTGCGACAAAAAAATCAGAATATATATTTAGTTTTTTTAACTGCTTAGCATTAGGAATCTCACTGCTAGACTCAAACATGGTGACAGAAAGGCCTTGTGAGCCCCTGACGAGATTCACACATGCCAGACGGAGCGTCTATAGGTCTAAGGCGTTCTGCTAGGGCCAGGACATATGAAGAGGCCTGGCCAGTGTCTGTTTACTGCAACAGAGCAGATTTACAATATCCAGCCTCCTATCTATCCTGGAATCCTTGGAATGCACTTTGGCCACCTTTACAGGCATAGCGCTATCAGGACAGGGGTTAAAACTCAGTTTATTGATAAAACAGACTCTCTCTCTCTATCGCTCTCCCCCTCCACCATTCTTTTCTCTTTTTTGCTTTAAGATATACTCAAGAGTAGACTACCCATTGGGACATTCCTAGTGGGTCAGTGGAGTTGTGGGCTGGCTCTCAATTTAGAGGAACAGTTCATAAAAATGTAATCATTTAGGGTGCTTTCACACTTGATTCAATTGCCTGGTCCGAACCAGAGTTCAATTGCTTTCACATCATATTATTTGGGTTCAAAACGCAGTGTGTTTGCATCATCGAAGCAGCAGGTGTTTACAACTGTTGCTTGGTAAAGACGATGCAAGAAAATTCTCACTTTTGGCTTCTAAAGTGTCAGCACATAATGGCACTTATATATTTGACGTGTATGTACTGCAAATGTTTCAAAGAACACGGGAGTGAACTTCTGCTTAAGGTCTCGATTCTCAGGAAAGTGAGTGAGAACAAACACATTTTATCAAATCATACGTCATCAATAACAGTTTACTTCTGCGATTTAGTACAATTGCGTTCATATCAGCAGTGAATCGTACTGGAGTTTACATGAACGTACCCCAGACCACCATTTTTTTGCGGACTTCGCTTGGTAACTATTTACGACGAGTGCACGCCTGAGTTCGGACAGCATTCAAATAATTCAAACAAACCGAACTCTGACGTCAATAGACCTTATTCACAGCAGCACCATCTCTGATTTTTAACGGGAATGAAGGCGAGGCTGTGAGGGATAGATATACATCTCTTCAGGGGGTTGTACTGTTTTTTAAATGTGTTTTTGGATTGTTCTGCTGACGAAACACTGCAAAAATATCTTTCCCAGAAATTTCAGCAGACAAAAAAACCTAGACAATATGAGCTGTGGAATTTATAAGCAATGTGGGAGCTGGGTGCACACCAAATGTGCTGGTGTGATTTTGTTCCTGTATGACTTTCTTTCCTAAGTGTAACATAAAAATATATATATATTTTGAGAAATGTCCAACAAGATTGCATGAGGTGGCTATTTCATATGAATTCATACGATGTGATTTTTACAGAACCATGTTTTTTAGAAAAAAACTTTAAAGAGGTCCTATTACACCCTTTTACAAAGTCTTAATTTAGTTTTTAGGGTATACTAGAATATGCTTTCATGCTTGATTGTTCAAAAAACACATTATTTTTCACATATTTTACATTATTACAGCACCTCTCTCCCCAATCTGGCCCAAACGCGTTGTTCAGTTTCGATGAAGCCCCTCCTTCCTCAAATGCAAATTTTAAGGATGGCGTCATTTTCAAACCAACTCAAGCCTGGTTCCGACTTAAGAATGTTAACAAATAAGAGGATCGCCCAGAACGGATTTCATGCACTGACTTTTCACATGATGTTTCAGAGTGGTATGTTTTATTTGTAATTTTCTTATACATTTTAGATACAAAGTTATACACCTTTTAATCATGATACTTGTTAGAAAACTATGGAAATACAAACAGTAAACAACCACAAAATTATGGCTAATTTTCCAAAGGGGAGGTGAACAGTCTTACAGTAAACACTATATCAATACTAATGTTAGCATATGAGCAGAGCCAAACAGCTTTGCCCTTTGTTTATATCCTAGCATTGTTGTTGGTGTTATAATGTTTAGGAACATTGTTTAAAACATTTTTTTTTTCTCTAATGCTGCTCAACCAGGCCTCGTCCGCTTTTTTTGTGTGAGTATATCCGTGGGCAGAGATTATTTAAATAGTAACATTGTAACTTCATAAGATTCGGAAAAAACACATTGTAGTCCAAATAAGTCGTTCGTTGTAGCTCTTGGAAAGTTAATACTGTTCAATAAAAAATATGTTTTGCTCACACAGCAACATTACACACTAACTAAAGTTGAAAAAGTGAAAAAACATAATAGGACCCGTTTACACATGAAGGTCTACACCTAAATCTAACCGCCAGTGGGGTATAAGCAGGTCATACAAAAAGCAAAGTACTTACAAACTGCTATGAGGCTGTGTTGGAAATGTCTCTGGGCTTTTCATATTGTTAATAGAGTGGTCAATGGCAACCAAACCTGTTTGGTTACCAACATTCTTTAAAATATCTTACTTTGTATTGTATTCATTCAAGATTTAGAATGACATGATAGAGTAAATGACAGAATTTTCACTTTTGGGTTGACTAGCCTTTTAACACAATAATTTGATACAAATAATATTACAGATTTTACACATTTCAGACAGATTCAACACAGTGCTCCTTGCTTTTTATATGTTGGGTAATTCGATTGTTCTGCCTATTTGATGATTTTAGACGTGTTAAAATACAGTGAAAATCTAAAAACACTAGACGAAACATTAAGCAATATTTTGTATTACATGCGCGTGTGCTACATAGAGGATTATCTATCTGCTGTGGATTGATGGGCTGGCATTGGTCCTTGGCTGATTTTTACTACTCCCTGAGGTACAGAAGCTGTCAGAAGTGTGGCATAGAAACAGGGTGAGAGACTGAAGTGCTGAGAGTAAGAATGGATTTTAAAACTTTCAGTCACGGCAACTTTCTTTCCAGAACAGTCCAAATGTGAGTCAAACACCTCCTGCAGCAACACTAGGGCAGTAATCTTCTAATCTGGTTTGCAGAGTTCATCTCAATTTTGAGTGTCATACAAAAACAGAATGGATGACAAAAAAAAAAAAAGTATAAATAAGCCCTGATTGCTTTCGGTATTTAGGGGTAGATTAGTCGTCATGGAAATTTAGTTAGCTGCTCTACGCTTCAAGTATAATCTGGGAGCAGCGGCAAATAAGAGGGGTTAAAACTGGAGCATCGGCAAACACACAGAGACAGTGGCAGGCGAGAATCATTCCATTAGAGAACAACAACAAATCTTCGATGGTCGTCATGGAAACTGGAGACCTGTCGTACGTGTTTTGGAGTTGAGAACATGGGAAAATTATTATGAAACCACATGTGATCACAAACACACACATGCAGATACACGGCACAAACAAAAAGTTACACAAACCACAGGAACCAAACATAGCAGTGGCACACTTCTTGACTGGGTTATTCCTAAACTTCCTTAAAATAAAGGTTCTTTGCAAAAAAAAAAAAATTAGGAAAGTCAGCAAAGAAACCTGTGTGGGTTCTTATCTTGAGGGCTTTATGGATTTTGGGAGATGTAAAAAGTTGATGCTACGTCAATTCCATCAGATGCATGGGCTTCTAATGAGCTCTATTATTTTTGCCGTCGTGATTGCGAGCTTATCAAGCGTTCAAGCGCTTTGTTCTTGGAAAGAACAGGAATCAAGGAGGACACTAGGTTTATTCTTGCCTATTTATTGGGAAAATATTATTAAAGCCAAAATTATATTTAGCATCCCATTTACTGACAACCACAAAAACTTCACTGCATATCTAGATATTCAGCTTGCTGACGATTTTGGAATTTCAGTCAAATACAGGCTATTTTTCGTTGTTTATAAAACATACAATACACTTCAAATAATAATTAATTTGCAGAATGCAAACATGCACTACTTTAATGACAAGACAAGACGATATAGCTTGTCACAGCAGCAACAGTTTATGGTCTGCATAAAGGCCGTTACATACTCCGCAAGAACAGAGAAAAAAGTTTTCGCAGCTTGTTCTCGACACCTCATCTGAGCAGAACTTTTTTCTTGTGGGTGTCCGAGAACTATTATGTGATTGGTCAGAAATTTAAAGTGGGCGGTGTTATTGGGGAGAAACGGAGATGTTCGGCACCTGCTTTTTTCGTGAAATATGGAATGTACTGGCCAGAACAAACTTTGTTCTTGTTCTTGCCACCTCGAGAAAACAAAGAAATGTATCTGTTGATGCAGAGTACACTCTTAAAAATAAAGGTGCCAGGAAGAACCAAAAAGGGGTTTTCATGGCGATGCCATAGAAGAACCATTTTTGGTTCCCTGAAGAACCGTTTTGTGAAAGTTCTTTAAAAAAACATTTTTCCTAACCATTTTATAGTCTAAAGAACCTTTCTACGGTATAAGAACCTTTTGTGCAATGAAAGGGTTTTTTGCATATTAACGGTTCTTCATGAAAAAATATATACTGCCAAAGAACCTTTATTTTTAAGAGTGTATGTACCAAGCTTTACTCTGGAACTTGAGCTAGTTTTAAAAAAAGTAATCTGATCGGATCTCAGCTATCGGATTGGATCAAATATTGAAAATGGGTTGTTCAAAAGAAAAAAAGAATTCTGAAATCGGATTAGATTACAAAATTTAATCTTGGTTTTGATTTGGATCAAATCATCAGTTTGTGTTGTTCAAAACTTTTTAGTAGGACTGGGATTTGATCCAAAAGATCTGGATTATCCTGATCCCAGCACAAGGATGGCTTTCAGGAACAAAAATGTAATACAATAAAGACTGGTCAAAAATACAACATTTATATCATGTAATATAAACACACATTTATTGTTTTATTTTGCTCTTTATTAGTTTACCTTTTAAAGTAATAAAGAAGAAGTAGACATAAGGCTACCTATTAAATCTTTCAGTACAGTAAAAGAAAAAAATGCTTCTGCATTCTCTCAAGAAACTTTGCGTTCACTCTCGCTCTTTGCGAATGAGCACAACATTTCTTGGGAGGGCGAAAAACTTTTGCGAGACAACGCAAAAACATTCAAAAATAAAAAAAATTGGTAACACTTTACAATAAGGTTGTATTAGTTAATGCATTAATTAACATGAACTAATAATGAACTGCACTAATAAAGCATTTATTTATCTTTGTTAATGTTAATTTCAACATTTACTAATGCATAAAAAAAATATCGTTAACATTAGTTAATGCACTGTGAACTAACATGAACAGCTGTATTTTTATTAACTAACGTTAACAAAGATTAACTAATGCTGAACAGAGGTGTTGTTCATGGTTAGTTCATGTTAACTAATGCGCTAACTAATGTTATACAACCTTAATGTAAAGTGTTACCAAAAAATGTCATCAACATTCCATCACCCTTTAGACCCTCCAGGTTCTGATTGTTGAAAATTGAAAAAGGAATAGGATATTTGTTTGTTTTTGTTGTTTTCTTTCTTTTCAAATAAAAACACTTAAAGTGACCCACGCTGACTTTTCTGCCTGTTGTTCTTTACTAGCAGCCTAGAGCCTACATTGTGAAATGTAACCCTGTTTTGGTCATCTGAATCTGGTATCTGATAAATAATATGACTTGAGAGGGAAGTTTGTCCAATTTTTAACTAGGAAACAGAAACTTGTATTCATGACAATTCTGATAGCATGTAAATGCAGCATTAGTGGCCACCACAACTTCCGGTGCAGAACAAAAAATGTGAGAAAATGAATCAAAGAATTAATTGGCCTACTAAAATGGTATGTTTACTATAGGCTATTTAGTAATATATAGAATATACCTACTACAATATATTTGGTTGTGATCTACAGTTATTAGAAATATAACCGAGGGTTTGATATGGAGTTTGCCACAGTTTTCACAACACCCCAAACTCGTGTAACTTAGTACTGAAATTGCAGCAGGAGGTCAAGTAGGCTACAATTCAAGCACTTAAACAGTGCCTTTCAACAACAACAACAACAACAACAAAACCTGCAGTAATCGATGGTAACGTTGGCCATTCAAGCACTTCGAGACTTTAGCCAAACAACTTAGACGTACGTCCCCTTTTTCTACAACCCGCACTGCTTTGGCATTATCACGGTATTAAAGTTACCTTTTTAAGAGGAAGCGAAGTGAGTGCGGCAGCTGTTCAAACGCGTTGAAGCTCTCAGCTCCATGCAACGATGAAACACTTCTCCTCTTGTTTCTGTTTCGGTCACTTTATTCTCCTCTGTCTTTCTATTTCGTTTAGGATGTTTTGCTGTGTTCGCCGTTGTTGACAAGAGAAATCCTCCAGTTTCGCATATGGACTGATTCCTGTGAACGCGCAAAATGATTGACAGGCAGACAAGCGCCTCAAAATCCTTTTGATTGGCTATCAAAGAAAATAACAGCAGCTCTTTTATTTCATTTTATTTGTATTATTTATTTTATTTTTATATCTCAGTTATCTCAGGATAGTTACTTCAGTGATATCTATCAGGGAGTAGAATCATTTTCGGTAACATTTTATTTTACAGTGTCCTTGTTACTGTCATATGTGCCTACATGTAGGCCTACTTAGTAATAGGCCTACATGTATACATGTAGGCCTACTTAGTAATAGGCCTACATGTAGGCACATATGACAGTATGTACTTACCATAGTAATAACAGTAAATTATGCATAATTACATGCAACTAACCCTCAACCAAACCCCTACACTAACCCTATAGTAAGTGTAGTTAATTAATATTACTCAGTACTTAATAGATTTGTGATTTGATTCATCCATCATTTACACCATCCCATGGACGCACAGAGAGAGAGAGAGAGAAAACATCTGAGGAAAGTGTGGAATGCTCAAAAGTGAATAGTTAGGACAGACGAAAGAGTAAAACAGAGAGGATTTGAAAATAAATAAAACATGAACATGAACAGAGAGGGTACCTGTCCAGAATACAGATGTCTTTCCCCTGTCTTTTACCTGTCAGAAGGACTAAAAAGCTTATTGAGGTTATAAGCCCCCTCTCTCGCAGGGGTCTGGCCCTCCCTGATCCACTATCCCATGATACAAACCATTCTCTCATCCATCCACATCACTCAGCCTATCTTTTATACCTTTCCTGTGACATCATTCATTTGAAAGGTCAGTTCATTTGAAAGGTCAGGTGTCTGAACACTGAACAAAGTGGATGTGGATGTTTGGAATGAAAGGAATAACAAAGTCATACTGTGTGCCATAGAGAGTCTTTTAAATTCCAGAAGCTGAATTAGAATGGACATAAAAGCAATATGAACTAAATGCAAAAATAGATAGATAGATAGATAGATAGATAGATAGATAGATAGATAGATAGATAGATAGATAGATAGATAGATAGATAGAGATAGATAGATAGATAGATAGATAGATAGATAGATAGATAGATAGATAGATAGATAGATAGATAGATAGATAGATGATGGATGGATGGATGGATGGATGGATGGATGGATGGATGGATAGATAGATAGATAGATAGATAGATAGATAGATAGATAGATAGATAGATAGATAGATAGATAGATAGATAGATAGATAGATAGATAGATAGATAGATAGATAGATAGATAGATAGATAGATAGATAGATAGATAGATAGATAGATAGATAGATAGATGATAGATGGATTCAGAAAGTTTGAAATTGTGATAGTATTTGACCCCATTTATGTGCAGCTTCAAGGGTTGTGCACTATTCACAGTCAGCATAGAAGATACACTATGTTTGTCACAGTGGAACACAGCCAGAGGGGTCGTAGCAGCACCCCAGCTCTCCTGGGGCTAATTACCATTACTTCAGCCTCAGGGGAATATTTAGCTCAAATAATACTCCATATAAACACAGCTATCTATCGCTCTCCCGCATTTGTATACAACATTCAAACTCCATATTCTCCATAGTTGAAAATCCACACATATGTACAACTCAAGAGATATTACAAAAGCATCTCCCAAGCTGCATAAGCTGCATGATACAGCATCCATGTGGAGAGTAATGAATGCAGCAGTAAATGAAACAACCCCATGCTCACCAGCTCATCCCACAGGCCTCATCCCTTTATCCTACTTGTAGCTGCTGTCTTTTGTCTAAAAGTGTTAATATCCCTGACTGTGTAGCTCTAACCTCAGTAGTCCAACTGTGAGGGGATCAATACTGTTCCCCAGTTCTGCTCTAGGTTATGTAAACGCCTCTTGAACTTTACAGTAAAAACACCAGGCTCCATCCCTGAGCTCCACTAAATGTTTTTCTTTTTTCGTAAAAGCCAACTATCTGACAAGGTGAGGCGGCATCCAAAAGTCTGGGTCGACTCTGCTGTGATCAGCTGGGAATATTGAGTTTATGTCAAGCTAAGAGCCAAACCTGCCAGGCACAGTTGGACTGGCTGCCTCCTTCAAGTTTAACTCTCCTAGCTGCCCACTTAGCTGTTTGTTTAAAGAGGCTGATCAATATAGACGCCCCTTAGCATTACCACAACACAAACAGCATCAGAGCAACCAACTCTTTCACAAGGGCTCCACATCTCCTCGGAGTGAGTTACGGAGTAATCTCATTAGAATTCACATTGTATATTCATGTAATGTTTACACTTACATTTTTTGGTTACACTTTATTTTAAGGTGTCATTGTTACAGCGTAAGTACTGAGAAATATGAATTAACACCATGTACTTTCTATAGGGGTTAGGGTTTGGTTGAAGGTTAGTTGCATGTAATTATGCATAATTTACTGTTATTAAGTTCATGTAACATATGTAACAATGTCACTATACAATAAAGTGTTAACCTTTTTTGGAATAGACACCTTTAGATACATAAAGGGTTTGTTATTTTGAATTCATGGCATAACTGATCTTTTCATTATGTAACTGAATAATAAATGAAAAAAATGAAAATTCTGTCATTAAGTACCCTCATGTCATTCCAGACCCGCAAGACTTTTGTTCATCTTCGAAACACAAATTAAGACTTTATCTGAGAGATTTCTGTCCCTCCATTGAGTCTACACAACCATTTTGACACTTCAAAAAGTCTATAAAGAGATCGTAAAACTAATGAATTGAGTGGTTTAGTCCAAATCAAAGAAAGTTGTTGCCCTCTCAGTTGGAATTTTTTTTTTTTCCTTCAGGTGCGTAGAACCAAAAAGATAAACTTGAGCAAAACAGAATAAATGGCTGACCGCACACTGAATCCATAAAAGACTGAAGTCTTGGAAAATACTAAATGTATTATTGCACCATGCAATTGACAAAATAAATGTTGTATTTTCCTGGACTCAGTGTGCGGTCAGCCATTTTTTTCTGTTTTGCTTGAGTGGTTTAGTCCTAATTTTCTGATCGTTTAATCTTTTTATGAACTTTTTGAAGCGTCAATAGCAATTGCGTAGACTTTCAAAGGAGGGACAGAAACCCTCTCAGATTTCATTAAAAATATCTTCATACGAACACATTTGAAGGTCCCACTTTTATATTACATTAGATGTCTTTATGTACTAACATTTAAATTAATCATCATGCACTTATTGTGTACAATTTTTACATTGTACTTATATTATTATAATTACATCTGTAATTAACTTCTTTAATCCTTTCTATAATTACACTGTTGACCCTTCCCTTGCCTTTTAACCCAACCTACCCATACCTCTAACCTTACCCGCCGTATCCCACCTCAATAGCATAAAACGTGTTCTGCAATACAACATTAACACAATAAATACATTGTTCTTTGATGTAAGTACTTAGTAGTTAATTTCATTGTGTGATCCATTTGGATACTAATTAGATCACATTGGCTATACATGTGAATAATCATAGAGAAAGACAGCAGCACACACAATGCAGTTTGAGATATGATTGAGATAAGTACTCCTCCACAACCCCCCTCCACAGTTGAAAAATGTTTGGAGCAGCTGTTTCCTTCAGACCTTTGATTCAACTTGGCTTCTGCAGCTGTCAGGGTGCAAGGAATGATATTTACTCTTATAGAAGTATAGGACAGGCACTTCTTTGTTTCATCACATGTTCTTCTGCACTGAAATACTCTCTCCAGAGACCTGATCAAGTGAAATTAAATAAAAAATCCAGGTTCTTCAATAAGACAGCATCAAGATACACACTCTTTTTCCTGAAGAAGTTATAAACAGAGGAAGGTCCCCTCCTGCTAAAGTAGAGCACATATTGAGAGCCTGTACTCCCAGCCCTCCAGTGGGTCGTCTTGTTTATTAATCCTGTGTAAGAATGCCACTTTCAAACAGCACAGAGCTCCCAGAGGTGCCCTGGCCTTGCTTTTTTTCTGACATGTGATAAACACAAGATGGCCGCCCCCACCCCAGTTGGTTTACATAAGACTGTTAAAACATCCCTCCGCCTCTTGCCCCCTATACCAGCAGCATACCCTTCGCAGCACAACCCCAGCAGCCAGAAACAGCCTACCCGCTCATTTGCCAGCAGACCATACATGCGGCGTATTTGTGCTGCATAAATCATCCTTTCATCGCACAGTTTCTCCTGGCGGCCATGTTTTTTTTCCAGGTTTGTGGAGGTAGCATACCTCTGCCCTGTACTGTAGCGGCTCTGTAAACCATTGACGGATCCAGTCCAGCTGGCTGGGTGAGCGGCCTTCTCTGACATTCTCGCCCTCTTCTAGTCCACTCCAGGCAGGCTGACGGGTCCTAGCCCTCATCTACTACCTCCACTGACCAAAAACAGCCTATTTTTTATTAATCTCCTTTTCACTCACAAGGAAAAAAATGAAGACTTGCAATAAATGAAAGTAGCAACACATGGCTCATGATGAAGAACACCCTTGTGAAAAAGGAAGTGTGCTTAAGTGTATTGAATGCGTACTTAACGACAATTAACATACTAAAGCACAAGTAACACATTTATGATTAAAATACTTACCATTATAATTTTAACTGTAAAATTTCGTTTTTTATTTTAACTTGAACTGTATGGCCTATAGTTCCACATGAAAGACTCGGGATAATTATTTTGACAAAAGCATATTTATTAATAACTCAGCAAGCTGATAATTTACAGAGTCATTTGGCGTAGGCCCCGTTCGTAGTGAATAATCCGAGGGTATCGGATCTGCCATTCCTGCCGAAGACTAGGCAACGACGGGAGGTATGGACAGGGCCATCCTGGTGGTGGTTGGGAGGATGGGGGTAATCGTCGCTTCAGTATCTGCAAACTCAAACATGTGTAAGTACCGAGCTTTTATACAGTAAGCATGCGAATATAATTGAATTGGAGTGAAGGCGATAAGTGACGTAGTAATTGAGTCTTCCCAGCAGAACTTATGCTAAAGCTTTAATTTTCACAGACAGGGTTTAGATTAAGATTTTTCACAAATGTAATGTTAAAGGGTTAGTTCACCCAAAAATGAAAATTCTGTCATTAATGACTCACCCTAATGTCGTTCCAAACCCGTAAGACAAATCTCCGAACACAGTTTAAGATATTTAAGATTTAGTCAGAGAGCCTTCTGTCCTTCAACTGAAAGTGTATGCCCACTCTACAGTCCGTGTCCAGAAACGTAGGAAGTAAGGTATGAAAAACATCATCAAAGTAGTCCATATGTGACATCAGTGGGTTAGTTAGACTCTTTTGAAGCATCGACAATACATTTTGGTCCAAAAATAGCAAAAACGACGACTTTATCCAACATTCTATTCTCGTCGCGTTGGTTTATTTTTTCATAAAATTTTAAACTCAACGGTTGGTTTTGTCCATAATTGACCCAATCATGGGTTGAAACTACCCAGCATTTTCAGCTAAACATCAGCTTGATGACATGAAGACCAGCTTAAACCAGACCAGCAAACCTCATGATGGTTTAAGTACATTTTTGGCAGAGCAATTTGATAAAACTGCTTGTTCTAATTTGAAGGTGAAAAACTATATTTTAAACAGATTTTTAAAAATGCATAAAGCTTTCTTTTAGTTAAGGTTAGTCTTTAGTATTAGCTTCACATAGTGACTAGTCTAAATGGCTGTCTATGGTATACCCTCATTTAGATAGCAAAGAGTGTGTTTGCAGCCTGCAGAACGCTTCTTTCATTTCGCCTTTGATGAGCCCACGTTTCTCTAAATTGTTTCCCCTAAAATGTATATTGCCAGACGGCTGTGTTTAGGTTAATGGTATAGTGTGTTTATATGACGAGTACATCTTCCACTGTAGAAAAAAGAGAAAATCTTGCTCTGAATCAAGGGATTATAGGACAGACGCCTGCACTCTGACAGCTGGCCACTTGAGTTTTACAAATGACAGACAAACTCCATCAGTGGAAAGTTTCTGAAGTATGTCGACCAGAACAAGAGGGGGACTGCGCACAGGGTCAGAAAGAACACAACGAAGAAAGCAGGAGGACAGCGTGAAAGATAAGACGAAATGAACTTGTCAACTTACAAAATATACATAAACATGTCAAAAAGGGAGTTTACGAGTAAATTGTGTTTATACTGCTAAACTGTGTGGCAATAAAACATCTTAAGCATCACATTCTGGTGCAGTTAGGGTGTGGATATCTGTCATGAAGTCCTGTGGAGACAGCCTGGAGCTCTGTTTCCGTAACACAGTGTGATGTTCAGTAAGCTGGATGATCAGACGGCTAAACCAAAGCTTTCCTCCCCTTTCCAGTCCCCTGTGACAGCAGTACACGGAAAGCTGGAAAGGGACGGAGCTCTTGGCACAAAGATTAAATGAGGGAGTTTTAACTGCTAATTAATTGCAGGTCCAGCTCACACACACACACACATGCACACGCAAACACCCTAAAAATTCTCTCGTATCCAACTTTGTTCTCTCTCAAACACACAGAAACGGACATTCAAAAGCTCTAAGTGTGTGTGTGTGTGTGTGTGTCTGTGTGACACATTTTAAAAAGGAATTACAAATATTATGAGCTGGCTTTCTTCATATTTTGCCCCAGTTTATGCCTTTACATGAAATATTTCCAACAACAAAGATAGAGGATGGATATTGTGCTGCTGAAATCATTAATTCCATATGATTCAGTTGAACCTTTCATTGAATAAAAATAGCTCCTTTTACTTGATTAATTAGACAAAATAGCACATGATCTTAGATTCATATCAACAGCATTTTGCACCATGGATGTCATGTTTCTCTGAAGAGGCCACATTAACCCCTTCCACATTACATGGGCCCTATTAGCCGAACTGAATAAGCCTCCTGTCATTTATGATTCAGCGCCTGTAGCCTATCCTCAGGCAATGCTCAAGAGTCCAGCGTAACCTGCATTTCCTGTGGCTCTCACTCTCTTTCTGCCTTTCTCTGTCTCGCTCGCTCTCTCTTATGACTATCTTCATTCATTCCTTTGGCTGACACCATCCCTTCATCTGCTGCCTGCACCTCTCCCAGTGCATGAGAACCACTGTCATAGGCAGACTTGCCTGGGGCTTTTTAAATATGTATGTGAATCATGATACTCTCTTGCCATCAGCAATGGAAATATAATGCAAACAAAGGACATTTATATGGAGCTGCAATGCTGATGAATGCTGTGGAATGCTGTAGTCCAGACCGACGTTATAAAACAGGTTTTGAATTTCTTCTCTTATGCATGCCCACTATTAATTTAGACAAGAGCTAACATTTCTTCAAACATGAAAGTGTTGAGTATACCAGCACCACCCAGGTAGATATCTGGATATATGACTCAATAAGTGGGTTTTCCTGCAGGACAAATTTCAACTGAAGAGAGCCAGAGCTTTACAGACTGACACAGTAGCTAAATGACCACAGTGACTTGGCCCGGGACGATGCACCTCAAAGCGCTCACTGACTATCCTTAAGCGTTTTATTTGGCTTGCTCGTGTATGCACTGTTGAGTTATGTGCCACAGTCCTCTGTAAGTTAACGTTGGTGCCAGACTACGGGAAACCAAGGGCTTGACCAAATCAAAACAGACTCACCCGCAAATTTACGGACCTGCTACTGAAAGAGCTGAATGACCGGGGGGAGGGATTTTCTGCTATAGTGCCATTCAAATTGGCAAAAAGCATTTACTTGCATTCCTCTCTGTATGGATCTCACTGTAAACCCTAATGCTCAAAATAATTAATTGGTTTGAGTAGGGTCAACTTAAATTAAACAAATTAGTTAAATCAAATGAGCATTTATGAGTCTATTTATAACTTTCTTTTTATTTTGAGTTCACAAAACACATTTGAATTCATTGTTTCATTGTTTTGAGTTTTAAGAACTTGCTTCTTTTAATTTAGACAAACTTAAATTTAACTGAAACTGGGGTGGGATTTCTAGTTCCCAGCATGCTTTGCCATGACACTCGAAAGGAAGAGTAACTGCTAAAATTAAGTGTTAATAATGATTTTGAGGAAGATTAATGTTTAAAGTGAGATTTTGCAGTACCTAAATCAGAAGAGTTTCTGTTATGTTAAAAGTTTTACATTGTCTTTCAGTAACTGTTAGGCTTTGGCTTTGCTGATGTTATCAACGCATTGTGTTAGCAAGTTAGCATTGGCTGAATTAGATAGTTAACACTAGCCAAGTTTCCACTACTAAAAATATTGAAGTAGAGATTACATGATAATTTTTAGTTAAATGTATAAATTAGCTTACACAAATATTTCAAGTTAAGACCAATTAAAATGTAGTCTATGAGTAGAAAATAAATCTGACAGTTCTGCCTACTTAAACTTTGATCTTCTAAATTTTTTTTTAGTTTTGCCAACTTATTCAGATGGGTTTACAGTGTGTATACGTAATTAAGAACTAAATGAGGGAACATGAAAGAACAACAGCAAAGGTTCAGAACAGGGATATTATTTAGTAGTAATATTTAGGGGAAATGTATGAAGAATGTGCATGATAAAAACATCTCTGGGACAGCAAATCCAGCATGGTGTAATGAGATTTCCTCATGTACAGAACGTCCTAAATCATGAGGCTTTGATGGGGCGAGCATCAATAGATCCTTGGAACAAACTGTAAAAAAATTGCACAAAATCTGGAAAACATGTTAGTTTTTTTCCTGCAAAATATAAGTGATTAAAACATAGCACCAATGGGAGGAAATGTTCTTGGAAAACTAACAATTGATTTCCAGAATTTCCTGGAAACTTACAGTTAGTTTTAAGGCAGGGTCATGTCAGAGATGTTTCACTTTTAATCTCAATGACGTTGACTTGTAGTTTTGTCTCAAGGGTCCGGTGTATGCTGATGGGTGTATCCGAGCGACTCCCTTGGGAAATCAACCTCTCTGAAACCATCACTGACTATTAGTAAAAACATATAATTTAAGTTGCTTCACTGACAAGTTGAAAGAAACAACATAATTATTTTGCAAGACATTGTGATTGCTTAAGATGTCCCCGCTCTTTCCAAACCACATCAGTAAAGGACAGAAGATTTTTGCTTCAAATGTACAGTATATTTGTAGATTATCATAACATATTTGCATTTTTGTAGATACGCGAATGCTTAAAGTATTTCACTTAGAATGGTTTGTTGGCACATTAAAAAATGATATACACATGCTGTCTTTTTATGCTCACCTTAGATGTGTCTGTCATCAAAAGATATATATATATATATATATATATAAATATATATATATATATATATATATATATATATATATATATATATATATATATATATATATATATATATATATATATATATATATATATATTTAAAGACATGCAGAGCTCTGGGCCTAAAAAACACAGAAAGGACAATAAATATTGACACCCTAAAAGCCGTGGTTTGATTTTTTGTCAGGGTGATTAACAGTCAAAATCAATTAACCCCAAATACAAGTACGACCAACAGGTAAATACTCAAAGCACAGCCAAATAGGATTGGAGAATTTACTTAAGTAAATGTAAGTAAAAATGTGGAGCTAAGCGGCGTGAGGGCTAATAAGGTCCAGTGGGAAACCACAAATATTAACGAAGTCTACTAAAAAGTCATATGAACTTCTCAAACTGATCTTATCATCTGTACTAAATCATTTATTTTTGGCATCTTTCAAGCCACCCATACCACCATATCATACCATCTTATAAAATCACTTCCATATTTCACATAGTCTGCTTTAAAGTTCTTCCTACTTTTGTTGGTCCTTAAAGTAAAAACACGAAATTATGTAAATCACTCTTGCAGAGAAGCATTACATTTTCAATTAGAATCTGTTCTCAAATTCAAATAGGGATAAGAATCATGAATTCATAAAGGCATGATGTATTTTATCACTAAAACACCACCAGAACAACTTACTGGATGTATTTTTTAGCCCTCACAGCTATGATCTAATAAGCCAGAGAAACATATACTCTCAAGAAAATGTCAGTCGAAGTTTTAAGTTGCATGTCTCTTGAAAGATGAAGTGAGTGTATATGCTCAGTGATCAAACATGGGCTGCTGTAGAGCTATACGGTGAGTTCCAGAATAAGCGTGCCATAGCGCTCATTTCTGAGGCAGCAGCTTTGGGCTCCATGTGATTGATGTCGAGGTCCATAGAGCAGATCATCTCCCTCAGCCCTCACATTTACATACCGTGTAACCAGGCATAAAGCTATAAAGCTCAGATCTATTTTTAAAACACACTCAAGCAGAGGGGAGAAGGTTTTTATATTTATGATTAAGTATAAGTTATTTAATAAGCCAATAGCTCAGGCTACGGCTGGTCTCAGACACTTATTAATTAATTGGTTTATAATTGTAACAAGTTGTGAATTTTTGGCACCACTGAAACTGTGTTTGGTTTATTTTCCTTCTTTAAATCTGGACCGTAATATACTATTTCACAGCATTTTCCAGACAGGATTTATGTAGTGTTTCTCTTAATCTCTTCCTTACATGGACATACTCTTCATGTACATTTAACTCTCAGCATTTTTTGCCCTTAAGTAATCCAAATTGTTTAGCTAATGGTCCCCACCCGCTCTGCATGAGAATAATTCAAATTAAAATAATCAAAATATTAACCTGCTTTCTAGAAGGTTTATGTTCCGAGCTGGCCTGAATAGTGGGTGTGAGGTGTGTCATTAAATTAACATTTAAACTCAGATTAATTATATATTCCATAATGTTACCTTAACACATCCCTCAAAAATAACAGGCTACTTCAATAACAAATATGGTAACACAGTGTCCTTGTTACACATTTTACATGTAGTTAGTTACAACAGTAATTACTATAAATTGTGCATCCTAATCCTTCCTAACCCTAGCCCTTAGTAAGTACATTAATAATTGTTACTCAGTACTTAAATGTATAATTACACTAATACAGAAACCTTCAGATAAAGTGTAACCAAAATATGCTAATATTAGATTGGGAAAAATGTATATACTCTCAGGAAATGTATTTTAGCTCTGCTTTTTCTCTCTCGATGTAGCACTCAGATGATATGATTATAATAAGAAAACCAATCCGATAAAAGATTGTCTACATTTTTTACACTGACTCAGTGTTGTTGTAGGCCTACTTTGATACGCAAATTAGTAAACACATATTTTATTTTTATTGGCGACTATCAACATACACACATACTTATCATTTGAAAGGTTTAATAACTCAAAAGCTGAATTTTAATTTGAGAAACTAAAATTGAATGACTGAGTATTAGTCATGTGCCATGTTTGGCAACGCTTTGCATGCCCAATGAATCGCTACACTTCTTAGAAACCAGCCTATGGATTTTTTTTTTCTTCACCGTATATAGAAGGAAAGTTTCTGATAGCTGAAACCCACCGCAATTACATCCAATGACCAATCAAAAGCAAGAAGCAAAGGAAAACAAAACCCGTGATTGGTCTAAAACGCTAGTGGTTTCAAGGCGCCCCGCATCGAGGGGCAGTGATTCTGAATGAGGGGTGTGTAGAAACCGACGGCACATTATTGTATGTGCGCCTCACTTGCGCTCAAACCTTCCAGTCAGTGAGAAGCGCGTCTACTCCGCGCACACGAAAACGCGCTCTGCTCAAGAGACCCGACTGAAGTTTACCAGCACCGATACGACTCTCTGAGAGGCAGTTCTAAAGTCACTGGATGCACACGCGGGATTTGGAGAGCCAGGCGGAAAACTTCAAATAACACTGGGGAGGTTCTCTCACAAACCTTAAAGAAGAAGAAGAAAAAACTACGCGCTCGTTGTGGATTTAGTTTGGATTTATTTCGGACTTTTGCCAGGGTTTTCTTCACAAATCCACTCACTTGCTTAACATGAATGCTTTCAGACCACAAGTGCCGTGACGAGCTCGAACAAGGAGTTTTGAAGCGCATACGAACTGGTCACAAATAAACTTTTTTTTTCTCGCTGTGAAAGCGCAGCTCAATTTTAATTCAGACAGAATCAACTAAATAACGGCTTTCCTCAAAATGCAACACTGTTGTGGGATTAATCGATACTTTCTTCTGTTTTTCACCCTGGCCCTGCAGCCGTCCAGCGGTCAGTATCATGGCGAAAAGGGCATCTCCATTCCCGAGCACGGCTTCTGCCAGCCCATATCGATACCTCTCTGCACGGACATCGCGTACAACCAGACCATTATGCCTAACCTTTTGGGTCACACCAACCAGGAGGACGCCGGGCTGGAAGTGCACCAGTTCTACCCCCTGGTAAAAGTGCAGTGCTCCATGGACCTGAAGTTCTTCCTCTGCTCCATGTACGCGCCGGTTTGCACTGTGCTCGAGCAAGCCATCCCGCCTTGCCGGTCCCTGTGCGAGCGCGCGAGACAAGGCTGCGAGGCCCTCATGAACAAGTTCGGCTTCCAGTGGCCAGAGCGACTGCGCTGCGAGAACTTCCCGGTGCACGGCGCGGGCGAGATCTGCGTGGGCCAGAACACCTCGGACGCGGGAAGCCCGACCTCAAACCCGACGCCCTACGTCCCAGAACTGATCACATTACAGCCGAGCGTGGTCAGACCCAGCCAGCAATTCTCATGTCCACTGCAGCTCAAAGTGCCCACTTATCTGAAGTACCACTTCATGGGCGAGAAGGACTGCGGGGCACCATGTGAGCCCACTAGACCCAACGGATTGATGTATTTTAGAGAGGAAGAGGTCAAATTTGGCCGGCTCTGGGTGGGCATTTGGTCCATTTTGTGCTGTGTCAGTACACTGTTCACAGTTCTCACGTACTTGGTGGACATGAGGAGGTTTCGTTACCCAGAGAGGCCCATCATCTTCCTCTCCGGGTGTTACTTCATGGTGGCTGTTGCGTACGCAGCTGGCTTTTTCCTTGAAGACAAAGTCGTTTGCATTGACAAATTCAACGACGATGGTTACAAGACCGTCGCGCAGGGCACCAAAAAAGAGGGCTGCACTATCCTATTCATGATCCTCTATTTCTTCGGCATGGCAAGCTCAATCTGGTGGGTCATCCTGTCCCTCACATGGTTCCTCTCTGCGGGAATGAAGTGGGGTCATGAAGCCATCGAGGCCAACTCTCAGTATTTCCACCTTGCCGCTTGGGCTGTTCCAGCGGTCAAGACCATCACCATTCTCGCCATGGGCCAAGTGGACGGCGACCTCCTCACCGGTGTGTGCTACGTTGGCATCTACAACGTGGACTCGCTGCGTGGCTTTGTCCTGGCGCCCCTTTTCGTGTACCTCTTCATCGGCACATCGTTTCTCCTGGCCGGCTTCGTGTCGCTTTTCCGCATCAGAACCATCATGAAGCACGACGGCACCAAGACGGAGAAGCTGGAGAAGCTGATGGTGCGCATCGGCGTGTTTAGCGTGCTCTACACGGTTCCCGCGACCATCGTGATCGCGTGCTACTTCTACGAGCAGGCTTTCCGAGAGCAATGGGAGAAGACCTGGCACATGCAAACGTGCAAGCGATTCGCCGTCCCTTGCCCAGTCAATAACTTCGCTCCCATGTCTCCAGACTTCACCGTGTTCATGATAAAGTACCTGATGACCATGATCGTAGGAATCACCTCTGGATTTTGGATATGGTCTGGGAAAACCCTGCAGTCGTGGCGCAGGTTTTATAAAAGGCTCAGCAATAGCAACCAAGGCGAGACGACGGTATGAAAAAGAAGCGAGTCGCCGTAACAGTTTGTGGTCAGGCTATGACCATGCAACTTTTCTCTGAGATAAATGTCTCGAGCGGAGACCTGGCGAACCGTTACGCGAAACGAGAGTTTTGTGGACACTACTGTGTGCCTAGACGTTTCCACAGATCATGAACAGTGTTATCAGCCTGAGTCTGTAGCATTGGTTTTCTCATATATCTGTATGTGAAAAAGACACTTGACTGTATTTCTGTGTAACACGATATCATTTGCAGATGTGATCCCTGTAGACAGTACTGAATGCTTTGCGCAATGCTCACGGTTGTGTACCTGAAATTTTGGACGTAATTTGCCTTATACACATGTACCATCCCTTGTTTTAACTGGGGACTTGTATGACTTTTCGCAGCCCTCCGTCGACAATCATGCATACTTCTTTGGCACACATGGACCGTCAAGTACGCATTAGGATTGGGATACTATATGCATGTGTACAGCTGTGAATTTATGCAAGCTCCCTTTAAACGATGTAACATGTAAATAATCACCTTTTCTCAAAGAATATATGTATTTATGAAAATAATCTTGCTGTTTTTTACTTGGTTTTTAAAATTTGGTAAGAGACCTTTGTATCTGTACAGTTTCGCTGAATAAAATGATTAGATTTTTAACGAACTGACTCATTTTACTTTACAGTCGGCATTGTACAGTGCTCGTTTGCTACAAAACGTTGTTATTTTTAAGATTATGAAAGACATGCAGATGTGGACACCACGCGCTAATGTGTTAAACCTTTAGCATTTGTAAGAGAACTATATCAGAAAGTGCTCGGAATAACTATTTGAGAACTGTTGCGCCAAATGTGGTGTTGACTTTTAAAACGAAAAATTATAATTACAAAGCAAAGGCAGCGTAAAAGCGTGTAGTGATATTCGGTGTGTTATTGAAAGAATAAAAAGTATTGGTGTTTAGAGAAACTCCTGAAGTGTAAAATCGGTGCTTTGGCGCCACCCACAGGTGACTGATATGTTGTGAACACTTGATTATAAGCTGAGTTGACTTTACAGTCAGTATTATGAATGAACTGCAAAAACATACGAATCATACGTTATATTTTATTTTTAAGCAAAATTTTAGGCTATCGTCAACTTTTGTACATAATTTATCTCGTGCTATTGGGGAGATTTAATGTATTTAAGTGCATTGTTTTGTAACATCCTTAAAAGAAATAGGCTAGACCATATCAATGACATCACTCTTAAAAAGAAAGTTTCCAAATTAGAGTTTTCGCAGTGATACCACAGAAGAACCCAGTTTGGTTCCCAAAAAGATCGTTTTAGTGAACAGTGAGTAAAAAGTTTTTTGGTAACACTTTACATTAGTTAATGAATTAGTTAACATGATTTCATTATTGGTTAATGTTAACTAATGTAGTTAACTAAGTGTTACCAGGTTTTTTGTTTTGTTTTTTGTTTTTCCTTTGTGAGAAGGACGATACAAATCTAAAGAACCATTTTCCATTAAGACCCAAAGGTTTTATGGATGTTAAAGATTCTTCATGGAAGCATAGATGCCAATAAATACCTTTTTGGTATGCAAAGGAAAGGGAATCACCAAAATATAAAAACATATTGCATATTACATTGTGTATAATACACATTTTATTCCAAGAATAACATTCAGTAACAAAAATTATGTTGCAAACTCTCTTGAATGCCTACAAGCTGTGCCAGGCGCTTGGCCTTAAGATGTTCAGCACCTTTAAATATTTTTTATTGTAAATCTGTTAAGCCCCTCATATATACAGTGTTGTTTTCTGGATGTGCAATGTGCCCGTGTTGACCGTTGCACTCACAAAAGCAACTCATTTGTGATATAGGCATACACATGAAGTAAAATATTTTGTAATACATTTTAAAAACTAAATAAAAAAAATCCTTAAAGGGGCCTCACTATAATCATGATTTTTTAAAAATGCTTTCAATGTGGGTCAAAAATGACCCAAGGATCACAGGTGGTGAATGCTGTTTCTTAAGACAATAGGAGGTTTAATCATTATCGCAATACTCAACGCAAGAGCTCAGCTCTGAGAGTGTTGGCAGGTTAACGTTATAAGTATCCTAATATTTTGGCCTACTAAACCCCGCAGGTGGCCGGACTGGTTCTGTTCAGCTTCACAAAGTATGATCTCACAGAGTAATAAAATGATTCACCATGTAACAGAAAGCACATGCAGTTGTGGTGGAAGAGGCTAGTGTTGTGGTTCAAAGGCATCCAGCAGTCTGAAGAAGTCTGACGCTCAGTTTAAACCTCCAACCTCTTGCAGATCAGAGTATATTAAAGCACAAGAGCTGCTCAAAAAAGATACACAGACATGCTTTACAATATGGTTCCATGGTTAAATTTGTTAAACTAACAATGAAAAAAATACTTATAAAGAACTTAATCTTAGTTAATTACAACATTTACTAGAATATTTCTGTTAATGTATCTGAGTTAAGATTTGTATTTGTATTTCTAATAATTAATGTAAAAAAATATATTGTTCATTGTTAATGTTAGCTAATGCATTAATTCATGTTAACTATTGTAAAGTGTTACACTTAGGGCCTAAGTTTTACAGATTTATTATTTTAGTATACGTCTTGCTGAAATAAACTTTTAATTTTATTTCATTTAATATTTATTTTATTTCAAGCAACAAAATGTTGTTGTTTTTTATAGTTGGGTTACACTGTTTTAGGCAAATCTTTATTTTACAGTGTCCTTGTTACATATGTTACATGTATTTACCATAGTAATAACAGTAAATTATGCATAATTACATGCAACTAACCCTAAACCAAATCCTAACGCTACACTAACCCTATAGTATATATATTATAGTATTAATATTACTCAGTACTTAAATATATAATGGCATTGTAACAATGACACCTTAAAATAAAGTGTAACCGTTTTACAGTACGTGTACTTATATACCTAAGAAAGTACTGGTAATATAAGGCACTACATGGGTTAAGGGTTTAGGGATAGGTTCAGGGTTAGTACCTATAACCCAGTTTTTGCATTATAGTATGTACATAACTGTAAAATAAAGTGATTAGTTGACTTAACTTAAAAAAAAAACAGAGGAAACCCGTTGCCTCACTTTTAAGTTAAGTCAACTGATCATTTTCAGATAAATTTCTGATTTTTTTTTCAGTTTACCTGTTTTAATTTTAGTTTCAGTTAACTATAATAACCCTGCGGTTTTCTCATACATTATTTAAGGACATCCTGGAGGTCTTTTAGTGGTAGGCTTTAACAGTTTCCCCTGTCTGTTTGATTGATGGAGGGGTTTTATGTGAAGGAAGGAAAGGTCTATTTCTTGTGGCACAGTCAATAACACTAATTAGGGATGTATACTGGGCATATGACAGGACGTGTCTTTCAGGTTATTCACAAAAAACTGTGAGCTGTCATCTTCCTTTTGTTTGTATTTTAGGATGGTTTTAGCTTAGGTAGTCAGAGTTGCTGGCCTGACCAGGAGGGGGTAATTGCTTGGTTGCAGCCAAGGCAACAAGAAAACAGTGCTCTGCAGAGGAGCTGTGGAGAGCCTAGCAACACCAAAGCTCAACAAACACAGACATTCGTAACATGGGCCGAAATGATTCTGTAGTATGTATGAGCTGCGGCGGGGATGCTAAACGAACACGCAAATGCATTCTGAGTTAAAGAGAAAGGGTCACTGAGGAGTGGGGTGCTGCCACAAACTGAGGTACGAGAAAAGACTTTGAACTTAACTTTGATACTTTTAAAAAAGTTATTTGAAAGAAACCTAAATTATTTGATCAGTTTCTGTATATAATAACAATATTACAAATGAAAATACCTTTTTTGGTTCAAAAAACGTGTAGTTTTTCAGCATTCATTCAAAGAACATTATCAGCACCACAATGAAAGATTTTGTCCTGTCATTGTTGAGTCGTGGGTACGGCCAAATTGTGCCAGATGAAGATGGTAATGATGGAAGACTGGAGGTCTGTTTTGAACCAGAGGTAAATGTTTCTTATATATCTGACTGTCTGTAAGGCCAGTTTCAATACATAAGTTTGATTAATTAGAACGCAGCAGAAGATGATCTTTTCCTAACTATAGGACTACTTCAACTGGAAATCTCAGCTTCCACCACTGCGACTTACGAGCAGTGGCCGTTTTTTTGGAGGCATAGAGCCGGCGCCACCAAAGACCTACAGTACAAGGAGAGGACCTCTTATTCTGTATTCAGAAGATCTCGCACTGGCATACCAATCTGGCCAGGTTAACAGGAAGAGAAAGGCTTCGAGCTGCTCAAAGCAGGAAGTTGAGAAGCAGCTGCACACACTGCAAGACCTGACTGGAGCAATTTTGGCCTTTGGAAAAAAGAAGGTACATTTGTGAAATAGAAGAATGAATAACACTATTACCCTTCACTGTAAAACATTACCTGCTGGTTAGAAATGAAAGTTCAAGTAAACATGAAGATAATCTTTGTTTCAACGAAAAAAAAAAAAAAGAAAAGTCAAAACCATTGATAACTTTTAAGTTCCATTTTTCAAAATGTTCAAAAGTACAAAATCCGAAACAATCATGTTTTACAATATTGTGGAAAATAACACTAAAAATTAGCATGTTTATTACAGAAATAACACTTTTAAAAGAAAGTGTGACCTGATGTATATGTTAATTGAATGTATATTGTTTAATATTAAATACAATTAGCTGATCTTTAGAAGGACTTAAATACATCTTCACGTGTCGTTTCACAATTACTTCTACAGTGTTTGAAATATGGTTAAAGTGAACTGCTGAATGTACTGACCAGCACTAATAGTAAACAACAAAAAAAAAACCTTAATGCCATTTCTATTGAAACGTAATTACACTGTAAACTCAAATAAGTTGGCAAAACTCAAACATTTTAGGTAATCAATTACATCACATTTTTTTACATTTTCAAATCAGAACTGGCAGATTTCAATTTTGTACTCATACATTATAATTGCTCTTAACTAGAAAATGTTGTTAATTTATACATTTAACTTATAATTATCATGTAATGTCAATTTAAATATTTTAGTAGTGGAAATTTAGCTAGCTGAAATTAGCTGAAAAAGACTTCTATTAGCACATCAAAGCCTTACACAAATCTATACCACTTTATTCTTGCACAATATATTTTTTTTTTACAATTCTGTGCACATTATAACATTTACTCTCCCTTTCGAATGCCATGGAAAGGCATGCTGGGAAATAGCCCAGTTTCATGGCAAATAAAATTTTTCTAATTTAAAAGAAACAAGTTCATAAAACTCTAAATTCATATAGAACTCTATTGTTCTAAATACTCATAAGAGTAATATTGATTGAACTAATTTGTTTAATTTGAGTTTGTCCTGCTGATAAAAGATTATTACAATTATTTAGAACTTTAATGTAAAACTTTTAATTTGATTACATTTTTTTTTTAAGTGTACTGTCACCCCCAAGTGTAAACATATTATAGGGGTTCAAATTTACTGTAAAGCAACTGAACAAAACATTTTTTATTTCACACAAAATATATATATATATATATTTACAAAATAATGGATTTTAAAATTGCAAGAAAATCAAAGGCATATGTCTAACCAAGTTGTGTTCCAAAGTTGATATTACAAAACTGGTTTTAAAGTAGGCCTACTGTTTTCCTGGTAATACAATGTCCAACTTCAAAATGGTTTTCACAGGATGAATTTGGCATGTTTCAAAATGCTTTCAATTACACCTAATTTATGATGATTAATAAAATATGTGATAGGAACAAAAGGCAATAAAAAATGTGCCAAGTGTCCAACTGCCAGGACACTGACAGTAAACAGGCATGTGTTGAAGAGAGTACTTTCATGGCTATGTATCTTAAGTACACTTAATTGGCCTTTTATTTCATTATTATATTATCTCCAAGTAAAGTTTTTTTAAATAAATATTCTTAAAAATATACTTGTAAAAGTATGCACATTCAATGCAATTAAGCAAACTTCTTTTTCACAAGCGTATAGTGTGACTATTGAAATAAAAACTTATTTTAATAAATGTAATTGATTTTAGTGGGTGTTACACAATAAACACCCACTAAAAAGCTTCATTTATGCAGATGCCATGAAACTTCTGGAAACATCACTCAGATTTGCTGTTCGGGATATAAAGATTCAATGATCAAGTTTAAATGACATTAGATACTGAAAAGGCAGCTGAACTGAACAGCCGTCTGATTAATGCACCAGTTAACACACACGTACATGACCTAGTACTGCATGAAACAGTTCCTTATCTGTCAAATTTCTTCAGTTAAGAGCCCCAGATCTACTACAAATGGACTATTGTGCAGATCTGCCTGAAGTTGCCTCCTGATTGCCGCAGAGCAAGAGAGGTGGGACGTAAACTTGAGGGACAGGCCAGTCCACAGTAAATCTTTCAAAATTTTACTGCCTAGAAAAGTTGAAACTCAGGTTCAGGTCAGGGTGACAGACTCTGGTATTAGTTTACCGGCCCTCATCGGCAAACTGCTAGTCTGGCAAGAGAGGTAACCCCCTCCTGGAGGCAAGTAGGTGAAACGTGGTATGTTCATTTTACATTTCACTTCATAATCTTTCACTGAGTGCTTAAAACTGCACCTGGACAGGGGAGATAACACTGCCGTCAGTCCGCAGCACACACACGCGCGGTCAGTCCTCAAGGTGTCTTCAATTTCCACACATTCCAGGTCAATCAAACTGGTGATTTACCCATAATGCGCCATTTGACCTCTGTGAGATGAGAGCTGTAAATCTTAATAAAGGTGTCCTGAGGGATTTTACATAAGCACACAGTCCATAATCTATCCAATTCCTGTCCACCACAATCTGCTAATGCTCCACAGCCCTTGACTGTTCCCTCATTATATGCACATTAATCTGTCCTCTCTCTGCTCCCCCGAAAATCATCTGTCGATGCGGAAGGAGATCAAAAGAATCACCAAATCAGGAGTGCATCTTGAATGAGAAAGGTAAACTCCATGGTGGCTTGCTTTTCACAATGTCCAGCTTCTATCATCCAAACATAAACCCGCATGAACCATCAGAAGAGAAACTGCCCGAATACTCTGTGATCAGCAGCAAAGAGCAACTTCAATGACACAGACAAATTGCTGCAGCATGTGACCGAAATGGCACTCTCTCAGGGCAAAAGGGGAATGATCCAGGTGATGAGAGCTGAATGCAGTAATCAGTGTGTTTACCTCATAGACATGAGGGTTTGGACAGGGATTTGGAGGGGTTCCAGGAAGAAGGGTCTCCGGTGTGGGTGGCCTGTGTGAAGTCTTGATCTGTCACGTTCAACTGCAGCAGAATTTAAACAACACAGGTGTGCTCCATGACTCAAAATGGCTGCCATAGTCACCTCAGCAAGGCCAGCTGAATGCAAACGGATAATGCTCATTATTACAAACATAACACCACTGTGACTGTTAGCAAAAGATGAAATCTAAATGAGATCTCCTAAAATAATATCTACAAAAAATAACAACTCCTGACAAAACTAAGTAAAATTCATTTTTAAATTAACTTGGTATTTTATCAAATTTGAAACCTTTATAAACATTTGCATTATTTAAACAACAACAACAACAACAACACTGTAGCACCCCTAAAATATAAAACCTATAATAAAATAAAAAAATGTAAACTTAACAAAAACTAAAAAACTAAACTAAACAGAAAAGACAAATAGAAAACAAATTTAAAAAATAAATTTAAGTTGGCATGAAATGGAAGTTTCTTCCCTATTGTGATATACTGTATAACTGAATGAAACAGCTTGTAGTGTGGGATATGTGGGACTTGATTTCGTCCGTTGGGAGTTGATTGGATGGCTTTGCTATTGCTGTGATGTCATGTGAGTGACAGGTTGATTCGCCTTGTTGCCAGAAAACATGTCTTCAGAGAAGAGATGTTTGCTGCAAGAAGGAGGGGAAGATATTTTGATTACGAGGGCACAATTATTAAAAAATAATAATAATACCATAAAACAAAACAATAATTGTCCATTTTGAATTCATGGTGACTGATTTCATTGCATTGATGTCTGACACCTGGTATCTCTTTATTATAGTTAAATGCTCAACCCAGGAGATCAAAACATCTCAGTTCTTTTATATTCTTTTGAAAATATTTCAAAATATTGTATCCAAAAGAATTCCAGTGTGACTTCCAGCTTGGCATTCATGTTTTCATTTTCCACTGATGTTCAATACAAATAGGAGGCCGTGTGCAGAGAAATCCATCGTGCCAATAAAGACAATAAGAGAACATTATGTTTGAGTGGTTTCAAAAAAGAGATAGTTAGAGATAATGTGGAACAATTCCATGTTTAGATTTCTTTGTTTCTTTGTTTCTCTTAGGCAAAAGTTGGATCTTTTGCTGGTGCAACGCACCGCTTATTGCCAGATACTCAACATGCTGCACAGAACATACACACGCAACAGAGACCTGGAGAGAAGAACTATAATCCAAGCCAGGTTAAAGGTGAGGATCTTTAAACAACCTGGTCAATCTTGTAAAAAATGTGTTCTATCTAATTTGCATATTAATGTCTTATATTTAATACGAATAACCAGATTTAAAACTGTAAATGTTGTCAGAGAAATTCGCTAAAATGTCCTCTACAGAGGCAAAACCTCTATTCTGGGTCTCAGGAGGTTATGTCTGTCTCGTGCAGAGTAGCATTTATATTTAAATGTCACTTCCGAAACTTTGCAGCATGTAATTGGCCGTCGGTCCTCTTAGCAACAATAGTATCATTCAGTGAATGACTGTAGCCTCGGAAGTGAGCCAAGATCGCTACAATCACTAAAATGCTATTGCTTGTCATTGCGATCTCACACAGTTCCGTTATAAAAATTAAGTCGTCAACAATAAATCTCAGACTTTGTTTGTTAATGAGAGGTTTCGCGAGCCGAGAGAGAGTTCGAGAGATCAACACAACTATATCTGTGATTGGCTTCATCACTCACCGCGGCAGAAACACGCTGTAAATAGATGCATTTGATGCTCTCCAGAGCTTGGACACAAATTTGCAAAGTTTTGTCAATATTATCACAGTATCAACACTCAAAAAAATTATTCTAGCTATTTGCTCAGTTTATTTAAATACAATAAGATGAAACAACACAAATCTTAAGTTTTTACTTAATTGCCATTTGCACTCAATTTTATCACGTTAAATTAAATAAAATGTGTAAAGTGTTAAGCTTGTGTTGGGACTACATGAATAATTTATGTTGCATTGACTGAAGCTGGGCAGTGGATTTCTGGTTCCCAGCATGCTTTATAGGGATGGATCAGGAGAGTAAATGTTGAAATGAAGTAAATGGGTTAACCTGTTCAATTTGATGTTATATTTGACAGTTATTTTACATGTTATTTTGTGTTGATTATTTTTTGTGGAGGTTAACGTTAAGCTGAAGTGTAGACCTTGTGGTTAGGTTGTGGGTGCTATGTGAACTATATGTTGTTCTCAATGGGTTGTAATTGTGCTAATTCCAGTGATGAGAAGTTTTTCACTTGATCATTACTTGCATGCTACAAATGATACACTTAGCATGTGTATAAGTGTTGCGTTGACTTTTGGTTCTTATAGAAATATTTCAAATAAATTAGTTTGACAGTTTCCACAGTCCACACAAGAAGTGGATATTCGTTTATATTTTCTTCTACGAATCTTTGCGTTAACATGTACTAAACATGAGTGGAATTTGCACCGCAGCGCCACCACACCTTGACGCTCATGACAAGAATAGCATAGTTATCTTTATTCAAGTGAATTAGGTTTAAATCGCCGTCATGCATGAATTAATGATATTTTTGCAATTTTACACATAATAATCCAAGATGATCACATTACACAAACCTGAAATTGCCTGTCAAAATAACACATTGTCAATATTTTTTGAGACCCCCCCAAAATTTCACAAATCACGTTTTCAGGGGAGCCCATGTCTTATTAAAGGGGAGCAGAGCTCCCTCGTAGTTCGCACCAAGTAGGATAACCATATGCATCCACACAGAGCCGAAGCACAACCAAAACAATGTTCCTCTCCAAACTGCATGCAGTTTTGTTTTTTAATTTCTACTAGAGGGACAAAAGTTACATAGTGTACCTTTAAATTGTAAAATATATTAAAGCTACACTGTGTAATATTTTCCCCCATAGCGGTGAAAAGATATATGACCATCCAGTGAATATTAGTTTCTGTTCCTCTCAATTCCGATTTCATTTTAACTCCTATGGTGGCCGATTTAGTCCAAGATTAACATGGCTTCCAGTTCGACCTCGTTCATGAGTGTTCCTTCAGTTACTTTACAAAACTATTGTAACTTTTATCAGTGCTATCATTATTCTGTATATTGTACGACATCACTAGTGTTACGCAAAGTTCACACTCTTCACATTTGACACGGTGCCATCGAGTGTTAAAATGCGAAAGACGAAGCTTGAATTTACGGGTATGTCCCTCTTTGGCTAATGTACTTTCAAGATGGAGGGACAACATGGCGACCGGCATTCGAACCCCTCACCTGTATGTATTTTCAATGGCATATTATAAACTTACGAGAATACTTTATTACTTGAAAGAAGTAAATATACATTAATGAGTATATATTTTTGAAAGAACTAAGTTTTTTTTAGCTAAGAATAAACTAAAAGTTACACAGTGTAGCTTTAAAATACAAAACCGTTATTTTAAACTGCAATAATATTTCACAATATTACTGTTTTTACTGTAATTTTGATCAAATAAATCCGGTGTTGTTGAGCATAAGAGACTTCTTTTAAAAAACATTACCAGCTGCAAACATATGAAGGTTAGTGTACATCCTATATCTATCATAAAATTATAAATCTCATTGTGTTTCAGGAGAGAAAGCTGGACAGGTCAGATACCAGCCACATTTCCTCTGCTCCCCTCGGCCCAACAGAACTGCCCTGGGCCCTCTGCCGCCCATAACGGAGGGTTTAGTACACGTCCATGAGAAAACTCATACTGCACCAGGTATAGTTCATGAAATCCACTACAAATGACACTAACAATCAGATAAACGTTGACTATTTAAAAGCAGTTCTTGATTAGATCAACAACATCCTGTGCAGCACAACAATGCCAGCAAACACAATGCAGAAACTTTCACAGAATTATCACTGTGTTTGCCAGTGTTTAGTTAAAGTCCATTCAGAGGGTGAATGTTTACATCTTTAAGATCTTTAACACATATCAGATACCTGCCTCTGAATGCGCTCTATTCATGCTGGGACTTAAAGCTTATAGTTTGGATTTTACCTTCCCATTGCCAAGAGGAAGTAAAAACTCATTCCTAAAATGTAAACCATTTTGATTTCAAGCAGCTTCTGCTTGCTGTGAAAAATAACTGGATACACAAAATAATGGTTGCGCTTTAACCTGATGTCAAAATCGATCTTGATTCCAGATGAACAAATGACCTTTAAACCTAAAGTTCATAAAGACGAACTAAGAGAGAAGCCAAAAGAGAGAAAAAGACAGGATAGGAGTCTCGGGATAGAGGTTGACACATGCAGAGCTCAGATGACTCCGATCCCTGAGACAGAACCTGCACATCAGACTGAAGATCAAACAGTGAGTCCAATAACCAGAATAATCATCTTTAGAACATGTTCCTCTGGCTCTTTTGGTCTCTTTCCCAACAGTGACCTGAAATTCCCTCTAACCATGTAATTGACACTGTGCTTTTGGCATCATAAGACCAGACACTTGGAAAGGTCTACTCATAAGTAAACATCTGACCTTTAAGAGCATCTGATTTCATTTTCTTGGTTAATCTCTGTCACTGATGTAATATACTGTTGTTTATGTGAAGTATTTGGCTTTTGAACTTGTACATTGAAAAACGGAGAGCAGATACACTAAGGCGAAGTACTGTACATATGAATTTGATCAAAAGTCTAAATGATAGCCGCTTTTAGTCCACGTTTTTCCAAACTACGTGACCATAAATTCAAAACTTAGCTAAAGAGCTTTTCATTATTTTGCTTTGACATATACCAGATACTCCCACATCCTATCGACCATCTCAAGGATCTAAATGGCCGTGGGAAGCGCACTCAGATGGAGAGTGGAAATGGTGTTGCCGAGACGTGCCCTCTTAGGTCAGTGTATGTGGATTCGTCTTTGGAATACAGCCCAGTCTCACGGGTCAACTACTATGGTGGACACATGGAGGGATCCCGCCAGAGTAAGACAAGAGCAACATCAGTATTTACAGTCCAAAAAATCCACATATGACATCCAGATACAAGCCTAAAGTCATAAATTTGATAAATATGTTCTGCAAACTTTGCTTTAGTGAGACATGGAGGTGAAACTCACATGAGGAAAGCGAAAATAGAAACAGATCCCAGCTTCACCGTCTTCCACTTACCACCCATTGACCAGAGCACGCTGGTCAACCCAGACTCTGACATCACTTTAACAACGGTAAGAATTTGGTATTTGGTAATTACACTGCAAGAAATGGCAGATGACACATTTATCTCAACCATGACCCAATGCACTTTTCCGCATGTTAACTTCTGTGACGTTAACGTCTTGTTAACTTCTTGACAACTTCTTGACAAAACTTGTCAACATTTTCAAAAGAGAAAACACAACTAATATTACTGAAATATGTATTGTAACAACACCTGGGGCTCTTATTCAAGCACAAACCTCAAAATGACTCTATGCTATAAATAAACCTAACAAAAATTGCTCTTTGTTCTCTACATTCTGCATTTTAACATCTAGCGTCTATACTACTCTGAATTACTCTTCCACAAGAGGATATGGATATTTTTGAATATTATTAAAAATTAAAATAAATGTTTTACTTTAAAAGATTCCTGTGATGGTAAAGCTGAATTTTCAGCATCATTACTCCAGTCTTCAGTGTCACATGATCCTTCAGAAATCAGTCTAATATGCTGATTTGCCGCTCATTTTGTATAATAATCATCAATGTTCTGCTGCTTATTATTTTTGTGGAAACCATGATATAATATTACAGTTCTTTTATCATTTACTATGACTTTTAATTGATTTAATAAAATACCTTCTGAGCCCAAAATTCTGAAAATGACTTAAATGCATAAATGATGCAATTCTTTTGGAATTGTCTTGAAGAATAAACCCGAAATAACAGATACAAAAAGGAGTTGTGAGAATTTACCGGAACAAGAACTACACATACATCTCCCTGGCATCAAAGTGGGAACTACACATGAAAATCCCTCAGAGAGCCGCGTGCACAAGAAAGTGCTGCTGCTTTTCCCTGCACAAACAGAACATACAGACACCCATCAGCCAAAAGGTTTTCAACATCACATTGCACACTTTTACCAACAAATACATTTGCATAACGGATTACTTTATTATGCCATGTTTTACTAACCGTTCTTTCTTTACTCTGCTTAGAAGACCTTCATAGGACCCCTGTTAAGGAGCGTGAGCCATGTGGTGATCTGGCACATACAGAGGGGCTAGACCAAAGAGGACAGGACCCTCTCTATGACAGCAGGTGCAGAATTATAGAGATGGACCTCGGGCATGTCGTGTGGTCTGACAATCTAGAAAAAGGAGGTAATGATATTTCTTTTTTAGATTCAACACAGTGTGGCTTCTGATATGACTCACAACATATATGCTGAAATAAATACAATGACTTGTGATGCATGAGGCAGCACAATAAACTTAACAAAAACAATCCATTATAGCAAGATCATTTTTATGATATGATCTTTTCAAGTCTCAACCTTTATGCCCAGTGCTGTAACTGAAGCATTACCAAATTCAAAAAGTGGTGCTGACATTCAATTCAAACTCAAAAACCTGTCAAACATTTTCAAAAGATAATATTGCTGAAATGCATTTAAGAACACCTGGGCGCAGAACTCAAAATGACTCCTCCTGAAAGTCAACAGCACTGCGGTATTGAAAACTGGTCAAGTGATGAAATAACACAAGAACACTGCCAAGACTATGACTTGTACATGTATATGCAATACCCAAGAGTCTAGAATCATGCGATCCTGCTTGAATTTTATAACACAGTAAAAACAACAGTTCTATTTTAATATGGTTTGAATGTACAGGGAAATTGTTACATTTAAAAATTTAATTCAGTATTGATGTATACTGGCCTGTCTCACTTAATGCTGGGTAAAGTTAAATGGCAATTTCCTTGAGTGATATCAACTAAATGATTAAATGTTAATATTGTAAAATGCAATTGAACACACAAACCCGATTCCAAATAAAAACAGATTGCAATGATGTGGAAGTTTCAAATTTCAATATTTTATTTAGAATAAAACATAGATGACATATCAAATGTTTAAACTGAGAAAATGTATCATTTAAAGGGATAAATAAGTTGATTAAAAATATTATGGCATCAACACATCTTAAAAAAGTTTGGACAAGGCCATGTTTACCACTGTGTGGCATCCCCTCTTCTTTTTATAACAGTCTGCAAATGTCGGGACTGAGGAGACAAGTTGCTCAAGTTTAGGAATAGGAATGTGGTCCCATTCTTGTCTAATACAGGCTTCTAGTTGCTCAACTGTCTTAGGTCTTCTTTGTCGCATCTTCCTCTTTATGATGCACTAAATGTTTTCTATGAGTGAAAGATCTGGACTGCAGGCTGGCGATTTCAGTGACCAGATCCTTCTTCTACGCAGCCATGATGTTGTAATTGATGCAGTATGTGGTCTGGCATTGTCATGTTGGAAAATGCAAGGTCTTCCCTGAAAGAGAGGACGTCTGGATGGGAGCATATGTCGTTCTAGAACTTGCATATACCTTTCAGCATTGATGGTGCCTTTCCAGATGTGTAAGCTGCCCATGCCACACACACTCATGCAACCCCATACCATCAGAGATGCAGGCTTCTGAACTGAGTGCTAATAACAACTTGGGTTGTCTTTGTCCTCTTTAGTCTGGATGACATGGCGTCCCAGTTTTCCAAAAAGAACTTCAAATTTTGATTCATCTGACCACAGAACAGTTTTCCACTTTGCCATTTTAAATGAGCCTTGGCCCAGAGAAAACACCTGCGCTTCTGGATCATGTTTAGATATTCTTTTTTGACCTATAGAGTTTCAGCTGGCGACGGCGAATGGCACAGTGGATTGTGTTCACCGACAATGTTTTCTGGAAGTATTCCTGAGCCCATGTTGTGATTTCCATTACAGTAGCATTCCTGTATGTGATGCGGTGCCAGTATGGTTTTGCGGCCTTGACCCTTAAGCACAGAGATTGTTCCATATCTCTGAATCTTTGGATGATATTTACATTGTAGATGATGATAACTTCAAACTCTTTGCAATTTTTCTTTGAGAAACTCCTTTCTGATATTGCTCCACTGTTTTTCGCCGCAGCATTGGGGGAATTGGTGATCCTTCTTGACTTCTGAGAGACACTGCCACTCTGAGAGGCTCTTTTTATACCCAATCATGTTGCCAATTGACTTAATAAGTTGCACATTGGTCCTCCAGCTGTTCCTTATATGTACATTTAACTTTTCCGGCCTCTTATTGCTACCTATCCCAACTTTTTTAGAATGTGTAGCTCTCATGAAATCCCGAATGAGCCAGTATTTGGCATGACATTTCAAAATGTCTCACTTGCAACATTTGATATTTTTAAATTTCTATTGTGAATAAAATTTAAGTTTATGAGATTTGTAAATTATTTCATTCCTTTTTTATTCACAATTTGTACAGTGTCCCAACTTTTTTGGAATCAGGTTTGTAACTTGTTTCTATTTTAAAATGTAATTTATTCCTGTGATGGCAAAGCTAAATTTCCAGTATCATTACTCCAGTCTTCAGTGTCACATGATCATTCAGAAATCATTCTGCTGGATTTGGTTTAGTGATATTAACTCCCTTCATTTGGCCATCACAAATAATGTTTATTTATAAATTTGGATAATCATTTATTTAGGTAACATTTTACAATAAGGACCAATTGATTAACAATAGTTAATGCATTAGGTATCATGAACTAAAAATGAACAATACTTTTACAACATTTATTAATCTAGGTTAAGTTTAATTTAATAATAAACCATTAATTATTCATGATCATTACTAATGTTAATTTATACAACTTGAAATGTTAGTAACCTTGAAATAAAAAATATATTTTTTATGGAATATTGCAGTATTTATTACAAAGGATTTATCTGTTTACATCATTGTTTTTTTTAATTATTTTTTTATTCATGTGCTTGTAAATTTAAATCAAAATAACTTTCCATCCCTCTTGCTACAATATCTCTAATGAGAAAGGCAGGACAACCAGTAAACTCAAATGATATCACAGCAATAGCAAACCACAACCATCTAATCAATTCCCATTGTCTTGCCTGCCCTACAGTTTTTCTTGTTCGAGAAGCCTTTTCAATTTGGATCTATGCCAAAATAGAGAAGAAAAGATTATCGCAACTTCCGTTTCATGCCTACTTTAAAAGTGCGCTAGTATATGTAGTTATTAACATTCATCTTGGATAAAAACACTAATGCATTAAGTAATATTAATTAGATCATTTTTTTAGTTAAACAATTAATTTAAAGTCTTGGCTATTTATAATAGCTCTTTCTCATTTTTAACCATCTCATTTTTTCCTGCTGCTGACCACCTTTCCTCTTCTCATTAGTTCACACATACTATCCTCATATGGAGCTTAAATAAGCTGTAAGCTCCAGGGCTGCAGTGGCTGGTAGAGCACAGCCCCCCTCTGAGGGCCGAGCACCTCTTCATGTGTGGCTCGGTTAGTGCTTGGCTGCCGCTAAATGAAGTCTTTAGACAGGCAGAGCAGTGGGGAGTGAGGACAGGGGTGGTGGAAGATCTCAGGGGCTGATATGGTAAATAACAACACAGAGGCTAAGGTTCAGTTGTCCACTAGTGTTTTGGGACCCAGGCAAAACAAGCCTCTATGAGAATTTCTGAGCATTTCTTGTTCAGTCTGAAGTATATTATTTTCCTTTAATTCCCTCAGATCAACATCCCCCGCTTGGTCCATTGCCCCCCCTGGTGGGCCGGAGGGGTCCAGGTAAACAGAGCTCCATGGCTGTGTACAGACAGAACCTACATGACCCTGCAGACACAACCGAAACACAGACAGGAAACACTAGAGGCTGTCTTCCTCCAGAGCTCAGAGGTAGCCATATGCTTCATAAAGACTATTAAAAGACAATTCTAAACAAGTAATAAAAAAGCAGGCCAATTGTTTTCTGGGCCCTTTGTCCAAGTAAAAAAGTCTAGAAGAAGCCAGTGACAAGCAGGTCAAGGGTTAATTCTTTTGTAAAAGTAAAAAGTGGACGTTTATCAAGTGCACTCATTCAATCCCACAATTCACTGCAATAACGAGTGTACAACTGATGTAAGCTAGATAATACCCATAATGCACTGTGAGAGTCGCGTGTCAAATGAACAAAAAATCTAAACATGTGACAGTTCCCCCTCCTGGAAGGCGTGTCCTCACACCATAATACATCCAAGGGGTGGGAGGGTGGGTGTCCTGGAGGCTGACAAGGGGCAGCTTTGGAAGAACAGGACAGCTCCAGGGCAGTGCCTACAAATCAGGGGGCCAGGGCGGCACTGAAAGTTCAAGAGGCCAGGGAGTTGCAGGTAGCTCAGGGGACCAGAGAGGCGCTAGTGGCTTAGGAGACCAGGGAGGTGCCGGCAGATCAGGGAGCCAAGGAGGATCGCCTTTGTGGCCTTGCCAGGGAAGCCAGGCTTGGCCACTATGGCTGGGCCCTCCCTCCCCCAAAGTTTTCTTGGGAGGAGCTATGGGTTTATGGACTGGAGCAGAACCTGGAGCGTATACATGGGCTGGAGTGAACACATGGGCCGGAGCCGTCACCAGACTCTAGTCATGGCCAAAGCCATCACCGGGCTCTGTTCAGGGGCCGCAGTGGATCGGTGTGTGGCCCAGACACACATAAGTGTTACAGCCATTATGAACAGGACCATCTCTTCGATACCACCAGGACAGACTGGAAGGACAGGTTCTGGAATTACACTCACTTGAACAGACTGGGGAATTTCTCTCCCTGGAGCAGACTAGGGAATTTCTCTCTCTGGAGCGGACTGGGAAGTTTTATTCCCTGGAGTGAATACAGAGATTCCACTCTCTGGAGTGGATTCAGGGATTTCACTCTCTGGAAGAATTGTGACCATTGTAATTGGCAATGATGTAATCCTGTGAGCGGGAGTCTTTCTCACTGGAATGGACTGAGAGATTTCATTCACTGGAACGGACTCTGGATTTTACTTACTGCAAGCATTGTGACCACTGGAATTGGCCAAGCTATACTGCTTATAGCAGGAATCTTTCTTACCGGAGTGAAAATAACTCACTGGAAGGGATTCTGGAGCAGACTCAGGAGCGGTGGGAATGGGGCCGGAATCCTCTGCTATGCAATATTGTTGCTCTATGAATTTCCAGCACCCACTTCACAAACCTGGTAAAACTCCACTGAGGACCCACACCGAATAGGCATGCTTTAGTTCTCGTGCTCAAGCTGGCCAGGTAGAAGGTGCACAGCATTCGGTCTGGAAAGTTTGTGAGGCACGCCAGTTGTTGAAACCTACGGGTGTGGGCCTCGAGGGACTGCTGTTCCTGGTCCAGGCACAACAGTTGGACTGCTAGTAGATCCAGTGGAATAGCGTCTGGGCATGCAGGGTATGCTCGTGCAAATGGGCCTGGGCCAATAGGGGGCCCATGGGGAACTTTTAATTGAAACGTGGGGATTCATTTTTAATTTGTGGTCACAATAAATATATATTTGTATGCATGTCATGTGTAGTAATTTCTTGTTTCTCCGTAATGACTAATTTCTCCATAATTTCTCGTGTTCGCGTTTATTATTTTTCGCACCTCGCATCAATTTAGCAAAAACTCCCATATATAATTAATGTAGCCTACTCCCATTTATAATTACCCTACTGTAATTAAGACATATATTCAAGAAATGTATTAAAAACAGAAAGACTCGGAAACAGGCAAGTGTGTTTGTTGCACACATTAATCCATTCCCAAGTGACCCCACTCCATGTCTCCAGACATATACGCATATTATAGCCTATCTTGCTCATGCTGCTCACTATTCATAATCAACATATAAAATAAAAAAATCATAGGCTAATATTTAAATATAGCCTAAATATGAAACTAAACAGGCCACGGTTTCTTTAACCCATGGCCAACGAAGCCGCCGGCGCTTCTGATGGACATTTTCCTTTATGACAAGCGGATATAACTCACAATACTCCGTATTTTTTAGCCATACAGAAAAAGTTCAAGACATAATTATGAACTATAAACTGTCTACTTTTTATTTGTGAACACTCACAATAACATTTTGCATGCATTCCACTCCAAACGTTTTCATTTCAAAAATGTATTTTGTTTATTAAACGCAAAGTTTTTAATTTCAAAAGCATTTCTAAATTCAGTACATTTCTAACAAATTAAATTCTTAGCCAAAATAACGAAAAGGTTACCACCATGCAAATTCAAATATTTCGCTCTTTTAATTTTAATCAATGCTTGAATAACACGGCTGTCTCCTTCCATTAAAAATAATGCCTAGTGCGGTGGCTGGGATATACATAATCCCAACATACATGGCATAATTTTTGGAATTACTTATCATGAGAGGAAAAAATATGTTTTAGTCGCATAACATCGGTTAATGGAAACGCTTTCATTTCGCAATAGGTTTTATCGACATTTATAAAATATCTCACAAGTTTTTCCCAAATCTGTAGGCTAATGGAAACGCGGCTAGTGGCTGAGCTTGTTTTAGACTTGTTTTTTTCCCGTTCTGGTTGTAAAAAATGTTTGGGTAGAGTGTGTTTTTATGGTATTGTTTGGTATGGTATTTTCTTGATACACAGTGAACGTCTAAATGTCTCTTCGATGTACTTGGGGGGCGGAATTAGGGGGGCCCGTACAATTTATTACATATAGGCCCGAGACTAACTTGCTACGCCACTGGGTAGATCCATCCTTCAGTTAGTAGGTCTGTCAGCAGTCTTTATTGCAAACAAAATCAAACTAACCAAAATACTTCAGAAATATGAAAACATGAACAGAACAACCAGGACAACAACAGACAACTGAACTGGACTCAACGCCACAAACAAGGGTAAATTAACTAGACACACCTGAACAGAACTAACTCAATCAGTAACCATGAAAACAAACAAGGAAACTCCAGAACCAATTAAAAGACTAGCGGATTAACAAGGAAATTTAAACATGAAAAAATAAACTCAAAATGAGACAATATCAATATAACGGTAAATGTAACTATACAAATAAACATTTTATATAAATATAAAGGATTTCTAAAGATGTTTGCGTCTAAAGCTGTGCATATATTAATTCATACTGGTACTTCATCATATTAAATATGAACATATCATTGACAACATATTTCTGTATGCTTGTGCACATGTATGACACTTAGTTTGATATGTCTTATGCAATGACATGTGGCTAAATGTCAACTTTTTCCTTTTTTAGGTTTGTCAAGTCTCACTGTTTGACTCTGTGTGTTTTCAGAATGGCAGGGAGGCAAAGCGTTGGGCACCTTAATAATGGGTCCTGATGGTGAAATCATACGCTTGTCTCTCTGGGATCCCGCAGTTGACACCGAGGACCACCCAATAAAGGGTGATGTCACCAAAGGTCACGGTAATCGAGGCTTTACTCGGTTTTATATTGTGCTCAACAAAATAAACACAGAACACAGTAATGTCTATACTGGCTTTTGCTCGCAGGGCTCTTAAAGAGAAAAACGCATTAAAATGTTCACAAGATGTTATTCTCAACGACGTGTGTTATTAGTTATTATGTTGTAAATGTACCTTGTTGTCAGGGGAGTCTGTGTTAGTGTATTACAAGGACAGAGTTGGAGCTGGTTAAGAGTTCAGGTCAAATAAAGGTACTCTGAAGGGGAAACACAGGAGACAAAATAAAATAGAGAGCAGAGGAGGTCCTTAACAGACAGATGATGTTAAAGAATGTGCCTCTTTGTTTCCAGTTCTTAAGGTTGTGACTTCTGAGGGAGATTTGAAACAGCCTTGGACGATCCTTATACAGGACTACACCACAGATGAAGGTTAGAGTTTCCAATTCACAGGAAGAATTTAATCTTGAGTGCTTTTATTATCGAACATGGTTAATATGAAACAATATACATTCAATTACTCTACCATTCACAGCTTTTGGGTCGGTAAGATTTTAAAATATTTTGGAAAGAAGTATCTTAAGCGCACCAATGCTTTTATTTGTTCAAAAAATAAAGTAAAAAAAAAAAAACTTAATTATATTATATTCAGCACCATTACTGCAGTCTTCAGTGTCTCATGATCCTTCAGAAATCATTCTAATATGATGATTTGCTGCTCAGAATTTTTTTTTATTATAATCAAAAATGAAAATAGATGTGCTGCTTAATATTTTTGTGGAAACAATGATACAATTTTTTCAGGATTCCTTGGTGAATAGAAAGATAAGATGAATTCAAAAGAACAGCATTTATTTGAAATAGAAATCATTATAAATATCTTCATTGTTGTTGAATTAGCAAAAAATCATACTGACCCTAAACTTTGCAATGGTAGTGTATTTATTAATATTAATAATGTTCATATTAAAATGTGTATATACTAGTATTAATAATCAGATAATAACAATAATTCTAAAATTCTATTATTTGGCTACTCTTTATATATGAGTTTCTATCACATTGTCTGATGTAGCTGTAGATATCTTGGTATGGATTCACTTAAGAACCTTTCAGGAAATTTGCATTTTTACATAACCAACCTTTTATAGAAAGTAATCCCATCCTCAAACTCATCTCATATGGGCCCTAACGAGAGAGAAAAAAGAGTACAGTACAATGAGACACAAACACACAAACATGCATATAAAGCACAAGCTGCCCCCTCCCACTCTCATGCTGGCTGCTTCACATCTGGTAGTGGTTTGTAGCAGTGAGGTATCCCGGACAGAGAAACCCGACCCCACCCCCCCCAGGCTGAGGCCTAATCCCGGCCCAGGAGTCTGTGTGACTGACAGAGGCTGTGTTTTCTCAAGCCGACCTCTGGAGCTGCTCTGTTTCCTTTATCCTGTCACTGGTCAGAAACTCAACCCCCACCTACCCGCCTTAGTCCACCAAACCCCCTCGCCATGTAAGCCCTCTCTTCATTCGCTCTTTCCTCTATCCAGGCCCCTTCTGAAACAGACACTTTCTAAATAAAGATTTTTTGAGCAAATGGCTATCATCCCGAGGGCTACATCCCCATACCATGATACATATCACCACTGCATAACTATCTGATACCATCATTGTACATGGTACTTTTTTAGTTAGTCATTTTGGTCCCACACGTGTCTTTAACTGTAGTATTAACATTTAAATTAATAATTTGCTGCCATGCTTATTGTGTACATACATGTTTTACCTTGTACCTTATATTGTAATTACATCAGTAATTAACCCTTCTCTTCCCTTTACCAACCCTTAAAGGTGCAGTATGTAAGATCAATGAGTTGATTTTTCCACGTTTTAATAATCTGTCGTTCATAGAGATTTTTAGAGTTTTTAGGTTGTGTAGAATCTGCAATCTCTGACCCAGTTTGTTTGATGGCTTCGATGGCTGCTGCAATACGCTGTGTTTTCTGCCAACTGACAACATCAGGTGTCGAAATACTATGGGGTAAACTGTCAGCGTGCGGTTTCGCACAGACACGGAACGCACATTTCAAAGTAGAATAACTGCCTGTATATTGTTTTTCTGAGAAACAAGTAAGTGTATTTATCATGTTTCTGAAATGTCTGCAAACATATTTTGGTATTTTTATGCTTTGAAAAACTTACATACAGCACCTTTAAACCTACCCATACCACCAAACCTGCCCCTAACCTTACCCGTATCCCACCTCAATAGCAACAAAAACACAATAAATTAATTGAACATTTTTTTTTTTTTTTAGGTAAGTACATAGACATAGACTCATATAAAGTGTGACTGATTTATCAAAGTCAAAGCTAAGTTTTAGATACAAAACAGCCAGACGTGTGTTACTGAAGGCTATTCATCCATGAACATTAGTGCTGCAGACAGCTCTTTACGTTAACCTAAAACCAAATGCCAATACATGTCGTGTGTCCTTGCGCTTATTCTGGGATGTTTTATGCTTGTCTGTCTGGACATTGACAATGTGCTAACAAGTTGGTTGCCGAAAATAGTAAGGAGTGTTCAGAGGTGCCACATAGCATTCTGGGGTGTCTGGAATGCTGGAGACGGGTGGCGTTCATTACAGATGGACCCTCCACCAGCAGAAGAGAAGGAAGATATGTGAAAACAAGAGGCAGCAATATTCCCCTGCTTTGTGAAGCTTATTAAGTGGGTGTTTTCATTCCCATTTGTATAAACATTTATTTATTTTGACCCAAGGCTGATATTGCAAATTATATTCTATTGATATAGCAAAAACATTTTAGTCCTTCTAGACTTCCACTGAATAGGATTTCTAAAGAAAAGTTGGTGCAGGTTTTGAAACCCCAGGTCTTGTGGGAAAAAAAAAAATTGAGAGATCAAAATAATGAGTTACATTAATCCAAAAAGTTCAGAAGATCTCACATTTAACAACAGATATGTGTGGCCAGTTTAAAGGGATAGTTCACCCAAAAATAAAAATTCTGTCATTAATTACTCACCCTCATGTCGTTTCAAACCCGCAAAACATCTTCAAAACCCAAATCAAGATATGTTTTCAGATTTACACTGTTGACATAGTGTGAACAGTGCAGCGCTTCCTAGTTCTACGGCAGAACAACTTGTGCGCATGCGTCGTGGTGCTCACGTGAACAGCGTTAGCCAATGGTAAGCCGGCGTTCTGGAAGCGCTGCACTGTTTTCACTGCGTCAGCAGAGTACAAGTCTGATACAGGCTAGAATAAATTGTTGGATAATTAAAATTATTTTGATCTATCTATCTATCTATCTATCTATCTATCTATCTATCTATCTATCTATCTATCTGTCATCTATCTATCTATACATCTATCTATCTATCTATCTATCTATCATTGTTTATTCTATCTATCTCTATCTATATATATATATATATATATATATATATATATATATATATATATATATATATATATATATATATATATATATGCCTTTATACAACAAAAACATTTGCTGTACTATTATAAAAATAACATTAGTTTTACTTTGTATGTACTTTAAATGAAAGTACAAAATTAGTATGACTTAAATAGTGTCAGGAGACATTTTTATCTTAAAAACAAATTATTTTAATTTTACTATTACAGACATTTCAAGTAAAATGCAATAAAAACGATTAATACAAAGCATTGTAAATACAGCTCAAAATGTATAAATCAGAGAATAACAAGTATAAAATGAACAATAGTAATAACAAAATCAAGAAAAAGAGAGGACGAGAAAACAAGCTATAGAGCATTCCTGTTGTTTTTTTGGCAGGATTTGTGTCATTCAGGATGAATAATTGCAGTGGGTGGGTGGGTTAGATCAGAGGGCGAGGAAGGTGAGTGGGGTGTGGAGAGACAGAGCAGCGTTCTCACTCACAGCGCTCAGGAAGAATGTGGAACAAAATGCAGCCCTTCTCTCCTGAGGATGAGGTCGCTGCTGCGTTCACACAGCCTTACAGGCGAACATGTGAGGCTCTTTCCATCCCCCCTTAGTTAAAATCGCTCCCTCATACTGTCTATCTCCTCCACACACCCGTTTCTTTGCCTCATTGACATCAAAGCAGCGCTGGAACCCATTAAAGCAGACAGACTTGCTGAAAAATAAACCATCACTGACTGGTGCAGGGGTACAAAATAACTGGCCGCTCTGTGTCCTGCCTATAGACCGGTGACGGGTACACATGCTGTGATCCAGCGAGAGGCACAAAGAAAACACTGCAGATCCTACAACAGGACACTGGACATGCTGGCTGTCTCATGGTTTAATGCAGAAGACAGAAATCTGGCATTCAAAAGTTTGTGTGAAAATATACATGCCAGCAAAATACATTGTACAAGTAGCAAACTGAGAAGCTGCGGTTGCTATTGTACAACCTAAATCAAACCGCACAGAACTATTTTCTCAGGAAAAAAAGATAGACTGAGAAATGACTAGACATATAAACATACTATTATAGATACATTTAGCATGGCAAGCTGAACTGCTGTCATGTGCTGTTGAGGTTTTTGTGAGCGATCATGTTTGGGACAGGCCTAGGTTAGTTGTGCCCCCTGGTGGAATACAACTCTTTTCCATAAGGTTCATCCACGTGATTAGAGGCGACGCAAACATACTAAACTTTAGCCTTACGGCAACTCGTGCATTCATGTCATGTCAGAATGATTGTATTTTCAAGCTGAGCACAGCCATGCAGTTGTAATTACCAGTGGGAGATTTACCAGCCCTGACTTTCCAAGGTGTGTCAAGATTTGTGGCAGAAGAAAAATTGGTACTACTGATCATTATAAGCTGTGATTTTTAATATTGATGGTACAATTTAGTTTGGCATTTTGTTTACAGTTGATGGAGATTCATTTAGCTGGATTATTTGTAACCAAACTAATACAATCAAGACAAATTACAGATAAAATATCAGTTAAGCACCTTATTTAGTTGAATTAGCACTAAAAATAGTCCAGCGAGTCCATTTCATTCCAAAGAAAATCACATATTACATCGTAATTACGACTTCTAAACTTGTAAGTACAGTATGACCCTCACAGGATGCTGCATGACTTATTTTTTTCGGAACACACACTACAATTTGTCATCTTTCTAATTGCCTTTAGACCCCCAAATATTATTCTTGAATCACTTCAACACAAGATATTTAAAAAAAAAACTGTCTTCTATATTCAAAACAGTATTATTGTAAAATATTGTTACAGTTTAAAATAATTTTAATATGTTGTAACATTTATTCCTGTGAGGGCAAAGCTGAATTTATAGCATAATGACTCCAGTCTTCAGTGTAACATGATCCTTCAGAAATCATGCTGATTTGGTGCTCAAGAAACATTCTTCTATTAATATCAATGCTGAAAACAGTGTTGCTTAACATTTTTCTTGAAAACATTATGTTTTTTAGGATTCTTTGATGAACAAAGTTCAAAAGAACAGCATTTATTTAAAAATAGAAATAGTTTGTAACATTATGAATCTTTACTGTAACTTTTCATTAAATTAATGGATTCTGACTGAATAAAAGATTTTTTTTTTCTTTGAACAGTTTTAAATGCATATATTAACTCAAGGGTCTTCAAACTTGGTCCTAGAGGGCCACTGTCCTGCAGAGTTTAGCTCCAACCCGAAATAAACACACCCAAACTAGCTAACAAGTGTGTTACAAGGCGCTAGTAATGCTACGTTCCAGGCAGGTTTTTGAGCCCGTAAGTTACGACTTCAAACCACGACTCACGACTTTGTATCATTCCAGGCAAACTCACACCAAATTACCTGAGCGCAAAGAACTGTGGACCGTACGGGGCTTATGCTCATTTACAATCATTTCTATAACCAAAGGTGCTTACTCCTTGCATATTTGAGGGAAACGGAGGAGAAAAAACAGCGCATAAGGCGAGAGAAGCAGTTGTATGAGTGACGTAACATTTAATCTTCCTGACAGAACTAGCGCTAGAGCTTCATTTCAGGTGTGTTTAATTGGGTTGGAGCTAAACTCTGCAGGACAGTGGCCCTCCAGGACCTGATTTGGAGACCAATGTAGGCTATTAACTCCTTTAAAAAGTCATGCACAAACATGCTATTTCTGTTTGCAGAGGAAGTCGCCACAAGTACTACTGAAGAAACTTCTAACATGGAACAGTTTGACTCTAGTCATAAGGTATGACCTCAAGCAAACCTTTCCATCCTCACAAAACATCGCACTATCTGTTGAGAGTCAGAGAGACACTTTTATAATCTATTATGAAATATTTTCTAAGTGAGAGAGAAGGAATTAATCGTGAACTACAGTTCAGTGCACTCCACCTCAATATAGAAAAGTCAGATTAATCCCTTTGAATCAAGGCCAGGTCTGTTCCCAAATTAATGACATTTCCATTACGCAGACAAAGCCAGCATGCTTTTCTTCTCAATTAATACTCTCATTATACTTCGGTGTGGAGCACAGCATGTGTCGATCAGTAGTTGTTATTAATCAAGCAATATGTAAGGTGCAATCTATTGTTACATTGATTTTGTCTTTTTTTGAAAATTCAAGGACACTGCTAAGTGCTTTTTTGGCACCAGAGAAGTTTTCCATCCCTGTGATCCTTAACATTGTGCAGAGCAATGGCAGAAACACAAGAACTTTGCACTGTAAACTAATCATACATTTTCTTTAAGGTTTTGATCTTAACTGCAACTTCTTTGGCCAGAAAGCCTTGATTATCTACGAGCCTGAAACATCTAGGAATCCTTCGAATAATTGGTTTTGCGAAAATCACAAAATATTTGTGTGGTGTTTTTTTCTGGGCGTTTAAGGTCAGTCAACTTGCAGAGAAAACAAATGCTAAGAAGAAGCAGCAGCCTTTAGGTTCCTACAATAAAACAGTCCGGAAGACAGAGGTGAGTCTTTTTACACCTGTATACAAATTAATATTAAATCGATGTTGACCTCTGGGGAATTATTTTGGGGGAAAAAATGAAATGCTGATTTCTGCAGGTGTTTAAGGTCAACACTCATGGAGAGAATAGTGCAGAGGAGGAAGAAGAAGAAGAGGAAGAAGGAGAAGAAGAAGAGGAAGAAGGAGAAGAAGAAGAGGATGAAGGAGAAGAAGAAGAAGTGTATGAGAATGAGGAGGATTGTTTAGGCTCTGATAATGAACTTGTTAATTATGGAAAGGTGAGTCTCATTTTATGTCATCATGTCCTTCTAAAATCTGTATGACTTTCTCTATATATATATATTTTTTTTAACATTTTCATTCTTTAGTGTGTAATGTTGCTGTTTGAGCATGAAAAAGGCTGCAAAGTTACAAGGCACAAAGTCACTCCAAAGGGAGCTATTCTCTATATTAGTAAGCACTGTTTCGGAACTCCATGAAACGCATTGATTGTAGTCAAGAGAGTTATTTTTCTCACAATAATCCTCATTTCAATAATTCCCGCACAAGGCATACGCAAAAAAGGGGCGAGGCCTGGTTGAGTTGCATTAGTAGTGTGTTGAAACTCATGGATATGGTGAGGGCCGTGACATTTCTCAAACACACTCCAAGCGGTTGACTAATCACAACACAGTCGCCGACCAATCAGGGCAAATTTTGCTTTTTGGAGGAAACAGAATTACGGACAGACTAGGAATGGAGGGGCAGCAACAAAGTAAAATATATGAAAAATAATGTTTTAAAAAAAAAAATTTAACGTATGCATCTAGTAGATCAGAAAACAAAATCAAGACTTTGTAAAAGAGCATAATATGACCTCTTTAAAATTCCCTCTGCATTCCACATTCAGCTATCTGCAAAAACATGCCAACAGTAAGATCAGTATCCTGAATCAGTCACTGGAATACAAATGAAAACGCTGCTATCACACGTGTGAATCTTTTCTGTAGGTGTTTAGAATGAAAGCGCACACACAACAGAATAATACAGAAGATGAACATGATGATTTAGGCTCAGACTGTCAGATAATTCAAGAACAGGTGAGTCTAACTCTTTTAGCACACTATGATTTGTTACAACCAAGTAAAAGTTTACCTAAAGCTGGATTTGTGAAAATCACAATAAAATACGAGAGACACTGGTTTCTGTAGGTGTTTAAGGCCAGATCACGTGTAAAGCAGACTACTGCTAGGAGGAAGGAGGATTGTTTAGACACTAACAGTGAAATAATTCAGGAGGCAGAGGTGAGTATTGCACCTTTACCTGCATGCCATTTAGAATGCTATTATGAGATTGGTTACCTTCACCTTCTGCTGCTAGAAAGTCTTAACTCTTTCCCGCCATTGACGGTCATTTCCGTCAGTGTTTTCATTGTTATACAGTAGGGGGGCGCTATTACACATCTCTGGCTCTGGAGTATAGAATCTCTGGCTCAAAACAAAGGCGAAGAAGATGCAGAAACAAGCAAAAGCATATGTAAACATATGCATATGTAAAATAACACGATCAACAACATTAAACAACATATACATCAAAACTGCTTAACATTATCAAATTAAATGTCGACCCAGGACGAGCTACAGGACTGTGCAAGCTTTGGGGGTGTTGATGGACTCAATCCACTCCATCATTTTGCTCATCGTACTGAATCTGAAACAGGTGTTTCAGAACACGCTTTTTCTCAGCTTTTTGCTCAAAATTTATGAAACTTACCCACATCCAATTGTTGATACACTGTCAGAAAAAATGTTTTTTTTGCTGTCACAAGGGTGGTACTAATATGTACCTTTAAGGTATTAATATTTCCCTTTAAGGTACTAATACACACACTTAAAGTACTGATATGTACCTTTTAAGGTACTAATATGTACCATTTAGGGGTGAGTAAGGTACAAAGATGTACCTTTTCACTTTTGTACCTTAGGGTACCGCCCCAGTGACAGCACTGTACCTTTTTTTCTGAGAGTGTAAAAAAGAATGCTTTAAGATAGAATAAAATGATGTTTTTGTTTGTTTGTTTAAAAGCAGAGGCTGTTCTTTTGATATATTGCATGTTTAGCTATTCATAAAACAATATATTCTGGGGGCCATGAAAACTTTGTAAAAAAATTATCAAAAATGCTGTCGGTGGCTGGCAACTTTTTTTTTTTTAAACGCTGGCAGGGAAAGAGTTAATAGTCTGTGAAGTCTAAAACATCTTTAGAATAGTTCACCTAAAATCTACAGAATTAAGTGGAACTAACAAACTCAAAAGTGCTGTTTTCTGTAGGTGTTTAATGTCAGATCACATGCAAAGCGGACTACTGCCAGGAGAAAGGATGATTGGTTAGACACTGACAGTGAAATAATTCAGGAGGCACAGGTGAGTCTTCCTCTTCCACCTGCTCTTGTTTAGTATGGTATTATAAGATTGGTTACCTTTAATTTCTGCCACCAAGAGGTCTTAATAATCTGTGAAGCCTAAATAATCTTCAGACCAGTGGACCTTAGAGTTATATAGATTTAGATGAACAAACTCAAAATATGAGAGATGCTGTTTTCTGTAGGTGTTTAAGGTCAGATCGCGTGCAAAGCAGAATAACGCCAAGAGAAAGAAGGATTGTTTAGACACTGACAGTGAAATAATCCAGGAGACACAGGTGAATCTTCCTATTTTACCTATATATCATGTAGCACACTATTATAAAACACAACGTCATAATAATCTATGAAGCCTAAACCATATTGCTACCATGCAATACTTGAACTAGAGTTTCAGGATAACTGATTTTGAAGAAATCACAATGAAATATTCAAACATTTAAACATTTAGGGGCAGTATAATTTGATCATTTATTTGATCAAAAATGCAGTAAAAATAGTAATATTTTGATATATTATTAAAATTTTAAAATGTCATTTATTCCTGTGAAACATCATTACTCTCATTAAACGTTTCTTATTATCAGTATTGAAAACAGTTGTGATGCTTCATATTTTTGTGAAACAGCGATACATTTTTTCCGGATCCTTTAATGAATAGAAATACATTTCATTTTAACTCACTTTTGCTCAATATAATGGATTCTTGCTCAATAAAATTATTTATTTATTTAAAAATATATAAAAAATATATCACAAACGGTAGTGTAAGAGTGATACTGTTTTCTGTAGGTGTTTAAGGTCAAATCACGTGCCAAGCAGACTAATGCAAAGAGGAAGGAGGATTGTTTCAGCCCTGACGGTGAAATAATTCAGGATGCACAGGTAATTCTTCTACTGGTAAAAGATGTTGCATGCAATTATAAGTTATCCATTAACGCCTGGTTTAATCTGACTGAGTCTTATCCCGTCTCCCTCAAGGTCTATTTACCTGAGGAGAGATTAGAGGAAATGAGCAGCTCCACAACTCATCAGCTCAACAAAACCGGTAACCTGAGTTACAGCTCAACACAGAAACATAAAAAGCAATGGTGCTAAGCTCTGCCCTATATTTTACAGTCTAAGTAGACTGTTTACAACCAAAAAAAGAGAAGAGCAAGAACCATTCTTGTATTAACTTGCTTTAAATCCATTAAGTGTTTTACCTAAACTTCTCTTATATTGACAACAACAGTAAATCTGCCCACAGGAGAGGAGGCCACTGGGGTGAAAAGAAACCGAAAAGTAAAGACAACTTTAAAGTCGGAAATGGGGGTGACAGAGGGGTCAAGGAAGACCAAAGGTGCTGCGCCTGTTATCAGCCCAAAATCAACACATTTCACTCCCAGAGCACATTCACCGGAGTCTCTGTCTCCTGAAGGACAGACAGAAATCCAGACAGGATTACCAATGGAGGCAGAGTGAGTCTCAGTCACATGTCATGTTGTGCTCTTGTGTTTGTGTTTATAAATTCTGTACTGATGTGCAGGACCGGTAAGCATGATTGCCATGCTTGTGTATTTGAATTCGAAAAGCCAAATGACAATAAATACCCTGAATAATGTTCCCAGGGTGCACATCTATCCAAATAAATGATGCATAAGGGATTGCATAATGTTGCAAATGTTTATATTATTGTGCTAAATTGTGACCCGGTCAGAGTGAAACGGTAAATAGTGCTTTAGTTAACTGGCAGTTATAGTTTATAATTATAGTTTATCGGAGAGGGTTAGAGGGTTTTATAATAATAAATATGACCCAGTGCTTTTTCTAATTAATGGACAATCAGTCCCCTAAATGTCCTTTTAATTTCCCTGAACTCCTCCCTCTCGCTTTCCGCCGCTTCATCAGGTTTTACCTCTTCAATCATCAGCCTGCTTGCATTCCCATCGTGTTTTGGGCATACACAAAGCAGGTTGTGACTTCAAGTCAGAGGTCAGACAGAGGTCAAACAGCCTGGCTCCAAGGTTTTTGGGACTCATTAATATCCTGTCTAATCACTGTTTGCATTCCTCTCTCGTCACTCCATCCGTCCCAGTCTCCGGTGCTCTTTGATTGCAGCTCAGATTTCAGCCCAAACCCTTCTCAGGCCCTGTGAGCGGTGAGAAAGCCGAGAGGAGATTAGGGTATCGCTTCACATCTGAGCTCTTATCATTAAATCTCTCTCACTCCCTACCTCACTCCGTCTGGGCTATATCTTAACCCCAACACCAGACTTCCGACACTGTCCTCCAGTTGATTCCCATTAATGCTTGATATCCTTTGTTGTTGTTTTTGACAGCATGGGTCATTCGAAGAACACAGGTGGAAGAGAAGATGCACAACACACGCTGGTGGAGAAAGTAAAGAAAAATAAAAAACTTAACAAGCAAACAGTCAAATCAAAGGGGAAGACTGTTCAAATTCATAAAGACATTGAGACCCAGAATACCAGTGTCCCAGATGACCCCACTACTGCCGCAAAGAAAGTGAGTTACATACTAGGCCATATGCTCTTATTTATTTTATATGCCTTATAATTGTAATAATATGCTTTCATTCTCCAGAAGAAAAAGAAAACAGAAAAACAGAAAACAGAAGAGGCTGAAGAAGGAGAAAAGGAAGAGCCTAAAAAAGCCCAGAACTCAATAGTTAAAGTTAAAACAAAGAAGAAAAAGGGTCGACCAGCATTTGTTGTAGGTGAGTTTATGTTGAGATAAGGTAGGCAGCATTTAAAGACATGAAGTTTTGTAGTAATAGTTTAAACAGATTTTATGTACATGGTTATATATGCACTATCATTCAAAAGTTGGGGTAAGTATGTTTTTTAAAAGAAACTAATAATTGATTCAGCAAGGATGTATTAAATTGGTCAAAATGACAGCAAATACATGTATCATGTTATAATAACATTAGTATCATTCAAACAGATTTTATGTACATGGTTATATATGCACTATCATTCAAAAGTTGGGGTAAGTATGTTTTTTAAAAGAAACTAATAATTGATTCAGCAAGGATGTATTAAATTGGTCAAAATGACAGCAAATACATGTATCATGTTATAATAACATTAATTTAAAAAAAAGGATCATGTGACACTGAAGACTGTAATGACAGTGAAAATTCAGCTTTGCCATCACAGGAATAATTGTATATATGACCCTGGACCGCAAAACCAGTCATAAGGGTTTTAGGACAATATTTGGCTGAGATACAACTATTTGAAAATCTGGAATCTGAGGGTGCAAAACATTTTCTTTTGAGAAAATCACCTTTAAAGTTCAAATGAAGTCCAAATGAAGTCCTTATCAATGCATATTTTTTATATGTTTATGGTAGGAAAATTACAAAATATCTTCTAATATGATCTTTACTTAATATTCTAATGATTTTTTGTATACATTTTGACCCATACAATGTATTGTTGCCTATTGCCACAAATATACCCGTGCAACATAGGACTGGTTTTGTGGTACAGGGTCACATATATAAACAATATATATCATAGAAAACAGTTATTTTAAATTGTAATTCCATTTCACAATTTTATTGTTTTTGCTGTATTTTTGATATCTATAAAAAAAGCATAGGTCTTGGTGAGCGTAGGAGACTTCCTTCAAAAAACATTTGCAGACCCCAGACTTTTGAAAAGTGATGTATATTTATGTTTATTATAGGCAACTCATTAGGTTAAAGGTATAGTTCACCCAAAAATTCTATCATAATTTACTCACCCTCAAGTTGTTCCAAACCTGTATGAGTTTCTTTGCTCTGCTGAACAAAGAAGAACATATTTTAGCAGATAGAGCAACCATTGAATACCATTAGTATTTTTTCTCCCTACTATGGTAGTCAATGGTTGCTCTATCTGCTTTGTTACAAACATTCTTCAACATATGTTCTTCTGTGTTTAGCAGAAAAAAGAAACACATATTGGTTTGGAATAACTTGAGGGTGAGTAAATAATGACAGAATTTTCATTTTTGGGTGAACTATCTCTTTAGGACAGCAATGTTATAAAAAAGAACACAATTAAAAACATGTGAAAGAAAATATCATTTCAATGCATTTGTTTTAGGAAAACCTCGGCCACAGGAAGCTGAATGGATGGAAAATCCAGTGGATGAGTTTGAGAGACAGATGACCCTTCAGAGAGAGGTGAAAACTCACGACACAGCGGATGACCAGCTACAAAACTCTGAGAACACACAAGAACAAACCTATATTGACTTTGGGGACGACATGGATGCTGATACAGACTCAGAGGGTACAGACTCACATGAAGTACACGAAGACACTCCCAGATCAGATTACAGCAGTCACAGATCGCAGCACTCACTCAATACAGCATGTTCAGATGCCAGCATTCACAGACTCTCACAGAACTCCATCAGAACCTCCTCAATGGGGGTGGCTGCCCACTGCGGCCCGTGCAGCCCAGCACCCCTGTCTCTTATCCACCTGCCTCCTCAGTCAACACACCCTCCTGCCTCACACCCCACTAAATCTGAGCCAGACACCACCAAATCTGAGACAGGCAATGATGTGAGTATTTCTCATTCAACAGCTAGAAATTAATTTGACTCCATACCAGGGATAGCCAACTCTGCTCCTGGAAGGCTACCTTCCAGCAGACTCCAGTTCCAACACAATTGGCTGTTGTTTTCAAGTAATCCTGAGCACTTTAATTAGTTGGTTCGGGTGTGTCTGATTACAGTTGTAGATAAACTCTGCAGGATGGTAGCCCTCCAGGTGCAGGATTGGCTAGCCCTGATCAATGTAATTGTTTACGGTTTATATCAGACTGTCAGTGAATTAGTGATGAGGATTTTACAGTGACTGTCTGCAGTTACAGTAGGTGGCGACAAGTGACTGACTTTATAAATGAGTCAACAAATCTTTAATTTACCAATTTGATCAAGCATACGGGTTAATTCAGGAATTAAATAAGTGAGTCATTGAATAGTTAACTTAATCGTTTTGTTAATAAACACTGACTCATTCAGGAACAAAACACCACTGTTTATTGCACAGTTTGCAACTGATGAATATGATTTTACTTAATTTGGATCTGTTTTCGTTGATAGAGAAAACGTAGACATCGAAAGTAACTGGAAATACTGTGTCTTGAACAAAATTTACTCAATAAACAGCTCTGGAAAAAATTAAGAGCTGTTATTTTTTTCAGAGCTGTGTGCCTTAGTGCCTGCCCACTTTTTCAGCAGCTTTGGTTCTGGAAGTATTTTTCCCATTACTACATCTTTTGCAAAGCTTCATGGGAGTGGGTGGGTGCTAAAGAGCTCTTTTGACATTGGCTGAATCTGAAATCGCCCCCTAAACCCTCATTCACTATTCTCTGAGGAGTGAATGAAAAAGAGTGCGTGAAGTCGGACAGCCGTTGAGCGTTCATCGGCTGTACAATCCCACATTGTGGTGCAACGTGGGATTGAATGAGTGCACTCGAACATGTCCACTATGGTTTTGGACACCACTACAAATGGCTGTCCCTTCAAATAGTGCCCTATTTGAGGATATAGGGGGCGATTTCGGATTCAGCCATTATTTACTTGTCGCACAATTTGCTTTCGCTGATTGGGGGAGATTTCTCTGTAGAATCATGGGTGATGTTAGCCTGGATGCCAGCTGAATTTAGCCCCGCCCACAAAAATTTCTGGACTCGCTCCATAGAGGAGTTATTATGCCCGAACAGAAACTGTTCGGACCAATGAAATTGTCAGGGCGGGCTTTAGACGATGATGGACAGATGATCATCCACGTCATCAAAGGCGCTTTGGGTTGAAAATTTTCTCTTATCCTAAACGGAGAACTTGTTCGTATATGCATTCACCTTCACTATTTCTCTCAGAAACAATGATCGTGTTGGTAAGTACTCTGTGTATCCTTAAATTCTTTTATTACAATACTGGCAAAGATCGTTTACACTCAACTTTTTCTTGTAATGTTACTTAATCCAGCGCGCGTGCAGACAGGGTTGCCACGTTTGTTTGCAATGTCGCGCACAGTTGCTACTCAAAACTATAGCCCAAAATAATAACTTTCCGGGGGGATCTCCGGAAAAAAATGGCGTTTGGTTGGCAAAATATGTTATTTTGGCAAGGTTGCCTGCTAAAATTCGCATTCTTGGGTTTATATAATCACATAATTGGTGTCGCTTTAACCCGCGGACATGGAGAAAAACACGGACTTGGCAACACAGTGCAGTTGAGTTCTGTTGACATTTGACAACTAACGTTACACGTCGCTCCGTTGCTCTGATTGGTTGTGGGTCTATCCAATTGAGGTCTTTCCTGGCTCGGTTGAAACACGCCCCATAATCACAGCCCAATGGAGCGGTACCAGACTCATATTCTGACTAGAATTGAGTATGGCCACGCCACGCCAGGCTGCCGTTGACTTTTTTTTTTTTATTAAGTTGAAGTAATGAAGGCTGATGGCTTGATCAGAAGTACATATCAATTTAAATATATGTAAAAAAATATATATGTAAAAATCAGTTCCCATATGGAGAAAATAAATGAAAAATTTAACTCTGGAACCCAAATGTTCCACTAAACTTCTTTTTCACTTCTTAATTTTCTAAGTAATATCACGTTTGCAGTTGTGCTGTTCATCTGAATATCAGCACTCTTGTCTCTGCGTGATATTGCTTAAGTACTTACAACCCCAAATCAGAAAAAGTTGGGACAGTATGAAAAACGCAAATAAATATAAAAAGAAGTGATTTCTAAATTTACTTTGACTTGTATTTCATTGCAGACAATAAGAACAAAAAATATTTCATGTTTTGTCTGGTCAACTTCATGTCATTTGTAAATATGCATCCTTTCCTGTCATTCAGACCTGCAACACATTTAAAAAAAAGTTGGGAGAATTTACCACTTTGTAATGTTGCCATTCCTTTTCACAACACTTAAAATACGTTTAGGGACTGAAGACACCAAGTAATGAAGTGTTTCAGGTGTAATTTTGTCCCATTCTTCCTGCAAACAAGTCTTAAGGTGGGCAACAGTACGGGGTCTTCGTTGTCGCATTTTGCACTTCAAAATGCGCCACACATTCTCTATTGGAGACAGGTCGGGACTGCAGGCAGGCCAGTCAAGTACCTGTACCCTCTTCCTCCGCAGCCCTTCTTTGGTCCGGAGCACACGGCGTCCATTCCTCCCCAAAAATACCTGACCAAATACAGATTAATCTGACCACGGTACACGTTTCCACTGTGTGATCCCAGATGCCTCCGAGCCCAGAGAAGTCGACGGCGCTTCTGGACACTGTTAACTTTTGGCACAGAACAGTTTTAACTGGCATTTGTGGATGTAACTAAGTATTGTGGTACTTGACAAAGGTTTGCCAAAGTAGCCCTGGGCCCATGTGGTGATATCGCTTATAGATTAATGACGATTATTGATGCAGTGCCGCCTGAGGGATCGGAGATCACGGTTGTTCAGCTTAGGCTTGCGCCCTTGTCCTTTACGCGCTGAAATTCCTCCAGATTCCTTGAATCTTTTAATTATGTTGTGCACTGTTGAATTTGAAATATCCAAATCTCTTCCTATTTTTCTTTGAGGAACATTGTTTTTAAACATTTCAATAATTTTCTCACGTATTTGTTGGCAAACTGGCGATCCTCTGCCCATCTTTGCTCCTAAATGCTGGATGCTGCTTTTGTACCAAATCATAATTACAATCACCTGTTGACATCACCTGTTTCAAATCACATCATCATTTAACCATTTTACCTCAGTACTAGCCCTAAATTGCTCCTGTCCCAACTTTTTTTTAAATGTGTTGCAGGTCTGAATGACAGGAAAGGATGCATATTTACAAATGACATGAAGTTGACCAGACAAAACATGAAATATTTTGTGCTCATATTGTCTGCAATGAAATACAAGTCAAAGTAAATTTAGAAATCACTACTTTCTTTTTTATTTGCCCTTTCCATACTGTCCCAACCTTTTCTTATTTGGGGTTGTATAAATAATGGTAAAACAATCACCTGTCATGTTACGGTCATATTCATAACCCTACCATTGTTTTCACTATTAGGTTAAAAGCAGCGACGTGCCAACTAACAAAACTGACAAAAAAGCTACAGCACTGGCTGAAAAGGCAGAGCTTCGTCGTCTGGAGGTGGAGAAGAAACGGAGGGAGAAAGAGGAGGAAAAGAAGAGACAGCAAGAAAAAGAGGCGACAGAAGAGAGTATGAGGCTGGAACTGGAAGAAGAACAGAGGAAGCGAGCAGAGGAAGCGAGGTACAATGTGTCACTGCTTTTTGGATACAAATACTGTAACGAAACACTATATCCCACAGACACTGGCAAGAAACTATCACTGTGATATTTTCAGGTTACGGAAGATTAGAGAAGAAGATGAGAGACGAAGAAGACAAGAGGAGGAGATGGAGAGACAGAGGAGAGAGCAGGCAGAGAAGGAAAGAGAAAGAAGACGACATGAGGAGAAGAGGAGGCTGCTGGAACGGCTCCAGAGAGAAAGACAGGAAGAGGAGAAACGACAGGCTGGTAAATATCCCTGCAGTAATGGTTTCTAATTGGTTGGGGCCCTTAACATGTGACATTGATTCTATAATTCAATTCACATTTATTTGTATAGCGCTTTTCACAATATATATAGTTTCAAAGCAGCTTCACATAAAATGCGTCTATATTACAATTTAAAGGGATTTTCCACGTTATGTATATCAGAAATGTACATAAGGCACACAGATTGGCTAACAATGTATTATTAATCAATATAACAAATTAATGTACGGCACAAAAAGTGAATAAGAATACACGTTGTTAATGATTAGGGTATACAGAGCATTTCTGCTCATAATATCTCTTGGAGTGAATTCTGGTTGTGTTTAACACTAGTTTTTATTAAACTTAAGCCCCTTTCACAGAGCGCTGATTCCATAAAATTGCCATAAAATTGCTAGAGTGCCTTCTGTGTGAATGCAAATATGTCCCAGGATTGATCCCAGGATGGGGACCTAGTATTGCTAGGATCAGTCCCAGAATGCACTCTGTGTGAACAAAAGTCAGGATCAATGTCATAAGGGGTGTGTTGTAGAGACGCTGAGATCGTTCTCTAGCTTAGTGGAACTGTACGCGATGCACTAGTTTGTGATCGAATAAAAAAAAAAGAATTCAGCGTGGTTTCTCGAGAGAGAAATCGCAGATCATAAGCAATCTTAAGACGCTGCGGAGACATTACACGTCACATCCTGACGTCACATCTCTTGACGGGATGTGTGTGAACGCACGCACAGATTCCAGAAAATCCCTGGCAGTGTGAATGAACCAAAATCAAATGATCCCGGGACAAATCCATGAAAGTTTTGTGAAAATTATTAAAAATGCTGGCGCTGGCTGGCAACTTAAAAAAAAAAAAAAAATGCTGGAGAGGAAAGAGTTAAAGTACAGTTAAAGGTAAATTTCAAATATAAAAATTAATACCTAAATAGGAACATAGTGGTAAAATGGTCAAAAATATTTAAATTATTTGAAATTCACTTAAAGAAAACTTACAAGTATACTTGCTGTATAAAAAGTACTAAACCAGTAGTTTACTGAGAGTATGCATTCACACTGGCAGCGTTTGTCTCGCGCAGCTGATCCATGCTCATGTATTGCAAATACAGATGAATATTCTCCATTCTGTCACATTTTCTGGTGTTCTCCTCCAACCCGTCTGTCTCGTGCTTTGATTTATGATGGGCAGCATATATCTGCTGCAAATGTGACCGTGTTCCCCTCTGTCCCAAACACACATGCATATAACATGTTGTAAGTAGTTCACATGATAAATGTAACATTAAAGTTAAGTTAATTAAGTTAAGCTTCTAGTTTTAATAATTTAAACAGTCCTTTGAAGTTTGGGCAAAAAGCTGCTCATGCTGAATTAAAGCCACTAAATTAGTGCATTGTTCTGATCAAAATTTACATGATTAACTCCAATGTGTTGGACTCGGTAGATCGCCAGATAGGAAACAACTTCTACATGATATAACAATTTTTCAATACTGTAATCCTAAATTGTGTATAATTAAGCTATATATCATATGCTGAGGTAAATTTCTGGAGTGTGAACGATTAAAAGAAAAAACAACAACAAGAACCGTACATAACCGAAAACCGTGACCCCTAAAACCGTGATACGAACCGAACTGTGGGTTTTGTGAACCGTGCCACCCCTAGAAGACAGCACCTGAGTTAAATATATGAGTGTTACAGTAAAGGGTCTGAATACTTAGGACCATGTGATATTTCAGTTTTTCTTTTTTAATAAATCTGCAAAAATGTCAACAATTCAGTGTTTTTCTGTCAATATGAGGTGCTGTGTGTACATTAATGATAAAAAATGAACTTAAATGATTTTAGCAATATAATATATATGGCTGCAATATAACAAAGAGTGGAAAATGTAAAGGGGTCTGAATACTTTCCGTACCCACTGTATCTATAAGTTCACTAGTAGTCTAATTGCAGTACAGACAAAAGTAGTAGTGAAATAGTACAATTACAAGTATATATATACTATTAATACATTGATATTAGTACACTTACTACATAAAGTATACAAAAAAAATATACTTGAACTTTACGTAAGTATACTTAATAAAATTAACTTGAAGTATTCTTCTTTTTGGTAAGGGTATGCCTAATGCCTATAAGCAGCTCACTAGGTTTTGGAACAGAGCAGCCTGCATGATTTACAGTACTGTTGATTTAAAGGTGGCAGTGTGTGATTTTTAGCAGCATCTAGTGCTGAGATTGTGTATTGCTTCCCCCCCTCCCTTTCGGAGCACATAGAGAAGCTACTGTGGCCAACACAGGACAAAACTGTCATCATTGGAGAGAGCAGAGCGTGACTAGCACTCTGTAGAGCACTTCGTCTGTTTAGGGCTACTGTAGAAACATGATGATGCAAAATTGCGATTACACTGTAAGCAGGGGTGGGCAATTCCAGTACTGTCCTGCAGAGTTTAGCTCCAACCCTGATCAAACTCTGCTAAATTGCCCACCCCTGCTGTAAGGGGACCCACAGTGTTTAAGAAATGGCTCATTCTAAGGTAATACAAACACAATAGTACATTATGTAAGGTCTTTATACAGCACTGAAGACATAGTTATGTATATTATATTACATTTCTGTCAATAGAGCCTCATAAATACTACACACTGAACCTTTACGTACAGAGAAACTATTTCAAACATTTGTACCATGGTCACATTAAAAAAAACAAAACCTGGGACTAACCAGTCTGGATTTCAGTCTTGACAATAGCAAATAATGACCACAGTACTAAGGCCCTGTCCAGAAAATGGCACACTTGCGGTCTTGTGTCTTTCAATTGCACATATCCATGAAGTCAATGAGACCATAGGAAGTCCGACTGGTCATTTTATGATTCAAGAGGGTGCTCACAATGGCTTTATGGGCACTGTGCACCCAACAGTCTATGCAGCATTACATGCAGTATTATAAGGACCACATAGATCATTATACATCCTACTACATTAAAATGTAAATATCCTTCAAACATAAGGCTTTATGAATAAGTGAACAAATGAATGAATGACTTTCCTCATTTTCAGCTGAACTGGAACGCCAGCGTTTGGAAGAAGAAGCTCGGAAGGAGGAGGAGCGCAGGAAGCTGTCAGAGATGGATGAGGATGAGAGACTGGAGTACCTGCGAAGACAGCAGGAGGAGGAGGAGGAGAGAAGGAAAGCTGCTGAGGAGAGGAGGAGGAAGGAGAAGGAAGCAGTGATGCATGCTGAACAGGAGGCCAGACTGCAGGCTGAACTGTTTGCCAGGTGTGTCACCGCTGCAATAAACACGTTCATTCAGAACTCCATCAATGTTTTATCAATTAGCGTTCCTTCATGTGAGAACATTAAAGCTACACTATGTACATTTTGGCTCTCTAGCAGTTGAATCGTAAAACTATGAGTTACATGCGGAGGAACATTTTGGTAATTACTTGAGTTGTGCTTCAGTTCCACTATTATATGTAAATTAATTTGATGCCTTAAAGGTCTCCAAATGCCTTTTGGAGAGGCTAGTAATAGCAAGCTACCTTTGAAAGCATGAGATCCCATTAAATTACCTCATGTCTCAAAGCACATAACATAATACGTTGATAGTGTTGACAAAGAAACACATAAATCCGAGTCTGAGGACGTGAACAGCTCTGGGTATAATGTCACAAGGGTTGCCATCTCATAAATTACAGTTATGACATGGCGTGAATGCAGCATAAGATCGTTGTTTAGGTTCAGGAGGAACTGTAAAAGCGTGTGGGGTGTGTTTGTTGCACTCAGTCACTGTTCACAACTCTGGATAGCCTTATGAAATGCGCTGATGACCTGTAATGTTTGTTTGCGAATTCCAGTTTCAATGCAGCTTCAAAAGGGCACTACATGACCTCAGCAGAGGAATAAGGGTCTTATCTAGCGCAATGATCAGGTCATTTTCTAAAAAATATACACATTTATATACTTTTTAACCATAAGTGCTCTTCTTGCTCTGCGCCACGCATCACAAACAAACGTTGGAAAGGTCACATGTGTCACCTATGGGTAGGGCAAAAAACATCAAATTTTCTCCTCCAACATCAAAATCATCCAACATTGTTGTTTTACCTTCTTCTTGTGAAGGGCATTGGACTTAGTCTTTGCACGTTCTCTTTGTAAACACTTGATTGGTACTTTCGTCCTACATCACGCGTGACCTTTCTAACATGATTACGTAATGCGGTGGCGCATCACATAGCAGCGCAAGACGAACATTTGTGATTCGCTAGATAAGACCCTTATTCCTCAGAGTCCTCTGAAGATGCATTGAAACTGCCATTTGGACCTTTAACCCGATGAAGTCATAGAGAAAAATCCTGGAATGTTTTCCTCAAAACTTTTTTTTTTTTCTCGACTGAAGAAAGAAAGACATGAACATCTTGGATGACATGGGGGTGAGTAAATGATCAGGACATTTTAATTCTGAAGTGAACTAATCCTTTAAATGCATCCTGCTGGAAAAAAATCAATCTTCTATGCTCTCACCATTTCTTTTATGTAGCCTACTATTCTAAACAATGTCTGAAACTTTATATCACTATCACCTCTCGTGTTTATTGCCTCTTTAAGCTGAATCGCTTGTTGTAGGCTATTCCTCAAATCACTTTGGATTGTGTCTGCTAAATGAATAAATGTAAATGTCAACAGTATAAAAAATATATCTGAAAAATATATCTTATGAGTAGTTAAGTAGCTTTTATATGCCACTGTTGTTTTGACTTGTTAAAATCAATTGTTTTAAAATTATTCAAAAGTTACAAAAGTTTGGGAACTCTGATATTAGATAGAGAATGTGTTTCCATGGTCACTCGTTGATTCGTCGCTCTGTTGAGAATATCTTTTGTGTTAACCGTGAACGTACTCTGAGTCGACTACACTTACTACCGCACGCTTTTTTGGAACCAGTATACCTCGAGCAAGTAAGGTTTGGGTTAATCATCCGAAAGTTCAGGGTATGTTTGATGGTAAGATAACCTTGCTTTCTGGAATACCCTCCAGACCTGCTTTCCTTATGGATATGGCCATGATGAAAGCATGCAGGGATGAATGATAAAACTATGCAGTCTCCTGGGAAATCCACCCTGAGAGCTCTAAAATATAAAATACTATTATAGGCTTACTATAGTGATTTAGGGTAAGGCAAAACACGGTTTGGAAAATTGCTTTATGATGTACTTGCTCATTATTTACATTTTGATAATTTTTACATTTTTATTGTGTAGCGTTCTCACATGAAGGATCATAATGTGTTTTTTTGATTATTATTTTTTATATACATATCAGTTCTATTAGCATGCATTAAAATGGTCAGCATTTGTTGCATTGGTTTAAAATCTCCAATGCACCCTATTGCTTTTTTCAAACTGTGCAGGAGCTTTGTGTGAAGTATAGTGCGTTTCTCTCTATGACAGGCAGAGGGCAGCACTGGAGCAGCAGTTAAAGTTTCACAGGGGTCTTTTTGTGGAGGCAGAAGGGCTGGATCAGACGCAGGATATCTCCCGTCCCTGGCTTTTCTCCTATTTCACCCTGTTAAAGCTGCTTGGCTTGGATGAGCCCACATCTGAGGACACACTCAAAGATGTGCCGTGATTCCTTCTTTTGGGTTCATAAAGTCCCACACCAGCACTTACAGCTGTTTGGCTGCTTACAACTAGTTTCAGTTATGTGCAGTCTTCTCTAACAGGTGAACAATCTGCCACATGTGGAAACCTGCTGGATTGCTCACATCATTTCATATGTCAATATGACTTGTATCAGCATTTTTGAATTGCACCTGCTCAAACTGGATTTTTCTTCATTCCTCTCTGAAAATGTAGTCCTAACCCTATCTGTGCACCTAACCCTATAACTTATCCCTGAAATCAGAGGGTAATGATAGGTGAACTTAAACTTGACACAAACTGTAAACTTGTTCCTCAAATCTGACCAGGATCAACAAAGATGTTGCACTTGGTGAAATCACCTTCACTGTTCTGAGACTTTAACTTTCTGTAGGAGAGTCAAGCTTCTGCAACAACAGCATGCAAAAATGTACGTGATACTGTTTAAAGCAGTCCGGGACTCACTAGGGGTCTTCAGCAAACTTCCAAGGGGCCTCAAGATGACTTTAAAATGATTTAAAATAAGGCAAGCATTAAATCAAGCTAAAACTTTTAATTCACACCCTCAAAAAAAAAAAAAATTTCAAGAACTGGGGTTCACATTGGAAAATGTGGTTGGCTAATTTTAAAAGACCTGGAAAATATTTCTAGACCTGGAAATGTGTATTAATATTATATACAATTTGTATAATATATATATATGCCAAGAGGGTGGGGGGGTCTTGGAGTCATAGAGGTCGAGAATCACTGGCACAGAGTGAGCAGCGCCCTCTACTGTCCACAGCAGAAACTTTTGGTAAAAAAAAATAATTGTTCAGATATATTTATTATATTTTATATGTAGTTAATTATTTGACACTTATAGTGAAATAAAATTATACAGGTTTGAAAGATCACAGCACGGACCACAACATACCATAGCTAATTTTCAATCAATCTCTTTTTTTTCTGACTAAAGGGAACTTCGCTTTTTAAAAATATAAAATTCAGTTTTGGAATATTCTTCAAAGTTTCAGTACACAATACTTAATGTTATAAGAGTAGGCCTATACATAAAAAAATGATATGACTTTCCTTTCAAAATCAGACTGCAGCAGCTTTCTGTGCTAACAGTTAACGTTACTGACCGTTAAAATTTGAACCGTCGCTGTGGAAACCGTATTTAATTAGCCTACATAGTGACTCAAGTAACCCAAAAAATAATAATAATTATTATTATATACGAATCCGAACTGCGCGCTCCTTCATTCTTGGCAGATCAGAGGAGACACTGAGGTGGTGGCAGAGACGGTGGAGAAGACAACAAGGGAGAAAGTCTGGGAGAAAGTAGAACCATAGAGGAGTGGATGAGTCAGTGACAAGATAGGGGAAAAGAAAGCATTATTTGGCGAAGCCACCTATATAGGTGTAATTTTTATATTGAGTGGTCAACCAAATGGCCATTCATTACCATAGGCACTGCTCCTAAGTACTGGTGCTCTGTCCTACTACTGATGTGCCCATCAAGGTGTGACAGATATGAACAGGCATGTAAAAAGTAATGGACACCAGGCCAAAAAACATTTCTATTTGTGCTGGTCAATTATGATCAAAAGGGCAAATGTAACTAAAAACCTTGAGAGAATTGGGTGGCCGAGGGGCCACTGCTGCAAATATTTGAGTGGCTCCTCCAATCTCATTCCAAACTTTTAATAAAACTTGAGAGCCCTGCTTTACACTTTACATAACACATGGTCATTTACAAAAAAAGTATATTGGTATCACCATTGAGTTTTGGGCATGAATCAGAGTATTTCTTTGTTTTTGTGCATTTGTGTGCTTCCAGATCTCTAAAGTGATTCCTCTAGAGCAGTGGTTCTCAACCATTTTGACTTTAAGGCGAAATCCCTCCTAAGATAAAATGTAGCCTAACTCTGGCACTTCTGTTCAACAAATAAACTTAAAAATACATTTAAGTTTAATGTTGTACATATTTATTTGTGTTCTTATTGTTGGACATCTTTGTTTTTGTGGGTTTTTAAATAATTTTAATTCACCAATGCTTTAGAAACATTATCATAAATTAGCCGAAATGATCATTATTATGGTCATGAATTTTTCTTGTAATATATGATAAATCCCCTGATAAATCTTCACTTAACTGTCGATGTAGAGAAAAGAGTGCGAGTGCTCTGACCGCTTTGGGTTGGTAATGTAGTAGGCTACCTATAACTGAGGAATTGTATTGGAGTTCAGAGACACTCACAGAGCTCAAGAGTGAATGTATAACTGTGAATGAAGATGATAATGATAATGTATATAGGCTACTGTAGAAGCCTATAGCACATGTAACACAGAGCTCATGCTGCTCTGATTGACTTACTGATGATATCAAGTGTTTACATTTGAATGAGCCTCAACATTCTGTCAGTTCAGCAGCTCAAGTTGATTTTTGAAATCATCACAACTGTTTCTGAAGCCTTGAAGCTGATCACACGTGTTACAAACTCTTAACAACTTTACAATTTGGTAAGTTTTATCAGTTTGTCCAAGTGTTTTTACAGTCATCCTCATGGAGCAGCGTCGCCAGAGAAGAACCAGGGCTCTTCCCACACACCTGAGGGGATTCTTGGTGGAGGGTGTTTCTTCCAGTCCAGACTCCGGTGAGCTTTCACAGCTGGCAGCTGTGGTGAGGTTAGATCACACTTACAGCTGTATCTCTGAGAAAACTCAAAGTCCCACAGGTTTGGAAGAGCGCTACGTGAAGAATGCAGCTGTCCTTCCTGACAAATGTCCAGCAGCCTCAGTCTCTTCAGTGGACGTGTGTCAGCAGGAAGAGCCTCTCTCCATCCATGGCTACAGCGTGCAGGAATACCAGGAGATCTACCGCTCTGTGGTGGAGCCCATGCTGAAGACACGCAGTGGTCGCCGCCGTCGCTACAGTCTTAAACTGGGACTGAAGATCAAGCAGCGGCTGTGGGAGGCACTCAACTGCCCTTCACTGGTGGAGACGGAGCAGACGGATGGACGTGTCCAGATCGCTGAGAGCTTCTCCACAACCAGCAGAAGCTTCGCTCCTCAAATCCACGTGGACATCAGTGAAGAGCCCCTGCCTGAGGAACCCAGAAGAAAGAAGCCCAGACACTGAGTCATCATCGTGTCACATGGAGCCCGGAGTATCACCCAGCGGGACCGACTTATGTAAATACTGTATATAGTTATAGAGTAAGTTTAATTTTGTAGAGTCAAATTTATTTTTATAGCGCTATTTTTATTTTCTATAGAAAGTCTTTTGCACATTGTTGTCTGGATGTTACGATGAGGTTTCTGGTGAATGTCAATGCGTTTACGGTTGCTAGGTTGTTTAGAGTGGTTTTTAGCGTTTTGCGTCGTGGTTGTTGGGATGTTTTGGGTGGTTTCCTGTGTATCGACAGGCGTTTGCCAAGGTTTTCTGTGCGGTTGTTAGTGTGTTGCTTTGCGGATGCTGGACTCTTCCGAGTGTTTTTTCATGCATTGGTTCGTGGTTGTCAGGATGTTTCGAGTGGTTGGTTAGGGTAGGGTAGGTTAGGGTCTCTCACACGGTTTGCAGCTTGACGTGCTGAGAGGGCTTGTGTGCATCAGTGATGCTGAGAGCTACGCCACTGGTACTTCACAACTACTGGTAGGGTCACCCATAGTGGACAGGTCTCAGCTGAGATGCCAGACGAAGACAAACCACCTGATTCTGGACAGCAGAAGATTGACCTGATGCTCCTGGAAGAAGATCGTATTCTTGTTTAAATAACAACAACATCAGAATTACCTGAATGGAAGAAAATTCAACCTGATTATGTGTGGAAGTCATCGATGGATTGATGGAAGCAACCGATCGGACCGAACAAGGTAACACAAAATGGTTTAATATTAGCAAAGGCTGTGTTCTTTCTTCAGCATTTTTGTAACAGCGTTCGGCCAATCAAATCTGAGGACCACTAATTATATTATAATTTTATTTGTGATAAATATGAAATAATTATTTTCTAAATTCAGGCACGATCACATAAATACAGGAGAGCAGAGAAAATTATTAAAATATGATTAATACTAACAGGAAAACACTATCACAGTAATCTGAACTTTTGTGCATCAGTAATCAAAATGTGCATGTTAAAAACTAGCGCTCTGAGTAAAAATATTAAAATAATCACAATTAATCACAACTGTCAGAGAATGTAATGAGTTAATTTTTCAGGCCTTAACTTTCTAAAACTAAAATACAAACTGAAACTGTACTGAACAAATATGAAACATTGAAAAAACTAAACTAAGGCAAATCATAACATGAAACAACATCAGAAGCCCAAAACTATAATAACCCCGTGTTTTGGGTCGCCACCAGAGCATGTGGTTGATGAAGTGAATAAAATTATAAATCTATTTATAGTTTAGCCAAGTTGTCGTTTTTCTGAGTTGCATTTCAAATGTCTGATTATGTTTCAATTAGAGGTGGGCATAGATTATTTATTTATTTTCTAGATTAATTTTGGAATTAATCTAGATTAAAATGGCTCATTTGAATTCTGCAGAAAGCATTCAGAATATGTGTGCTACTCAAATAATGACTGGCGCTTTCACACTTGGTTCGATTGCCTGACCGAACCCAAGTTCGATTGCTCCCCCCTACTGGACCGTGTTCATATTATTTGGGTCTGAACCGGGGTGCGGTAGCGTCATCAGAGCAGCAGCTGTTTACCCCGTTGCTTGGCAACAAAGGCGAGCGAGAAGGTGACAAAATGAATAGCGTCGTTCACATAACTTTTCATATTTTTGTTTTTGAACCGTTGGTTTTGTTACCAATGCTTCAGAATGTAATGACACTTGCGTCTATCTGCCGCGAATGTATTGCGAATGCTCTAAAGAACGCTGAAGATGAGCAGAAATGAGATTTACAGCTCCCTGCTTACAGTACTTCAGTCACGCTCGTTCGTCAGGACTCGAGTACGGTTCGCGGGTGAGCACCCGAGTTCGGAAGACAGCGTTCACGCTTGATGTGGTAATTTCACAGTAACGTTAGGCATACATGCAGGTTCGAAGACTCGTTATCGCTCCCTACAGTGCAATTCGGCTAGGAATACATCCGCGATAAAATATCACGGTGAAAGTCATCATAGCTTGCGTAGTATAGACCCAGCTCCCAACCCATTTTTGAGAATAGATTAACCGCGATTTTTATCGCCCGATAAGAGTCTCACGTTAACGCCGATAACGGCCCACCACTAGTTTTAATATATTTAAATGATTCTAGACCAAAGGCAATACATTATTCTGATTGCTTTTAAGGGGATTGTTCACCCTACACAAAATATTTTTTTTCTGTCTATATTAAGTCAATGTGTTTTATTTGTGGTTGTTTGGACCCCACTGACTTTCATTATACGGACACAAACAGCTGAAACGCTCCTCGGAATATCTAGTTTTGTGTTTCACAAGAAATAAAGGCATGTTTGAAACGACGATGAGAGTAAATGAAGTCAGAATTTTCATTTTTGACTGAACTGTCCCTTTAACATCTGTGAGCTTGATTTCCTGAAGGCCAGTTTAAAGAGTGCTCTGCTTTTGATTCACAAACTGGATTTCTTTTTGAACATGGTAATCGACCTGCAATCCATTTTCAGGGTCGTGAACTACCAGTTATGAATAGACAGTCCAATTAATAGGTTTTAAAAACTTTAAAAGAATAACTTTCAGAATGTAGCTCACAGACACTTTCTTTTAGACATAATCACATTTTAGTGGTAACAAACTAGTTGAGCTAATTCGCTTAAAAAGTTCACTGCAAGGATCCATTAGGATTCTATTCAAAGGATAGAAATACCTGCAGAAACACACTCATAAGATATTTTTATAGTAGAAAAAAGTAGTGAAATAGTTGTTTGTGTGCATAAATGAATGCAACAGACATTAAGCTTTAAATATTTAATTTTTCATTCATACTTTTGAGAAATAGCTTTTTTTCTCTCCAGGCATCACTGTAATAAATTAAAATAGCAATAATGGGAAAAGGAAACAAATAATAATAATAATAATACAAATCAATATTGCATGAGTCCATGTTTACAGAATACTGTACTTGATTCAATGAATCAGTCCACCATTGGTCAAAGAGCTCAATCGTCAATCGCTGTTCTGTCACAGACATTTCAGTCTTTTCTCATTGTTGTCACATCCATAGATTTCCCACTGTCTTATTTATCTGAAGTGTCGCTGGCTGAGGAAGTCAAAGCTGAACAAGAAGAAACAACAATAGATTTACATGTTATACGTTTCATGATTCTAATTGGTTAAACATGGGACCATTTGCTGGTCATAAAAATGTATAGATTTTTTATTTATTTCTGTGGTGCCATGTACTTGCCTATGCTTGCAGGGTCCACAAGCTGGACTGGAATGGCCTGTCCATCCTCCAGCAGGATCTGTGTGATGCCACCTTCAGCTCCGGCATTAGTCATCGAGGTCACACTCACCAGCTGACTCATGCCGAGCAGGGTCGGGGGGTCACACAGAGATATGCTTTCACCACCACTGCCACTTGACTGGAGGAACTGAGATGGACTCAGCAGAACAGGCTGTGAAGGTGCAGGGCTGGACAGCTCTTGGGCTTCTGGTGGTGTTGTTGTAGGTTGGGCAGTGTCTTCAACTGGACACAAGGCAGGCTGTAGCTGGATAGCCTATCAGACAAGAGAAGAGCACTCTTTTGCCAATTTTTGCCAATCAGCTTTGTCCCAGAAAACAGGGAACATTCTCAAAAATGAGAATCCTGAAATTCTCCCATCCTGTAACAAATCCTTCCCTCGTGTAGTCGTGGGTCAAAATGACCCAAAGCCCTAAAATTATACTTATTTTTTTTTTGTCCAGAAAGCTTATATCATTTCATATTTATAATATTTTTTTCTATATTTTTGGGAGATTTTTTAAAGAATTTTTTATTTTATTTACCTTTAAATTACTATATTTTATCAATAAATAATATAATTTAAGCAAATTCTTTCAAGATAAATTGGAAATAACTCTCTAATACATGCAATAACCGGCTCATAAATCCATACAAGCATGGTGCTGAAAAGGGGTGGGGCTACAGAAGGGGTATGTATCTATCTGTACGAAATGAGAACGAAAATAGCAGCTGAAACTGAAACACACTCATAAACATATGTTTTAGTTAATAATTTGCCATTGTTTTTATGTGGAAGAAAAAAACGAATGGCTTCATAAATGACATAAATGATAAATTTAACTATTTTAATTAGTACTTAATTTAACTATTTAATCTCATTTATTCTGTTCTACTTTTAATGAGCGTTTGCTTTCTTTGGTTATCACCACAATACATTAAAAAAGCAGTAATGGGGAAAAAATTACTCATTTGTCGGACAAACTTTTCAAATATTAAAAAAGAAATTTTGTTAAAAATATTTTTTTCTAAGAAATAATAAAAGATTGTGTTAAATTACATTATCAGGTTTTCTTTTCAACTATTTTTGTTTTAATGTTTCATTATATTATCAACACCATATATTCCATTCACCATGGAACCTTTTAAACATTCAATTACCGGTAAAAACATGCTCTTCATAAAAACAACATCTTATTGTATGTGTAGACAGCATTTTAATGCATTAATTTAATAAATGAATAGATTCAGATAAAGTGTGATCAATTCAGGACATGGTCACCTGGAGATGTGCAAAGATCTTGGGCTGCAGTGAGGTGAGAGAGCTGAAGAGCTGCACAGCCTCTGGAGAAAGAGTGTCACTCTCTTCCAAGAGTCCTTCCTTCTGAGATGACACTGTCAATATAACAGAAGTACACTAGATTATATAGCAGGGTAATCTCTGCTTATATTTTGACTACAGTTTTGTGCGTTCTTTTTTACGTTTCCTCCACTCTCTAAATTGTATTGAATGATGTTAACGACTGGAATACTCTACACAACTTCTGAACAGATTTTAAAACTAGGCAATAGGCATCATACACATGCTGGTTGCAGAGGAAAAACTGGGCATTATAAACTAAATGACTGAGGATCACACACCACTAGACTTTCAGGTTGTTCTGAACACTGCGGTTCCTCAAAAGTTCAGAGTTGTAACTCCAACTTGAGGGGGTCCTTCCAGTTTAAAGTTCCTTCTGGGAACTCGGAATTTCCAACTTTCAAGTATACAGGTAAATGGACTACACCAATACTCTACTTTTCGGTGAAATCATTCAACTCCGACTACAAAGAAACCCCTTATGACTTTCAGCAAATGGCATCTCTCTCTCATTAGTCTCAGCCTCAGACTTCACGCTGAACGTCTGATGCATATGGCACAGTTATCTGGAAACAATTCAGGAGTTTCAAAGTCGTCATCTGATTGGTCGAATTCTCCATGATGTCCGCGAGACGTGTGTTGCGTTCTTAAACGGTCCACCTGTGGCTCCACTGTTGCAGTAAACTTTGCGCAACGTTCTTGAATGAATGATATATAGATGCACGCCAGTCTGTTATTGCAGAGACACCGACTTGATTGGTTGAATAACATGTCAGTCAAACGTCCTCTTGGGCAGTCCTTGACCAATGAAAGCTGCGATAGAGTCCAGACCCTCTGCCGTCAGTCTGAAGATCTGGCTACGCGAGACTACTCTCTCATTAACCATTTCAGTCATATCAGACTCTTGGTGATTCTATAGCCATCTCTTGCCATAAGAAACTGACCATGAATTTTCTTGGCAATGATTTTTCCAGGGTAGTTTGCCAGGTCTTTCCCCATCCCTCCCCATTACATGGTTTGGGACTCACACACACACATTCACACCTATGGACACTTCACCTATACTGCCCTGTATATTGTGGGGGAAACCGGAGCACCCGTAGGAAACCCACACAGACACAGGGATAACATGCAAACTCCACACAGAAAGTACTCCTGGCTCAGCAGGGACTCAAACTAGGCACATCCTTGCTGTGAGGCAACAGTGCAACCCACTGAGCCACTGCGCGGCCAAACGGCGTCTACCCCTCCAGAATGTAAAATATGGCAAAAATTCTGTAGTGTATTCCAGCCTCCAGACATTGTTTTAATAATGTATGTCAAATTTCAAACAATATTTCAACAGTATTTTACCGTCCACAGCAGCAGGAGTTAGGGTCAAGGTCAAAGTCTCTGGAAGCAGGTTATGAGCCTCTGCTTTCCACTGCAACAACATAAAAATAAATGCTTACTACAGAAAATGGTTGATATATTTGTGCACATCAGTAATTCCTTAGAAACATATTTTCTGTTCACACCTCTGTATCTGAGGTAGCCGGTGGTCCCGCCGTCTGCTGAAGAGCTTTCTGAGCCTCATGGATGTGGTTCTTGATGTCATTGACAGTGGGAAAATAACAAAGATTGTGTCTCTCAGGCACTTCCTCCGACTTGAACATCTCATGTTCCACAAACCTCCTGCGAGGGCGTTCACAAAACGACAGTAAGCAGTTTTACAGCAAATGAAACAAAGTAGATTTGAAACCATCTGTGTCATACCTGAGCTGCTTGCGGACAGTGTAAACCTGGTTATGACCTTGTGCCACCAACTCACAGATCTTCTCTGCCACAAGAGGGTGTAGTCGAGAGGGTAGGGATGTCCCATCCTCCATCATGACATCCTGCATGGCTTCACTGCCCAGCTCCTCTGTCTCTGTCTCTTCCTCGTCATTTACATCTTCCTCTGTAAAGCAGATCTCCTCTGGAAGTGGAGGCAGGTTTGCAGTGTCCACCTCATGGTACAGGTGGGCTTTTTCTGTAGGGAGCTGGATGTAATACCTGGGCGAATGTAAATGAGTGTAAGTCATGTCATGGACTTTTTTTTAACAGTGATGTCTGTCAAGATGTTTATACCTTACAATGCCTCCAACATCCCATAAACTCTTCTTTAGGTTGAAGAAGGCTTTCTCCTGCTCTTGTCGCACTACCTTCTTGTCCGCTTTGGGATCTGTTGGAACCTTGTACTCCAGAAATTTTCGTACTTTTTTAATATATATTCTGAAAAATGGTCAAATATTACAGTGTGTGTTTCATAAAGAACTTCCAGTGCACAGAACAAATTTGTTGTGCTTGGCCCAACTGTAGGTTGCGTACCTGGCAGGACAGGTTGCTTTGTAGAGGATGTTTTGATTCGTTTCTTGCTCAGACCCTTTTTTAGGTTGAGCGCCCTTCCTCCGTGGACCAAACTGGCATTCCATCACAATGGCTCTGCTCCCTTAAAACCATAGTAAAAATAAGGATAAAATGACTGTGAGCATATTGTAAAACCATTACATTGTCTGCAGCAACAGCATTCAATCAAGGTTTAAGAACAAGGCATGTCCCTTGATATGCAATTTGCTATTTGATAGAACAAAATTCTAGAAACATTTGCAAGATGAATCAAATGATTTGGTCTGTCACATACACTACTTTTCAAGCTCTTATGCTCAGCAAATCTGATATTTTTTAAACAAAAATACAGCAAAAACAGTAATATGCTAATGCTGATTTAGCTGATCAATTTTACAGCTTAATCTTTATGAATGCCTTCACTGTCACTTTTGATTTATGTAAGCCTAGTGCATCCTTACTGAAAAAAATTATTTATTTCAGTAACTCTTTATTTTAATGTCCTTGTTATACGTTACATCCAGTTTCTATAGTAATTACTAGAAATTATGTGTAATTATATGCAACTAACCCTAATCCAAACCTAATCCTAACCCTATAGTAAGTACATGTAGTTAATTAATATTACTCAGTACTCAAATGTATTACACTGTAACAAGGATACCTTAAAATAGAGTAACCTTAATTTCTTAAAATAATGTCTTACCCCAAACAGTAGTGTATCTGATATCTGCTAAAGTTTCATTCAATAATTTTGTCAACCAATACCACTAGCATTCAGATGGCCCCAAAGCTTACAGATATCATTCATGGGTCTTTAATTTGCCAAAACTCACAATTCTGGCATTAAAATAACATATACACTACATGACTGTGGCGAGGTGGACGAACGAGAGACGTGGGAGGAGCGAGCGAGACCGGTGCGTGACTGATAATGAGTGTCACCTGTGAGTCCTCTCAAGAGGGAGCTCGGAGGCATATAAGGACGAGCGACACCAGTGAAGGACGAGAGAGGACCAGGCCTGGAATGTACGTTATGTTTTATTTACGTTTTGTTATGTCTGACATAAAGTCACACCACAGATCCCATAAGAAAAAACCTACAGATTACCTGCATTAACAAAGGGGACGCCATCATAGGGCACATACTGTGATTTCCACATGAGTCTGGTGGCAGGTTTAGCCGGTGAGGGTGATTGACGGGTGCCAAACACAGCGTGAGTCTGCTGCTTGTGTAGAAGCAGAACTGCCTCCAGCTCTTCCTCTGTGTTACAGTACCCACGGTATGAGTCTCCAATCTTCTGCTCCTCGTGAAGTAATCACACAGAAAAAAAAGATTTACCAAGCCACATTAGCTTGACAATGAGGGCTCTACACACAATAGAAAGTACAATGCATTTAGGCTTTACATTTAACCATTTAAATTTTCATAAGTCAAGTTTGGTAAAAAAAAAACCTCTACTCTTCTAATCTTCTACTGGACAAACCTCACACGCACGCAGTCTTAGAGCCCAGTTTGGTGCCCCTGGTGGCAGTGGCTTTACTGGGGGCTCAAATACATCTGAAGAACTGAAAAAATTGAGAAGATATTTCAATGAAACACTATAATTTAATTATAATTTAAGATACACTTAAACTCCAGGAATAGGGCACAGTCAGAGCAGTTTTCTTGTTGTTCAAGCAAGGGATAAATTGAGCCAGAACAGGGGTTCAATTGGGTTGTTTGTTTGACAACCCATTCCATATGTCCATGCTTTTTATTAATCCATTTAGTCAGTGTATTTGCCTAAGACTTGAAATGTGAAGAAATGTGTTCCAAAAAGTGTTTTTGAACATTTAAAACTTTTTTTTTTTTTACAAAAAGGCATGGAAATGTATATGAAAGTTCATCTTTCAGCTTAGATCAGAATGTGGCAGATATGATGTGCAAACAAGGTTTACTGACCTTTTTTTCTGAATTTTAATAGCAGTGACATTCTGAGCCGCTAGTGCAGATAAACTAAGAGTGACATCATTGTCTTTTTTGGATGTGATGATTGGCTGCTGTCTCTTCTCCAAAAAGATACCTATTTAACAGAACGGAAAACATTTCAGCACCGGACAGCCACCAATTTTCTTCATTATTGTTTTCATTTTCTAATTATATTATTCTTTCTATTACTATTTCATTTCTTCATTATTAGATTTGATATATTCTATGATATAATATGCACTTTATTAGAGGCCATTTGACTATAGTGAACTCATTGTCATGTTAAAAAAGCTGGTTTGAGATTATTTGGGCTTTGTGACATGGCGTGTTATCCTGCTGGAAGTAGCCATCAGAGGATGGGTACACTGTGGTCATAAAGGGATGGACATGGTCAGCAACAATATTCAGTTAGGCCGTGGTGTTTAAAGGATGCTCAGTTGGTGGTACTAAGCGGCCCAAAGCATGCCAAGAAAATACCCCCGCACCATTGCACCACCACCAGCAGCCTGAACCGTTGAGGCTGGATGGATCTATGCTCTTGTGTTGCTTATGCCAAATTCTGAGCCTACCATCTGAATGTCGCAGCAGAAATCGAGACTCATCAGACCAGGCAATGCTTTTCTTTAATCTTCTATAGTCAAATTTTGGTGAGCTTGTGCCAATTATAGCCTCAGCTTCCTGTTCTTAGCTCACAGGAGTGGCACCGGTGTGGTCTTCTGCTGCTGAAGCCCATCTGCCTCAAGGTTTGATGTTTTGTACGTTCAGAGATGCTCTTCTGCAGACCTCAGTTGAAACCAATGGTTATTTGACTTATTGTTGCCTTTTCATCAGCTTGAACCAGTCTGGGGTGTGTTTCCCAAAAGTAACTTTAGATGCAAGTTCTATTGGTAATCCAACTCAACTGGTAAAGAAAGAAATTGCAACCATAGTTGGCTTTGGGAGATCATCTTGACCATGTCTATGCGGCTAAATTAATTGAGTTGCTAGAGTTAGATATTTGCATTAACAAGCAGTTGACAGGCGTACCTGGCCGGTGAGTGTGTGTGTGTAGATATATAATTAGAAAAGTAATAGTCAGTAATCATTTAATTACAAAACATACATAATTAATTACCTGATGATTTTGCTACATTCAAAAGCTGACCATGAGGTAGTAACATCTGAGGGCCCCCTATAGACACAGATGGGACACCGTACAACTGTCCATTCTCCCCTTTCACGATCACCTGAAAAAAATGCATCCGTCTTTGAGGTGGGGAAAAACTGTCACACTTCGGAGTCAAGTACATGGGTGATACACGTCATCTGGTGTGAGTAATATAGTTTATGGTGATGGATTATGGAGCAATGTTCTTACCACCCGCTCGTACTGAATAGGATGTCCGTTTTGATCAAGTATAACTAAGTTGTCCACTTGTTCCGGGACTGCAGAGGGCTTCTGATTGGCTGCTACAGTTTCTGGGGCTGGAATGATTGATGGAAGCTCTCCTGCATCTGCATTTTCTTTAGCTTTTGAGTTTTTGCCAGGTTGCTAAGACATCACAAGACGACAATAATAAATAGTTTGATCATAAAACATTAACAGCTGATATTTTACAATTATTCTTTACATTTCAGATTTATTTATTTATTGATATTTAATGTTTAACTCTTTCCCGCCAGCAGTTTTTTTTTTAAGTTGCCAGCCAACGTTTTTGATCATTTTCACAAAAATGTCATGGCCCCCAGAATATTTTGTTGAATGAATATCTGAACATTTACTATATCAAAAGAAAGAACAGACCCTCTGCTTTAAAAAAAAGAAAAGTTTTATTCTACCTCCATGCATTCTTTTTTATCATTACTTGATTGTGGCTAAGTTTCATAAAAATAAAAAAAGCAACATTTGGAGCAAAAAGCTGAGAATTTTTTTTTTGTAAAAGACTACATCTGGATTGGATTCAGAATGATGATCAAACACAGATGGAGTAAACTGAGTACATCATCAGTCCTAATGCTTGCACAGTCTTGTAGCTCGTCCTGGGTCAATATTTCATTCAGTAACATTAGGCAGTTTTGATTTATATGCCGTTTAATGTTGATGATTATGTTATTTTACATGAGGTCGCTTGTTGCTGTGTCTCTTCTTCACATGTGTTTTGATCAGGAGATTCTGTACTCTTTCAGAAGATGTCATAGCGCCCCTTACTGTATAACAGTGAAAACACAGAAACCCGGAAAATTCTGTTTTTGGCGGGGAAAGATTTAATTATGCATTTTGGGAAAAGTGTAAAAAAACGTAATCAAAAAATGCCACAGCCATATTTCACCAAAAACCATAAGAAGTTACAAGAAATTATACTTTGTATACAGTAAAATTTATGAGATTCTTATACTCATTACTTTAATGCCAAAAAGTGATTGTTTAAATTGTATCATTAAATTAGTATTAAATTGTATTATATGTTGCACTGCCCATATATTACATTAATTTTAATAAAAAAACAAAAAAAACAGTTTGATAATATTTTACTGTAACATTGCAAAAAAAAAACTGTATTACAGTAATGAGATTAATCATTGGAAAAAATGGGAATAGTAAAACTAATATAATAAATAATAATTAGTGATGTAAATAATCAAATTAAAAAATGTACCGTAATGGTCCTAAATATAAACTTAATTTTCTTTAGGCAACATATAATTAATTTCAATTACATACAATTAGGGCTTTTGTTTTGTTTGTGTGTGTGTTTTCGTGTCATTATTTGTGTGTGTGAGACTGTTTAACATTGTCTTTTAGTTTAGAGTGGTTTACACAAGGATTATTCAGTACTGTACACTATTTCTACTAGTTTCCTTACCAGTCCAGTTCGTGTGTCTGCAGGCTGTAGATCCTCTCTCTCTTCAGACTGAAGAACATCCTTCACTTCTCTCTCTTCCTCCTCCATTTATTCTACCTGACATACACAGCAGTCTAAATCAAGAGCCCAAGCCAGATATGAATTACAATTGTGCATGAATTTTGTTGATTCACTATGGGGTAATATTTTTATGAATTTAGTACAGTGATAAAAACATTATTTTGATGTGTGTCAAACCATTAAGTAGTTGGAGAGGGGTAGATCTACAGTACTAGCCATGTTTAGTTTAAGCATGTGCTATTTTTGTGTATTTTAAGTTTAAGTGCAATGTTTCCGATGGCATGAATAAAGCAGCAATAAAACGTGAATTGTCAGTGATTATTAATCTGAATCGTGCAAACACTTCAACTGGAACGTTTATCCAAAACTTTCTATTGTTGCTATGCTTTGCGAGTGATAATTAAGACTTATGGAGTGAAGAGCGTTACACAGACGCGACAAATTAACATAATTTTGAAAGATAAACGCCATATTGGATCAGAGCTCGCTAGCGCAGCAGTTTCATGAAAACACAGCGTGTAAAAGAAAACAGACATATCTCTAGCGTTAGAATGAATTTAAATAATTTGTTCGAGTCAGCTCGCTCTGACAGTGCATTCCAATCTACGGTGTGCAGTCGAGCCCAGGCTTTATATACAGGAAGGACCTAAAATTGAAAACGAGTCTACTCAACCTCGTCTTCGTCCGGGATTCCTAACGCCGTAAAACGCGTAAACTGCGCATCCAGTTTGAACCCGCGCGGCTTCCGTAGGAAACGCGTTCTCTTTCACTTTGAGCTGTAAATCCATTCTTTAAGAAAACACTTTATATATATATATATATATATATATATATATATATATATATATATATATATATATATATATATATATATATATATATATATACATTGAAATATTTATTATTTCATATATATATATATATATATATATATATATATATATATATATATATATGTATATATATATATATATATATATATATATATATATATATATGTATATATATATATATATATATATATATATATATATACACACACACACACACACACACACACACACACACACACACACACAATTTGTGTGTGTTTTGTACATAATACAATAAGTTATTTAATAATAATAAAAGTTCGTTTTACTTCACTGCATAAATAAAGTAATTCAACAAAAACATATTTTTTATGCATTTTATCACATTTGTATTATATTTGATTATACTTGAAAATTTAACATTGTTGTTATACACACGTCTCACCGGTGAGGGGCGCTACGTTTTAACAAAACAAAATGTATTCCTTCCCTTTCTTAAACCCCTCAAAAACGGACTTCACAGTTCCTGCATTTGCTGGAATAAATGGAGGACCTAAATAACACATTTCAAATGTTAACCAGGGGAACTTCGTCTCATTGCATTCCTCTAGAAAAACCAAACAGGAAAAGATCTATAGTGTGCTACGGACCTGGAGGAGTCTGTATGACTGTGTTGAAGCAGCTGATCCTTTGTCAGGTCTAAACTAACAGGACGGTGTTTGAGCTGAGCCTGTAACAATGAGTCTTGCACGCTCAGAGCGAAGAGAAAACGTGAGGAATCTGGGCCTATGATCCCAGGCTGGGAGTGAGATTAGAGGCCGAGCTGCCCCGGGGCCTCAGTGGGGCGTCCCGCTCTCGCTCAGAGTCTCACACTGAGATTTTTATAAAACATATCAGCAGAAACATTTTGAGCTCACGGGGAGAAGAATTTGTTGTTTTTCCAGAGAGATCCAGCACTGGTGCATTCACAGATTTATCATAATGCATGCTAAAAATGTCATATTTCTCCTGAGTGCATTCAATCAGAAACCCCCTGCGGCTAAACACAGCCATGTCCAATTATGTGGGCTCCCCTCGGACCAGCTTTAGTCCCCTTTCCTTCTTTTAGTTTCAAACGACAAAAGAGCGCCATGCGTGTGCCTAAGATCATCAATAGTCCATTTCCTGTATCCTTAAATACATAATTGCTCATGGTTCATTATGTGTCTGTGGGGTTTAAATGTAACATGAGGCAATGAGGTGCTGATGCATTGTGGTATTGATGTCTGGGACTGACCTGAAATACTGCTGTGTAATGGCCCTGTCTCTGGCCTGGCGGGGGATGAGGTGGGGTAGGGAGTCACTGGGGAAAAAGCCCCTGTTTGGACTGCCCTCCGTGTGAAAATTTTTGCCCCTACATTCACAAAAGACCTTACAAAAAGGGAGGGGGTGTCAGTGGACGACGGCTGCAGAGTTTGCATGACTGAACCATTTCAAACACCTTCCAGCTACACTTGTTACACAGCACACACAAGAGTGGCACTCGAACCACAGCACGCACTCAATATCCCTTCTGTACTGATGCGTGCTCCATAGAGGATTCATTCATCAGTTCATCCGTGTTGTTCTAGTCAGCGAATGAAGATATCACTATGAGAAGATCATTTAGGACTACTAGTAGCCCAGAAAAAATGTCACATTCTGTTTGTGATTTAAATGTGAAATTACACTTTTTAAATGGCGATTGTATGTAAATAAGCACATATTTGTTCTTATGATTATGGTAAATAGGCCTAATCACTCATGGCGTAAAGTTTTTAATTTCTTTCAATCTGTTTTTCCCAGCAGTTTGGGTGAAATAAAGCATGCTTCTATACACCTATACTGTTCAAAAGTTTGGAGCTGGAAAGGTTTTTTTTTTCAAATGTCTTTTCTGCTCTCAAAGGCAGAAAAAGATCAACAAATACAGTAAGAACAGTAAAATTGTGAAATATTATTATAGTTTTATATTTTAATATATGTTAAAATGTAATTTAGTCCTGTGATGGCAAAGCTGAATTTTCCACATCACTACTCCAGTCTTCAGTGTCACATGATCCTTTAGAAATTATAATAAATTGCTAATTTGGTTTTTATCAATGTTGAAAACCATTTTTGTATGTTTAATATTTTTGTGGAAATAAATGTGTGACACATTTTTGTCTGGATTCTTTGATGAATGAATATATATATATCAACCTCTGAAGACTGATGCAGGAATTTCAGCTTTGCCATCACAGAAATAAATTACATTTTAAAATATATTAAAATATAAAATTTTAAATTGTAGTAATATTTCACAATATTACGCTTTTTACTGTATTTTTTATCAAATAAATACAGCCTTGGTGATCATAAAAGACTTCTTACAGAAACTTTACAAAAATCTTTGACTGGTACTGTATATACAGTAAAGCATTTATTTGAAACAACTTATCTTTTACAATTTATACATTTCTTTATAGATAGTTTTGATCAACTTAATGCATCCTTGTTGAATAAAACTATTAATTTCTTAAAAAATAAAATAAATTACTGATTTATATTATTTAAAAAATGACTTCCGGACCTCAAACCTAAGGAGAAAATGTTAAGACAATATCATTAATTATGATGCTAAAGTACTTAAACATGAATTTAAGCATCAATCCCCATTTTCTGCAAACCAAACAGTATTTAATTAATATATATTTTTCCCTAGACCTGACTTTTCCCCCAAACCAATCATATTACTAGTCATTTCATCAGAAAAAAAGCCAGCCTGAGGACTGGAAATAAATCATGTTACTTCTGTGAAGACATGCACCATCACAGCATGTGATTTCCACCAGGTGGCATGTGCGAGTCCGTCCAAAAACACATGTTAGAAGTCTAGAGCCAAAATGAAAATATTTTCATTACTCCACATTTCTTGCTCTCAGCGAGAGATGAAACAAATTTCTAATGATGGTTAAGGTTGGAAGGTTTAGTTTAATATTCTTGGGTTCTCTTTGATACCAGCACCAACTAATGATCACACTTCTTCCCATCATCATCATCATCCAACAAAGACATGTCATAATTGGAAAAGCGGTTAACCCCAAACTCAACTCACACGTCAAATAACACCCTCAGACATTTGGAGCGAGTGCAACTTTATTCTGTTGAGTTCCATAAATGTAACAACACAGGAGACCACATGGTGTACAGAAATGCCCACCGAGACCGACAGCACACAACACAGTATCCCATCATTCATCACTGTCCTCGTGTGTTAATAAGTTGTACATATGGATTGTTAATATCTGACTGATATTCCGCTCGAATTAGAAAGAAACTTAAGGCCACTACCCATATAAAAGTATATTAATATTGGCCCTACGGCAAGAGATTTCTCTACTTCAATACATATCCTAAAGGAGATACAAAGCACTTGATAAAACATTATCAATTTGTGTTTGAGCAAAAGAAACGTTTGGATTCTTGTGCGGTTGCCAGAAGAGATTGCTGCTTTTACATTCCTGAGTACTGATCTACGATAGTAATCACAGGCTTGTGAGCTTATTTCAGTTCAAACATGGAGGCCCTGTACTGATTCACAATGCTGGTATAAAAGTGCTAAAATATTCCAGGTTGATGTTATATGTCGTTTAAAGCTCAAAACAATAGTTTAACTTCAACAGTGAACAAGAAAAAACAGGAACTCTGTTAAAATGCCTCCCAACAAAACAACTGTGCGAAACCCCACCCTGCACACAACCGCACAGAACACGGGCGAGAGACGATCACGAGCCAAACCACAAGCGGACGATCCGTGACCTGTGCGTTATCCTGCCAACCTTCCGACAGCACTTCTGAGCTTCAAGCTGGAAATCTTACATGACTCCTGTAACTGACCGATGCAGCGTTGAACTAGTACTGGTATTGTCCATTAAAGGGATAGTTCATCCAAAAATAACAATTATGTCACTGTTTCAGACCTGTATGACTTAATTTCTTCTGTGGAACATAAAAAGGTATTTTGAAGAATGTTGAACCGAACAGTTTTGGTGACCACAGACTTCCATTGTTCCACTGAAGGAAGTCAGTCATACTGTTTTGGAAGGCCATACGGCTGAGAGTAAATGACTGAATTTTCTTTCTTTTTTTTGGGTGATCCATCCCTCTAAGTCGCCTTATAATTCCAGCTTTTCTATCTACAATGACTGTCACTGAGCCACAGGAAATGTTCTTTGGCCAAGTCTACAGAAGCACTTGCGTGAGCTGCATAAAATGATGATCTTTCATCAGACACTACTTGATTTCTTACAAATTAATGCTTAAAAACAACTACAGCACAGGAAATCAGCCTAAATACTCAACAACGACAGCAATTCAAGCAGCCTATTTCATTTAGACACGGAAACGGACAGAAAATCTGTGCTGTTTTTAATTGTTTGAATCTAGTGATACACACACACGCACACACACGCACACACACACACACACACACACACTTGACTGAAATTTCCCAGAATGCATGCATTAAATCAATCTGGTGACAATAATGTGCTCTGACTTTGTAAACTATTTCATTGGATATCACATGAAACATTACATGAATGTTCTGATAGACATCTGAATTGTTAACTACCTGGACATTTATGCGTTACATTTTTGCAGTCCGATTTTGTTCTTATCGTGTCCTTTTTCCCCAAAACATTCCTGGAGCTAAATCGGCTTAATCATTGTGAGAGGTGAGAAAACATGCCGTCTGTCTGTCCTCCCAGATCCTGTCGTTCTCTCCTCTCGCTCTCTCACTTTGTTCCCTGCTGGGTTTGAAGTTCAGAGTTTGGACCCATATGCATTTGAAACGCATTTTACAGCTATGCAAACAAAAGAATCAGGTTTACAGGCCACTCGCCCTGTAGCCATCAAGCGGCGATTTCTCTCACACTTGCTATTCTTATTTTTAACACCTTTCTGTCTCCTCGACGCCAGTGAGAAAGGAAGAGGAGAAAGGGCAGAGAACCGGTCCCTCCTGTTCCCCTGCTGCTTTTGTCTGGACCGGACTGAACGGAGAAGGCCTGCTACTGTGACAACGATTCAGTCCGAGAGACCTTCATCAACCCAGAATTCATTCTACCAGGTCTCTTGGTCTCAATTGAAATGGCATCATTTGTATTCAATGATGTGCTGGTCCTAGTACAGAATAGAAACGGTTCTCGCAAACGCGATCCACTGCAAACTATTACAAAATATACATTGTGTCTCACAAAAACGGATCTATGTAGCCACCTATGTAGATTCGCATTCATAGTGATCCGAGACACATTCTCGGCTTCGCTCTATGAAAGGTAGAGCAATAATATAAAGCTAAATACATTTATCCCAAACCCAAAACCCCAAAATGGCCTCTTTGTTCTTTGAGAACAAGCACAGAGCTAAAAATGTGCATAGCAAAAGGCAACCGTTTCATCTTTTCACCCAACGAAAGCCGTTGTTTATTAATAACCACTTTGTTCTGTGAGAGTCAATTTTTGTGTGCAGAGCGTGTGGATGCAGTTGAGGGGCATATGTCTAGCTCTCTGACAGACAGGAGGGGGAGGAGCCTGAGGGCTGCTGGGAAAGCATGCAGGTTCTTCGCGAGACTCTCGGCTCTGGTTCGGGAGTGAGGCGTACAGCGCTCTGGTTCTTGAGGTTGTTGAGCTCCTGTGTGGGCATCAGCGGTTTGGGAATGCTGACCAGGCAGAAGGCGGAGCCGCTCTTGGGGATAAAGTTGACCTTGTTCCTATCTGGGCACAGGAACTGTGGGATCTCCCGTGTAGGCCTGGCCCTGAGGAGATGAAAAAGGAGAGCGATAAGACGGTGAGAAGCACTGACTCAGCTTTGAAGTCGGTGTAAATGTTACGCTATCATCATTTCAAGGCTCATGCTGCAACGCAACAGTGGAGAACAGAGTGCAGAGAGAGCAGATAAAGCATCAGATCAGGACACACTGCAGCACTCACTGTGTTTCCTCTGTGAAGACCTTGACTCGCTCACAGCCCTCGGGTGGCTCGCGTTTGAACATGTAGCTGTTGTTCGGCTTCGGGGATGAGGCGTATTTGGGCAGCGGTGAGCTGGGGGCCAGATCTGTGAAAATGGTACAAGCAAAAAATTAGGAGAATGACAATACAACTCGGACCGGCTTATTAGTGGACGATGATATGTGAGCAGAATTCAACAGAGAGCTGAACAATTAGTTGACTAGTCAGTCTTCAAACAGCCCTGTATAATTACATCCACCACATTAGTGTTGTTAAAACAGCTTGATGATATGCATAATTAAGCAGAATTATTTTTAAATTGATAAATCTTATGATAAAAATGCTAATGTTCATAACGCGACTATGCAGCTATGACATCCATCCGCGTGTGAACACAGATCAACGTTTACGCAGACTGCACAGCCCTTCAATAGGGTACATATATTATAACAGCCAGACTCTTTTTCCAGCCAGTGTCTTCAATATTGAACCTTTTCACAATATTCTAATTTTCTAAGATCCTGAATTTGGGATTTTCCTTAGTTATAGTCATCAAATGTAAAAGAAATAAACATTTTAAATATATCAGTCTGTGTGTAATGAATGAATATAATATTTAAAATTCACATTTTGAATGGAATTAGTGAAATAAATCAACTTTTTGATGATATTCTAATTATATGACCAGCACCAGTGTGTGTGTGTGTGTGTGTGTGTGTGTGTGTGTGTGTGTGTGTGTGTGTGTGTGTGTGTGTGTGTGTGTGTGTGTGTGTGTGTGTGTGTGTGTGTGTATATATATATATATATATATATATATATATATATATATATATATATATATTCAACAAATTTGTAGAATTAATGGAATTAGTGAAATAAATCAACTTTTGATGATATTCTAATTATATGACCAGCACCTGTGTGTGTGTGTGTGTGTGTGTGTGTGTGTGTGTGTGTGTGTGTGTGTGTGTGTGTGTGTGTGTGTGTGTGTGTGTGTGTGTGTGTGTGTGTGTGTGTGTGTGTGTGTGTGTGTATATATATATATATATATATATATATATATATATATATATATATATATATATATATATATATATATATATATATATATATATATATATATATATATATATATATATATATATATATATATATTCAACAAATTTGTAGAATTAATAATATAATAAATTCAGAATTAGTCTTTGGGCACATTATACTATACTATACTATACTATACTATACTATACTATACTATACTATACTATACTATAACACGCACACGCACACGCACGCGCACACGTGCACACGCACAGACACACACACAGACAACTGAAATTTCCCAGAATGCATGCATTAAATCAATCTGGTGACAATAATGTGCTCTGACTTTGTAAACTATTTCATTGGATATCACATGAAACATTACATGAATGTTCTGATAGACATCTGAATTGTTAACTACCTAGACATTTATGCGTTACATTTTTGCAGTTCGATTTTGTTCGTATGTAGATTCGCATTCATAGTGATCCGAGACACATATATTATATTATATACTTTATATACTTTACTATATACTTTACTATACACAGATATATACACTGATAGGTGAAGTGAATAACAATGATTATCTCTTCATCATGACACCTGTTAGTGGGTGGGATGTATTAGGCAGCAAGTGAACATTTTGTCCTCAAAGTTGATGTGTTAGAAAATGGGCAAGCGTAAGGATTTGAGCGAGTTTGACAAGGGCAAAATTGTGATGGCTAGATGACTAAACTGCAGCTCTTGTGGGGTGTTCCCGTTCTGCAGTGGTCAGTATCTATCAAAAGTGGTCCAAGGAAGGAACAGTGGTGAACCGGTGACAGGGTCATGGTTCATTGATGCATGAGGGGAGCAAAGGCTGGCCCGTGTGGTCTGATCAAACAGACGAGCTACTGTAGCTCAAATTGCTCAACAAGTTAATGCTGGTTCTGATAGAAAGGTGTAAGAATACACAGTGCATCACTTTCTGCATCATAGTTTTGCCTTTCAGCAGGGTAATGGTTTGAGGTGCACAACAACGAGTTTGAGGTGTTGACTTGACCTCCAAATTCACTTAATCCAATCGAGCATCTGTGGGATGTGCTAAACAAACAAGTCCAATCTATGGAGGTCCCACCTCTCAACTTACAGGACTTAAAGGATCTGCTTCTAACATCTTGGTGCCAGATACCACAGCACAGCTTCAGGAGTCTAGTGGAGTCCATGCCACAACAGGTGAGGGCTTTTGGCAGCAAAAGGGGGACCAACACAATATTAGGAAACACAATATATTATATTATATTATATATTATATTATATTTTTACGGACGTAAGTTGTCACAGAAGACACATTTGAAATGAAGCCTGAAGCAAAACGCTGTCACATACAGGTAAGAAGGCCATAATGTTGTTTTTACCATAATGTACGAAAGTACGATACAATTTTCAGTGATGAAACTACTCTTAGAATAACTGTTCTGTTAATAACCCTCTGTTGATCTGACTGTCCGTGGGCAGAGTATGATCTGAAGTTTTGACAAAAGCCCTGGAGCTGTTCATTAATTGTGAATTTCTCGGTCCAGGTAACATGGAGAACGAGTAAACATCACTCATTTACATATACTATCATATCAATACAAAGCGGGTTGAAAATCGACGAAGTTACACTTTAATATTTTGATTATGCTTTTAGCTATTAATAAAAGTGTAGCACTGTCAGCACCGTATAACAAATCATTCCACACATTTTCACACACATCAATGCAGAAACTGTGTGTTCATGTTCTGTGTGGGCCTAAGGACATGTGAACAGCCCTGAGTGTGTGTGTGGGTGTGAAAATATGTGAGCTGTACCTTTCTCACAGCCGTCAGCCAGAGTCTCGTCCTCGTGGGGAGATGGACTATCACTGCAGGGCTCACTTGGCACGCTCAGGAACGTGGGTGAGATGGACTGAGAACGGCTGCTGCTGTTGCTGTGGTTACTGCCCGCCGCGGTGCCCAGGGGCGTCTGCGTGTCGATGCTGCGGGAGCTGGCGCTGCGTTGGCAGAGCGGAGGAGGAGCCCGATGTCCGTCCGGAGCCTCCTGAGGCTGGCCAGAGAAAAAGTGCAATGATTATAAACAACAGAGAAAAACTTCAGCTAAATACACACACAGTGTCTTTAGGGATTCTCTGAGGACACCAGATTATGTAACAGAGTGTTTTTGCAGAATCATGTCAAGCACACTCACAATAAGCTGCTCCTCTCTGTCTTCTGCGTCTCGGATAATGATGCGCTCAATCTCCTGATTCAGCCCCTCCACGCTGTTCCGGAAACGAGAGACGGAAGACTTGGAGATGGGAATAGAGATCAGGACACTCTTTGGAATAGGAGCCTGGAACAGGAGACAATGACAAGGTGTGATTATTTGCTGTGTGTGATGTTTTAAAGCAGAATATGTTGGAGCTTTGATCTAGTGGGTTCTGCATATTCTCAGACTCAATTGTGTTTATGTGGGAGAAATCGATTTAAAAATCGATTTAAAAAGTTTAAAATGTATATATAAAAAAAGGTAGTCACTATATGCTCCCCCATTAATCTCTATTTATAATTAGCTTAGGTTGTATATTTTATATTGTATTATGTTACAGATTAATTTAATTAAAAAAATATATATGTACAAGAAGAAGTCTCTTTTTGCTACTGTATTAATCTCTCATAGCCCATTTTATGCACGTTTCCCCCCCCTAAGTTTGTAACAATGAGTGATCAAGAAGCATCAGAAAAGCAAAGATAAATGTGTTTATGTGGTTGGTGTGTGTGTGTGTGCATGCAGTATGCATAACACAGAGAGACAACCTCAAAATGAGAGCAGATATGCCACTGAAAGTAAACAGTGCCTGTGTGAAAACTTAAGCAACAGCATTTCACAGCAGCTGAATCAAGCCCTGCGCCATCACACGCTGTCAGCACACACTTTAGTTTCCATATGATGCTAAACACGAACAGGGGTACGTGCTATCACACCACAGCAAACAGACACATTGCATGGTAACGTGTTGGTCTCCTCTGCAGATCAGAGTGTTATGTAACTCTGTCTGCCTAGCAGATTTCTGATTGCCGCTTGTGTGTCTGTGGCGCACACCTCACGACTGTACCGGGACACAGAGAGATAACATGACGCATGCAAAACACGCTTACTGAGTTAAATCAGCATGCACATCTACATGTGCCATCTATTCTAACAGCTGCTGTTTGCAACGTCTTCTGTGGCAGATGAAAGACTGAACAAAAACGTCACCTTTCCCGAGAGTCCACTTCCTGTCATCCTGTCAGAGAGGGGTCCGGTCTTCCTCCTGGTCCACCGGTCTCTCTCTTTCTCTCTTCTGTGCTCCGTCTCGGCTCATGCTCTGGATTTGAGTTATTTCGGCCCCCCTCCTTCCTGTGTCTCTTCATCATGTCTGCCCCCTCTCTCTCTCTCTCTCTCTCTCTCTCTCTCTCTTTCTGATCTTTCCTCTCCAAGTGTATTTCTCCATCCCGCCCCCTTTCTTAAAACACATAGCGCTGCTCTCGTCGTCCGTCCCTCCCCCTCTTCTTTCTCAGGGTACGAGGGAACAATGTAAGGGCATTAGCAGGACGTTGCTGAGAGCTGTGTGGCCCTGCGGTGGCCCTCGCTTAAAGCACGCCAGATCTGCTTCATTAACATCTCAATGGAACGAGCCAGGTTTTAAACTCACATGCAGCATCACTCCATGCCTCTTTCCTCTCCAGTGTGCATGTGTGCGTTTAATCGGACATCACATTGTTTCAACATAAAGTCCTTTGAACTCTTTTCTTCTGGGTGGTTTGGTTATTTATCTGCTCATCAGGATAGAAAACAGCTGAGAGAAACTCTGACCCTCGAGGTCACCTCGAAACAATACGCCGGTTAAGTGATTTTGTCTATTTCCTAGCAACTTTCTCGCGAGCGGTCGCTAGGAGGCAAATATTTGTTTACGTATAAGATTTCCAGTGGCGTGCTGTGACATTAACAGAAATAATGTATGGCCTGACCACAATGAAGGACGACATGGTAGCGCCAATGATCTGATTGTCGTCATCTTCAGACAGAAAAAAACGTGGCTCAGCACTTTGGTGACGTCTATAGAGGTCACATAGGCTTGCTAACAAACCCATTCTAATCAGTTGAAGATAGATGCTAGCCATTTACTTCAGAGGTCTCGATTAAGGTTCATTAACCACAGGAGCAGAAAAGTGAGGCCTAAAATAGACAATGGCAGACAGAGGTTGCAGAGTGTGGAACATGTGTTTACAGTTGCGATGTAATGGTAGTGGAGACAGATTTTCTTCTCTGTATTGTGATGTAATTTGATACATGCAAATTAAATTGATTATCAAAGAATAAAAAAAAAACTATATATGGCAGGGACTTGGTCTTGGTTGTTGATTGGATGAGGGCAGATCTGAATGCAAGCTTGTGGTTGACTGTAAGAAAGGAGCTTAATTGGACTAAATTATTAACAAGTCAGACAGAGCGAAGCCTGTCTTAAATATGAACCCTTTGGATTTTAAAGTCTTCGCTTAACCAAACCTTCTAGCTACGAAGTGAATCACAACATTATTAACTTTGATTTGAAACATAAAAGCATTTGAAAATTGAATGAAAAGAAAAATGTACAAGACTATTTACTTAATGGCTTTAACAAGGGAAATAATTATAAACCCATGAAGCACTGTGAATTAAATAATCAACACTGGATAAATGTAAAATTCCTGGTTTATGATTTTATAGGTATAACAAAAATATATTAAAGCAGGGGTGGGGAATGTTGATCCTGGAGGGCCACTCTCTTGCAGAGTTTAGCTCCAACCCTGGAGAAAACACTTACCTGCCTGTAACTTTAGTAAAGCTTCAGGTTTGTTTGATTAGGGTTGGAGCTAAACTCTGCAAGAGAGTGGACCTCCACGATCAATGTTCCCCACCCCTGTATTAAAGGGATAGTTCACCCAAAAATACAAATAAGGTCATCATTTACTTTCACTCAGGTTGTTCCAAACCTGTATACATTTCTTGGTTCTGTTGAACACAAAGGGGTTTTTTGTAGAATGTGGGGCACCAATGACTTCCATGGGATTTAATTTTCCTACTATGGAAGTCAATGGTGCCCCAAAGCAGCCTGGTTACAAACTTTCTTCAAAAAATCTTCCTTTGTGTTCAGCAGAACAAAGAAATTTATTCATTTTTGAGATTTATGCTGCCTTCACGCTACTGAAAATGTAATACCTCCTACTTCTGAATTTGTGATTACGAACTCAAGTTTTTCAACTAGGAAACTAGAATTTACGATAATTCCGATAGCACATGAAGGCAGCATAAGTAGTTTGAGAGCATAGGGAAACTGAATCTAGGTCATTCACAGTGATTCATGGGAGTTGGTGGCTGCTGAAGAGTTCTTTTGGCATGGCTTGCTTGTCACAATTCACTGATTGGTGGAGATATCTGTACACAATCATGGGTAATGTAGTTTCTCACCAGAAATTACATCGTTGAACATGATTATTTAAAAAAAATAAGCGGTGGTGGCGGCGGCGGCAGATGGATTCAACAAAAACATACCATTGATTAACAATTTTGGAGCTCACAACAGGTCTGTTTTTAAAGGTTTGATGATTATTGTTTAAAATAAGTTCATCTGTGGAGAAAATCAATGTGATTTTTACTTACGAAACCTGACTGTTAAACTTTATTAAAGTGTCATGAACTGGCTTTTTTTATTTTTTTATACTGTTGTCTGAGGTCAACTTATGACGTTTGTGTGGTTTTTACATTCAAAAACATCATAATGAATAAGTAATAGGCTATTTTCTAAACTGGTTTTGAGGCTCTCTCCTGAATGCTGGGTTTTGATGGACGTGCCACACTGAAGACTTAGAAGTAAACGCCCACGGCTAGGATTGGATAAGATTTGCTTTATTAATAATGAGCTTCTGCTCCCCTGTCAGATCAAGTGAGAGATTGTTTTGAAAGCAACAACCGGAAAGATTCTCTCACAGGGCTCTCAAGCCGTATTTATCAAATAAACACAATGATTTATCTCTCATCCACCCACCATTGATTTTTTTTTCATATTTCTTGGCCCGCCCGTTCGGTGAATATAAGCGCAAACCGCACACGCTCTTCAAAAAGTCAAGAGACTGAACAACGCAGATCAAGAAAGGAATGTAATTTCACTATTTAAAATTCACCGGCCTGCCGACGGGCTACCGGGCCGAAAACACATAGTCCCAGGACGTTGGGCTTTGCGAGCCCTGGCCAATACATGTCCGAGTCTGATCCCGGATCACAATGAACCAACAAATAAAGGATTCTTCAGACTTTGACAGCGTGCTAAGGTATGTTCAGTTAGACACGTACACATAATCATAATGCAATACGATCACATATAAAAACATGTTTTACTCAAATAAGTGTGTTGCACCATTCCTGTCAGATCCAATATAGAAGGCACATCATTGTGTTTATATCTCAATATGTCTGCAAATCCAGTATCGACCTGCGTCTTGTTTATAAACGATTATCTTGCTATCTTCGGCATGTTTATTGCTCGGTAGCGCGATTAGCTCCGTTTATCACAGTTTAGCTCCAGGAGTCGGTGGGCGGGGCTACAGAAGCAGGCGTACACATTTATCTGTAGAGGCGGCGTTTTCCCTTCTTTTACATCATTGATCAGTATATATCTGAGAGCTGTTGTTTGCTGGGCCTGGTGTCAATAAAAGCTTTTCTTTGACTAACAAGAAAGTTTTCAGCTCTGAAACTTACAGGATATTCTTATATTACCATTAATATATCAAAGGCTCAAGGGAAAGTTGATTTCTCAATTCATCACCCCTTTAAAGTATCGCAACATTATCATAGCAACAAGTGCTAATGCTAGACTCTACCGGAATCAATTGGGAGTGGCACCATTCGTAAGCATCATGCAAGCAGTGCTATTTGAGAGAGTTTCTATGTAGCATGTCCCAAATCAGTCACTTAAGAGACTCCATTTCAGGCTAGATGCTGCCTTAGAATTCAACTACAATTGAGGGGCGAATGTACACTCAAATAAAACCACATATATATAAATAGCTTCATTTTGCCCCGTTGCTTTTAGTTGTACCAAAATTACAAGGATTAAAAAAACAGTGTCCATGGACACGCACTGAAGCCTCTGTAAAACAGTGAAAGTCTTCCCGACAGCATGTAAAAGGCCTTTCTTAACTGGTATGGAGGCCTGTATTGGTTACCACAGTCTGCCTTTAAAACGAGAGGTTAGACAGAAGAATCCCTTTGAAAGGTCTCCAGGCCTTGATAGCTATACTGGGCACTTTCACGTCAGCCTCTCTTTGACTTCTGTGGTCTTTATAAAAACAAGAGATTCATGGGGCTGAAGTTGTTGACCAGTGCTTAACTAAAGGTTTGTGTAGAGAGTTAAAGGCATGACCCCTCCAAAGCCTCACGCAAGCTCAAATGACTCACAAATGCATCTCTTCTGTCTCTATGGATTCACAATCACAACACGTTGAGGTTTAGAACCACTCTGGAAAAAAAACTCAGATCAAACAGATCCTAATAAGCTTCTATTGTTGTGGTCAACGTTTGAGTAGAAGGTTAGATAAATACACAAAACTTAATCCATCAGAAGTCCTGCCAATAAATTCATCAACCTCGGCAAAAACAACACATTCAAAATCTCAGTACGACCAAAAAAGGAGGCGTTTAAAGGAATAAGCACCTGAGCCATGTTGATTTTTAAAAGAAAACTGACTGAAAACAAAAACACATGCACTTCCTATTGCAGTCTGTGGAAACTGCAGAATTCCTTTCTTTAATGCATACATGTTCTGCCAGTTGACAACATGCTTCAGATTCTGTTGCTAGAGATTAACTTTCAGCCTGAAATATTCTAAATGTAAGACTTTGAAATGAGATCAAACCAAAACTAAAAAGAGTAGGGTACATTTCATCTGAATGCTCCAGGGATGGCATACACACTGCCTCTGCACTCCTCATTTCTGACACTAGCAGGCGCTGTGGACTCCACACAGAGAATGGTAAGAATGCAGGGAAAGATGTGCTCAATCCTTCAGACACAAACAGAGCAGTCAAACCCAGAAAGCAGACAAAAACGGTTAATTATTGATCATCGAGCACAGCACACAACAGACAGGAAGAGGAGAGGAAATAGAGAACAAAGCCAAGAGGTGTGCGAGTTTGGATCCTTTATCACTGGCCTTTGCCCTGTAATACATCACAAATGAACGATCAAACTCTGAATGTCATGGAGATCTGAGAGACTATAGGGTCTGCCAAAATCGACTAGGACTAACAAACTGACCGCAAAGTGCTAAGCGCACAGTACAGTCCCACTAGCTTACTTAGGCCTATACTAATGTACCTAGCATGACTTGGGAATGTAAGCAAAATATTAACTTGGCTGTTCTTATTGTTATTGATCAGAGTACATATTGAGTTTTGATGCAAATCAAAACAAGGGATGGAAGTAGAAGCTACACAATGCGTCATGCTAACTTAAAAGGGATCATAAAATGTATTTTCAGTTCTTTCTATTATGTTTCTGAAGGTTCGCTTCAAGTTTTTTGCACTAAAAATGATTTTACATCCTCATTTTCACTCTCAGAAACACAAGGGGTGTTACCTATTTAAGAAATGCAAGTAAATGCCCACTGCTGTATTTGACAAACTTCATTATACATTTATAAAAGCAACGGTCACATAAACTAAACTGGCATATACTTCATGCACTCAACTTTCTCAGATTTTTTTATAAAGTGGAAGGGGATGAATTATCAGACTCTGTTGTAGAGTGTTGAAAGAACTGTAAACCACTTATACACTAGACCAGGAGTGTCCAGTCCTGCTCCTGGAGGGCCACGATCATGCAGAGTTTAGCTCCAAACCCAATTAAACACACCTGAACCAGCTAATCAAGGTCTTACTGAGCATACTAGAATCATCTAGGCAGGTGTGTTGAGGTTAGCTGGGGCTAAACTCTGCAGGACAGTGGCGAAGGCCTGGAGAAGGTCTCGACACTTCTGCACTAAACTGTATAAGTGCGTCATTTGGGACACAAGTCATGACTTTTTGTCTACTGGAACTTACTAGCTGATCTATTGACTCACAGGTACACAACATCACAGCATATTGAACAGACACATATGTGGCACAATGTGACACAAAACAAATATGGCGTCTACTCTAAGAATGGGCTATGATCAAGTCTGTTGATTCTGCAATCCATTACAAAGCAAATATTCCCAAGCCTGAAGAGACACAGATCTCCACAGCTGTTCACCCGTGTTTTGGTGCTCTTCTTCTTTTCTTCTCATGGAGCTGCTGACCTTATGGCCGGATCTCTCATAAAGGTCTTCAAATGCATCTTTCATTCCCCCTCTACAGGGCTTTTATTTCTGGAAAGAATGCCATTTTCATGACTGCCACTTCATCTTTAACTGCTTTCCACGCATATAATGGGGAGAACACCCCCACGTACACCCGACTCAGCCCTTGAGAGACACACACACACACACACACACACGTTGTGTTTCCATGTTTTATGGGGACATTCCATAGGCGTAATGCATTTTATACTGTACAAACCGTATTTTCTATCCCCCCAACACTGCCCCTGCCCCTTAACCTACCCATCACAGGAGACATGCTGCATTTTTACTTTTTCAAAAAACATCACTTAGTGTGATTTATGACCTGTTTTCCTCATCGGGACCAAAAAATGTCCCCACAAGGACAAGGAGTTTGGATATTGCCATCTTTGTGGGGACATTTTGTCCCCATACCGTAGGGATTACCAGTCCACACACACACACCACACACACCACACACACCACACACACCACACACACCCCTGCAGCCCTCCCCCTCGACATAGAGGTCATGTTGTGTGTGTTCTTTAGGAAAGTGCTTTTACATCGGAGTACCAAGACAAAAAAGGAAGTAGAAGAGAGACAGAGAGAAATGTAAGTTCACGATTAAATTTGGGGGTTGAACTTGGACAGACTAAGTGCGTACGGTCACAAAACAATTGCAGACAGGTCCTGTGATGGAAGGCAGAGTTTACAGTCTACATTACCCACTGGGCGTCACCCGACCCCAACGGCCCAGCCGAGAAACATCACGACCACTTAGCCTGAGGCGCAAAAACATGCCCCCTCACCTCACGTCCAAATAAATGCATGCTTGTTATAATTACCCAGCTTGGGCATCTCTCCGGCTCTAAACTCAACCTCAGCTGCTTCAAATTATGGCTAAAACACAGCAGAGAAACCCCCTGAATAAATAAACCTTCAAAAAACAAATCCAGCTCCACTTCAGATTCCAGTAGTTCTGTTCATAGCAGTTGGAGGCAGACCAAAATGGCCTTGACTAATGATACACTGTTCAATCAACCCCACATACATCTGCTGGAGGGGACGGCAGATGCAAGTCTATATTTGTGTATAACTAAATGATCACATGGTAGACTGGGTTTCTGGAATAGCAGGTTAGCACTTCCATATGCTTTCTCACACTGAGGCAATGCTTCAAATCTCTCCCTGAAGAAAGCAAACAAGGCAGAGAAAAGTTGACACCACTCTCAAGAAATGTGATGGAGTCATGTGACACTGATGATTATTACCATTTTACTAGGGTTTCTAATATTTATTGTGGAATAATATAAATATTGTACCGTTTCATCAAATCATTAGAAAAGGTAGGCAACTTGAAGTATGTAGTATACTGCACATCCAATAGTAAGCTAGTAACCCATTCTGAACACAGATTTTAAGAGGTGAATCTGTACAGTGTACATCTGTGCTGTTCAAATCAGTATTCTTGTCCTTGTTGGACCTAGCTGTGAGTAGTTTGGTGTTTTGTGCAACAGAAGGGCCGAGTCTGAGTACAGTTCAGAGGATTAAATACAAAAGATGAATACAGTCAGACAACAGATGGTGCTTGAGCCCACCACATGCACTTAGACAAAAAAAAAGCCCCAGCCGTACAACGGGCCCCAAAAACACACATCCAGTGGGCCGGACAGAGTGTGGCCTTTAATTGACTGGCTGGCAGCTATAGTACAGTAAAGACCAGGCGTGCGGCACATTCACCACATGCTGGACTAATTCATGGACAAACACAAAACAGAGCGAGTGAGTGAGAAAAAGACGGAGGGAGGGAGGGAGACACGGCCAAGCGAGAGGCCGCCGTAATTTATTCACTGTTTTTTGTCTTGGTGAAGAGAGGTCTTTCACTCTGAAACAGCCTGCAAGCCTGCACCTGGTCTTGCCAATTAAGACCAGAGTGAAAGCACACACACACACACACACACACACACACACACACACTATGACACACTTTTACACACCGGTATGCACACTTACCCACTCACGTTCTTTCAGAATGAGTGAGAGAGAATGTTGCAGAATAACTATGACTTCTAGCTCAACTACAATGACTACTTTTTTCCTGCTTATATGGCGTTAAGTGCGCTCACTGCACTGTGCTACGCTTATGTTAACAAATAGACATTCTCTCTGTCTTTCTCTCGTGTATCTGATGGATTTTCTGAAGGATCCCACGACACCGAAGACTGAAATAATGACACTGACACAAACCCAAACTTTTAAAAGGCAGTGTAAACATATAAACAATTACATTTGGCAAAAATGCTGATAGACCATCAGCGTATGGTGGGGGGAGGGTGCACTGCTAAAAAACTATTTATGAGAGAGAAAAAAACAAGTGTTCCTGTTGGTAACCATCAACACACAACCCCAGGTAACCTTCTCTGCTGGGTCTTCTGGGTTCAGAGAAGGTGAGAAAGAGCTCACCTGTGATTGGATGAAAGCAGCATGGTTGCCATTGAAGGGAGATTTGCGGTCCTTGTCGCGATGGTGACGGCTGCTGTGTTTACTGCGCTGGAGCTGCTGCCTCAGCTTCACAATCTGAAACATGGGGAGAGAGAGAGAGAGAGAGAGAGAGAGATTGACAGGACAGACATTATTTTTCACTTCAAGTGAACTTTCAAAGATATCTTGTTTAGATAAAAGACACCATAGAATAAAAAAACCTGACATGACAGTTGATCATTATTGCAAAATAAACCCCTTCAGGGTGAAAACAGAGTGCATGGTCCTGAGTTTATTGTGTGATAATGACTGTACATTATGTCTAAGTGCGAGTCAAAGCCCAGGGTCAGATGGGATTGTTGATTGTCTCCTGACACTGCATTCCTTCAAGTACTCTGTTACGTATACGAATAAACACCCCGACTCTCTCCACCCCAAACACATGCTTACAAAAACGCTTATGATCGATTACATTAGTACTCCTTCCTTTATAAACATCCGTCTGTTAGACAGAAAACAAATACACCCTCCTGCTCCCTCTCTCTTTACCTCAGCCTAGGGAAGAGAAGGGGAATACATGTACAGATGGGATTAGATGTCGAGTTTAAGCCCAGCCTCAAGTCAGTAAATACAGGCTATGAGCGAAGCCCTTAATGAGATGTTAGCATAATCTCACCTTTAGCCTGTAGCAGCCAGGATGTGACAACACATGCCACAGAGGCATTTCTGACCAGGTCTTAATGTGTCTGTGTGGGCTTTATCGGTGTGAGACTGTGGTGCAGAGGTGTTTGCGTTGTTTGTGAAAGTACATGTAAAGTTACAGCTGGTACAGCTCTGTTTCAAAACTAAGAGAGAGGTATTAACCTTAACCTTACATTTGACTGATTTGAAACGACGGTCTGCATAGGCAGCAAATTACAACAATACTGCATTCAAATAGCTGCCTATCTAGATGCTTTCGGTAGGTTTCCATCAGATTTGCCTACAGTGTGTGTGAGTGCACATATGACCTGCTGAGTGTGTAGGAAATTATTAACTATGAAGTTGAACACTAGTACACACACAGCAGTTTAGAGTCGACTGAGCAGTGAGAGATGGCAGTTGAGATAATGAGTGGCAGGAAGATAATGTACACGCAGATACCTGTGAACACTCAGGGGGCATAGCAGAGATGCGTATACGAAGGGTGGAGAACCTTGAAGTGGTGGAGGAGAGGAAGAAGACTGGCTGAATAGAGAGAACGGTGTATGAAGCGACTGGAGGATGTGACAGGGGAAGGAAGGGTGCACACACAAACAGAAGGAAGGGAGGGTGTAATGCGAGGTGACACCAGGCTGCTTCTGGTTCACTAGAGCCTGCCAATAATATGATAATGACACAGCCTCTATCTTCCCCTTCCCAACACCCCCAACAGCCTGTTGCTGGCCCGTCTCCTCTTCCACAATCTCACACTGGGGGAGAAAAAGACAACGAGGGGGTCCAGCCCGGCCCTGCTCCTGCTGAATGGAACAAAGCACGGGGGAGGAGAAGAGATCAGGCCCTAAACGCGTCCTGACCTCTTTTAGCTGGTCGGTGCTGCCGCAGGAGGCTGAGCGCTTGTGACAGCTCCTCTTCTTCTCTCCGCATTCATCGGCCCAGGCACTGGGGGTCTGTGGGAGACACACATGAGACCGTCAGACATGAAACAAAAATACGTTCTGATCATCACAGCATCATTTTTTCTTGACTCGCGAGTATGCTGATGCGGCCGTTTGACTCCTGTCCAAAATAAACACTCGCCAAGATCCGAGTACCCAACGTTGAGCTAGCAACTTTATTAGGAACAGCAACATTACCTGGTTTAAATGGAATTGTGCGAGTGATTCACATCAAAATAATTCACATGTCTTCTCACTTTTACGTCAATGGAAAAGATATCATCAAAAGTTTCATCAGAAGGATGATCTCATTAAGCCAACGAAAGTAAGAATAAATCATGATGTTTCAACGACTCATTTTGCATATGATATGAAAAACTTAATTGCACTTCAACTGGACACATATTTATAACAAACAAATAATATTAAGGGGAAAGTAAGCAATATTTATGGCTGTGGTAATTTCTCTCCTCACTTGGCAGGTGTGGCATAAAGTTAATTTTGGGCCCTGTATACCATCACAGAGCCGCTTTACTGTTAGTAAGCAAGAAAAATGGATCTCTTCATGCTCCTCTTGTTTTATGACCATATCATTGAGTTATCTTGCCTGCCCTTTAAATTCATTCATGAACAAAGTCACAAAAAGACCCCTGACAGAAGAGATCACTCCCACCCACGCACACATAAATGAAAACACACACAAGTGAAGGCAAGAAGCCGGGGGATGGTGAGTTTAAATTAGAACTTCATCCTGAAAAAACAAACCGCTTAATGCTCATCTTTACACAGAACTTGGTTGGTGTAACTTCTGCGAACTTCCTTCCTAAATGTAAAAATGCAGCTGCTGTTGCCAAAGAGAGCATGGAGAGTCACATAGGGCGTAGGGCCTCTGGCTCTGAGCTTCCTTTGTGAAGTCTCTGTCGCTCAACAGTGTAAAAGCTCACTAAAAAAATAACCACAAACACTCCAGCCAGAGCAGAGACTAACGGGTGTCTTCAGGACTGTACAGACACACACTAAGGATGCAGATATACCAATAATTATTTTTATGTAATTACCTGATATCTAATTTGAAGGTCAATATAATAAATTTGAATTGTTTAGTCAATATTTTTAAACAGCATTCTTCAAGTGAAAATAGGTAATAAGCCATTTTATTCTCTGATATATCATCCTTACAATCAGACCAATGCTGAAGACAAAAAAGCTAATATCGTTTAATACTGATGTGGCCAATGAAATAATATGTAGTATGCAAGTAGCATGTGCTGAAAGGAGCCCACACAAGAACATCAGCTCTGACAAAGCGCTTTGAAAAACCTGCCTTAGATACCCGAATAAGAGCAGTAAACATAAACAACATTCCTCAAACATGTGACATACCTCGCCAAAACACAGCATTCTGTGAGAGAAAGCAGATTCTGCTAACACACAAATGGGAAATCACCTAAAGCTCTTATAATCAGTAGACCACGTCAGCCTGGAGAGTAATGAGAATTGCTCAGCTGTGAGTATGTACACATCATTGCCTTGCATATGCACTCAAATCACTTATTGGCTCACAATCACACACATTACCTCAGCGTAGGCAGGCTTTGCACACTGCGCTCATCCCCAGGTTATTGTCGTTCTAAACCCCGCTTTTTACCCCGGTTAAAGGAACGTTTCACAGTTTACACTTGAAATTATAAGCCAGTTAGCACTGCTGTTATCCCCGCATTGCAGTGCCAAATGTGCGCAATGTGAAACGATACGGTGATAGAATGCTACGACTAAATGCTTAGCAACCGACAGCCAAATGTGTGCCTCATATTTATACATTTTGGAAAGTCATTTAGCATCTGATGGGAAAAATGTCAAATGGCAATGGAAAACTTTGCATCTATGGACTGTTTTGTTCTTACTAAAAAGTTCAGAAAAACACTTGATAGTGTGGTCAGCAACTATGCTAGAGCTTTTATATCAACAGGTTGAGCACTGTACTCATCCAATCAATGACACCAACACAGCAAATATGTAAATTAGTACATTTACCCCAGGTAAATTATGAGCAGCCTGAAACGTGAATCAAGATAACCCAGGATTCTGTTTAGAATGACCCAGGTTTAAAGGGACAGTTCACCCAAAAAAATTTATTTGTTTCTTCACCCTCAAGTTGTTCCAAAACCGAAGTTTCTTTCTTCCATTGGACATAAAATATACTATTTTGAATGTTAATGGACAAACAATTGATGGGCCCCATCGACTTCAATAGAATGGAAAAAAAATACTATGGAAGTCAATGGGGTCCATCAACTGTTTGGTTACAGACATTCTTCAAAATCTCTTATGTTCAGGAGAAGAAAGAAACTCATACAGGTTTGGAACAACTTGAGGGTGAGAAAACTACAGGAACTATCCCTTTAACAATTTCAAGTGTGAAAAGTCCTTCTGAGTACAAACACTACTGGCTAGTGGGCATCATAACACTCACACAGATATTTGTTTGGGAACCTCTTGATTAGGGTTTGTCTTTGTCTCTAGGTAAACACAGCCTCCCACTGCTGTTAACGGCATGACACCAGAGATTCAGCCTGTGGGTTTACACCATAAACAACTCTAGACCATTCTACACCCAATACACTCAACAAGCCTGTACAAGCAAGTTCACAAACTTTCACTCAGAACGCTGTAGGAGATTTATTACCGGACAGCTATGGCCTTATTTAGATATCTGGAACAGATGAGTGATCTTATGTTGAGGAGGTTTGGAAAAGTAATTTCTTTGCCTCAGCCTCTCTCAGTCACTCAAAGGTGTGAGCCAAAACTGTACAAGGAAGTACAGAAATAGTCAAATCTGTGGCATTGGAAACATCCTGGGGCATTAGCTTTCAAAAGACAACCAATCAAAAGCACAACACAGGAACATGCTGTGTATCATGATATTACATTAAACTTGGCTTTTCTCAAAACCATTGTCCTGTTTCGTTAAATACTTGTGTCAAGATTCACCCATGGTTAACAGGTTTGTTTTCACGCAAACATCTTTACACACCATTAATTAGCAGGCCCATTAATCAGGGACACACAAACGTTGGAAACAAATGGTGACAAACATGTGTGGGGAAACCAGTCGATTCTTCTCCCCTCTGTCTCTTTATACAGACTCTGGCTCTAGACACATAAAAATACATGTGTCCCGATTCACACTCCCTTCAAACAAATACTTAACGTCAGCACACAAGTGAACATGCATTCAAGGCTGGTTGATCAAAGATAAAACTTTGCTCTGACAATCTTTGAAAAATTACAACAAAACATTTCTGGTATTTCTGCATGATTCACAAATGCAAGAGCTAAATGTTTGCTTTTATCAACATTGTCTTTTATCATCAGACATTACATACTTACAGTTAAATATTTAGTTTCAATTTTTAAATGTATAGGCCTATATAATATATAAAAAATATTATTCTAGTCCTTTAACTCTTTCCACCACCAGTGTTTTTGGTAATTTTGGCCCCCAGAATACTTTGTTGTGTATATATGTTGTTGTGAATATCTGAACATATATATCAAAAGAAAGAACAGACCCTATGAGTTAAAAATCAACACTTGAATGTGGGTAAGTTACATAAAACCGCAACATTGAGCAAAAAGCAGAGAAAAATCGCGATACATCTGTATCAGATTCAGTACGATGAGCAAAACACAGATGGGGTAGATTGAGTCCATCAACATCTCCAAAGCTTACACAGTCCTAAACACTTCCTGGGTCGACATTTCGGTAACATTAGGCCATTTTGATTTATATGCTGTTTATTGTTGTTGATCGTATAATTTTTCATATGCATCTGCTTAAATGAGATCGCTTGTTTCAGAAAGTTAATTACCCACAATAAAACCAGGGATATGTAGTAGGAAAGAAAACCGGTCAATATGATTTCATTCCGTTTTTAAATATGAAATAATTATTTAAATCCATAGAAAGGGAACAGAGCCAAAAAAACGACAGAAAGTATAATGTGGCTGAACAGGCCAGTAGGATGAAGTTTCTCTTCTTAATTAACTTCATGCCCTGTGAACCTCCGCGAGTTGAGCCGCAGGAACAGCTCCTGTGCCCGGGCGTACCTCTCCTACCCCTTACCAACATTTATTCCACTAAATTCCTTTCTTTCTTTGTTTAATTAATCCGTGCATGTGCTTCTTTGTTCCATCGCTCTTTTCTGCGTCTTTAGCTATTGTTCTGCTTGTTTCGTCACACTCATCTAAGTCTGATCCCTCTTTTCTTCATCTTTTTTCCCCCTCTTCATCACCCTTTATAAACTTCTGCTTTTTCTACCTCCTCTCTTTCATGCTCTCTGCAGGCTTCCTCTTATCCTACGAATGTTAAAGCGAATGGTGACCAAGTGCTCTGTAACGATGTGGCGTTGGGCTCATTTACACTTGGTACGCACATTTGCCTCAGATGACTCAAACAAAAGAAATAAATACATTTAAATGAATTAAATAAAAGAAATAAATATAAATAAAATAAAGATAAATACTTTAAATTAATACAATTAAAATACATAAAATCAAATATATAAAATCTATTTACGTCTGTCTGTCTATACAGGTGCATGCAATGAATACATACATAAATAAAATCAAATATATACTCTATTTTTAACCACAAATACGTCATTTTAAGCTGAATTCCTCAGTTTTGGAATCGTTTAAAATGTGACAAACTTCTAATAATGAATGTGGTTTGACTAACTTTTCCAATTCACTTTTAACCTATATTTAGTCTCTCCATTTGTGATCTGCCCATATAGATGTAAACCCCAAGTGTAAACAGGGTCATGGACAAGCCGTTCTCGGTGCTTAACCGTTCCATTCCGTGCCTAACCGGCGCAGTCAGTAGGCTACAGATGCGGTTTCATTTTCCACTGTGGAGCTGAAAACGGAGCTCTTTAGAATGTAATACAAATGCGTCAGTCGTTGCATTGGTAACGCAAGAGTTTAGACGGGTAGAGATGTAAATAGCGACCCCGTTATGGAGGATGATCAGAGCGCGCCTGACCAGCTAGAGAGAAACTGGTAGCCAGACAACAGACAAGTGACCAATCCTGAGTAGCGGCGTCACTACATACATTCTACCAGCACGTTCTGGGCCGAGAGCGGTTTTAATCGTGCCATGCCGAACCAAGCTCAAGTTGAAATGTATCTGTAACTGCTCCCGTTCTAAGAACCATTCGGCCCGATGGTGGAAGAGTGGATATGCACACCTCTCATGAATGCTTAGATGCCTCACATTTGTTAGGTTTCAGCTGAAAGACTTGTTTACGCCCACTCCTGCAGTCCCAGAGTATTTTACGACTGTGAGTGTCGGGCCTGCGATGGCTCAACCTCGTCGTTTAGCCGATTGCTTTGAGATAGACAACAAACAGTCCATCTCTTTCTGAAGGCTGCTGCATGTGTGTGCGCGTGCGTGTCATCTTTCAGCTGTGCTGCTCTACAGCAATCCGGCTCCATGACTGATTCTGTTGTTGAGCCCAGGACTGGGCTGCCCAGCTCCTGACTCGCTCTCAGAGCTGCAGCCAACTGCCAGGGTCACTTCCTCCTTCCCAGCAGTTTAAGATTTCCAGCGGAGCAGGCTGGCTACACACAAACACGGCTCTGTTCAGCAGCTGTGGACGCCGCACAGGGGGATTCTCTGCTGAGGAGGAGGGGAGCATCTGTCTGCTCAGGCCTGCCAGGACATACACAGTGCGTGTGATACTCGCTTTCACACGCGTTTACAGATACACAAGCAGTTTGTCAGTCCAATTTAAAAGTTTGTGCCACAGATTTGGCATGCAAAGACTGTGTGGTTTGACTCGTCTTTTCTACAAACCTCACCCAGAGATTTGTTTTCTCTCTTTCTGCACCCAGATGGGCAACACATCAGTACAGCACTCACTCAATGCAGGGAACCCGTACAAAACCATGGTTAACGCTTGCATACTGGCCAATAATTTGATAATTCTTTATGGTATTATGATACATGGCTGATGTTACAATTGTAAACTTTTCTGTAAAATTACATTAAAACACTAAAAATGTAACAATATCAACGGACACAAAAAATTCTGTAATTATGGTCAAGTCACCTTCATTTATATAGCGCTTTTTACAGCACCGATTGCTTCAAAGCAGCTTTACAGTGATTATAGGATATTCATTTTGTTTTTGATTAAATTTCTTATTTCATGTTATTTAAATTGGTGCCATTTAAACAACACCATCTTCAACTAAAACAGAAAACCCCCAATGCGTTCCGGACCCCATCTGCACGGGAACAGCATTTAGCGGCCCGAAAACGCAAACCATATAATAAGTTTGAAATTGTTTTGAAACTATACCATCATTATACCCGCGAAAACCCCCAAAAACCAGAATCTGTGAAAACGGCAACGGCATGTATGCAAGCACTACTTGTTCAGCCTATAGGCAAGTGTGTTTGAATACGTATGTGTGCATGTGTGTCAATAACCGATATGGTACCAATATATTGTAATCAAAATACCATAGTTACACTAAGAAAAAGTAACCATAGTAGTCATAACATTCTTTGAAATACTATGGACTGAACACTGAAGTAACAAGGTATTTTGACAGAAAGAAAAAGTGACCAAGGTACATTTTTGTAAGTGAAGCATGAGTGTGGTTTTCTAGATCAGTCTGCATTTGGGAACTGTGTGCGTGTGTGAGGGTTGAGGGCTGAAGTTACAGTAGGGCCCACGCTCAGAGTAGATTAACACAGAAACAAAAGGCTCTTTATAAACAGAGGGGCGCTGTGTTTGGACTCGCTTTGAAGCACAGGTCATGAGTGGAGGCCCTGGGTGTGTGACGTAACCCCAGTCAGCCAGTGGAAACTCAGGAGCAAAGTCACTGGAGTTTAGCAGAACAAGAAGAAAAAAAAAACGCAAAAAGTATGCAAAACGATGGTAGGAATGAAAAGAACTCCGAGTGAAAAACACAAACAACCTTTACGGCAGAACAACTCTTCTTTGACAGGTGTCACAAGAAGAAAAAAAGAGATGGGAAAACCCCAATTCTGCTATGTAAATTTTGGTATTTGCATTTCCTGCTTAAAAAAATGTTGTCTGAGGACCAGACATAAGTTCCAGTTGTCATATGTGGCCCCCATTTGGACACTTAGGCCACATAAAAGATTAGGAAACATTTAGATAGAAAGAAACAGCGACAGGAAATTATGTTCAAAATCAAGACAAAAAGTGTTGTGACACTTGGTTGTCAAACGTGATGAATCACACCTGTGGTTACTCTCCTAGGACACTTGTGTGATGTCAGGAGAACTGACTTCATACAATGTCGTTCTTCATAAACACTACTTCCTAAACTTATAGTTTAGCATTACTTTGATCAGAAATAGCAGTGAAGAAATGTATAGTTACAAAGAGTTCAACTATTCAATTATTGAGTCTTTATCAGAGAATACTGAAAACATGTACTATGGTTTCCAAAAAAATATTAAGCAGCACAATTGTTTTCAACATTGATGATGATAATATATCTTTCATGAGCACCAAATCAGCATATTAGAATGATTTCTGAAGGATCATGTGACACTGAAGACTGGCAAAATGATGCTAAAAATTCAGCTTTGCCAACACATGAATACAATACATTTTAAAATAGAAAACAGTTGTTTTAAATTTGTTATATTTTACATAATTTTTTTTACAGTATTTAGATCAAATAAATGCAGTCTCTGTGAGCATGAGAGGCTACTTAAAAAAAAAATGCTTACCCCAAAGCTTTGAACAGTAGTGTACAGTCACAAAAATAAATATTTATAATAATTATATTAATTCACATTGACACTAGCAAAATAGTTTATAGTTTTTAGTTTAAAAAAAGTCTCAATTCGATATCTAATGGAGTGACATTCAGACATTTTTGTGTGTTGCTCAAGTCTCGAAACACTTTATGGGGCCACTGTACATTAAAACCCTGACAGAAGGCAGTTTCGGGTCCTCACTAGAGAGCTGAGCACTGTCTGGATAATCTGCCAGCTAAGCTTTCCTGTAACCCTATGAGTGCTCATACAGAGGGGAATACAAGTGGTGAATTCCCCTTGGACAGGCTGTTATTCGGTATTCACCTGTCTCTCTTTCAGCTGGACTGGAACACAAGGCCTATTACTGAGAGAGTGCCAAATTTACCACAGGCTTTCTGAACATTGACCCAGTGTTGGAAAATAGTTCAGATTTTTAGCCTGTCAGTGCAGAAGGGGATTATCTCACAAAAAGAACTTTCTTGTTAAAAAGTAACAAAGCTGGCAGCGCCACTGAGGTTTGTGGGCCGAGTGTGCGCACTGTTTTCGAATGGACCGCAGTAATGTAAGCACTTGTTAAAGGTTAATGCTTTTCTTCCGTAGGTACATGGTGTTGTAAACCTTACAAATGGAAATCCCCCTGGCAACAGCACAGATGTATCCCAGAGCATTTTTTCCAGGCTAAAAATGTCTCACATCAGAAAAATCAGTGTGATTGCTTATCGTAGGTGAACATTGTGATGTTTTTGGACATTGGGGAAAGGAATACACATGCGTACATTTATCTGCATAATATAATATTCTTTACTAATAACAATAATAATTCAATAAACTAAGAAATTATTGGATTCATTGAAAAATGACATGAACATGACAGTGGGCAACTGGATATAACAGCATAGTTTGAAATCAAGGGTTTAAAGTTTGTCGCATGTCCAGTGACAGATTCTGCTCTACGGTCTTCAATCAAATTTGCATGGACCGACTCAGGGTTTGGGAAATCAAACATTTATTAAATATTTAAAGATTCGTTTTAATTATATAAATGCATTTTTTGCTTTCTACTACTAATAATATAAAAGCAGGGGTGTAACGTTACACACATTTGTACAGAGAAAACGGCAGCGCGGAACACGAATGAACGCGATCATCTCTTCCTCTTTAATACTTGTCACAGAATAAACATGAATAAACATTTAAAAGGTATGTTGAAAAGATACAGTACAACTTACTGAAACAGAACCTTTTTGTGTACTGTTACACCCCTATATAAAAGCAAACATTAATACTTTTTTTGTATACTGTATATATATAAGTATACAAGTATAAATCTGGGCTGTGTGCTCAGATTCTGCCGTTCTCAGTTTTGTCAAAAAAAGTCAGACAGGCCATCAAAATAAAAGTCCCACTTCCGACACATCAGCCAAACAGAAAAACTGATCGCCGGTGTCAATATAAAAAAAAGAGCCAAATATCGGATGATATATAGCGGCCAACTAGACTGGGTATACCCAGCCCGATCTGCCAGCAATTTGATTTTGCCCTGCAGCTCAGGCTGGAAACCTGTACATATTTCTATCCTGCTTCTGTTACCATTTTGCGGGGACCAATCACAAACTGGCTTACCCACTTGGCGCGCTATTGCCGGGTTAAACACAATGGCACGTTGGATTTTTGGTCTAATTCATTTGAACTATGGCCGTTGATCACGCCTCTAGTGCCCAGTGCAGAAGCAGAAGAATAGGTTTCTGAACCTGAACTTCTTTTGAACTTTTTTAACTGATGTGGCACCTTAATAATGTGAGGAAAAAAGAAGAAAAAGCAGTGAGACAGCTCAAATACGCACAATACATTTTTTGTTTGTTATTGATATTTAACATATTTAAGGTTAAATATTGTATTGAATTTACACCACCTCTAAAATGTCAATAAAACACCCTGGTTTTCAATGTATTAATTGAAATTATCTCATCATTTGGCAATGCGATTGCATTTTTTCTTCTTTATTATTTAAGAAATGAATCACTAACTGGACATGAGAGGAACCGGAATTACTAAGTGCTTCATGATTCCTAACCCTAAGTCACAATATTTGAAATATCAAGCTTGTCCACAGCACATATGACATGCCCAAGGGCTTGTTCAATATCCTACTCTACCTATGAGCAACATTAACAGTAATGCTGATGCTTGCCCTAGCAAGCACAACTAAAATGAGTATGACAATGTATATCCACACAAATCTCTCTGTAGAGACACATTTCTCCTTGGAAGCTTAAAAAATGAGTAACCTTTCGCCATCAGACACCCAGAGGGCCAGTCTATAACCATGAGAAAAAATTTTACGCAGTAAAAAAAACCCATTCCCAATAAAAAGTTTCAGAAATGTCATTCCAAGGATTCAGCCTCTTCCCCAAGGGTGTGAACTGATGTAATTTCAGCACTTATTTATCATAAATGAGGAAGTTTCAGGTCTGGCTTCTTGAGAACGCTTCTGAGCACAGCTTAGCATGCGTGTCTGATCAGGTTTCTTTATTATTGTAATTATCATGTGGCGTGGCAGAAGGCTCATGTAGAACTTGTCTCGATTTCCCCTCCCATGACTTTGTCAGAGCGTCTGACAAAGCATGAAACATAACCTACAGCACCAGATCTAGCAGCTTCAACACGAGTGCCGAGGGGTCCATAGAAGTACAAAACCGCTATTTTACAGAAAGCAGTCTCACACTCCGCTGATCCTGTATCGGCTATAAATCTGTTACAGCTGGTGTATACAGATTCACACAGAGCGCATTCATTTGAGTGTGTGTGGCTGCATATTTCTCTGCTCCCCACAGGAGGCAGGGAGAGCAGCAAAGGGCTTCATTCCGTGTTGTTGTTTGGTCACTAGGTGTGAGCTCAGCTCCCTGGCAACTGACACCGTAGTACGGATCCAAGATCTGGTTATTTTGGCGCAATGGTCCAGGGAGAAAGAGCAAGCTCTGCAAATGTCGTCCAAATTCCACACTCGCCTCCAACTCACCAAGTTCCTTTTGCACCCATTGTAAGACCGGCACACTGCTGACAAAAAGAGCTGGGTGGAGGTTGGAATCTCCAGAGGAAACACACACACACACACACACACACACAGTACGCTCAGGCTTTGATGAGAGAGGCTAAGATAAGACCCCAGAAAACCAGGGGGTTTAATCTGTGATGCTTTTTCTTATGATGCCGGGACTGGGTTTGATCTAAATGAAACCATGCATCTGACATCACTTTCTTTTTAATATACGCCTCCTCACTCATGATAGCAGACATATGTACAGTAAAACTCGAATCAATAAATCATTTGTCGAAACGCCAGCAACAAATAAGATTTTCTATGCAAAACGTAAAAACTTTTTTGTGCAAAATGTTATTAGTGTTCAGATATGGCTCTGTGGTGCTTCTAAAGAAAAAATAAGCTGGAAAAACAGACAGCTTCAGGAAAGAATGTAGCTTGATGGTGGACGGGCTGCCTTCACCAGAAATATGCCACAGTTTCCTCTCATCTCTCAACAAACCAGGGAGAGGCTTCCTCCTTTTCTCTTTCTCTCCCTCTCTATCTTTTTTATCCATAATAACTTTAACATTAAACTTCTCTCTTATTTTGTATAGTTGCGTTTTTCAGACAGTGCAAACTTAACATCTGTGTTTGGACTTGTGGAAAAACAACATTAAAATCCTACAGTAATAGATGTTAATAGCTGCTCACATACACAGACAAGAGTGTGCATGTGAGAACACATCTGCGTGGCCTACGCACTCACCACAAAGGGAAAAAGAGTGACGATTTGTTTTGAGAGGTGTTTATTTTGCACATACCCATTAATAAAGTTTGTATTTAGTTTAGTGCGATTATGGCATTATTCTACTGGAAAACTATGAATTGTTTATTTGACCAGGATTGTGCTAAATATATATTCTGCCTTAAAGGGATAGTTCACTCCAAAATGTAAATTGTGTTATCATTTACTCACCCTCATGTTGTTAGAAACCTGCATGACTTTGTTTATTCTGTTGAACATTAAAGAAGTTCATTTGAAGAATTGTTTTGGTCCATACAATTTAAGTCCACACGGGCCAACAACATCAGCCCCCTACTGACTTTCATTGGAGGGACCAAAACACACTCTTTTTTAATATCTTCTTTTTGTGTTTCAGAAGAAAGAAACTCAAACAGGTTTGGAACAACATGAGGGTGCGTAAACATGGTAATGTTGATAATAGGTGTTCAAAAGTTTGGGGTCGGTAAGATTTTTATGCTCATCAAGCCTGCAGATCAGAAATACAGTGAAAACCGTAATACTGTGAAATATTATTACAATTTAAAATGGTTGTTTTATATTTTAATATATTTAAAATATATATTTTATTCCTGTGATGTCAAAGCTGAGTTTTCAGCATCATTACTCCAGTCTTCAGTGCCACATGATCCTTCAGAAATCATTCTAATATGATGATTTGCTGCTCGAGAAACATTTCTTTTTATAATAAGTTGAAAACAGATGCTGCTTAATATTTTTGTGGAAAGTAGAAAGTTCAAAAGAACATCATTTTAAATAAAAATATTTTTTGCATTAAAAATATCTTTACTGTCACTTTTGATAAATTTAATGCATCCTCATTGAATAAAAGTTTAAGGAATTATTCACCCAAAAAAGAAAATTACCCCATGATTTACCCACCAAGCCATCCTATTGGTGTATATGACATTCTTCTTTCAGACAAATACAATCTGAGTTATATTAATAAATGTCATGGGTAATCCAAGCTTTATAATGGCAGTAAATGGCATCCCAGAATTTGAAGCCCAAAAAAGTGCATCCATCCATTATAAAAGTAATCCATACTGCTCCAGGGAATCAATAAAGGCCTGATGCATTTGTATAAGAAAAATATCCATATTTAACACTTAGAAAGTAAAATAGCTTGCTTCCGGCAGACCGCCTTCCGTATTCAACTTGCGCATGACGTCGGACATTGCATAAGCATTTTGAACTGCGAGAGGCGTTAACACTTTCTTCATAAGCTGAATATGGAAGGCAGTCTGGTGGTAGCTAGATATTTTACTTTACGTTTTAAATATTTTTCAAAGTATGGATTTTTTTTATATAATTCCGATTGCATTCATATGACAGAAGATGGCTTGAGAGTGAGTAAATCACGAGGTAGTTTTCATTTTTTAATGGACTATCTCTTTAATTCCTTTCCAAAAACCAAAAAAATGGTAGGTGAATAATGGAAATAATCTCTTGTTTCATGGCCAACTGAAGTGGGCAAGTGACCCAGGCTGCATGCTGATACTCAAAACGTCTGGCTACACGAGGCTCAGGTCGACTGTGTCTCAAGGGTGCAGAGCGCATACAAAAGACATGTCTGTGGTGGTTTCATGGGTTTGGTGTTTGCACAAAGCAAGTGTTTCTCAGGTGATTCATGCTGGTGGTTTGCAAAACACGCATTTATGCAAGTAGGTATTTGGTGTCGGAAAGGTTGGAGCGGAAAGTTTTCAGGTTGAAGTGAATGGCTGATTGATAGGAGGTGTATATGTGTGAGATGTTGGGTAATGCACAACTTGTTATTACACGGGGTAATAACATCTTGTGTACAAGTGGAGCAGCTCACCTGGGTGGATTTGTCCCTCATGCAAGGGGCACAAGGGGCGTGGTTGATGTCCCGGGGCCAGTGTCCAGATAGGTAGGGGGCTGTGAGCGCGTCCAAAGAAGAGGTTCGACGAATGCAACCGTTACTGCTGGTGGTAGACCAAGACCCTGCCACAGGAAGTCTTTGCTTGTCTGCAAGACAGCCAGAATACGCAGAGGAGATAAAGAGGGGAAGGAAGGATGGGGAGGGGGAGACAGGGTTTGATTGAAAGATGGATGAGAATGAGACATGTGAGGAAGAACAAAACAGATGGGAGGGAAACAGAAGAAGAACATAAGTTAGAGCCTGCATGTTATGAACACAATACATCACAGTAAGTGCTTAGAGAGCAGCCGTGTGTGTGTGTGTGTGTGTGTGTGTGTGTGTGTGTGTGTGTATGATTACAACAGCTTGAGTGTAAATATCCGCTGGGCTGATGGTGATGAATATTAAAACCTAGCAGATTGAGACAGAATTAGTCTGGTGTCCAGTAGCTCTTTTAATAAAACTAAAGCTGATTAACTGCTCGACTGGCATGGAGGAAGCGGCCCGTGTGTCTTGACCTACATTTGATGTGTCTCCACAAGTAATTGCCCCCTTCACTATTCTCCCTGCTCTCTTTTTCTCTGGTCCGTTCTTTCCAGCACACAATCGATGGCTTTCTCTCCTTCTCTTGTCAGTCTTTTAAAGACTATTCTTTCATGTATATTCACACTATTGAATACGCAGCGCAGACGTACAGTAAAAGAGTGCGGCCTGCTGTTTTGTGCCGCTTTGAAGAGATGACATCTGCGAGGGATTTTACACAGGAAGTACAGCATATGAGCCTTTCAGAAAGGATTTTAAGAAAGTCCCATTCTCTTTTGCACATAGGTGACATCAGTCTTTCTTTCTCTGTGTGTGTGTGTGTGTGTTGTATCCAGGGAAGCAAATCAGAAGGGAACCATTAACTTTGTTTGCTTTCAATAGTCCAATGGGAGGGTGAACACACACTTCAGCAACAAAACAACTACTACTCTTCACTGTTGGGTGGATCTTCTGATATTTTAAGACAAAACTACAGAAAACTCCCGTCTTACAAAAAGCAGAAGAGAGATCTTGCATTACACTCAAAAATTCAGAGCTGGCTTGACTTTGTCTGTTGTACACACTGAAGAACGTGAGAGAGGATCTAAAGAGGAGGAACCTGTAAGGAATTTTGGGGGAAGTCATGCGAGAAAGAGAGAGAGGAATTGGCTAGATAGCTCAAGTTGCAGTCTTCACATGGTTTGTTTTTGCTCACTAGAAACTGAAGTGAATGTGCAAGGCCCCGAAACATCTTCACAACCCTATGCAATGTGAATGGAAAGGCTTTTAGCTAGCCTACGCTCAGATAAACAGGTTCATGAATTCATGGTCTAGTGAGCATTAGCACACAGTAAATTGATGATGCTTTCTAAAGTAGGGTTTCACTGTCAAGAAAAGAATATATTTCTAAACTCTTGATATCAATTATTTTCATGCTTTAGTAAAAATTTAAAATAACGGTTTTCTATTTTAACATATTATTTTAAAATGACATTATTCCTGTGATGGCAATGCTAAATGTTATTTTCTTCAGTGTCACATGACCCATCAAAAATCCATATTTTTTTTTGATCGAGAAACTTTTCTTATTATTATCATCATGACAACAGTTGTGCTACTTAGTATTTGTTGTGGAAACTGTGATGCATTTTTTTTCCAGGATTCTTTGGTTAAAAAAAAAAAAAAGATAAATAATATTATCAGTAAATATCAGTCACTATTTATAACAGACTAGGTTTACTGGCTTAGAAATAAAACACCTTTGAGTACTGGTGTTTCACAGGAATGCACAGAAAATATGTACAAAAGGACCACACGCCTTCAATGCAGTGGCCAAACGTTCACATCTGTGTTTGCGATCTTGCATAGTGTTTATTTCTGGCCTAACTGTACACTGATCTACACCCTAAATGACTAACAAATCTTTATGCATGTGTGTGTACATAATTACATACACATATATGCATGCACACAAACAAGTAGAATGTTATCTCATCTTTGATTGGCTCATATGAGGGATATGATGCACTACTGAGCAGTGAATTCTCTTATCGTCTCGGTCTATGCACACTAGGTTCTTGTGTTGTGTCTATCCTGCATCTCATTCTGCAGACTTTGCACACACACTGATAACACACACAGCAGCCCATGAGCCACGTCCATGGGAAATCTGTGCTCTTGACTTTTGTCTTCTGAGATCAGTGAATGTAACTAGACTAAAACAATAATAACGTCACAGCAATTCATCAACAGTACCGTGCATACGTCTACAGTCCAGTTCAGCAAGTACAGATACACACAATTACCTTGTTCTCAGAAACATCTCAACCCACAGGATTATGATCCAAACACACACACCCTTGACCTTAAACTAAATTAACAGACAAACCTAAATCATATAAAAACTGTACAGAAGATCTACTTTATATTTATTTGAATGAACAAACAGCTACGAAAATCACAAACACTACAGACTTACAATTGTTAAAATTAGTTATAGTGTAAAGTGCTTCCATTAATAAATTCCAAAATTTAATTTAGAGCAACAACATAGAGAGCCCCCAAGCAACAACCTATAACACAAGTGTCATTTACATCTGAACTACACTCTGATGGCGTGTTCACACTTCATTGTTCTTGTAGTCCAGACCAAACAAAAAAAATCCATTTAGTCCTGGTTCGATTGGTCATTTTTAACGTCGCACTTAAAGATACAAAGCAAAAACGTAGTTTTTATGATGTACAGTTGCAAGAAAAAGTATGTGAACCGCTTTCAGTGAAAAATCATACAAAATGCTTTATTTTTGTATTTAGTACTGCGCTGAATAAGATATTTTACATAATTTTTTTTACATATATTCCACAAGACAAAAAAAAGTTTATTAAAATGACCCGTTCAGATTTTGTTTAAGTATAATTTTTTTTCATATAGTACTGCCCTTCCGAAGCAACAGAAGATGCTTACATGTTTCCCGAAAGACAAATTAAGTACAATTTACCTTGATCTTCAATTCAAAAAGTTCATTGCGTCATCATTGCACGCGCCAGATGGAGAATACAATTATTCAAATTCTCACAGATTCGGCAAGCGGTTAAAATAATTTCTCTTACAACTGTATATTTTTCGACAGAATTAAAACAACCAAATCAATGGGCTTAATATAGTCAATGCATGTGCGTACATATGACGGTTGTTGTTTTTACCAGCTGAGAACTTATGGCGATCTTATAAAATGTGAAAAGGAGTCAAACCAGCACCAGGAATTCCTCCGATACGTATACAAATGAAAAACTTATGCAAGAAGACGGCATTTCAGACACTCTTGCTGAACTGTAATGGGTGACTAAATGAACCAGGTATGCTTCAGCATTCTGCCCTTTTTAGGGTCAAATCTTGTGACATCACATCCTGTTTTTGTTTTGTTTAGATGCCTTTGGTCCATGTTGTGTTCATATATCAGTCGAACCCCACCATAGTTTGTTTTTTTGCACACCAGGGGCCTATACCATGAAGCCTGTTTAGCTGGCTAACCAGATATGTTTAAGCTTAGTTTGTGCCAATCCTGGGTATTAGGTACCATTAAAGTGGTTTGTCTTTTAGCAGTGTTCATCTCCATAGTAACTTACGCTCCATGGCAGGTTATGCTCTGGATAAGAGCTCTCAAACTGAATTGGACCAATCATCTGTGAGTAAAGTGACACACCTCTGATGCAATAAAGTCACTCCCTCCTTTTCTACTCCAAATTAAAGGTCACTACATAGCAAGTGTTTTTTAAAGACTAAAGTGTCTGGCTTTTTTAAACAATGCTTATTTATAATATTTTTTATATCATTTATGTAATTATTATACCCTCAATCAATTACACATGTATCATTTTAGTTAATCAATCATTAATGGCACTTAGTTAAAATATTATAATATAAAAAGCCTATATAGTCATACAATTAAGCTTAAAAAAAATCAATAAATAAATGTATACAAATTACTACATGTGAGCTTAAATGTTCAATTATTTCTATATATCAACTAAACTAACTTCATAACTTTTACTTGCATTGACGTAGTAAGATTTATCTTTAGGTTGTACTCTTTAATAAACAGCTCTTTTCTTCTTGTAATATTGTGTAATATGTAATATTCTGCAGAAGAGAGAAATGAATCTCAGTTTCACTGATCCACAGCATGTGATTGGCTGGTCACAGCTAAACTCAGGATCAAAGCCTGAGTTGACAGAGAAATCTGATGATCAGCTTCATGGGGACAACAAAGCCTGAATAGACTGGCTTGGTTTTGTCAACTCAAAACTAATCCTGTAAACTTTAAGAAAAATAACCATATTTAAAACTTTATAAAGTAAAATATCTAGCTTCTGCCAGACCACCTTACGTACTCAACTTATGTAGAAAGTGTAAAGTGCCTTGCAGTTCAAAACGCTTACGCTACGTTCTAGTGATAAGCTGTCCAAGTTGCATTTTTTTCGTAAGTTGAGTGCGGAAGGTGGTCTGGCAAAGCTATATATTTTACTTAATAAAGTTGTTTAAATTTTTGCTTCGCTTCAGAAGGCCTTTATTAATCCCCCGGGGCCGTGTGGAGTATGTTTTGGCGCTTTTCCATTACCAGTAACAGCTCAACTCGACTCGCCTCGGCTCGCTTTTCGCTCTGTTTTCCATTACAGAGAGTACCTCCACAATAGTACCTGGTAGCGATGCCGCAGGAAACTGCCATGACAATCTTCTCTCGCTGGATCCTCTCTTCGGCAACCAAACAAAGGAAAGTCTGCACCTCCTCGTTTGACCACGGCGTTGCTTTTAGCTATTACTGAGTTGCAACTTCTGAGTTGCCATTATAGTAAATAAAACGCAATCTCTGAACTTTTTAAAAATGGCGCGGTTATTCAGGATACTCCGTCTGGCGCGTGCAATGATGATGCAATGAACAGTGACGATTCTCTCTGACCAATCAGCAGTCTGCGGTGTTTCACGTCACATTTCAGTATCGCCTCGCCGGAGGTGGTACGAAAAAAAGTACCTGGAAGCAGGTACAGGTACAACTTTTACAAAATGGAAAACCAAACAAAGGCGAGTTGAGTCGAGCCGAGCCGAGCTGGTACTGTGTAGTGGAAAAGCGCCATTAATGATGGATGGATGCACTTTTTTGAGCTTCAAACTCAATGAATACAGTCATTGCCTTTATAAAGCTTGGAAGCGTCAGGATATTTATTAATATAACTCTGATTCTGCTCATCAGAAAGAAGGAAGTTATCTAGGATGGCTTTAGGGTGAGTAAATCATAGGGTAATTTTCTTTTTAAAGTGAACTACTAAGTCTGTTTAAATGCTACACGCAATGAAGAATACGGTCTCACATTTAATCTCATCTCACATTTCATATTAAAGCCTGTATGAACCAGTAAAAGGATACAGACCTTTAAAAGGCTCATTGTAGCTCTAAATGGACAAACCCAAGCAGAAGGAGAGGCCTGTAGATGAAACAAAAGGGTTTAATAGTGACCTGACTCCTAATAGTTTGTGAGGACAGAGAGATCCTGGTGTCGTCCCGGCCTGCCTGTACCATCCCTCTCTGTAAAGACTGGGAGTGTGCCCCATTAAACCCCCAGCAAAGTGCAAAAGAACAATGTCCGTATAGAGATCTTAAAAAACACGAGCAACGCTATTGAGAAACACATCAGCATATGCAAACTTTGATGCAACTTTGATGTTGCTTATGAGAAATTGTGTCGTTTAATCCTAAGAACAATGAACTGAAATGTTGAGAAATACAAGATAAACACTTTCACACCTACTGTAGACAGAACATGCAGTTTGTCAGTGAAGTTAACTACTTCTAGTTCTTCTTCTTATATGTTTTTTTGTTGTTTTGAGAAGTTCCTCTTACATGGTCACTAGTCATACACATGAAGACAGATGTCTTTCGCCATTGCGTCTTGACTCACACTGCTTTTTTTAAACATCCTGTGTTTAATTAAATGTATATTACCCATATTTTTAACATTTTGCAATCATTGTACTCATAAAAGAGATTCATCAAAAAAAAAAATCATCATTTACTCACCCTCATGTCATGTTATTTTTAAGGAAACCTCGGAGATTTCTGTCCCTCCTGTCTATTCACCCAAAACTCTGTTCATTAGAACATCGTACAAGAAAGCCATATGAATAAAGCGGTTTATTAATCAATCTTCTGAAGAGACACGATCACTTTACATTATTTAATTTAACAGATTTAATTCAGGCTTTTATTCAAATATTAACGCACATACATCGATCACATCAAAAATGGTAAATGGCAGCTTTAAAAGTACTTGCTTGATGCGCGAAAACAAATATTCTTGCGGAAGCTTGAACACCCTTTCACTCTCTTTCAATGAGAAAAGTAAAGCCGGTCCAAATATGGCGCTGACATCTTGCACTGATTTGGGACCTGAGACTGCGCAGTGGAGAGCAGGAGGTAGAGCCGCGATATCAAAACCCCGCCCACACTCCTGCAGTATCTGTTAGTACAGTTTACTGCAGAACAATTCATTATGTCGGTGAAATTTAAGCTAAACCTCCAATCTCCTCCCTAAACTCCAGAAAAAAGTCATTTGGTGCCTCAGTAACAACTTTGCTCAGAAAAGCTGTCAATCATGACGTCACACCCCCGTTTTTATAGCATCATTATAGTATGAGCTATACTTGGACCAGCCACCTGCGGGTAAACGAGACGCTTTGGCTTCACTTTCAGGATGTGTGAGGCACATTTGGTTCTCACAGAAACTGAAATGTGCATTAGGGATGTGACGGTGAGGAAATTCCCCCACCGGTTAATCAACGCTTCAAGAGACGCACAAGAAAAAACGTCACTGGTTGCATGTCAAGCTCTTTTACTATGTCTTTATGAACTTTCTCAAGCATCAAAGTTTTTGTGGACTGGCCTTACCATGAAGGGACAGAAATCTCATTTGTGTTTCAAAGATGAATGAAAGTCTTTTGGGTCAACAGTCCCTCTAAAAACACGGAGAATTGAATAACATTGGCAAAGGATTACAATTTGCAATTTTTAAATGAATAGTACTGATTTTTCATACTGTACATTATAAATGTTGAGATGGCTAAAATCACAATGCATTCAAACAATTGATTTTGTTTTAATTTTAGTTTATTTAGACAAAATATAGAATTTTAATAATTGGCCATTTATTGATTATTTTCTACTAGTATAAGCCAAAATATTAATATGAGTACATCCACATACCCTAAAATTGATCCAATCAGTGAGGCCTATCTAAGTCTGATTACTTGGACAGATCGTTGACTAGTCAGTTTTGCAAATATATGGTTTTGCATAAGACTACAGATCTCTCTGACTAACTTTTCCCAATTTTCACCATTCTTCTCAGTTCCTCTCGTGTGCTACAGCTTTCATGGGATCTTAGGAAAGTCTGGTGATCTGGAAAATTACTGGACATACCACAGCGGAGTGTTTTTAGTGGGATACAGTGAAAAGGGGAGGCATGGCTCAGTAGACTGAAAACAGTAATCACAAGGGCATTCCAACAGGCATATGAATCGCTGACCCGAAGTGAAATGTGGACCCAAGATCAAGTTTCCTCTTGTTCAGACAGATCATGTTATTATTGGACTAAAAAAACAACACTGACACAGAAACATAACTAAGACATAAATATGACCTCAGAGTCTGTTTGAGGGAACTACGAGAATCATGGGTAATTTACTAAAACAATGAAGCCTGGGTCTTGGCCAAGACACAAAGGATGACACTCCCAATCCAACAACCACTACTGTAACTGTACCTTTCTCTCTTTGTGGCTTTAAGGCAGATAACCTCTTCTTAACAAGCAGTTACTTCTGAATAAAACTGCAGCAGATTTGGTGTGGGCCTGCCCCTAACTGAATTCAAGCAAGTAAAAAGCTTAAAATTATGTCAAGTTAAAGCATTTTTTTAAAGGGTTAGTTCAAACAAAAATGAAATTTCTGTCATTAGCCTTGTGAAGATATTTTTTATGAAATCCGAGAGCTCTCTGATCCCTCCACAGACAGCTATTTAATCAACACTTTCAAGGCTCAGAAAGATAGTAAAAACATTGTTACAATAGTCCATGTTACTACAGTGGTTCAACTGTAATTTTATGAAGTGACAGGAATACTTTTTTGCGCAAAAAAACTAACAAAAATAATGACTTTATTCAACAATTTCTTCACGTCTGTGTCAGTCTCATACGAAGTTTAGGTTGGTCAGATCCTGCGTCAGCATCACACACATGGGTCATGGTGGTCACGTGAACAGCCGGAACAATAGTAAGCCGTTCTGGCGTAGTTCTGACATAACTTCGAAGCGCTGGACTGTATTTACTACGTCAACAGCGTAGGAGACTGACACAGACGTGAAGAAACTGTTGAATAAAGTCATTATTTTTGTTTGTTTTATGCATACAAAAAGTATTCTGGATGCTTCATAAAATTAAGGTTGAACCACAGAGTCACATGGACTATTTTAACAATGTTTTTACTACCTTTCTGGACCTTGAAAGTGTTGATTAAATAGCTGTCTGTGGAGGGATCAGAGAGCTCTCGGATTTCATCAAAAATATCTTCATTTGTGTTCCGAAGATGAACAAAGTTCTTACGGTTTGGAACGACATGAGGGGAGTAAATAATGACAGAATTTTCATTTTTGGGTGAACAAAACCTTTAAAATCTCCTTTTTGAATAAATTGAATTTTGTGAATAAACTGTGGTACCGGTCACATCACAATGGCAGTTACAGTAACCGAGATGCAGTGCAACACTTGCTGGCGAACTGATCACAAAATAAACCTTTGAGATTCAAAAGGCCAAACCAGCGACTGGCCACCAAACATTTGCATTCTTACCAGTCAGCAACAGAGGAAAGCCTCTGGAGCAGCAGCCACCTAAAACCACAGCGGCCAGACCGGCTCTCTCTCAGCATGGCTCCCCAGAAGCTATTTTATGAATGAGACATCTGAAATACTCTGCAGCAAACACCAACGATTCCTATTGGCTGATGATATTAACATATCACTAGTTAACTATACATTAGTTAGAATGCAAATAGTCTGGTCTGTCATGAAGCTTCAAGTCTTATCTATACTACAGGCTACATACAGTCAAATGTTTAGAGACACCCATACATTATTACTTCTTCCACAGTTTTAGAATAATAAAGTCATTAAAGCTATGCAACTATGGAACAGTTATATAAGGGAAACAACTCAGACTCTACCAGCTTCATGGGGTGCATCCTGGGATGCTTTGTGAAGATGTATGCGTGCTGGACACTTGTGGGCTGCTTCGCCTTCATTATCCGGTCCAACACATCCACTTAAAAGTTGCAACACTGACACATTTATATTTTTCAACTAAACTAAACCTTTAGTTGATAAGAAACCAGTTTAGCTGACTGGGCTATACATTACGCACATTGTTTGTTAATGGCCTTTTAATTAGAGTTAATATAAAGTGTTACATTTCCCATTTAAAGGTCTTGTGTTTTCATACACAACAAAATATCTATATTGGGGCTCTCAGACAGGTGCCAACTAGGGGGCCTTAGAAAACTTAAATTAGAAGGAATTCAATTATTTATTAAGTTTATAAGTATTGAATTACAGATGAATTGTATGTATTAAAATAATCTGTATTTAAATCAAATAAATTAAATATATAATTTAAATTAATTCATTCTTTATAATTGTTTTATTATATGTTAAATTAACCTGTATTTTAATAAACAATTAAATAAATATAAATGCAATTCCTCTTTCATAATTACATTTTTATATACAAACAATGTGTTTTTAGAATAATTAATATGTATTAAAAACAGATTTTTTGTAAATAAAGTTTAATTATGAAAGATATTTGCTTATTTTATTTAATTATGTATTAAAATAAAGGTTAATTTAATACATAATGATTCAATAATTCATTTAATTGATTTATTTAATTGTATATTAAAAACCTAACTAAAAATGTTTATATATATATATATATATATATATATATATATATACATATACATATATATATATATATATATATATATATATATATATATACACATAAAATTCACCTGTCAATGAAACGTCTGGAATAATAAAATGAATTCTGGTTGTTTACAGATTCTCTTGGTCTTAACTCAAAATAGTTTGCAAATAAGCAAGTCTGTCATAATTACAGCAGACATAGTACTAATATTGCGTAATATTGCATCTTAAATGATATTTCAACCGCGGTACTGTGAAACCGTTAAAAGCAGATGTAAATCCCACAAACCACGTGGACTATGTCAGTGTTTACAGTTACCACAGTGATGTGAAATAAACATCTGGCCCATCAGGACTGCCTTCATACAAAATCAAGTGCTCTTCTAGATTGTAGATTTACCTGTGAAGACAGGTGAGCTGGGACTGAGCCTCTCTGGAGACAGTCTGTCATGTTCAGGGGTCTGGAGGTGTTTGGCCCTGTGACCGCAGGACCACAACGACGAGGATGAAGACGGAGAGGATGATAAATTAGAGGTAAGGGCTAAAGTGTCCGGGTTGCAGCAGATCTGCTGGGAGGGAGAGCAGCACTGGGGGCTCACGTGCACACCTGTGTAGGGTGATGACGAGGATGCCACGGGTACCTGCGCGTAGGGCGCTCTGGGGTTTGACGCGTGCACAGCGATAACAGGGCTAGTTCTTGATGATGAAGAGGATGATGATGAAGAGGATGAGGAGGGAGCGGTGGAAACCGCTGTGGCAGTGATGAACTGTGAGCACGTCGCAGAGGAAGTAGACGTGGCTGAAGAAACGTTTGAGGCACTGGAGGAAAGGGATCGCGTGGGGCTCCGGCTGTGGCATTTACCGTTACCAGTGGAGAGGACCGTCCGTGTCTGTAGAGGGTGCTGTGTCTGCGTTTTCAGCTGGAAGGGAACCGTGGCTTTCATGGGCAGCAGGCGACCCAGTAAACTCACTCCAGCGGCGCTGATCCCCGGGGATCCGCTCGGGCTTCCCGCGGCCACTCCGCTGCAGTTAGACGTCGGAGATCCATTTTTGCGAACTCTCTGAGACATTTTGTTCGCTGGAAAATCACAAATCTCTACATAAACACTTTAAACGTACGTTTAAGGCTGTCTTGGGTGGCTATTGCTCTTTGGTGCCCTTGCCACTCCACGTGATGTCTGCTTTCTGCTCCCTAACTGGCGAAACTGAGCCGTTTCGCGAGCTCAAGTAAACTGAGAGAGAATCAGAGCCACGCACCGTGAACCCGATCCAGCGCTCTGCCCCCTCGCATCTGATTGGCTGTTCGCTCTCCCTTCTCAACTTCTGATTGGCTAGGAAGTGGATTCTTTAATTCCGTAAAGTTCAACATAATACTTTTTTACAGTCTATGCATAATACACTCATCATCGGTACCATTTCGCAAAGAATAAGATAATTTATGATTAATACAGGAGTTTTACAGGATTTCGTCACCTTATGTGTGACCCCACAATTGCTTGATAATAAAAATGATCAATTAGACTTTATGTACGCATCTTTTTATTCAGGTACAACACTCTGTTCTGAACCTGTTGTCGTTATTTAGTTTTTTAAAGGCTGCATTTTCTTTCTTTTCGAGCAGTAAATTAGCTACATGAACTCACTTAGCTGAAAAAACAAACAATTAAAAAGTAGGCAACCATTTTATGTATTTGTGTGTTTATACATCATCTAAAATACACACGACCATTGCATTCGTGCACACAGTCAAGTCAAACTTTAATCTGAATGTTTTGCACTGTTATCTGAATGGAAACTCCTGGAAATCTGAATGGAAAGGGGATTCTGTGGTTGCCTTTACCACCCTCAAGTGGCCACTTAATAAAAATGATCCCCTAAGTTTTCAAATGATCCCAGAAATTTGACATTTTCTACCAGGCAAGTGGAAACAAATAACAAGTAAACGTCATATACAGGTTTTCATTAATATAATCTTTAATCAACTGAGTAACGCAGGGTTGTACAGCAAGCTTTATTTTCTAAATGGCGTTTTAAAACATCTTCTGAAAAGACTAAAAGCACGAGTTATCATTTGTTCTTTTTCTCAAAGTGCTTACTTTACAAGCTGTAATAGAAAACATGTCAGTGGCTTTTTTTGAACATCCATCTATGCAGGGGCCAAATGAAAAACTTCAGCTCAAAAGTAAAAAAAAAAGAAAAAACAGCAGCTTGTCAACAGACCCTTCATTCATTCACTCATACACACCCCAATATACAGCTGATACTCCAAGTTTGTGTTTTATGGGGACACGTTTGTTAGCCATTTGTCCTTTTCAGTTTGGTTTTGCTAGTGTAATGAGTTCCAATGGCTGTAGGGTTCAGTAACTGATTCATTTAAACTCTAAAGAGTTCAACTTGGTTTGGTTAAAACATTCCCGCAACCTGACTGAATTAAAAAAAGTCTTCTCAGGGCCTGTCTCAAATATAAACAAGGCATGTAGGGTTTATGCAAGTATTATCCGTAAATGATTCGGTATTCATCAGCATGCTTTAAAACTGGACAATGGCTCTGGTGTAAACATCTTGCATTATTAACAAGTAGCAGATGGACAGTCCTCCAGCACAAACTACACTTCGAATGACTCAGCTCAGCATGACTCCATGTTTTAGCCACAATACTTTGGGCTAAAATCATAAACGTCTGCTCATTTGATTCAAATTAGCATTTGAGGTTTGTGTCGACGTTTGTTAAGCTATTATTCCTCATTTCAGTTCATGATCTTTTCTGTTCGACTCCAGCATTCACACTGACATATCCAACTGAGAACAGTCTGACGTTACTGTGTCTATCTTCAGATAAATCTCACAGTGATTTAGCGTTGTTCTTGGTCCCAAAGCAACAGATGAAGAGTCTGTATATGTGCATACAAATGCACTGTGTATTTACACTACAGAGCTTAGCCTATATTACAAACATATACAAAAGTCAGACTGAAGCACTGATTCGTTCAGAAAGAGGGCGTTCGAATTAAAACTCCACTTTATAGCCTTATTTACAGACAGAAAAGGCAGTGGAGGGGAAAAAATCTGATGACTTTTTGAAAGTTCCCCACTCTGATGTGGTCAAAGTCCAAAGATAAGGCTGGCTTGTGCCAAATCATGGTTAATCCTGGCACTCATTATAGAAACTGCATACAGCACGGTAAGCGCTCGCTGATTAAACGTGTACTATCTTCATTTCTCTGGAAGCAGGGCCTTGCTATATGGGCAAATTTTCCTCATCACTATGTAATTATTTAAATGGCCAGCGTCCATAGTTTTCCAAATAAAAGAGGCAACATAAAAATGATGCCCGTGTCATGGCTGTTAACTCTCAAAGTGTAGATGATTTCAAAATTAAGATGCGGTTGTTATGAAAGTGTCAATCCCTCCCCGATTGTACATGATTGACTTAGGAAAAGAATGGTAAAACTACAGGTTTCCAATGCATTTGATTGAAATTATCATTCAAATAAGATAATTTTACATTATTATAAACAAGTTACTGATTCAATTTCATGAGAATAATAAACCCAGAGCGTGGGTACTACATAAATAAAACACTTAAAAAAAAAAAGGATAAAATCATGATTTCTTATTGTACACTATCATGTCACTTGAGCTTATCTATAACAGAAGCTAAAACCGAACTAAAGTAGCTAGCTGTGAGCTTCAGTCTGTACATACTGTATATATTTTGTTCCTAGCGCATGTATGTGTGTGTTTGCTTTCTGAAGCACACAGAGCCACGTCCACTGTCCTGGCAGCAATGGGAAGTGGAAAAGTCTCATTTGACTGATGCCTTGTTCGCTGTGATCTGAGGAGCTCCGGTAAGCAGAAGTAGACCCATACATACACATTTACATACACTCTCACGGAGGTAAAACTGCACTGAGCGTGTGCAGAGAGGGACTTGATTATTCAGTGTTTTCAGAGAGCATGATTTCCAGCAGAAAGTCCAGGTTGATGCCTGAAAAATAAAACGACTGTCCTCCTTGAAGCTTGTCAGAGGTCATCCATTGTGAACTTGAAGCGAACACCCCAAGATTTTCTGTTGACTTCCCTTTTCAAAAACGCTGGGATTGGTGAAAAGGTGTGGGATTGTCATTTGTACGATGTTTCTCAAATGCAGTCGGGGGGGCGAACGGACACAGGATTGCCGCTGCTAAGTGCACCGCTTCGAGAAGACAAGAAAGAAACAAATGCGGCAAAACACATAGCAAAATTAAATTGTCTTATGGAGCACCTCAAAGCTAAAGTCTATTGCACATTTCAAAAATATGATACATAGATACGTACAACAAATATAAAACATATGCATTGTACTGTGGGTTAAAAGGTTTTAAAGATGCAGTCAACCCTGTCTTAAAGACCACTGCCTTTTTGTTTTCAAATGGACATGATTTTCATTTCGTCCAATCTACCATGATTGTTAAATCAACAAATTGTCGTTTACGTTTTACAGTTTTAAGACCAGTCTGGTCGGAGGATCTGTGATTCAAATTACTTACAAAAAAAGTGCAACAAATGAAAGAACAACCATAAAAACAATCATACTTGATTGAAAATGAAACGACAAAAACAAATGGAAGCATTTTATGCCAATGTTGCTGCATAGCTGGGTTCGGTTTAAAGCAATTTCTTCAAAACAAGTCGGAGAAGTTCGACAACGTTAAGTGCTTGCCAAATGACGTCCCGTCAAGAGTCTGCTTTCCAAAAATGTTTTTTTAGATTTCTTTCCGTCATCAGTTGGATCAGTTCTTGGAGCACAATAGCATAGACAAACCCCTCCTGTGTTCAAAGTCTGATCTGGGCTCGTCCTCAGAGGAAAAGTGGAGAAGGGAGTTCACAGGCAGGTCATATCTGGCGGGTCGGAGGTTAGAGTGGCGGTCGCGGTTCCGCCGCTGACCAAGAACACAGCGATGCTGGATTTTGATTGGCCAGAACTTGGGTGGCCACCTCCACTCACTGCCGTCTGCTGGCTGTGCCCGTTGTTGTTCACCTCTCCATCCAGCGTATCTGTAGAGACGACCCAAGTGGAAGGACGCCACCTTTTCAGAGAATAAGGTGTCTTCACACGCTTCTTTATCTTCTCAGCTGATCCGGCTTTTTCCTCTTGTGACACAACCTCATCTAAAAGAGAAAAGAGTCAAATTTAACAAACATCCTTGATTACAGTCCTACGACAATAAAAACAGTTGTGCGCTTTGCAATGTGTCAATCGGGAATACTAGCAAAACTGCTCCAAACATCCCGCCCAGTGAAACACCAGAGAGTAGTATTTCAGCACACTCAAATTTGTGGTTGACCTTTCCCACACTAACTCTCTCAGTGTGCGCTCCAGTCTGAATCATCGGGTTCGAGCGGTTCACGTCTCCGTTCGAGTCCGCATGCGGAATGTAAACACATGAGCAGCCTGACTTTTTTTCGTCTTCCTGTTTAGCGTCTGGTCCAGGGGTTCCAATTAACAGTGGCATACGCGTCATTAGATTCGCAGCTATCTGTTAGCATCACTCTTTATCGCCAACTTAGGCCGAACGTTTTCTGGATTCTTATCAATACAGTGGAATTTCCTTCCTTCTCCACATCCAAACACTCCATCACAAAGATCAGGAGAGCAGGACAGAGAGCACGACTAGCCACTCTATAAAACGTTTAGCTTATGAGGAGGTGTGCTCTTAATTATCAGGGCAAAGCAGGATATAGTGAGCTCAGATGGGAAAACAGCCTGGCGTCCTCTTTTGGGTGGTTATTGTTTGCAATCGGGCTGACACGCATACCGACTCCTCCACCCTGCTCCTGGGGACGGCGTTCATCAGTGATGGTCTCCAAACTCATAATAACAGAGGTCAACTGATACAAACATGTTACCTAATATGATATTTGTTATTCCTTGATATGACAATGAAAATTTGCTTTCATCTACATGACTACATAAATGCATAGAGCGCCACTGGGAACATATATAGTACCGTTCAAAAGCCTGGGGTCGGTAAGATTGTTTTTCTCTTTGAAAGACATTAAAACCTTTATTTAGAAAGGATCACAAGGGCACTGTTAGGAAACATATTCCCTTTTTAATGTGCTAAGCATTTAATACATGTGATGTACACTACTGTTTAAAAAAATAGGGTTAGTACGATTTTTTTAAATACTTCTATTCAGCAAATACACATTCAAATAATCAAAAGTGACCGTAAATACATTTATAATGTAACAAAAGTTTTTAATTTTAATAAAGGCTGTTATTTTGTACATTCAATTCAACTGTTTTCAACATTGGCGATAATAAAAAATGCTACCTGAGCAGGAAATCCTCATATTAGAATGATTTCTGAAGGATCATGTGACACTGAAGACAGGAGTAATGATGCTGAAAATTCAGCTTTGCCATCACTATATAAATAAATAAATTATCCTTAAAATGCTGTCTAGGTAGGAGATCTTCCCAAACCATGGCCAAACTTACCCAAGAGAGATGAATCCTGCGAAGTGGCTGACAGGTCCAGGGAGTTTGGCCGCTCAGGTCTCCTGGGTTTAGGCTGTCTCAGTGGAACCCCATCAGCCCTTCCCTCTGGTGCCCCCAGAGAGCAGGTTAAAGTCTCCATCTGGGCATCTGCAGGATCTAACATACGAACTGTGGCAGAGGCAGTCGTGTGGATGTTGCTGTTGTTGTTATTTGAGTTGGTGCGGCTGGAATGATCACGTGCGGCCGGCTGTTCTCTCCTCAACAGGGGCTCGTGTTCGTCAGGGCTGGAGTTGATGTTGAGACGGGTGTCTTCTCCACTCAGCTGGCTTTGGAGCAGAGAGGCACTGCCCTCGCCCTGTGGCCCGGCTGGGTTTGTGTTTCCAAACGCATCAGAGGAACCGGCGCCGTTGCCCCCAACATACCCGTTAACAACGACCACTCCAACGCCGCTACGGACACTGGGACCATTGTTAGTGACGGTGGCCAAGTGTGGCTCGACGGCCACTACAGTGTTCATCTTGGCTACGCCCGTCTCCACCTGCTTCAGGTTGGACTTGTGCTTTCCGAACTTCAAGCGTGAAGAAGAGGACTCTCTGCTAGGATTTTTGGTGTTGAGGGGCAGGCTGGTGGGCCGCTTGGGGAGATTCTGCTGTTTGGGGAGTGGGAACATGGCTGCAGGAGCGTCGCCCACTCCACTGCTGCCCACCCCGAAATCGGCCTGGACACTGGCCCCTGACCCACTGGTCACTTCTGCGGCGAGTTTGATCAGCGGGTACAAGAGGCTGGAGCTGCCCGAGCTGAGCGGGTCGGGAGCGCTGAACTGCTTCTGCGAATGCTCCATTAGGTTCTCATCAGAGCTTTCTTTCAGGTTCTTGTCCACCTCTTTGGGGTCCAGTTTAGTGGTCTCCAGGTCTTCTTCTGTGAGCTGCAGGCACACTGGTACACTTCCCCCAGCTCCTGTTTCCTCCGAGTGGCCTGATTCAGAGATGGTGGTCATGATGGTGCTGGGGGTGTGGCCCGTCGTAGTGGTCGTGGTGGACAGGCTCGTCCCGCTGGTCTCTGGGCTGGGCAGCCGAGCTTGTGCCTGAGCCTGCTGTCTCTCATAGTTGATGGAGTTTCTGTTCTTCTCCCCCGTCGCTGTCACGCCACTGCTAATGCCGCTCACGGCCATGCCACCCACAGAAGTGCCAGACGTGGAAACATCACCTGGTAGGTTCTTCACCATGCCCTCATGATCCTCAATGTAAGAGGATGAAGAGTAATCTGGATAAGAGCCCATTTTGGGAGCCCTGCGACTGTGGGTGAGATTCCTACAAAAACAGAGAGAGAACCAATCAAAAAGGAGAACAGATGGTTCATTTACTTAAAGGTGCTGCAAGTACAGGATAATGCGCCGTGTCATTAGTGCAAAATAAAACCCAACAGAAAAAAGTCCTTTTGTTGACAACAGCCGGTTTATAAGTGCTACTCATTACAAGTTTGGGAAAATGGTGCATGTTGCATTCCCAAATGAACATCCATACATGAGCTTATGTGCAACAGCATTTACTGCAAATTGAAGCCTCTCCGAGACACTGAAAACACCAGATCATGAGTTGCTTGCACTAAGCCATATTGCACTTTTGGTTTTATTTTGATTAATTATGCAGCCCTACCATACAAAAAGATTAGCTTAAACATTCTGATACAAAATATATTTATTGATGAGCCAATCAGGAGGAGCTGTGAGATTGTGTGAGGTGTGGTCAGACCTCTCGTTCTGCAGCGCTGTGCTCATGGGATTTATGGTGGGGCTGACAGGTTTGTTCCTTTCCCAGATCAGCAGCAGTTCTGCCATACGCTCCTCTGCACACTGGGCTGTCAGACGAGCCTCTGCGTCCTGATCCCAGCAATCCTCCATAGTCTCCTTCAGAGAACGCACAGCCTGGGAAAGAAGAGATTCGATGAGTTGATGACTTGCTGGCATTATGCTAGGGTGTTGTGGGCGATTGCCGTTACTTTGTTATGTGGTTACCTTGTTAAGGTGTTCTTTAGTTAGTTGCGTTAGTTCAGTGCTTTTGCTATATTGTTTGCTTACTGGCTGAAGTCTCTATATTCAGGTCACTAGCTACAGACTTTAAATGTAAGTCTATGGGCAGAAATGGTTTTCGAGGGATGAAATCATTGACCGAAACAACGCTTATCAGATGACGCACACGTTTTGACTGTGTCAGCGTCTATTTCATGCACACAAGCTGGAAAAGGTAACAGGTAAACATGTCAGCAGAGTGGATGCACTTTACCGTGACTAAAAATTATGCTAGTGTCAAGTCATTAATATATCATATATTGAGAGGCAGCTTGTTGCCATACAAACTTTAAGACAACTGCTTTAATTTATCACCTTTGAAACAAAGGTTTCAATGACCCAGTTACCCACATTTAATTACCAAAACTTTATTCTATATTTATTAAGATCAGCAAATATTGTGTTGTGTGCTAATGTTGTCTTTGCTGCTGATGTGCTGGTTTCTCTAACAGGATAGTTAACTAATTTAAGTTCATCCAAAAAATTAAATTCTGTCATCATTTACTGACCCTCAAGTTGTTCAAAACCTATGTGAATTTCTTTCTTCCACTGAACACAAGAAGAGATTTTGAAGAATATGGGTAAACCAAAAATGTGTTAACTGACATTCTTCAAAATCTCTTCAGAAACTCATACAGGTTTGGAACAACTTGAGGATGAGTAAACTTCCTTGGATGATCAGCTTCACCAAAAAGACTAATTCAGCCTATGACTGTTAACCAGCCAATGGTGAACAACTTGGTCAACCAGCAAGGCTAGCTCCAGCCACTAATAATTGGCTCCAACTGCATGGCCTTTTCAATGTGCTCTACGCTGCCTGTTCCACTTTCATATGATGGATAACTTTTAACACAACAAAATTTAACTGCGTCAACTGAAGTGAATATAGGGCTCATGGGAAATATCCTCAGCTGAAGTAGCAGCAATAATCTGACCACTTCCTGTGACAAGAACAGAATGAGATCATCTCAGTGGCTCACCAGGCTGTTCTCCTTCCAGGCTTCTGGGAACTTCGGCCTCTGTTTCTCTCTGGACACCAGCACCTGCATGTCCTCAAAGGAGGGGTGGTTCCCCGCCTCGGCCTGGAAGGCCATCTGGTATTCTGGCACTGCCTCCCCTTCAAAAAACAAACAAACAAAGGAAAGTCAAGTCAGTCAAGAGACCTCCTCACTGGAATTACTGAAAAATAATCTTATGAGATGATCCATTAACATAATGATCAGGATACATCTTTGTTACGTCCAAATGGTGTAGCCTAGCGGTTAAAGATGTAAAAGGTGATATAATGTTCAATGGTTAAGGCTCAGAATGGGTGAGGATAGTCAACATGTCCACCAACCAGTTGATTACTATAGTCGATATTTTTAATAGTGAGTGAACTAAGAAACATCTTCAATGAAAGGATTTTAGAATGCTGTTACACTCTCTTAGAGAAGTTACATTTAAATTCATCCCAAACCCTAAAGTACCGCCGCTACCATCATCAAAGCACTGCTGTTGTAGCAAATCCCCTTCCAATAAAAAAACCCAAAGACATTTACACGGACCTGCTGTGAGCATTGTTATGCATAATCCATAACTCTCTTTGTGAGGACTGCAATCATTTTGTGCTACAAAAGGTTATATATTACGTATTTTATGAAATAACAGGGTGGAGGCACATCATGTTGGGTGGTTCTTTGCCTTCTTGCCATACATTGCAATCATTTAATGCTCACTTGGCTGTGGATTATCCTGCTTATAACATGGAGATATAAGCATCGACAATTTGAAGCTGTCATTGACGCTTGCGGTGCAAAATTTGACTAGACAAAGAACTAATGGAAATTAACCAGTATTTATTCTCTCCATGGCTAGTTAGATCTAGAATTCTAAAGATAGTAGTGTGGTAAGCTTACATTTATTTGAATTAATTTGAATGATGACAGACAGGAAGAGAGAGACAGACATACTAACTTTCTCATTATTACGATAAAGTATCTCAATATTATGAGATACTGAGAAACTTTATCGCAATTGACTTAGTATCTCATAATATTGAGAAACTTTATCGTAATAATGAGAAACTTTCTCATAATAATGACATAATGAGAACCTTTCTTCTCATTATGATAAGATAAGTAATTATTACGAGAAGGTTTCGCATTATTGTGATAAACTAAGTCATTATCATGAGAAAATAAGTCATTATTGTGAAGAAGTTTCTCATTATTGCAGTATTTTCTCCTGAATATTATAACATATCAACTCATTATAATGATTTGTTTCTCATTATTATGACATACTATGTCATACTTAAGTGAAACTAGCTAGCATTACATGCTACAGCTAGTTCTGCTTAGTCAGCAGTGTACTGTATCTACATGCTTGCTGTTGTTTGTGCAGTTTAAGTCCTCACCTGGAAAAAGGTCAGTGCATCTCATGAAGGTCTCCCAATAGATGAGGCCAATGGCATACATGTCCACCTGTTTCAAAGCCGACTCGCAGTCCCTGAGGTTCACCGCTCCCTCCAGAACTTCTGGCGCCATGTAGCGGATCGTGCCCACCTAGACAGTTAAACAGTGCAGGTGTGAGGGGAAAGGTGCTCTTATGGTAGGGCTGGATCAGCAGTTTTGGACACTTCATTCTCAAGTAAATACCAGCATGGCCTGAATTTCAGCAGCTTCAGGTTGTTCTAATGTTCCAGTTAAGCGAGTGCTTACCTCACTGATGGCGGCGTTTTCCTCTTCACCAGGCCGTACGAGACGATTTCCTGTCAGTTTCATGGACAGACCAAAATCGCTGATCACACTCGTGCCATCGTTCTTCACCAGAACATTACGGCTGTTCAGATCCCGGTGTGATACGGCAGGTTTATATATATCTGTGAAGGAATATTCATGTTAAAACAAGTTTTCAGGAATTGTGGTTTCACACAGTTCTTTCATGGAATCAATGCTTTCACGCCTCCAATGAAGTGAAAGTAAAACAATAATCAGTCCCTGATAGCCGTCACCTCTTTTACACACCGCTAGTGTGTGAGTATCTGATTTTTTAAGAAATTATGAAAGATTTCAAAACATTTTTTAAATGCTTTTCTTTTGAACATTCTGTTTATCAAATAATCTTGAAAAAATCGTGCAAGCAGCAAAAATATTTTCAACATTGATCATTATAATAAATGTTTCTTGAGCAGGCATAAATGTTTCTGAAGGATCAAGTGACACTGACTGAAGACAGGAGTAAAGATGCTGAAACTTCAGCTTTGCCATCACAAGAATAAATTACATTTGAAAATATATTCAAATAAAAAATCACTGTTTTCAGAGAGTCCACAGGGTCAAAAGAAACCCATACATTACAAACCGCTTGCACAACAGAACCAGCAGAGGGAGCTCAGAGAAGCACATGATGTGAGTAAGTTTCAGAATGAATGCCCTCTCTCCCAGTCCTCCCCCCAACCTCCATATGCTGGCTGTCTGGCTCTAAAGTTCAGCAAGTAATGAGGGCAGCGGCACAGCTATCTGAACCGCGACTGTACCAAGATCAGATCGTAATGACGACAAGCGCAGGAAGCTGGTGGACGGCTGCTCTGAGATCAGTTCGGAATGAGGGCAGGGCCAGAGACAGAGAGAGTGAAATGAACTTGAGATCTGATGAGCTGCAGATTGTCTGTAGATCTCTGGCGACGATCCAGCTCCCAGAGAAACATGAGAAGCGTGACGCACAAATAGCGAAGCGTTATCTCTTTTGCACTGTGTGCTGGCCCTTTAAGGCAAGACATACAGTCAAAACCAGTGTTTTTTTAGGCTAATGACTGCCTTAATGTACTGGGCAAAGTACTGTGATATCAATTAGTTAAATTTTTTTTTTTTAAATCCCATTCACCTGTGTTGTCTAACCTTAAAGACCATTGGAAGAGGCAACGATTAAATTAGAATTTTGAGCATATAGTAAGCAAAAACCCTGAGCCTCTCTTTCATTTGCAAGGACAACGTCTTGGGTAACTGGCATACATCAAACTGTCCATCTTCATCAAATTCTTTATGTTTTACAAGCTTCCAGCTGTGATTCTCCAGTGTGTGCATTATGAACTACACGGCGTCATTCTGTTGAACACAAAGAAGCGTCATAAAAAATAAATAGCGTCTGATTCACGTTACGGAAAACCTTCCGTCTGACCCAGATGTGCAGATTAGAGAAGGCAGCTTCTGTTTGATGCAGTCCACTGGTCTGGGTGGATTCACGCATCTTTTTTTAACCCATGTGGTTAGACACACATTCCTGCTGGGCTACGGACATGGGCATAAGGCAGCTGAAAGCATTAAAGGGGTACTTTACTGCTGACAAAATTGGCTTTCAATAAAACTTGGCTGCAAAAAGCGAAAAAAAATTGAAATCTGTGCTACCTGACTAGCGAAGAAGGCTGTTGTCTTCCCTTTTGCCAAATAGGTAGGAAAACTTCAACACCCATAATGCACTGGGCATGTTGCCATCCAAGGCTACTTCCACCACTCTGCTATGGATACACTTATCAGAAACAAATACCATCTTCTTGCTTTAGTAGGAAATACTCTAATAACGGAAAATCTAAAAAACCTCCATGTTCGTAGTTTCAAATAATTTGACTACAAACACAATGTTCTCTTTCATAGGTTCACTCGACGCTGCGTAGTGACGCATTTGGGAACGCCCACTGGGTGTGCCGATTGTCTGAAGCCCTTATAGAATCACGCCAATTCATTGGCTGATGGCGCAGCGCCGCCCCCAAGCTCAACACCTTGAGCCTATACCAGATGCGCGCCATCTTATCTCCAGATTTTTCTGCCTTCACGAAGTGGTAGCATCGCTCCCTTCGTGCGATTCTTCTGACCCAAAACTACAAAACTACTTTACTATCACCTTCGCACTTCAGCGACTTCGGATAGCGGAACTTTGTTCTCCTCTTCGTGAAGTGCGATGGAGTTTCGTCGTTGTCCCCCGCCGTGCACTCGCTTTATCTCGAGTGACGACCCGCATGGTAAGTGCGTTAAGTGCATGGGTTTTGCTCACGCGCGCGAGGCGGTTCAGGGCACCTCGAAATGTAGATTTTGCGAGAATCTCCTTCTCAAAACCCTCCGTACGAGGCTCGCGCTTTTGAGAAGGAATCATCCGCTCCCCGCCGCGCTTCAGAGGCGGCCGAGGCCTCTCGGATCCGCGCCTGGGGTTCGGATGTTGAGCTCGAGGACGCCGAGTGCGAGCAGACGGGCCTTCCTCTCTCTCCTCCTCTCCGAGCACGCGCGTTTGCCAGTCGAGTATGTTCACGACTATATGATGCCTAGCCCGGAAGCACGCGCGATGCCGTTTCTTTCGGTCTGGATGATGTCGTGTTTACTACAGCGTCCGACTCCGAGGATTTCGGGCCTGTTTCACTTGATGACGCTCTCCCGCCTAGCGGCCAGGAGGCGCGGCCTTCAGCGGCCTATTCGAGCTTATTGACGTGCTTGCGCGCGCCACCGAGAAGCTCGCGATCGACTGGCCTGACGAACCCCACGAGTCTCAAACCTCTAAACTTGATGAGAGGTTTTTGAGTGGTTCTAACGCTCGCCCAGCGAGGAGAAAGCTGCCGTTTTTCGGCGATCTGCATAATGAGATCTCCAGATCCTGGAAACAGCCGTTCTCCTCCCGACTGACTAACGCGGCAGCCGCTGACTTCACCAACCTAGTTGGTTCAGTGGAGCACGGTTACTCTACCGTTCCGTCAGTCGAGGATACGCTGGCTTCGCATCTCTCTCCTTCCTCGGCCGCCACGTGGAAGTCGCGCCTCTCCTTCCGCCTAAACCGTGCAGGACCACTTCGCGTTAATCGGAAAGTCCTACGTCCGCGCCGGTCAGGCTGGTCTGGCCCTTCATACGATGGCCATTCTCCAGGCCTACTGCGGATGTCTTGAAGGACTTGGATGAGGGCGCGCGCCACGCCTGAGGCCGTTAAGGAGCCAGAGCTACGGACTTGGCTCTTAGGGCCACTAAACATACTGCGCGCGCTGTTGGGCGCCGATGGCTGGTCGGTGGCCGCTGAGCGCCACCTTTGGCTGAATTTAACCGAAATCCGTGACAAGGAGAAGGTTTTCCTCCTGGACGCTCCTATGTCCCAGTCCGGATTATTTGGCGAGGCCGTCAGCACGGTAGTTGAAAAATTCAGAGCTGCCAAATCCCAGTCAGCTGCTTTTAGGCAGTTTATGCCTAGGAGGACGAGGGAATCCTAGTACTTCCTCCTCCCAGCCTAGAGAGCGCCCTTCCCGCAGGGAGGGATTTCCCTGCCGGAAGGAGTGACAGAGTCATCTCCACCTGCTACAGTTTGGGGAGCTCGTGGCCGTCCATTCCCGCGCCAGAGGCCTCACAGACGACGAGCCCAAGCGTTTTGGTGGCAGACCCAAGAACGCTCCGGCTCCCCTGAGCCATTCCTGACCCTCTGGTCAGAAAAAGGAGAGCAGCGTCCGACGTACGGGACAGGGTCAGACCGCGCAAGCGTTTCTGCCCTCCCCTTGGCTGCTCCTGAGTCCACACCGTCACATTCGCCGCCCAGCGTCTCGATGCGGAATTGACTCTCCCTTTTCACCTCCGGCGTTAGAGAAAGGAGACGTTTAGACTTTCTCCCCTTACGTCCGCCGAGCCTAACCGCGCCGCCGCTGTATAGGAGACACAGTCGATTTTCTCCAGGAAGGGCCAACCTTCTTTCATCTACCCAGGCCAGGAAGTTCCTCTCCGCATCCGGACGCCAAGGGCTCTCCGTTGCGGTCAGATGTGCCCCCCACCGAGGTCCAACTCTTCACCTCAGCAAAACAGGTATGCTTTTGCACCTCACCACTCGCTTCCTCTGTCTCATTTCTTCCGCGAGTGGGAGTGTCTACCAGGGTATCGCCATGGGTAGTTCGCACGATTCGGTCGGGCTACACACTTCAGTTTTGCCGCAACCCTCCCCGTTTCAACGGGATCCTCCAAACTGTAGTAAACAGCGCCTCAGAGGCCTCTGTTCTACAACAGGAACTATCTTCCCTCCTTCTCAAAGGAGCGATAGAGGAAATTCCACCCACGGAGGTAGAACAGGGTTTTTCAGCCGTTACTTCCTGGTTCGAAGAAGGACGGTTTCCGGCCTATACTAGACCTGCGTCGTTTGAACTTCTCCCTCATCAGAGGGCGTTTCAAGATGCTTACACTGAAGTCTATCATTGCCCAAGTTCGCAGGGGACTGGTTCGTGTCGGTAGACCTGAAGGATGCTTATTTTCATATTCAGGTTGTTCGACACAGGAAGTTCCTCAGGTTTGCCTTTGAGGGAAGGTTTTTCAATACAAAGTACTCCCCTTTGGTCTTGCTCTAGCGCCAAGGACATTTACCAAGTGCATGGATGCCGCTGGCCCCGCTGAGGCTCCAGGGCATCCGTATACTGAACTATCTGGACGATTGGCTCCTTCTGGCTCAGTCCAAGGAGCTGGCGAACTGTCACAGGGACATTGTGCTTCGCCATGTCCAGTCTCTTGGCCTAAGAGTGAACACCGACAAGAGTGTTCTCATACCGTCCCAGCAGACCATCTTTTTAGGGGTCTGTCTGGAATCCGTGTCAATGCAGGCCCGGTTGGCTCCTGCCCGGATTTCCAGCATCAGGACATGTCTGGCCCGCTTCGCGCTCGGCCAGCATGTGTCTGTCGGGACCTGTCGCAGGCTTCTAGGTCTCATGGCCGCAGCCTCCCAAGTGCTTCCTTTGGGTCTGCTTCACATGAGACCGTTCCACTGGTGGATGAAGTCTGCAGGGGCTCGATCAACAGGATCGCCTCTATCGCCTACTGAGAGTGTCGCAAAGTTGTTCTCGAGCTCTATCAGTGTGGCGACACCTCTCTTTCTCCAGAGAGGTGTCAGCATGGGGTTGTATTCCGTCGCCAGATGATTACGACGGACGCCTCTCACCGGTTGGGGTGCGGTGTTGAAGGCCGCCAGCATACGGAATCTGGACGGGGAGGCTCTAACCTGGCACATAAACTGCCTGGAGTTAAGAGCGGTCTTCCTGGGCCTTTGGCACTTTCTTCCCTTCCTTATAGGGCACCATGTCATTGTCAGGACAGACAACATGGCGGTGGTGTCTTATGTAAATCGCCAGGGGGGATCGCGGTCGCGCACCCTGGACGGGCATGCGCTGTCGCCTTCTCCTGTGGGCTCAGGACAAGTTCCTATCCTCAGGGCGGTCCATGTTCCTGGGATCCTGAACCTCGCAGCAGATTTTCTATCGAGGCAGAAACTCAGGTCAGGGGAATGGATGCTGAACCCACTAGTGGTAGCCCAGATTTGGGAGAGGTTCGGCAGGGCGAGGTGGACCTTTGCATCGGAAGAGTCGTCCCAGTGTCCGCTTTGGTTCTCCTAAACCCTCAGCTTCGCTGGGACTGGATGCGTCGCTCATCCTTGGCCAAGGCTGAAACTTTATGCATTTCCGCCCATCAAGTTGATTCCGGCGGTCCTGCACAGGGTGAGACAGAGCGGTCTATCTCTCTTGCTGGTAGCACCATTTTGGCCGTCCAGATATGGTTCTCAGAGCTGATTCCTCTTCTGGAGTCCTCCTGGGAGATTCCAGTCAGGAAAGACCTGTTGTCCCAGCTTCAGGGCAGGATCTGGCATCCTCGTCCAGAGATTTGGAAGCTGTGGGTGTGGCCGATCAAGGGCCACCCACTGTAAGTGTTGGTCTTCCCGCAGATGTCCAGGAGACCATTGATAATGCTAGAGCTCCTCTACTAGAAAGCTCTATTCCTCGAAGTGGGAGTGTTTGGGACATGGTGTTCGGCTCGTAAAGTGAACCCAGTTAACTGCCCGTTGGTTCGGTACTGGAGTTCTTACAAGAGAAGTTTGCGGCGCGGCGCCACTACACTCAGGGTGTATATAGCCGCCATGGCCGCTCACAGAGAGACGGACGAGATTCCTTTGGGGAGACAGAGGCTAGTTTCGTCCTTCATGAGAGGGGTTAGGCGCCTGAGACCAGTACGCCCCCCTACTGTTCCTCCTTGGGACCTGTCAGTTGTCCTGGAGGGGTTGTCGGAGGCTCCCTTTGAACCCCTGGAGTCAGCACCAGTTCGGATTCTGACTCTTAAGGTGGCTCTTTTGTTGGCTTTGACCTCTTTGAAGCGAGTAGGGGACTTACAAGCTCTCTGTTAGCGAGACTTGTTTGGATTTTGCTCCTGGGCTGGTTAAGGTTTCTTTAAGACCCAGGCCGGGTTATGTGCCCAAGGTTTTGTCAACCTCTTTTCGCCGCAGGTTACTGTCCTCCATTCTTTCCACCCTCCGCCTTTTGCCTCTTCGGAGGACGAAAGGTTGAATTTGTTATGTCCGGTCCGGGCATTGAAGATATATGTGGACCGCTCGGGTGGTTGGAGGAAGTCTAGCCAGTTACTGGTATGTTTTGGAGCTGGCTGCAGTGGGCTCGCCGCTTCAAAACAGAGAGTTTCGCATTGGCTAACAGAGGCTATTTCCTTAGCTTATGAGGTGCGCGGACTTCCTTCACCTCTAGGCGTTCGAGCACACTCTACTAGAGGTGTGGCCGCCTCTCAGGCTCTTTTTAAGGGAGTTTGTTTAGAAGACATTTGTGTAGCGCAGGTTGGTCCTCTCCGCACACATTTGTGAAGTTTTATAGTTTGGATCTTGACATGGCTCCGGTTCGCATGTTCTTTCTGCTTAAATCCAGCCATGGGATTTTTCCTGGCGTTTTGTGCCAGATGCGCAGCACGTTAGCTTGGCGTGTTTGGTATACCGTTCCCAAATGCGTCACTACGCAGCGTCGAGTGAACCTATGAAAGAGAACGTCTCAGGTTACTCGCGTAACCTATGTTCTCTGAATAGGAACGAGACGCGCTGCGCACGCTGCCAAGCTCCTTGTACTGCCGACAGGCTGTCTTTTCGGCAGAAAATCTGGAGATAAGATGGCGCGCTGGTATAGACTCAAGGTGTTGAGCTTGGGGCGGCGCTGCGCCATCAGCCAATGAATTGGCGTGATTCTATAAGGGCTTCAGACAATCGGCACACCCAGTGGGCGTTCCCAAATGCGTCACTACGCAGCGCCTCGTTCCTATTCAGAGAACATAGGTTACGCGAGTAACCTGAGACGTTTAGGCCAAATGGAGGAGGAAAAAAACAGAACCCGATGCAAAACAGCGCCATGTACAGCTAAGAAAGCTGTGGCCATAGTGTTACATTTTTACTATAATGCTGTTGAAAGCGACAAAGTAGGATACAATTTAAATTGCTAAACTTAGAATAACTGTTCTGTTAATAACCCTCTGTCGATCTGAAAGCCCACCGGTTGACATGTTTTACATCATCCAACAGACTTTTGCTGAAAAATAAACATAAACTTCTCGGTCCAGGTAAAAAACATTAGTCATTTACATATACTACAGACATTGTAACAATACAAAGTGGGTTAAAAATCTACAGAACTTGTGTCTACACAACTCAAGAACCATTTATTGATGAAAGAATAGTTTAAATACTCACAATATCTCACAAACTCAACAGCAGCACATACAGAAAACGAGAACAGAACATTAACCTTGCCCAAGACCGTGTTCAACCTCAATTTTTCTTCTACATGACTTTATTAAAATGCTTGTCATATATTATATAAACATCTGCGCCTCCAGGTCATGTTATGATTTATACCTCCCTCAAGACTTCTGCTAAATTATATGCCAATCAAACTCATGGCAAAGTCTGCTGACACTGAAACTGAAAGATAACTACTGGCTTCTTATTTGAAGATTTGAACTCAGACATCAAACGTTTTTTAACAGAATTTTGAATAGCAATGAATGTATGATCTTCTTCGAAGTCTCCTAGTGGTCAGATGATTCATGTTCAAATGTTCATATTGCAAGCTGGTACAAAACTGAAAAGTGGGGCACGTTATGATTTATTTCTCCCATGAGACTTCACTAAATGATATGCCCATCACACCTGTGGTGAATGAGACGTTAGTTCTTAGCCTAAACCAACTCTTTATTATTATATTTTATTTTAAAATGTAAAGATTAAATGTGTCATTTCTCCACCACTAGCGAAAATGAATGGAATTGCATTATTGTTAGATTGATATCTTGAGTATAAACACTGTTCAAAAGTATAGAGTGGGTAATATTTTCTAATGTCACCCAGGGTGCATTTATTTTAATCAAAAATACATTAAAACAGTAATATTGTGAAATATTATTACATTTTAAAATAACTTGTTTTCTATTTGAATATATTTTGAAATGTATTTATTCCTGTGATGGGACAGCTGAACTTTCAGCATCCATTACTCCAGTCTTCAGTGTCACATGATCCTTCAGAAATCATTCTAATATGCTGATTTGCTGCTCAAGAAACATTTCTTATTATTATCAATGGTGAAAACAGTTGTGCTGCTTAATATTTTGAAAACTGATACATTTTTCTTTAGGATTCTTAGATGAACAGTTTAAAAGTACAACATTTGTTAGAAATATACATATTTTTGTAATATAATAAATGTCTTTACTTTCACTTTTGATCAATTTAATGTGTCCTTGCTGAACAAAAGCAATAATTATTATTTTTTTAAATCCCAGATACTTCCACACTAGCGCATGAAGATCAGATGAACATCAGATGATTGTTATACTCCCAAATCATTAGAGAATTGTGATACATTTCTTTGATTCTTTGATGAATGAAATGTTCAAAAGAAGAGCATTTATTTGAAACAGATATCTTATGTAACATTACAAACGTCTTTTAATTTTTTTGATAAATTCAATGCATCCTTGCTGAATGAAATTATTAAAACCTTACTGACCCCAACCTTTTGAAAAAATCTAATCATTCCATACAATCAAAATCAGTCAAGTTCCACTCTACATCTCTTTAAATATCTTATCTATATCTTCTTTTTTTTTAAACAACAACACACATCACCTTTAAATACAGATATCAAGTGGTTTATAGCAATAGAGACAGAGCGCATTTAGGCCATGCCCATGCCGGGGGTGGGGAGACAATTCAACGCTCTCCATTGACTTTGTATTGCGTGAAGCGTCCTCCTTGTCATTTTTGACTTATAACAAAAAACAGAACAATGTCTAAAACCTGCTAAGTGACAAGGTGTACGGCAAACAAGCTAAAAAGTTTTTATAAGCTACCGAACCGTAAAAGCCAGCCTTTAAGGAGAAAAAAGGGGATACAGGCAAGACAACGTGAAGCATCAGCAGGAAGAATGGGTAAATTGTGGCACCCTGACACTTAGTATGCCTCAGTATGCCTACGTGTGCACTAAACATTTTGTCACTGTTAAAGGTGTACTATGTAACTTTGCCGTCCGCTAGAGGGCGCCTGTTCAAAACAAAGGCGTAGTTTGATGATGTCAAATTTGAGCGCAGAATCTTGGGACATGTGGTCTTCACCTCACAGCCGGTGGAAAAGAATCGGGATAGGACTCGGGCAGAAATCATGTTCATGGATGCGGTTATCAGCTTTACTGTAGTATGAAGCAGAGCAGGGGCGAGTGCTGTGGTAAAGTCGAGTAAAGCCGCTGGAGAGATTGTTACACAAAACACATGGCTCGAGAGCAGCAGGACGTTAACTATGACGGGACACAGTCACCGGCGCAATCTCCGCTTTTCCGGTCACGAGTATGCGGTAACACAGCTCTGTTTATTATATTAGATACATTTAAGTGTGTTTAAAATTATGTTATGACGTTACTCTGTGCGTTCGATCGGCGGCTGCTGTGACACTTGTTCACACTCCAGTGCAAGTAAAGCTTTTCTGCAAAATAAAACCGGAAACGAGGGTAACGCAGATATGACGCAATTGACAGGCGACTCCCTTCCCTCACACGCTATGCTCACACGTCCCGGTTCATTGGTAAAAATAGCGATTTTCTTACAATTTACAAATAGTTGGAAACAGCTGAATAAAATATATAACACTGGCCTGGTGGATTTTGGATATTTGACTGCAAAAATCCTACCTTTAAGGCAAATATCCAAATGTCAGTTTTATATATTATATTTCCTGTCGCTGATTGCGTTCCCCTCCAGTGGGCAGAGTTCTCAGTGTAATATAACATGTCATGCTCTGTCTCAATTGCCTGTATCCACTTTTGTGTCCTTAAACACTTGTTTTTTGGGCTGACAGCTTGTAAAAACTTCTGGGTTTTTGGTTCTAGGCTTTTTAGCTTGTTTGCGGTACATCTTGTCACATAGCAGGTTTTGGACATTGTTCTGTTTTTTGTTACAAGTCAGAAATGACAAGGAGGCAGCCTCACGCAATACGAAGTCAATGGAGAGCAATGGACTGTTTCCCCCCGCGGCGGGTATGGTTTTCAGATTATGACGGCCGTCGCTCTGTTGCTATAATACTTCATTCCTTCGAACAGGCAGCAAAATATACTGCAAGATGGAAAATGAGGAAAGAACTTGAGTGAAGGGTGTGTGTGCACATATGACCCTCACCTCCTCTCAAAAGCTCAGTGTGCAGGTAGGCCAGTCCTCTCGTGAGCGAATGCGCCAGACGACAGCAGCTAACCCAGTCCAACGTGTGCAGACTCAGGTACCGACACAGAGAGCCCTACAAAAACACACAATACAGTTAAACTAGTGCACACACACACAGACACACACACACACACACACACATATATATACACTTATACACACACAACCTGTAACTGCTGAAACACATCACTAAAAGGGTTGTAAAAGAACATGGGCATGATTGCAGGAAGACCTCTTGCAGAAAATAAGAGCTGTGCTTTTAATACTGTTCTGCAACAACAATCTGTTCACATCAATGTTGTTTTTATTTCGTCGAACTCAGCATTGCTTTTACATCAGCATTTCAAATCTCAGTGGAGCAGATATGAAGCTTATGAAGCTCTTGAATAATGAATTTGAGCTTCAACAAAGTTGTAATGTAAAGCCGCCTACAACTAATTACTGTCTCTGGGGTATTTAGGCAACGCAATTAAAACTAGTCAACAAACAGCACTGCACATAACAGAGAATTTTTCCCCCAAACTTACCTACAAATAACACTGTATATTAGATTTGATTAGTTTTAACAGGATTTGAACGTACAGAACCACAAGAGCTGCTGTAAAGAGGCGGGTGCAATTATGTGTGTTGGAGAAATATCAATTACTGTCAAACTGAGAACAAATTCATGGTGGGGCAAATAGTTACTTAGTTAACTGACACTATGGCATGCAGCGTGTACCGTTGAATTGTTATGTCACCTAAGGTCATTGTCCGGATGACAAGATTTTGAAATAAAGTGACGAATAATCGAGGCTGACAACTGGGAAAAGAGACAATTACAGATTTGTATTTAGGTTGAGCACTGCAACCAATCACAGGTGGGTTTATTGAAAGCAATAACCAATCAAATTAGTCTAAAAAAATGCGATGCAGTTTTTGCATTTCTAAATTCTAAATTAATTAATTAAATATTGTATTAAATAAAATTAATTAAAACATGACATATGTCCCTATACAAAGCAAATATTTACATGTAAATTCTATTGATCAAAATAAAAAAATTAAAAAAACGAGGTAATATTATAATATGGTTACAATATATTTTTTCAATAACCATTTTTATTATTATTATTAACATATAAGGTAACATTATGTTTACAATAACAAACCTCAAATTACAGGTTAACATATAAGGTAATATGGTTAAAATATAAGTTATATTTTATGCATATTATTAAACCTCAAATGTTATTTTATTTTTTGTTGTTGATTTTATTTATATTGTATTGTGTTTAGTTACATCGCAAACTGCCTCTGTATTAAACTGAGCTACCCATAACAACACAGATCAAGAGATTTTTGACCCATCATCTAGGATGGAGGGGTACAAGAGAAAACAAACAGACTGCAGGGCGCTCTGGGTAGTGGAATGATTTTCTACCTGTAAGTGTACATCAGAGCCATAAAAGCCAATCACTTTCCCTTAAGCCCTGCCTGAGTCTCCGTGTTACCATAGCGACAGGGAAAAATGATGTTATCCCCGGACACTGGCCCTGGCATTCCTTCTTTCTAACGATGTGTGACAGACAGAACATTGACTGATACAGACACAGGCCTTGCTCCAAAACCTAGGTAGCTGCTTTTCTGTCTAATGTATAAATAAGCAGCTGTCTTCTAAGGCAGCATTCTAACCGACATGGAACCCCTTTAGTTATGATTCAGAGCTCTTTTCGGGCACACAAACCTGCAAAAATTGCTCCTCATGTGAAGTTCAAAGAAGACTTGACTTCATCAACTGATTTCATTGATGACTTTATTATATTACGAAGCAAAAGACAGGACTCTCTGATAGTCTTCTAAACTCTTCTAATCATACTTTTTTTAACACTGGCTGAATAATTTTAACTGACATTTCAAATTTAGAATTTGGACTATAAAACAACTTCTTTTATAATATCCATCTTGTTGTTTACACTAGTGCATTTTCTTTTTAAAACCCATAACTTCTGCTACGGTTACACCTTGCGTACCTCGAAAACTGTGACTTTTAGAAAAGTTGCAGACCTCGTTTTAATTTGAAAACTCTAGAGGCCTGTTGCATGAAGCTAGCTGAACAAACTCTGAGTTTCAGAGTAGGTTTAGAGTTGACAAATCCAGATAAATCCAACCTGGTTTAGATCAAGTTGAATGGTTTCTCAAAGCTTGGTATAAACTTTCTCTGTCAACTCAGGTTTAATCCAGAGTTTGTGATTAACTCTGAAGCGCGTGCACCTGAAAGTGTGACACATGCGGCAAACAGCCAATCACAGTGTCCGTTTGTTTCACTTCTCGCAAGAGAGATGGCGCAATTCACTTCTCTTCTGAAGATTGAGAGATCGTTATCATGAAAATAAATGCGTTTACAAAGCAGAAATAAACACTGCAGCGAAAGTTTGAGAAGCCATGAAAGAATATCTGACTATATCAATGCATGATGTGAATCAAATAAATATGCCAATAATTATAGGTTCACAAAGAGCTCAAATGAATACACGTTTAAAATAATCATGAATGCATGTATTATATTTATATTAATATTTGGCTACTTATCAATTATTTATATGAATATTATATTAATTAAAAATAATTATAATTCATATAATATAAATATAATAAATAATTAGCACCAAAGGAAGAGCAATTGTGTCTCTAACGTTTTTTTCGTTGCAGCTGATTGGGTCCAGTTTGGGTTTGTGATCTCAAACCCAGAATAAAAGCTGCTCCAGAGCAGGTTAGCTGTGTAGTGTAAGTTACCATGGTGATGAACTCTGCTAAAAACCAATCCACCTTCTTGAGCCCGAAAAACCTGAGTTTGCTCAAACTAAACTTGAACTTACCTGGGTAGCAACTGAAACCAGCTTTGTGCAACAGGCCACAAGGGAGTTTTTCAGTGTAGACGGACCAAAACAGAGACTTCTGAAAACGAACGCATGACTGCCTACATTAGCTCCCTGCTTGGGTCTTCTGGATCATTGTGTATCCTTCCTTGATTTATCATGTCTGTATCATATGACCATTACGCTAACAGAACATGACAATAACAGACCTGAGCCGTCTCTCTCAACGGCTCTGTGATAGACCAACCTCGACGACCGTGTAAACAATAACATGGAGACGGGACTGCAAGCTTTGCTGACTGTGTTGTCCTTTGCAGCAGCATTGTGCGGTTAAACACTGCACTTTATAATACTGAAGTTGCCTACATGCGCAAGAGGCAAGCTATTATTAAAGCAATCGGCAACTCATTACACTTTTATGCGCATACCCGGTGTGGACATGTAGTCGAGTAGTGTGGACGGAGATTGTTTCTGAAACGCAATAAAAACAAAGATGAAGGTTTTTAACTCCAACCGTTGCAGTCTGCCAGTCGTATAACGCATGTCAATAGGAACAGTTTAGAGTATGAGAGCTATGACAGTAAAAAAAACAGACATATGAATCCATTTTAAACCCTGCGGCTTGTGACGAGAACCCGAACAGTTTTTATATAATTTTTTACCTCAAACTTTATACATCGCCATCACTGCCTGTAAAATTACACGATATGGCGTAGAGAGATACGCACAAGAGATCACTTCCGCTGCTTGTATCCCATTGAGATATGCTGTATCATATAATTAGACCTCACTCGCCGGAAGGGATGACGCGCTCGCGGCTTTTGTACATAGTGTTGTATTTGAGGTAAAAAATTATATAAATACTGTTTGGTTTCTCTCAAAAAACGATCGTTTCATGTCTTAAGACATCAATGTATCGTCACAAGCTGCAGGGTTTAATATGGATTCATATGTCTATGTTTTTTTACTCTCATAGCTCTAATACTCTAAACAATCCTATTGACATGCACACTGCAACGGTTAGAGATAAAATTCGTCATTTGTGTTCTACTGAAGAAACAAAGACACCTACATCTTGGATGCCCTGGGGGTAAGCAGACAAACATCAAATTTTCATTTTTGGGTGAACTGGACATAGCCTAACTAAAGCCAGTTTTTAATATCCAGCAGGACTTGACATCATTTTTGGTAGGAAAACAAGAGCACAAACATTATTGCACAAGTATTAGCAATGGGTTGCATGAATTATGTGCATTATTAGTTGCTTTTGTCTCACTCTAAAACTTTTCAAACATGGTTAAGAATTAACTTCAATTTGACACCCTTGTGTAATTCTCAATAACTCACTAAACAGTGGCTAACCTTAGCTTATTTCCATCTAGTTAATTTGCAACTATGTATATAATTATGTTTTAATAAAAAAATATGTGTGAAACAACACATCTATAATAATTTGTTTCAAATGGTACAGCATATCAAGATTAACCTAAAGAGTCTTTAGATTCAGCCTACAGTTAACCTTTAATTCATGTCTAAATGAAGTGAACATTCACCTACAAGGGTTTTTCCTGTACTTTGGCTCTAGGCTATGAGTTCATTTTATAATTCATACAGCAGAAGTGAAAAAGGGCAAGAGCAAACACAGCACTGTCTCAAAAAGTGTTGTCTGTCTGCAGCCAGACACAATAAAGGAGTGTCTCATTCCTCACTGCCATTCAAAAGGCCCAGGCGGGTAGAACAGTCGCACTCACAGACAAACCTGCGAGTTATAACATGTCAAACAGGAATGTCAGGAAAACAAGTTGCACAGAATCGGGGATTGGAGAGTTCTCAAAGCTGAGGGAGGAAGGACTGAGACTGAATTGCACCTGTTGATATTGGCATGTGCTGTCTGCATTGTTTTAGCACCTGAATTAAGGAATTATGCAAATCGGATAACAGCACAAACATGTCCAAAGAATTTGTGCGGAGGGGAAATTTAAACTCTGTAATTCCCCATCTTGCAGCCTGGTTTTGAGTGCGAGGTTTTCGAGGATGCTTCAGACTACTGCAATCTGGCATACTTTACCAGGACTGTAAAGCCTTGCTTGTGCAATCCAGACACCTATATAGACTATTTATGAAGCTGAACGTGCACTCGAATGCTAATATACCCAGTTATAACACTCTTCTGCATCATCTTGTCATCATTTGATAAATAATTGCTTCTGTGATCAATGTGCAAACATTCAGTTTACTGGCTGCTTTTCGCAGACATTATTAATGCAGTGTTAATTGTGCCAGGCAAAAGGTGCTAAGTTTTGTCAAGAAGAAGAATCTATAAAAAAAGCCTTATTCAAGAAAGAAAGAAGGGATGTTTTTGTTAAAAAAAAAGTGACAATGAATCATTTAAAAACAGTGGCATAGAGTGCTAAGTCCTAAAACCCTAAATTTAATTCCAGTTCCATTGTCCAATGTTTTTTTTTATTTTTTATGGTTGAATAAGGTCTGTGGTTAATTCAAATTCAAATATATTTGTATAGCGCTTTTCACAATACACATTGTTTCAAAGCAGCCTTAACACAAGTTCAAGACACTTACTTCATTACACTTTATTCTACAACATAAAATATATCAGTATATTACTTGTGTTTTTGTTTTAAGATTTTACATCTTGAAAATGGTGTGCAAGTGGCTAAATGGGAATACAGAGGTTGACGTGGACATTAAACAGAAAATTAGTCTACACACTAGTCAACTTTTACAGCCAGGTTTTGTTTATACTCATACTCTCGCTAACTATTCTGACTCCAACTTTTGGTTTTAATTAAGATTGAAAGAAATCGGAATCTTAAGCTGCGTTCACACTGCCAGTGACATTGTCGCTGCATGTTGCCGGTGACTGGTTGTAAGGTCGCTAGTGGGCGTTCCCAATACTAGTACACTAAATTAGTTTTATTGCCACTAAAAACAAACATTTTGGACAGAATTTTGGAAAGACTTAGGCATGATTGCACAGACAAGGTTTAGATTAAGACAGGAGTAGGCCTTAGTAAAGTTCGGACATAAACATTTTATCTTCATTATAAACCCATTACTGGTGTACATCTTGAGACAAAACAATGGCACTGACATATTCATAGATAATGTCAGTGCAAGTTGCTTTCAGTTAAAACAGCTCAAACATGCATTTTAGTCTGGGACTAGGATTAGGCATTGTCTGTGAAACATGCATAAATGGAATCACTACATAAAATGCTTAATATTAAAGATGACATTTACAAGAAACAGGGAGTGCTTTTTGTTGTCATGGTTGTTTATCTGGAGGGCAAGCGCCGCTCTATCTGGGTTCACGTAACCATTCAGGTTCAGAGTCAGTAGGGAGTACCACGGTTGTTGCTCCCGAAAGTCGCTCTACATTTGCTCTACAAGTTAAGCATATCTCAACTTTGTTGTGTCACACTTCACATGCCTACATCCTGTCACTCGTGTCCCTGCTCCATTGAACTGAATGGGATCGTGTCACTTTGTTTATACGCGTCGTTGGTAGTGTGAATGCAGCTTTAATGGTGATGATGCTAAAGTCATGTGACCATGTGTAGTTCGTTTATAGCCTAACATTAACTTTTTACCTCTGGTGATTGTCACAGAGCTTATTTTCAGCCATAATCCAAACGAATTGTTAGGTACAATGTACTTATTGTGTTCATGTTGCACTGCAAATTACTTTTGCTGCTATTGAAGTGGGATACAGGTAAGGTTAGGGATTTGGTGGTTTAAGGGTGGGTTAATAGGGAATGGGAAGGGTCAACAGTGTAATTATAGATGTATGTACACAATAAGTGCATTGTATGAAATGATTCATTTAAACGTTAGTAAAGTTATTATAGACAAAAGTGGGACCAGAGAATAAAACAGAGAAATTTGTGCTAAAATATGGAGCAAGTCATAGAGAGAGAGAGAGAGAGAGAGAGAGAGAGAGAGACAAACAGGCACAGGGACGGCTAAAACACAAAGCCGACATCCAAGTCACCCTTCTCATGCTGCCTGCTGGAAATCCATCTGAATCATGGATAAAAATATCTAGCCAGATAGCAGCAGGACATTCAATTCCACTCCCGACTTTGACCGAAATAGTCAGGAGAGACCAATGAAACAAGGAGATGAGGAATAAAGGACAGATGAAGGTAAAATGTGGAAAACTACACCAAGCAGGGCAGCCAGGCACCAGAGCCGTGTCACATACAACTTTAAGGATGAGAGAATGAGGGCTTGTACTAGATCAATACTTACATGAGGGTAGTACTCCATGACCAGCAGGTACTCCATCCGCCCATCTGCCGTGAGACGCTCATCGCCAACGATAAAACGAGCAATGTTCTCATGCTCCAGAAGAGGGATTCGGTAAATGGAGCGCTCATTCACAAAGTTTTGCCGATTGGCATAGGTAAACACTTTTACAGCAACTGGGCGTTCATCGAGCGATCCTTTATAGACAGAACCATAGCGCCCTCGACCAATCAACTGCAATAAAACAAATATTCAGGAGTGAATTCTAGCAGATGTTACATGATAAATACAGATGGTTCAAGTTCATTCAATTCAAAATCCAAATATGATCATTTCTGCACATATTTGATGGCAGCTAGAAGAGCTAAACTCACTTCGAGGAGCTTTAGACTGTCTAAATCCAGAGACGGTTCTGACGGTGCGGCCTCTATCATGTCCATATTGTGCAGGCCCTGTTTACACTCGCCTGTAACAAACACAGTACGCACAACAACACGCCAACATTATTACGCGACCTTCATTTGCAAACAGCAAATCATAACGCAGAGCACTGAATCTCACCCATCATCATGCGATAGCCGAAGAACAGCGCCACAATCAGGACCGCTACTATGGAGACAGTCGCGAGGGCGATGAAGATGGCCTCATCTCTGTGTAAAGGCTGTTGATCTTCTGAAGGAAGAGAGAAGAGCCCAGAAGAAAGAGAGGCACGTGAGACATTCAATCGTAATTTGCATTCAAGCTCATATTTAGTGTCTTTGTGTCTGAAACACCTGAATTTGATATGGAATGTTGAAAAATGAATTAACATACTGTCCCAGAAAATTATATTGTAAAAGGGAACGACAATTATACACTGTACATTAATACACGTATAATTGAAGTCTATGGGGAAAGACATTCCGGAGGTTTTATCAGCAGAAATTAATTCTTTAAAGCAAAAATGTGTTCTTTGAACTGTAAATCATTTTGGTTAATAAGCAACCATGTTACACTATTCACATACAGTAACACATACACTATAGTTCAATAGTTGTTAAGGGTTTTGCAAAAAGTCTCTTCAGCTCACCAAGGCTGCATTTATTTGATCAAAAACTGAAATATTGTGAAAATAACCATTTTCTATTTCATTATATTTTTAAATATATTATTATATTCCTGTGATGCAAAGCTGAATTTTCAGCATCATTACTCCAGTCTTTAGTGTCACATGATCCTTCAAAAATCATTCCAATATGCTGATTTGCTGCTCAAAAACATTTCTCATGATTATTAAAGATGAAAATATTTATTTGGAAACTGTGATACATATTTTTCACAATTCTTTGATAAATAGAAAGTTCACAAGAATACTATTTCTCTGAAATATAAACATTTTGTAACATTAAATTATGTCTTTACCATCACTTTAAATGTATTTAATGTGCCCTTGTTGAATTTATTTGATTTATTTACCCAAACATTTGAATAGTGTATAGTGTATACTTTGCTCAAGTGACTATACTTTCTAGTGTGTATATGAATGTTTATCCCGGTCGTAAAACTCATATTTAACATGTATGAATCCAAAACATTCATTCAATCCTTCCACACAATGTGTAGCAACTTCATGCGGATCTGCTCGTGATTTGGTCAATCCTGAACGCACACAAATCTGTCCACAAGTTATAACACTAACAGTCCACCCAGCAAGAGAAATTTTATCTTCTGAAAAAAATTCACAGTTGGAAATGAGAAGTCTGAAAATGTTCTGGTCTGTCATGTACGTGAGCCATACAGACTCCTGCCTCCCAAAATCCAATTAAACCCAGCGCTAGCTTTCTTTAGCTTTTGATTCTTTTCACTTTCTCCATTTTCTCACTCCGCTTCAGACACAGACATGTCCTTGCATACAAGAGTGAGAGCTTCAAGGCAAGAGAGCCTCTCTCACACAAAAAGAGCTAAAGAGAAAGAAAGATGAGTGGGAATGATAAAACCACAGCTATGGACTTCGGTTTCAAGCCGAGAGAAAGAGAACAAACGCTTAAAATGTCAGGACAGCCTCTTCAAACCAACTACGATCACAAAAATGCTGTGAGTTGAAGATTAAATGTACCTTCAGATTAAACCGATCTTAAAATGTTGTGCATGCTTACATGTTTAAATTTATTTTAGGATTGATGCATGCAGAATACAGCAGGAAAAGTGGAATTTAGCTGTGTTAATCTTCAACACAATGAATGCAGATGTATGGGATAAAATATAAAAGCAAATCCACACTTTTGTCCATATTTTTGAGCTGGACCCTCCCAGGTCCATTGCAGCAGCTAGAACAGCGCGGCTCAGAAAGGTTTGGGTTTCTCAAGACAGATCAATAAATACGAGATTTAAACCACAGCAGTGCGTCAGTCTGCAAGCCGGTGTTCGCTTCTGGAAAGTGAGCTCTCACACACACTCATAGCCACGCTCGTTTAACGCTCAGAGGATAAAACACAGGCATTTATAGGTATCGACGTAAAAAACAGCTCTCTCATTCTCATATATACATAGACACTGTTTACATGTCTTGGAGCCGCCAGCATTTAGCTCGGAGGCAGAATGTCTGAGTGTCCCTCCCTCTTCCAGACTACGACAACAATCCTGTTGTACTTCCTGTGTGTCTCCCTCCAGCCCTGCATCCATTATGAGAGCTCTCCTTCCTTTCTCACGTCTCCATATTTTCATATACTACCGGTCAAAATTTTAAATAATTTCTTAATGTTTCTGAAAGAAGTACTTTATGCTCACCAGGACTGCATGTATTTGCAACACAAATCTGAGAAATGTTATTACAATTTAATAAAACAGTTTTCTATTTGAATCTATTTAAAATGTATTTTATTCCTGTGCTGTGAAGTTTCAGCATCATTACTCCAGTCTTCAGTCACATGATACTTTAGAAATCCTTCTAATATGCATTAAACATGTATTATTATTATCAATGTTGTATTTTTGTGGAAAATAGTGTGAATGTTAGTGTAATACTTTTTTTAAATTATTAATACTTTTATTCCGTAAAAATGCATTAAATTGATCTAAAGTGACAGTAAAGACATTTATGATACAAAGTATTTCTATTTTAAATAAATGCTTTTAAACTTTGGATTCAAAGAATCCTGAAAAAAGTATCATGGTTATTAAGCAGCTAAAACTTTTTTCAACATGGATAATAAGAACCATTAATAATACTGTATAATATTACTGTATTTTTTTATCAAATAAGTGCAGCATTGGTAATCATAAGAGACTTTTTTTCAAAACATAATATATCCATCAAATATTCTGGATTGAATTTAAGGATTATACTATTATATTATTTGAATATCCATAAAATGCAGTAAATGTCTTTGTCTTACATGGACCTGTTGATATAAAAACATGCTTTGTCTTTATATTTCTTTTAAATTTCTGAGCCAAATCTCAAAATTGTCCTATGGTGTGACTGTCTGCATGGTTCAATAAATTACAACTTTTATAATTTAAAAAAAAAAGCATACAAATGTTAATAAATACCTCAGGCAATAAATACCTTTTACAAGTGTCTATTTTATGACGATAATTTTTTTCCATCCATATATTTCTAATAGCTAGGGACTTAATACATTTTTTCATTGAAAACCATGTCCTCCGGTGGGACACCATATCCTGATTTTAAAGTTATATTACCTGAAGGACCTCATTTAAGGTCACGTCACTGTGAAGCCCATAACGTCCACATGGTAATGTCAGAATTGTTCAAATATTTAAATTTTTTGGAACCACTATAAAAGTGTTAATGTCAGTTGTCCTTTGTTGGGACACCCCTATATTCTTAATTCTTTCTGTCACACCATAGGACACATTTCAGTAAAAATTTTCAAAAAACAGTGAAAGAATTGACAAAGTTAGTGACCCCTTATATTTTCTCAAACTTTTTCTCAAAAAAATGTATTCAAAAGTGGTGTTTTACATGTATTTATTGTTTACTGCTTATTTGTCAACTACCCATTAGCATTTCTGAGTATCCCCGGCAACAGTGAAATAAGTGCATTAAAACAGTGTATTGAACATATCTTCTGCAAAGAACAGAAGACCTTCAAGGGGACTCATGATGTGATACATTTAAAGAGTGTGTTTCTCTGTGTAGACACATGCTTGTCCTCGCATCACGCATGGATCTGATCTTCTGTCCTTCACTTTCTTTGAGACCGATCATCAGAACAAATGCAGTTTCCCTGGGTAACCAGAACTCTTCTGTGATTTCACCGACTCCCACTCATGATGCCTGGCAACAGTACGCAGTCACTCACAACCTTCCTGCAATAAAGTCTGACTTGCCTAAATTTCCTCATGTTCTCTTTTTTCTATTTGTGTCATCGCTTTATGGGATTAAAGAGACAGCACTAAAATATGCTTTTAAAGTTATTAAAAGTTAAACGCACGCACACAGGAAAAACAATCTTACCACTGCACCATTTGAAATTAAAATGTTGTGGTTTATAGTCCACTACTAACTCTGAAGCCATATGAATATTTTAATACAGTCCTTAACATTGAAAACAATTAACTTATTCCAGAAATAGTATTACAATTGTTTCTTTTTAGGGAAAACAGACCAAAATACTGATGACTCATCCTGCACTACACAGAATTTTAGCCAATCAAATGCTCTCTAGAGTGAGAATGTCCCTCCCCCTACACATGGCAGTGATGTAACTAGAGACTTTTGGGTCATTTTTAACAATCTCTCAAGCTCTATTGTCTCACCTTTTTGTTTAACAGGAAACACCGGACAGAAAGCTGTACACGCCATGAAGATTTTAAAGGGATTCATCATTTACTTACACACACACATACCAACACACACACACACACACACACACACACACACACACACACACACACACACACACACACACACACACACACACACACACACACACACACACACACACACACACACACACACACACACACACACACACACACACACACACACACACACACACACACACACACACACACACACACACACACACACACACACACACACACACACACAGTTTATGTCTCTTCAGAATTAAACCGCTTGCTTTTATGAATGTTTCAAAGCATCAAATTTTTGGTTTGCATGGACTTTCAATTAATGCACACAAATCATGAAATGAATGCACACAAATCATATTAATTGTCTTCACTGCATTTCAAAGATGAATGAAAGTCATACAGGTTTGGAAAAGGTGAGGGTGAGTAAATTATAACTGAATTTTCTTTTTTGGGTGAACTTTAAATTAATTCTTATACAGAAGTACACACAGTCCATAATGATCAGTTTGTGCAAAGAGCAAAACAGAATTCTTACATTAAAATGTAAAATAGAGAGGGACAAAATATTAAATCAAGACTAGGGTGAGACACCTTAAAAACTGATTGTATGAAAGCACTAGAATGATGAATCATTTTTCTACCAAAGGGATTGTGATTGTATTGTGAATATGGTTACCACACAGGGTCTTTTCCAACAGACAGGCAGTCACATCTTAGATATGCATCAATCCATCATACAAAGCCCATGTGGGAGAATTTCATAGACTACCAACTCAGAGACATCAGGGAGACTCCAATGGGAGTCATTCATGAGCAGGCAGACTTTCATGCTGCCATTACATCAACAGGACTCAACATAACTACCTGAATGCCCCCACCAGCGAGGACAACGAAAGCCACTCAGTGGGAATTCTCTGGCCTACATTCAGATTTCAGTGTAGGATGGTGGGGAAGAGAGTGTGGGAGCCTGACAAACATCATCATCTTGTTCCAGACAAATACAATCTGCCTTTAACTTCAGATCCAAGACAGATCTACAGATGGCCACTTTCATGAAGGTGGGGCTTGCGACCGTTCAGAACACCCATAAAAAGGCCATAGCAAGTGTACAGCTACACACACAAAAAAACAGGCTGGCAAAAATTCACATGAATAGCTACGCTATAAAAAATAATTTGGGTTTGGTTTATCTATGATTTGGGAGCTCTTATTGCATTGCACTTTTATTCTTATTAGGGTTGCCCAATTAATCAAAATAAAACTGAATAGCAATATGCCTATACAGTCCCTGACTGTATCCATGCGGTTTGGCAAGGACTCATACAATTTATTGATGACGTCATCAGGAATAGCAAAGAAAGCAGTCTTGCATGCCTCCCAGATTTCATCAATATTCTTTGGTTTAGTCTTCCATGCTTCCTCTTTCATCCTACCCCACATATGCTCAATGATGTTCATGTCTGGTGACTGGGCTGGCCAATCCTAGAGCATCTTGATCTTCTTCGCCTTGAGGAACTTTGATGTGGAGATGGAAGAATGCGATGGAGCACCATCCTGCTGCAGAATTTGGCCTCTTTTATGGTTAGGAATATAAGAAGTATAAGATTTCTATTTTAGACTATTGAAGTTGCCTTCCACCCTGCAGATCTCTCGCACACCCTCATACTGGATATAACCCAGGACCATGATTTTTCCGCCACGAAACTTCACTGTTTTCTGGGTGAATTTCGGATCCATGCGGGCTCCAGTAGGCCTCCTGCAATATTTGCGGCGACTGTGGTGTAATTCAACAGAAGATTCATCTGAAAAATCCACCTTCTGGCACTTTTTAAGCATCCATCCTTTTAGCAGGCTGTGGGCTTTGGCAAATAACACACGGTTTTTCAATAGTCTTTTGTTTAGTGCTGGCTTCTGGGCACTGATTCGACCATGGAGGCCATTTCGAGACAGAATCCGACAAACTGTTCTGGTTGACACAGGGACTTCAGGTGACCAGGTCTCGTGGAGCTCTACTGCAGTGGAAAATGGGCTGGCCTTGGATTTTCGAGCCAACAAACGGTCCTCTCGAGCAGCTGTCTTGCAGGGTCTGCCTACCCTGGGTTTGTCATAAATGTCTCCAGTCTCTTCAAATCTTTTTTTTATCCTCTGTACTTGACGCTGAGACACTTTGAAGGTGTCTGCCACATCAGCAGTGGATCTGGTCTTTAGCCTCTTGATAATCAAAACTTTAGTCTCAGGGTGAATCTTAGGCATGTTTGCAGAGGTCTAGTTGCGGTTGATGTGAAGGTCTAGTGTACTGGGGTTCTTTTTATACACACCTGAGATCTAATTGATCCATTATTAGTCACAGGTGAAGCTCATATGACAAGGCGACAACACTTATGTCTTTGCAAAAATTGACTCAATGGGCTTTACCAAGCTGTGAATATTAGAACATTTTTTGACAGTTTCATTTTGCACTGAAACATTATTACAAAAGCTGTTGGGATTAAAATGAGCCATTTCTTGTAAAAAAAAAAATCTTGATAAGAAATATATTTCAGCGGCACTTCAGTTCAATTTGTACACAAGCGACAAGACTTTTGTCAGGGACTGTACATTTATACCACCACTTGCTGTTGAATGCTTGATTCTGATTGGCTGGCAAACGGTCTAGTAATTATTTTCCAGTAAATTATTTAAATGAGTTTAATTATTAGACCTTTATGAAGTAGCTCTGTTGACAACATTAGTTACATATCACTAAAATATCACAGTTATTTCAAAGGTCCTTAGAGATTACAACAAAAAATTTACTAAAAACTCACAAAGACACTGATCATGCAAACAAATCATAACATAAAAATGACATGCAAGACAAACAAGATTTGCAGGATTCTTTTTGTACACTTTGTGCACTTCTCTTTGCTTCTCGATACACTCGTGTTTTGAGTGATTCATAGGCCAAAAAAGAAAAAAAACACAAAGTGAGGTAGCATTGTTTCTATTTTCAAAATTTAGATATTTCAATAATTCTTTTGTCCACGATAATAGTGTAGTGAAAATCTCTATATTTTGAAAGCTCTAGTTGCACTCTAAATTGACTTTATAAGCCTATTTTACCTGCACTATTATTTGAATAGAGTTTCATCAAGCAAACTCATTCCCGGCTCTCAAAACACTCTTGCCATTCACTGTGTAAAGGTTAAGGTTAAAAGAGGCAAAGCTAATGAATGAATTAATTAAGGGAAAAGAGCAGATGCTTGTTCGCTCACAGCTCCGCTGGCAGACAGCTCATCAGCACAATAAAATGATGGACTCAATCTGGCGAGCACAAGCACAACTACAGCGTTTTTGGCACATACTGTTGTGGAATTTAATTCTTACAGGCACACACGCACACAGACACACACACACACTGCTGGATATCAGCTCGGTGGCACAACTCAGAGCAGAGCTTATATATAGGAAGGGCCCCGTTCTTATCTGCAACTGCATTAAAGCACAACAGTGACTGCCTGCTTTTTTCCCTATTAATTTTCTCCATAGGGATTGCAGATCAATAAAGTGTTCTAAGATATCTGTGCCCAAAGAGTTTCACCATCCACTAACATCCCTTGCATCTCCAATCATATTTATTAAACATTATGGCTAATTTATTTGTGCTCTCACATATCAATAAGGGAATAGTACCGCATCTACACCGGGCCATGCCGCTCGCGTGTTAGTTTAGTTTACCACATATTTACCTACCATTTACCATATTTACATAAAATAAGAAAAAAATCAGGTCGTATGGGCCTGGTGATTTGTTCTAGCAATAAAGCACGAAAATTGAGAGGAGAAAAAAGACGTGGAGAGAGACATGACAAAAGAGACAGACAAAATATCAGCAGGAGCTCTTATTCCGAAAAAAACGGGACAGATTTCATAGAGCAATATGAAGACAGCAGATGACAGATACACTGCAGAGACTCTGCATGTCTGTTTTAAAGAGATTGAAAGAGTAAAAGCAATGACCACAATACACAGAAGAAGATCTACAATTGATTGCAATGAATTATCTGTAAGGAAAAACTACAAACAAACAAACTAACTAACACACACCAGGATCAAACAGGAAAGTGTGATACCTGCATTGGGGTTTCGCAAACAAGAGAATACTAAAAATGTGCTTCCTTCCTATTAGTCATCAACAATCAATTCTCTTAAAGCTTATACAGCTCACATTATATCACAGGAAGCAGAAATGAATTGTGGTTCTATTTGACAGGGAAATTAATTATGTTTCACACCAATGTCACTACATGACAAAACAGTTTAAAGTCCGTGTGAAAGGTCTGGCACAGGCTAGACCGAAATGTTGAATAAAGGCGTTATTTTTGTTTGTTTTGCCCACAAGTATTCTCGTCGCTTTATAAAATTAAGGATGAACCACTGGAGTCACATGGGCTATTTTAACAATGTTTTTACGTTTCTGGACCTTGAAATGGTAATTAAACAGCTTTGTATGTAGGGGTCTGAGAGCTCTCGGATTTCATCAAAAATGTCTTCAATTGAGTTCGGTCTAGCCTGGCACAGACTATTAATGTGCACTTACAAAGTAAATAGTGTCAATTATGATGAACTCAGTGGTTCTCAACCAGGAGCCCAAACATCCTGAGACCTCAAGATGACTTGTTCTCCATGAGAACAACTGGTGTAATAATTTAAATAATAAAAAAGTAAATAAATCTTCACAATAAATCTATTTAGACTATTTTACATTTATTTTACAATAATTCACATCATTATCAGAACAAAAGTTTGCATATCTAAATGAATGGTTCAGTGTTTAAATAAATCGTTTTTTTTTTTTTTTTTTACTTCAACACGACTGAGAAGACTAGAGTCTAGAAAAGCTAAGCCTGACCTGCCAAAACTGTGGGCTGGGAATATTATGGCACTACTACATTTGAAATAACCAGCGGGAATGTGCGCCGATCATCAAAATAAATGGGATGAAGGATTCCAAATATAACAGGCATATCTAGTTCCACCGTGACATGGAGTTTTTCCTGTTTGGCTTTTGGCTTTTCTTGTCTTTTAAACAGTAGCTGTATAGAGGCTCTTTGATGCTCTTTGCGCCTATCAGGAAGACGCTTTCCGGCAGTTAGCAGTTTGGCAGCGACTGAGTCAAAAAGGCATTTCCTCTGTGGATAACCTACTCCTTTCTCCCACTTTCACTTCCTGTCCTGCTTTTTCTTTCTCTGTGCCTTTCTTTCTTATTCCATATGGATGGCTTTAATCCTCTCACCGCTGATTCAGTGTTCCTCTTAATTCATTTTTTATTCATGGTGACTGCTGTATTATTCCTGGCCGTCTGAGCCAACTGCAATTCACACCACTCTGACAAATAATCTCACAGAGAGCGACTGGATTTTCAATAAAGAAGAGAAATGGTGACAAAAACAGACTCGTTTGCATAAGTGAGTTACAGCGCAGGCCATAGATTACGCATAGGTGGGGGCGGAGACATTTCACGCTGATCCGAGACCGGTCTTTTTGTTGGTCATAATTTTTTTTCAACACAAAACAGCAAAACAATCTTGGGTTTGAGAAAGAAAGAGAGAGAGAGAGAGAGAGAGAGAGAGAGAAAGGGGGGGTATTTATTTGGGTATGCTGCAGGAGGATCTGCTTTCGCTACAGCAGCCACACCTGGACTGAACAAAGACACATGAAAAACAGGAGATGAATGGAGGAGAGTTCACACACCTTTTGACCACTACATTTACATGACCTGCATGAACATAGAATAAAATAAGTTTGCAAGATCAGATAAAAATAAGAGATAAAAAATAAGTTACAATGATGGTAATATATGTAAATGTATATGTAAATACTGTTGTCTCTTGTCATGTAGGATTTCAAAATATTTTTTACATTTCCATTGCACAGGCAGCCAAGATTCATTAAGAAGGAAGGAAGGAAGGAATAAAAGGCAGGAAGATAGGACGAAATTATTGGAAGGAACAAAAGGAAGTAATGAACGAAAGACTGATGTAACGGAACGAAGGAAAGAATGGAATGGAATGGAAGGAAGGAAGGAAGGAAGGAAGAGAGGAAGGAAGGAAGGAAGGAAGGAAGGAAGGAAGGAAGGAAGGAAGGAAGGATGGATGGAACGGAACAAAAGGAATGGAAGGAAGGAACGAACGAAAGGAAGGAAATTAAAGGAAGGAAATTAAAGATAGGAAGGAAGGAATGAAGGAAGGAAGGAAGGAACGAAAGGAAAGAAATGAACAGAAGGATGTAACAAAAGGAAAGAAGGAAGGAACGAAGGAAGGATGGAACATAAGGAAGGGATGGAAGGAAGAAATGAACAAAGGAAGGAACGAAAAAATAAACGAAAGGAATGAATGGAACGAACAAGGAAGGAAGGAAGGAATAAACTAAACAAAGGAACAAAAGGAATGAAAGAAAGGAAGAAATGAAAGGCAGGAAGGTAGGAAGGAATTGTTGGAAGGAACGAACGAAAGACTGATGGAACGGAAGGATGGAATGTAAGGAATGAATAAATGAATGAATGAATGAATGAAGGACTGAAGGAAAGGAATGAATGAATGAATGAATGAATGAATGAATGAATGAAGCGAGCGTACAAGCAAGGAAGAAATGACGGAAAGAAGGAAAGGAATGAATGAATGAATGAATGAATGAATGAATGAAGCGAGCGTACAAGCAAGGAAGAAATGACGGAAAGAAGGAAGGAAGGAAGGGTGGAAACATTAGGAAGGAAGAAATGAATGAAGGAAGGACGGAACGGAACAAAAGGAATGGAAGGAAGGAACGAAAGGAAAGAAAGGAAGGAAAATAAAAATAGGAAGGAAGGAAGGAAGGAACAAAAGGAAAGGAAAGAAAGAAAGATTTCTAGCCAATTCAATATTTGGGCATAACTAGAAACCTGTGTTCACTATAGAACTTCCCATGACCTTTAAATATTTTATTCATGACTTTTCCAGGCCTGAAAGTCACAGTTAAAGTCAAATATTTTGATGATATTGTCAGGTTTTCCATGACTGTAAAAATATTAATGGAAGTGAAGAAAATGTATAACTTTGACAGCTTACAGCTTTTTTGACATAAGATAATAGATGTGAAGATATATAAATGAATTCAAACGCCTAGCTCCGTCATTAGTATCAGTATCCGCCGTGAGCCAGGAAAATTGCTTCTTTAAAATAATAAGATAAAGGACAAAAGAACAATTGGTTTGCAAAACTAAAGCCAGCTCCTAAAGGCCTCATGAGCCTATGTTCCAGCCCGAACTTCATGTGTAGACAGGAAATACATCAGCACCGGACAAAAACACTTCACTTGTGCGGACATTTCATGGGGTCTTTAAAGATGACTTTCGAGTCTCAAATTCAAGAATTCCTATTTTCGATCAGAAGACAGGTCTTTTGAGCGTCTAGACATCTGTAGACCGATGTGCAGGGCGAGCACCGGGCTCAGGTTTCTCACAGCAGATTGTACGTCTGTGACCGTGAACCCTGTGACCTCAGATCTGTTGACCTCTGTGACCCCTGTCAGGGAGAAGCACGTCTGGAGTCCCCGGCGGAGAGAGTGCTGACAAGGCCATGAATCAGACACAGTCGACCTGTCTCAGCCCAGCGCCACGGCATCAGCCCCATCAATTACACCACCCGCTACGTTCCTCCAGCTGAATCAGTGTGACATATACAGAACACCTCCTTCTGTTCAGCCGCTGTGGCACGTCTCCTCGTTATGTGTGCTTTCCACATTCTCTTAGGCCATCAACATCGCTTCTAGCACACTGAAATGCATCAGAATGCAAATTAAAAACATGAAACTGCATTCTCAGTACTGCTGCACGGGCTGCTATAGTCAGATCAACTACAGCCAGTAGAGTAACAGTTTGAATCTTGCTGAGCAGGTTAGTTGAACTAAGAAGACAAAAAAGGCAGCACTCAAAATGGTGACTAGGAATCCAAGACCCACCTTTGGTTAAAAGAGCAAATGCGTATATAATAGAGACTTTGAAGAAAGAATTATTTGAGCTAAAAAGCTAAAGAATGAACACAACAATTTGAACACTGTCCAACTTTTGACATTTTGGGTCCTATCATACACCCATGGCAACGCAACGCTAGGTGCGACGCAAGTGTAAGTTTCAGCTCGACGCAGTTATCATTTTCACATCCAGCTCCACGTTGTTTAAACAGCAAATGCACTCGCGCCCGTCTGTTCGGTCAATGGGCGTGCTGGTCTGAAAACGAGGTGTGTTCGGGCACATCGTTGGCGTGGTGCTATTTTGAGGCAACTGAAAACAACTGCGCCATTGACCAACAAAAACCTGGTCTAAAGTCAACAGCGCAGTATTTTTTGTGTTATTTAAAGGGGCGAATACACTCTGCTTAATACACACACAGGGACACGCAGCAGCACACAAACAATTTTAAATATTAAAAATAAAAGTGATTTCTCTCTGGAGAAGTGTTCAGTCTTTCCACTTGCAAATTCCATCATGGTGCGGGCGCAATTGGCTTTTAAAGGGAATGGGAGATGAGACTCTGATTGGTTTATTGCAAGTTACGGCCAAAACACACCCATGACTCTTTAAGAGACTAGGTTCAACCCTTTCGGACTATGAGCCTGTCGTGCGTTAAACTAGCAAAATTGGATTCGGACACGCCCTAAGAGCACCTGCGCCATGCGCTTCAGACCATGCGCTCAGATCGTTAAAATAGGACCCTATGACTGTTTGGGGGCAGATTTTTAAAAATACTTTTATTCAGCAAGACTACACCAAATTGATGAAAAGTGACAGAAAAGACTTATAATGATACAAAAAAATTCCATTCTATTTTTATTAATTCCAATTTGATTTATTTCTAGATCAAAGAATCCAGAGAGAATGTTTTCAACATTGATAATAAGAAATATGGCTGCACGATATATCATTTTAGCATTGTTATCGCCATGTGTGCATTCGCGATAGTCACATTCCATGAAGTGCAATGTGATATGGATCATAATTGATCAGTGATCCGTACGGGCCAGCTGTGATCCGTTCCATGACAGCATATTGCTGCCATGGAAGCCATCAAAGAAACTGGGTCAGAGATCGCAGATTCTACCCGACCTAGAAAGCCTCTCCATTCATCTAAAAAACTCTATGAGCAAGAGCATATTAAAAGGCAGATAAATCAACTCATCAATTTACAGTGTAGCTTCTATTGTCAATTGTGCTCGCTCCGTTACGCGTCCTCAAGTTGGCAACTCGCATGAGCATCAAGTCTGAGGAGAAGGGGGGGCGGGGAAACAAAAAACTCCAGTACTTTGAATTTGGACTGCAGTACCTATTTTGGCAATCCTACATACCGCACCTTTAACCATCACAGAGATAGAGAAGTTTATCATTTGCATATGCTTTAAATGCTGTCAGTTTAAACATCAAGTACACACACACAGAGCTCCCATACAACGCGTGAACACCGAATTTAGTTCTGCTTTCTCTTCTTTTTGAGCTTGAATGGACACACAAATGCAAAATTAAGTCAAAATGCCCATTTCTGCGAGTAAGTCGGTTATGGGTTGTAAACAACTTAGAGAAATATAAGTTTACGACTTATATGTTTATTGGATCCGTGCATTCATCTTAAAGTGACAGAAGCCTATACCCGTAGATGTTTGTCACCAATGTTAATCAAACAATAAAAGAGATAGAAAAAATCACCTTTGTAACTTTAACAAAGCGGGATTTAATTTATTTCATTTATACAGCGAAGACTATGCAGTGTTACTTAACATTTGATTATTCAATTTCTATACCTCAATACTGTTAGATTTAGGCCTATCTGAAAAACAAAGCCATTCTTATTTCATTTTTATCTTTGTTCTGTTGCATTTATGCTGATTTATTATATTCTATGTAGATGGACTACCCTATAAAATCCCCCCAATCTTCCTAGAATTATTCATTCTTAACAAATAGAGCTATTCAAATCATCTGGTGAAATTGTTTTCATATCCCAATATATATTGTAGAAAAACTAAATATCGCAAAGTTTTTTCGATATCGTGTAGCCGTAATAAGAAATGTTTCTTGAGCAGTAAATCAGCATATCAGAATGATTTCTGAAAGATCATGTTTGCCATCACAGAAATAAATTATATTTTGAAAATATTATAATACATTTTTTTTAAATTGTAATAATATTTTACAATAGTACTGTTTTTACTGTATTTTTAATCAAATAATTGCAGCCTTGGTGAGCATCTTACAGAACTCACACATCTAAATGGCAGTGTATATAAAGATGGTTATTTGGAAAAGAGCTGTACTTGTATTATTGTAAATAGCTGCCCAATATGACTTGTCTATAAAGGGACTTGAATGATAACTCTGGTTTAATGCCACAGACATATGAAGGTAATATGACTACTAAGGTTTGTTATCACAGTAATGCAAGAAAGCATTTGAAGTACGTACAACAAGACGACACACTTGGCCAAGCATTTACATCTATATCTAAGCACTTGCGCAGACTCTGGTCTTAACAAGCATCTTAGTGAGTGAAACAATTTATCCAAAATCATTATCCTTAATTTTCCATCATGCAGAGACGTTCAATACTAATTCCCTTCATTTGTTAGTCCCAGGGGCAGATATTCAATACATGATCTTCAACACAAAAAAAGCAACTGCTCAAAGCTTTATGATGATAAAGAGACAGTCGATCAGCAGCGGCAGCAAGCTGAGGTGAAGGCTGGTGGATCTTCTGCCCTGTCACTATAGGCACTTGGCCATTTCATCTCACCTCCGCACAGTCTGTGCGCCGCCCACGTGTCCGCACATGTCGCAAACATACTAAAACAAACAATGATTGAAATATCTGCCTCAACATACACTCATACGCACCTCTAACGAACACAAACATGCTCAAACACAAACATAATGAAGAAAAGCTTTGTGTAAAATGTCATTCTTAAAGGGTTAGCAAAAAGTGACATTCTGTCATCATTTACTCACCCTCATGTCGTTCCACACCCGTATGACTTTAATATCTTCTTTTATGTTCCACGGAAGAAAGTAGTCATACAGGTTTGGAAAGACATAACGGTGAGCAAATGATGACAGAAGCACTTTAAGGGTCACGTTTTAGCGACTATTTGTTTGTCTGTTCACACCAGTGTTATATTAGTATTATATATTAGTGTTCATTTCAAAAGCTTTGTTCGTCCACTAGCTTTTTTCATGACTAAAACGAGACCATGACGAGACAACCCCAATGTCATTAAACGATAAATGTTACTATTATGTTACAAATGTTATGTTGTCTATATCAACATGCAATATCATTGACGAAAAAAGACGAGTTAAAAAAATAAATAAAACATAATCAAAACCATGTATGTTTTTTTTGATTGTTTTTTTAAATAAAAAATTAGACAAAATATTATAGACTGTTTTAAGCAAGCCTCTATGAGTGTTATGAGCCCTTTGTTCTGAGTGTAGTTGCCAGTTGGATAGGGACAGAGCATGATTATTATTAATACCTGAGGCCTCTGCCTATTTATGGGATGCTGGTGGCACTTCATTTTTGGCCTACCTCAGGAAAACCTGTTGTTGGTGGTTTTGGAGTTTGTTTTTCCTTTTCGTTTGTACAGGACAGTGAGTTTTGTTTGTTTGTTTGTTTGTTTAGTTATATTAGAATAGAGGGAAAGCATTGGTAAATAAGCTAACCCGGAAGATTCTTTTGTGTATATTCTTTTGTGTTTCTCGGGAGTTAGGAAAGCGTTTGAGTAGTAGTATAGATTAGTTAGCTAACCAGTCCTTATTTTAAGTTTTGTATAGGTTTATATCTTTCGTTGTTTTTTTTACATTCTGTTGGCAATACATTTGATCTTTTTCTTGCCCTGGCCTTTGTAGTTTCTTTTTTTTTTCTCTTCTGAACGGCTCTTCGTGTTGGACCCTATTTTGGGTCGTAACATAAATAGCCATTCAGGAAAGTAGCAAAACAAAAATCACAAAGGCCAGGGCAAGAAAAAGATAAATTTCATTGCCAACAGAAACAGTTGACATACTCATGATCATCAATTTCTCAAATGACAACAATCGCTGTGATTATCATTTTGAGCAAAATAATTGTGATGATCAATTCAACCATGCAGCATGACGAAAATGTGACCGAGTTTTCATTGACTCAATACATTTCGTCGAACAAACTTGACTAAACAAAAACAAAACAAGGTTAACTAAATATGATAAGTAAAAATAGCTGACAAAATTAACATTAATTTTATACTATTATATATTAATATTTGTATATTTCCAGATTTTAATTTTAGTTTAAGTTTTAGTAATTTTGTTATGTGCTTTTCTCAAAAAAATATATTTGACTTTATACATTTTTAGTAAGTACTTCAACTTCAACATATTTATCTTCAGTTGCTTGCCAAGGCAACATTTATAATGTATAAGTTTAAGTGTTGATCTAATTTATTTATTCTATTTCAGTTTTATTTAAAAAAAAAAAAAAACATTTAAAGGGATAGTTCACCCAAAATTGAAAAATTGATGTTTACCTGCTTACCCCCCGGGGATTCAAGATGTAGGTGTGTTTGTTTCTTCAGTAGAACACAAATGAAGACTTTTTAACTCCGTTGCTGTGTGTCATATAATGCATGTTAATGGGGTGTAATTTTATGGGAGTAAAAACACATAGACATAAGAATCCATATTAAACCCTGGGTTAAATCTGGTTGGTAAAAAGAATTACATACATACTGTTAGTTCTCTCAGAAGCTTGATCGTTTAGTGTGTCTTAAGACATCAGTAATAACCCACAGTACAGGTTTAATATGGATTCGTATGTCTGTGTTTTTTACTCTCAGAAAATTACACCCCATTGACATGTAATATATGACTGGCACACTGCAACGGTTGGAGTTAAAAATCTTCATTTAATGTTCAACTAAAGAACTGTTTCTATGAATGCCAGAGATGCAATGTTATCGAATTTTTGTTTTAGATGTTATCGCTTAATAGTTTTAGTTAACAATAACAACACTGGTTCACACTGATGCGACTTTTATTATTATTTGTTTTTTGATGGTGCCTAGTTAGGACAAAGTGTAACAGACTGACATTTTATTGACAGCTTAGCGTATCCCCACCCACCATAAAATCCCATTCTGCATAACTGTATTAAAATAAATCATGTCCTGAAATCCTGCCTGTTATTGTGTGGTATTGCAGCATTTTTGCATTTACTGTGGACAAACTAATTACATAGTTGCTGGAAACTCATTTCAACACACAGTCTCTTGTGGTGTAGTGCTTTAAAATAATATACACCGGAGGGCAGCTGCTTTTTGTCAATGAGAACAATGAGAGAGGAAAAGCTCCATCATAAACTAGAGCGGCCTAGAAAGCTTGTGTGAAAGGGTGGGATTTTAGCAGCCATTATACATGTCACCATGAAGAAGAGCAGAGAGGAGGATAGAGCACCGTATCAGAGAGAGGAGAGAAAACTCACTAAGTTATGGCCGGGGGGGAAGGGAGAAGAGGTGTGAAAAGAGAGGTGGAGGAGGTGTGTGAGTGTCAGGGAGATCATTCCCCCTGCGTAATTAAAACAGCTGCCAAGGTTAATCTATGCCTGATCGATCAGAGGCTTCTCACACTCAGTTCACAATCTTCAGCTGGGAGATCACACCGTCCATCTAAATGAAGCTTGCCGTGAACTTGTGTGTGTGACCGAAAGGAGTAGAGCGTTTCACATTTTCAGGTGTACAGCTTACAAAATCAGTGCAGTACAATGTCAGAGACTAGCAGATGTGCGCTCCTTCTTCTTCAGTGGATAATAACAGCCCTGTTTCACGGCAAGCCGAAAGCACAAATAAACGGCATGGAAGTGCGCAAACATTTTTCTGCACCAAATCTATCCACGGCAAGCCTGATGCAAATTATACATTTATATACATTTACAAATATAAAAAAATCTTAATGCCCTTTAGATATGCATGTAGACTGAAATGTGATCCCCCCCCCCCTAAAATTATTAGTGTGATGATGATAACACCCCCACATTTAACAGAAAAAAGGGTGGAAGATTTCATCTTTTCAAAGTCCCACTGTAATAAATAATTGTATGCCTTAAAACTCATCATTGATCACCAAAATGTTATATTTAAACATTATTTTCATGTGAAAAAAAATGTCTTCATGCCTTAAAATAGCTTGAATGTAACTCAACACCCTTGCTTCATTTAGTATGCGTGGATGAATATGCAAATTAGTCCCGCCTCCACTCACTCACACAAGCTCAGAGACCCACTCGCTCAACTTTTACTCAAGATACTGTAGTAAACACTGCGCAAAGGTTTCGCTCTTTACAACGTCAGACACATAACAGTAATGAATATGATTAACTTTTGCGTCACTACGTTATCAAACAGCTAATAATGTGTTGCTAATGTTACACAAACCATGTTCCCGATCCCCATCTCAGTCTGCCTTATAAAAATCAGAACGGCACATAGTTCATAATAGCATCATAATATACATCATATATACATGACACGATTTTTCACATCAACAGAAAAATATACCGGGATAACCTATCTTCCCTTGAGACCCCTCTGCTTCGCAGCGTAGTTAATGATATGCTAAACTCTGCCCACGCTTTGACGTGATTGGATACTAGGTAGTTGATTTCATACCGTGTTTTTTAGATTGCCTTTGGTTCACAGCAGTTTTAAAGAGAAAATACACAACAATGGTGTTGGCTTATGAATTTGCACATGGTTTGTCTTAAAGCATAATAAAAACACCACATAGACATGCAAACAACATTAAAAGCTAGATTTTCACCACAGGTTTTTTTTTTTAATCTTCTTGAGTGAAAGTCTGTGCTGTCACTCACATACTGCACGTCATACGTAAGACTAAAACAGTTCGGCACTGTAGCCCAGTGAGGTAGTTAAGAGTGTAGTGTGTTAATGTCAGAACAGCTGGGCACCGGCACAGCCTCGCTGCTCATCACAGTCAGCAGGTGTGCGCACATCCTCACACACACACACACACACATGAAAATAAACACTAACAATGTGCCTCTGTGATGCAGCAGAACAGCATGTTTGATGATACCCACAGTTTACACATTATCTAAAGCGATGTGTTAGCAGAATGAGTGCGTTTTTCCTCCTCCTGCTCTTGTTTAGCAAAATAAAAGAAACCGTGCCACCCTAATCTTTCTAAACTGTCGCTCACACGGATTTCAGAGGTTGGAAAGCTTGTGGCATTCAAAAGCGATTTCTCTTTTTGGAACGCAACACTTGCGTGCACAATTATGCACAATTACCATCAGTCCCGGGAATATGTTCACACGGAGGACGTCTTCACGTCTGCTGCTCTACAGGATTAAAAGTGAAATAATTCCTCCTGTCACAGCCTTTGGTTCTGGTGTGACATCCGCCTTCTGTTGAAATTCTTCTTTAAGCGCTTGTTTTTGTTGTGCCACCCATTTTCCAAGAGCTGAAAAGCTGCCATAAATGAGTACAAAAAAAAAATTAAATGAATCACCACAGCAGCTCTCCAAATAAATGGAAATGTAGAAAATGGGGTGAGGGAGCATTTCCAAATCTGCACTTCACTTATCTATAAAAAAACACTGTGTTCACGGAATAACACATCCGGTGCCGGGAATTTGGTGTTGGAGGAGTGAAAATATGGGTAAATGGATTATATAAAGATGTTGTTGTGACGATGTCAGCTGTCTTGCACTCAACGAGGAAGACATCAGCAACATGTGTGTGCAGACATTGTCCATCAATGCAAGTGTCTGTGCAATTTGCACAATGCTGCAGATTCTATTCGCATGTGCTGAGGACTGCCGATACTTTCAGTCTGATGTCTCTTGCTATGCGTGCTGGCATGTCCACAGACAGCGGCGAGAGACAGCTGCGGTGGGTGGGGTTTGGATGCAGTGCACCCTGCTGCCATACAGTGTAACGGGGAAAGGGAGGGTTTGACTGGCTCTTTGGTAGCGGTAAGGGGACAAGCGGTCTGGTGGTGTCTGAGGATACAAAAGACACATGTGCACGGGCATTCTGCCCGGTAACACTCGTTCGATTGGATGACATTGAGTCTCGAATATATTCTCAAACTCTGTGGCCTCTTCATGCAGGCATGGCGCCAAACGCGGGGCCCCCTCACCTACTTTAATGCATTCAACCTCTCATTATGTCTTTAGAGACAGATTCATTTGAATGTTGTTGTGCAAAGTTGATTTCCAGGGTCAAGCCTTCAAAGCTTAAACATGCATTCATTGAGAAGCCTGAAACCTTTTATTTTTCCATTATTGCCCAAATCAAAACGTGCTTCTCAAGGCTCTTCGCTTGAGGAGTTGTGCTAGGGGACAAATAGAAAAAGAGAGTAACAGGGGGAAAAGTGCACTGAAAAGAGGTGTGAGAAGCGAAGCAGCATGCAAATAACTCGCTATACAAAGTCTGACAGCCATTGATTTTTTCCCCTCGTATTTCACTCTATTTTTCACTGCATTGTTTGATTGCGTTTGCGGTGTGACTCATTTCGATCCTTTTAGCAGGGCCATCCGGCATTTCTTTAGATACACTCTCAAAGGCAACACAAAAGGAGAAAAAGAACTGAGAGAGTGAGCAAGAGAATGAGAGGGCACAAAGAAAGAGGTGGTTTTGTCCTGAAGTAAGGCATTAGACAGCTCTAGGAGAGTGAGGATGGGAAATTAAAGGTTGTATGGGTTAGTTGGAAGCAGGACTACATCTGAGAGGGACTCAGTATTTATTAACCATAGACACTATCAGGAAGAGCAGACTGGCAATTCATACTTTAAACAAATCCATGGAATTCACCCTTCACCGGGAGTTTGATTGACAGGCGATTTGACCAATTATAACATTAATAACATTCAACCTGTTGTATGGCCGCCATTTTGTCCGACAAACAAACCAGACAGTAGAGTGGACTTGAACTTGGAACATATTTCTACGGTTGAAACAACATACCTTCTGATGTTCATTCATGTTTATTTGGTGCTGTAACTAGTAGTAAAGAGGAAGAGAAGATCAGTTCATATGCCGCTTGAACTGAAAACAGCTGAGACTTATGGTGCTTTTTCACTACACAGTACAAGCTTGCCTCGACTTGACTCGCTTTTTTTGGTTTTCCACTTTGTAAAAGTTGTACCTGTACCTGCATCCAGGAACTTTTTTGCATATCACCTCCGGCGAGGTTCTGAGCGAGCTTGGGCTATACTAAAATGTGACGTGAAAACACCGCAGACTGCTGATTGGTCAGAGAGAATAGTCACACGCCAGACGGAGTATCCTGCGAGCCGAGCCGAGTCGAGCTGGTACTGGTAATGGAAAAGCGCCGTTCGTTTTATTCCAAAAGTAACCTGCTCCGTCTTGTCTGTTGTCTGTTGATGCGTTGGCAGGTTTTTTCACTGCGTGAGAACATTTACATGTGTACCAATAATGCAATTATTTCCAATAATCCAAGTAAATATATACTCAAAGTTCTTTTTCGTTCTTAGCTTAGGGTTAAAACGAATTTCGAAATACGTTAGCAGCGATTTACTGTTAGCGAACATCTGACGCTGCTCACTCGCATTTAGAATTATGAATATGTAAATACACAATTTCCTCTCTATAACAAAATAAACACAACATTGAGAAAACAGCAAGCATTTTCTTAATGAAGCATAAGAAAAGCATCTGATCCTGAATATGTTTGCACAATCCATGAATATGTTTGCACAATCTCTGCAATTCAGCACTCTAGTAAAGTCACGTCACGTTTATTTATATATCACTTTATACAATAGAATGTTTAAAATCCAACAGCTTTACCGTATTAAACATGAAAAACAGTCAGTGACTTGTTTCATTACAAGTACAACCTAATTTTATACTATAAAGCAGCTCTCTAGTGTTCATGTTTTCACTCGCGGACGACTGTCCTCAACCGACTATACAGGACAAATTAACCGGAAAAGATTTCTATGTAAAAGAAGGCGGAGCCTCCGCACACACCTACCTATTATGTCAACACGGACCAACATTAGTACAAAAGGTGTTTACCGGCTGTTTCGAACTCCCAAAACAGATGTTGTTCAAAATGACGTCACATCCGTTCGTTCTTCGAATTAGCTTGAAGTATATCAGGGCTTTAAAGACTGTAAGATGTTTAAATGACACAAGTGAACCCCTTCGACCCTGTTTACATGCAATTTTCATTATACTGATTATTTCTCCATGGTATTGGATTATTTTTATCGGCATTTTTCGCAAACTCACATACAGTAGGTTGGTTACTGGCCACCCTGTTAATCTACTGACATCAAATGCAAATCACATGTCTATGGACGTATTGGAAGGTTAATCTGCGGCGTAATGAACATCGTAATGCCGCTGTAACTGGGTTTGCCTATGCCGCAATGCGTTCTTCGCACCATCTCTGCATGAAGAAATGGAGCAGACAGTGAAGAGTATAGTGATTCAAAGTGGAGGGAAAACTTTAGAATGATGTCACGGAGTTCATTCATGAAGTTGAACAGCACACGGCATCCGTGTATAGGACTGAGCACATGGTCAGAGCGGTAACAATTAGATGAAGGTGTTTACAGGTTCTTCTAAAAAAATTAGCATATTGTGATAAAAGTTCATTATTTTCCATAATGTAATGATAAAAATTTAACTTTCATATATTTTAGATTCATTGCACACCAACTGAAATATTTCAGGTCTTTTATTGTTTTAATACTGATGATTTTGGCATACAGCTCATGAAAACCCAAAATCTCAAAAAATTCGCATATTTCATCCGACCAATAAAAAAAAGTGTTTTTAATACAAAAAAAGTAACCCTTCAAATAATTATGTTCAGTTATGCACTCAATACTTGGTCAGGAATCCTTTTGCAGAAATGACTGCTTCAATGCGGCGTGGCATTGAGGCAATCAGCCTGTGGCACTGCTGAGGTGTTATGGAGGCCCAGGATGCTTCGATAGCGGCCTTAAGCTCATCCAGAGTGTTGGGTCTTGCGTCTCTCAACTTTCTCTTCACAATATCCCACAGATTCTCTATGGGGTTTAGGTCAGGGGAGTTGGCAGGCCAATTGAGCACAGTAATACCATGGTCAGTAAACCATTTACCAGTGGTTTTGGCACTGTGAGCAGGTGCCAGGTCGTGCTGAAAAACTAAATATTCATCTTCATAAAGCTTTTCAGCAGATGGAAGTATGAAGTGCTCCAAAATCTCCTGATAGCTAGCTGCATTGACCCTGCCCTTGATAAAAACACAGTGGACCAACACCAGCAGCTGACATGGCACCCCAGACCATCACTGACTGTGGGTACTTGACACTGGACTTCAGACATTTTGGCATTTCCTTCTCCCAAGTCTTCCTCCAGACTCTGGCACCTTGATTTCCGAATGACATGCAAAATTTGAGCGACAGTCCAGTGCTGCTTCTCTGTAGCCCAGGTCAGGTGCTTCTGCCGCTGTTTCTGGTTCAAAAGTGGCTTGACCTGGGGAATGCGGCACCTGTAGCCCATTTCCTGCACACGCCTGTGCACGGTGGCTCTGGATGTTTCTACTCCAGACTCAGTCCACTGCTTCCGCAGGTCCCCCAAGGTCGGGAATGGGTCCTTCTCCACAATCTTCCTCAGGGTCCAGTCACCTCTTCTCAGCAGCATTTTTGCCACACTTTTCCTTCCCACAGACTTCCCACTGAGGTGCCTTGATACAGCACTCTGGGAACAGCCTATTTGTTCAGAAATTTCTTTCTGTGTCTTACCCTCTCGCTTGAGGGTGTCAATGATGGCCTTCTGGACAGCAGTCAGGTCGGCAGTCTTACCCATGATTGCGGTTTTAAAAGCCTCAGAAATCTTTTGCAGGTGTTTAGAGTTAATTAGTTGATTCAGATGATTAAGTGAATAGCTCGTTTAGAGAATCTTTTCATGATATGCTAATTTTTTGAGATGAGCTGTATGCCAAAATCATCAGTATTAAAACAATAAAAGACCTGAAATATTTCAGTTGGTGTGCAATGAATCTAAAATATATGAAAGTTTAATTTTTAACATTACATTATGGAAAATAATGAACTTTTATCACAATATGCTAATTTTTGAGAAGGACTAGTATATGCCTGTTTAAAATAGCCGTATACCACATATTTTTTTGTTTACTACGATTTTGAGCTGTATCACATTAGTTTAATCGCAGCATTATGTTTGCATGAGGTAAAGTTTTATCGCAATATTGCCAAAATCTCATGATAATCGCATTATGAGGATGCAACTAAACATACTCATTTTGTGTGGCGTGAGAGCTTGTCGGACGTAGTAACAGTAACTAAGAGATGCGGGTCTTTGTGAAGGGTCAATTGCAATGTTCAATATGATGGTTATAAGAGAGGAAGCCTGCCTTCCACTTAAAATTGCCGATTAACTTTTTGGTTGGTTCAACACCTGATTTGTTATAGTAGTACAGTAGGTGGTTTGCTGGTCTCCCAGTTTGGCCAAGCTGGTGTTCAACAAGTTTGTCACATGGTCTCTCAGCCTGAACAGCTGACAAGGGTCCAAAACCCTTGTAAAACGACCAAAAAGTCTAGTGAAAATGAACCAATTTGTTGGCCAAATTAAAAAAAAGCAAACATCTTTAAATTCAACAAAAATGACTACCTTGACCACTGGAAACCAAGCTAAGACCAGTAAACCAACTTAACTAAATATATGATATCACTGTTTTTTTTGTTGTTGTTGTTTTTTCTACATATTATTAGAAACATAATATTAGCAAAATGTTTTGGAAATTTCCTAGTACTCTTAGGGCCGTTGCCAAGATGATTGTCGAGCAAACTCTCTAATCTGATATTGGCTGAACACGTACCGCAGGGCTGCTTTTTAAAATAAGAACAATATTTGGTGACCTCAGAAGTTCACCTACGACTTTAACAGCATTATGGAATAATGAACAACTAGGGTGAATCTTAATATAATGAAATAGGTGATGGGAATTTGGGAATGGAGCTGGTGCTAATTCTAAAAGCTAAAGACAGCCACGAATGAACAATAGCTTATAGGCATACTTATATTTGAAAAAAAAGCTTAACAATACAAGAGAGCTACTTTACAACAACATGTGGGCATTTATTTTGAAAAGCCATGACCCCATGGACGAGAGGATGCTGACCTTCCATCGACTGCACAGGAGTCAATATGACTATTAGACTATTGAGTTTTCTTATCCAACATTCCAAAGCACAGTCAATACTGTAGTTAGTAGCAGAGAGTATAACAGAAAAGCCAACAGAGTCCACACCACACAGTGTGATTTATACAATCATTAAGACCAGAATTTCCCTCGATCCCATGATGCACCACATTCTTTATCAGCAGAGACAGATGAACACATTAAATGTAGTTAGCATTAATGTGTTTCTCAACAGTAAAATCATAGTCACCCACACACAGGTAATCTAATTTTAGTAATTGAGTACGTCGGCAACTGCCGAACACTAGTGCAAGTTCATTTTAGCAAGCATTTTCCTTTCTAGTGTTAATACTACAATAACAGAACTGTCACTTACAGTAAAGCTGTGGAAATGAGCTGATATAGGACAACAATCTTCTAAAAGAGTCCTCTAGAATATTAGAGATGTTCTCTTTGTGTGGTGGACTTAACCACTGCAATCTGATGCAGGGCTCCAGACTGCCAGTGCAAAAAAAACACTGGTGTGACCATCGCATTGCCCCACTGATGAGAGCTGCCATGTCTGTTGCACATAATCCATATGAGAAACATTAAATGGGAAACAAAAGTTGAACGAAACATGGACCGTTTATCAGCTAGGAGCAATAATAAACAGCAAGATGTTCTTGTGCACTGATCTCGATCACACGACCGTTACAACAAAGTGCTGAGAGATGCAGTGAGAAACTTTTGGGACTTTTTTAAGTGTTTCACCCTTTTTCCAACATTTCCAAAGCTAAAAGTACAAAAAAGACATTCATTAAATGGCACTTATTGACTTATTAGCCATTTCCACTCCTTAATATAAGAAAAAGTAGTCACAAAGTCTCATGAAAAACAAAGACCTTTCTTCAAATTGTGACTGAATTATACAAAAAGCAAGTAAAGAGTGCTCCTTTTATAATCACTGAAGCTGCCAGTCAGTTTAGTATGGTAGACTACAATTAATATGACTAGAATATTTCAATTTTTCCCTATAAAAAAAAAGTTTTTTGCATGTTACTGTTGTTAATAAAAGTTAATTTTATCTGCATCTCAATTCAAGCGCAGTGCTTTACTGTCAAATTTCCAATGAATAAACATAATAGTATTAGTAACTGCACTTAACAATAGTAATACGATTAAAATAACAAAACGCTACCAAATCAGGTGCTGCCGCCACCATCAGTAGAACTCTCAAATGTTAGTCTGGAGCCCTGTGATTATTTATATGAGAACATACAACATGCTCATATTTGAACATCAGCATGATTTATGTTGAGATTGATGACAATGGATCCTGCAATACCAGTTCTACTCTATCATAGAAATCTAATACGGGCGTTGACTCTCAGACGGTGGCACGGAGCATTCAGATGAGACCTAGAGGCGCAGAGGCCCTCTGTTTACTGTTTGCGGGACTTACGGGGGCTGGTCTTGGTGGGGCTAGGCACCCAGTTCTCTGTGAAGTTGACGTTGCACATGTTGGTGCTGCAACAGCAGAATCTGTAGGTGCCGTTCTGTATCTGCGACGGCGTGGTGGTAACCACACAACGGTCGTCATGGCAGTCCTGCTGGTCACCAATGTAAGTCCAACAGCCTGCGATGAAAAGATGCAGATGGTTGAGTGAATGAGAGTGACACACTGTAGAGTGAGTCTGTAAGAATGTTCAAGGGGAGGAAAAAAAGATGTGTGTGTGCGCGCATTTCAAGAACATTCTTATGATGATATATCATCAAAATTATATAATATAAATAATAATATATCATAAAAATAATATAATTAATATAATATAAAATTGTAATGTTATAATGAATTAGTTAAATATAATATAAAATTAAATAAACTAATATTCATTATCTATTTAATTAATTAATTAATACATATTATATGTATAATGTGAATTTTAATGAAACAATGAACATTAATTCAGCTTTTATTAATTAATCGTACTTAACCATCATATTTTTCATTTATTGAATGTCCTAATCTCAATCATGCAAACGTTTATTTAGGAGACTCTGGGTTTGGGTGCAGTTATTAGCTTCATTTAAAGGAATAGTTCAGTCAAGTTTCATTATTTACTTACACCTCATGTTGTGACAAACCAGTGCGCTGTCATTTTTCAGTGGGTAAGCTAAACATACAATAATAGTATACTTTGAAAAAACATTATGGCGGTAAATAATGAAACTCATTTTTGATTGAACTGTCCCTTAAAGAAAAACAGAAGTCAATCGAAGGTCCTCATAAGTATATATGCAGAAGTTTTTTGTGTGTTTGGGTTCATTCTGACCTTGTTTGACCAGTCGGATCTCGCCGTCATGGGTTTTCTCCCACAGGCCGTAGCAGCGGCTGCTCTTGCTGCAAAGGATGGTGTTATTTTCTCTGGTGATGTGCCAGTCACCAGCCACACTCTGTTCATCCACCTGCTGATGCTGGTCATTAAAAGCACACTCCCGCTCTCTCTCCTCACTCTGAGCAGCTGCAGAGACACAAAATAAAAAAAAATAGATAAGATTATTAACTGAACATGCAACATCCAGCAGGAACACTTCCTAGAGGCCTACATACGTAACATGAAAAAGGAAAGTGATCATTTCTTATTCCAGTCTCTTTAAAGCAAGTCAGTCCAGAGGGCAGCAATCTTGGCAACACCCCCAGCCCCAGGAGGCTATTATCTATACAGACAGCTACTTTAAAGTCGACAAGAAAATTCACCCTATGTATTTTTTAAATGCATCTTATCGTGAACGAAATCCATGTAATGTATGTTTCATTTTGAAAAATATTTTTGAGCTCACAATTTTTATCAATGTCAAAACTGGTCTTCCAGTGAAAAGGACTTCTCTGGTGACGTATGCAGGACTTTTCCAGTCATTCAGTCCGTTTAAACTCTGCCCATGCAAGCTCCGTTTTTGAACGCCCCATCTCAAAATCCAATCAATATAAAAGAAAAGATCTGTCTCTACTTCCATTTCATCAAAATGTTAATGGGGAAAGACCGACATCTCCAAAACAGAGCTTCATGGAATGGGTTTCCATGGCCGAGCAGCTGCATCCAAGCCTTACATCACCAAGTGCAATGCAAAGCGTCGGATGCAGTGGTGTAAAGCACGCCGCCACTGGACTCTAGAGCAGTGGAGATGTGTTCTCTGGAGTGACCAATCACGCTTCTCTGTCTGGCAATCTGATGGACGAGTCTGGGTTTGGCGGTTGCCAGGGAACAGTACTTGCCTGACTGCATTGTGCCAAGTGTAAAGTTTGGTGGAGCGGGGATTATGGTGTGGGGATGTTTTTCAGGGGTTGGGCTTGGCCCCTTATTACCAGTGAAAGTAACTCTTAATACTCTTCAGCATACAAAGACATTTTGGATAATTTCATGCTCCCAACTTTGTGGGAACAGTTTGGGGATAGCCTCTTCCTGTTCCAACATGCCTGCGCACCAGTGCACAAAGCAGTCCTGACCTCAACCCAATATAACACCTTTGGGATGAATTAGAGCGGAGACTGCAAGCCAGGCCTTCTCATCCAACATCAGTGCCTGACCACGCAAATGTGCTTCTAGAAGAATGGTCAAATTCCCATAAACACACTCCTTAACCTTGTGGAAAGCCTTCCCAGAAGAGTTGAAGCTGCAAATGGTGGGCCAACTCCATATTAAACCCTACAGATTAAAGGCAGGCGTGCCAAAACCTTTGGCAATATAGTGCATTTTTACTTTTTCAAAAACTTATTGAGCTCAAATCAAGTCAAAAACTCTTTCATTTTCAAACTAAATTTTTTTCATGTTGCACATTTTTACAAAATTTTATTTTGAAGTCCAAGTTTGTGTTAACTAATATTCAATGTTTTATTTGTTTGTTTTAAATAATTTAGGAATCATATTGTTTATCCTGCCTTCTTTTACTGTTAACAATAGCCATTATTTTTAACTGTATGAAATAAAAATACCTAATTTTGTAAAAAATAAAACATTTAAAAAACAAATAAATACTGTGTACACATTTTATATATATATATATATATATATATATATATATATATATATATATATATATATATATATATATATATATATATATATATATATATATATATATATATATATATATACATAAAATCACAGCCATATACTGAGCCATATCCTCAGCATTGGGATTTTTACCAGTGGTTTACAAGTGGTTTGCTTCCAAACACATAATTGAACAATGTTACACATATCCCCTTGCACTTTGTTTTATTAAATTATTTTAATAATGCTTTCAGTTTAGTTTATTCATCTTTAACAGATTTCTCCCACAATCAATGCAGGGTGCTGTGTGGGCCTATATTTGACTAATTTCAGGCCCACAAAATGATTTCCTGCCTCGAGGAAGTTGAAGAGTTAATTCTGTCCAGAGGATAATGAGGTTGAATGTGGGCGCGTACTTCTGATCGATAGCTAAGCCTTGATTAATCAGACGCAATAGTAGGGGCGGGAGGATCTAAAACGCTCCAGTAGCTTTATGCTGGGTGCAAAACAACAGAGCACCTGGGGTCTCCTGCGCACCTGCTGATTTTTGAACCAGCGACATACAAATTCGCACACCACAATGTACACAATGCACACCAACCAAAAACTCCATTACAATGCTTCCCGTTAGTCACTGTCATGACAACACAAGTAGGGAGGGGTAAACAACATTGCGCTAAGCATACGTGCAGAAAACGAACCTTTTGAGCGGTGCCGTGTATTTAGAGAACACAAAACCATGATGACTGATAAGGGCCCTAGCCAACGGGATTGCCCTCATTTCCATGAGCAGAGTCAGCGGGGCTGAATTCTGCTGTCGGCTGATCGCAATCTCCGCCACAGCTGGCCCGCACTCACCCCAACTGTATCCAATGAATTAATCCTCTCTCTCTTACCCGCAATGTCATGCAAATCGCCAGGCCAGTGTCTGAGTTACCGAGAGGGAAAAATCATAATAACACTCGTTTAACAGGCTTGGTGAAGTCATGGATCTGGACTATTGTATTCACAGCGTTCAGACAAGTGAGCTGGGAGGGGGAAAAGCCCCCTGGTAGCATCATCGCCGTATCCACGTCCCATCGGAGTCCAGAGAGAGAGAGAGAGAATTGCCGCTGTATGTCCCTAAGGGGGGCCTTTGTCTGCTCCTCTACAGGAGCGAAGCCTGAAACGGCTGCACCGGTTTCTATCATGCCGCACACACACCAGCAAGTGGTAGCGCGAGCTAGGATGAATGTGTCCCCTGCTTAGCCGCGGATGCCTGACACTGCAGGACACCTCATTATACCGAGCAATTCTTAATCTAAAACAGAGCTGCTCGACCTGAGACCGAGGCGCAAAACGGTCCCTCAGTGGCTAGGAGAGAAAAAAAATAGTTTCAGTTTGGCGTGCCTCTCTTCAAGACAAAACACAGAGCTCCACTGGGGGCCATAAAGGACCGCTGATGGTTTGGAGATGCCTCCCAATTACAGAGTTAAAGATGGAGGATTCCATCTCTGCTGACGGTAATGAGCACATGAGGTCTGAGGCAGATGAATAATGCTCACGTCCTCTTCCTCTGTAATATGCTGTTGTTGAGCATTTGTATTTGCGCAGTTACGAGTGTAACTGGGGGTGTAATGTCACGTTCGTGTCGATTGTGTATTTTAGGCCCTGTCATTGTTTTTATGTCAGCGAGCCAGGTCATTAGGCGCAACAGTTTCCTGTAATTTGGGTGAGAAGTCGCGCGCCTACCCCCCGGCACGGGGGTAGAAAGGAACAAGAGCGGCCTACAGCACGACCTTCAGTTCCAAATCACAGAACAGCAAACAGCAAAGGAAGACACTGTAGCATTTTGACTGGCTCAATAGCAACGCCTCAGGCCATAAGTGACTCAGAGTTTGTGTGCTGGAAAGGAACACCAGGATGCTAAACCTTATAGCAGGGCACTGAGACAAAATCTCTGCTTATTGGTTAGGAGTTTGTTATGGAGTTTTCTCAAGTTTCTCCTTAAAGATCAAATTAGATTTTTCTTCTCAAAACTGGCCCACATTTCCACTGACTTAAGAGCTGAACGGTGATGTAGCTGATCTAACTATATTACAGAATAACAGGGCCAAAAACAATCATGACACCAAAATCTTTGTTTAGAGCTCATTTGCCAAGTTATATAAGGTATATTATAGAATTCTAGGCTCTGAAAGAAAAAAGCAGCAAGCTACTTCAAGGAACATTTTTACATCAGTCATGTTTAACTACACATCTCTTGTGCGTTGAATTTGAATTTGATGGTTTGAGGTAGAGGTAGAGGTTAGAGGTTTGCGTGGGATGGATTTCCAAAGTCCAAAATCCAAAGTCCAGCAATAAGAAGTCATTCTCAGCCTGGTTAGATTATCTTGCGTTCCGGAGTCATAGACCAGAGGTCTTCAACCCTGCTCCTGGCTGAATCTGAATTCACCCCATATACACTCAAACAGGGCATAATTTGAGGGGACAGCCATTTGAAATAGTTGACGTAATTGAGTGAACTCATTCTATCCCACAATAGATTGCACCACAATAACAAGCGCACAGCCGATGTACACTCAACGGCTGTCCGAATTCGCTCACTCATTTCATTCCCTCCTACTGGTGAACTGTATTAGTGGACTAATGTAAAGAATAGTGATTGAGGGTTAAAAGGGGCGATGCAGAGCTGTCCTGCAGAGTTCAGCACAAACCCAAACCAAACACTCCTGAACCAGCTAATAAGATAACTGTGTTTAAGATAACTTTGAATTTTAAAAATTGCAGGCAGGCTGGATCAGGTTGGAACTAAATTTAACAGGATAGTGGGTCTCCTACGTCATAGACGTATTTAGCACACTAAACTGGAAAAACTTTTACGAAGGCAAGTGTCTAAATCTGACTTCTGAAGCTGAGAGTGCAGCAATCTTTAACGGTCCACCAGGAAACAAAAGCCAGCATGTCTACAGCAATGAATGCTTTAGAGAAATAACTAAATGCTGGATTTTTTTTAAATTGTGAAGTTCACAGCTTTAAAAACTTTAAAAAGAAAATTAAGTGTTTTGTTTGAGGCACTTAAGTTTAATTTAAAAAAGATGTGTTAATGTTTACCCACAGGATACAGGAAAAGTGCTATTTTCCAGGCTTGGTCAACCCTTGGGATTCAGGAGTTATTTCATTTGATTAGTTGTGTGTCCTCTCACATCTATAATGGAAGATCACGTGAAGTACCTCAGTGCGAACAGAATATTTGCAGGTAAACATGAAAGTACAGATAATACATCAGTCTGTAATTGTAGCGCCATTTACTCACTCCTAAACTTGAGGATGAAAAAAAAAAAAAAAAACTTGGGCCAATTTGAGTGGCTATAGATCCCAGGCATTATGTCATCAGGCAAAAATCTGGCTACATGAGACTAGAGCAGATTTGACTAGCAACACAAAGACTACCTGATACCTTTGAACAATTAATCTGACTTTGATGTAACAGTAATGTAAATTAACTGTTTAAGGTTTAAATACATAACAGACAAACTTCTAATTAAATCTCAATTAATTAGAATTGTATAAATAATAGTTGCTAACAATATATAATCAGATATATACTAATTTTTGACAGATATAGTTAAAATTTTTGTAAAAACATTTTAGAAGAAAACAAAGAGAATAGCTAGGATAGCTGTGTAGTTCTGCAAAAATAGGAAAGGGGTGTCTGTCAACTGAAGACGCATCACATTAGACCACACTGGCACACTGGTTGATTATAATGGGAGCAATTTAGTTTTGTGGCATCAGAGTAGAAAAACTTGTTGATGATTCTGATTCATCAGCTTCAACATCAGCTCAGATACTATCTGATGGAAATGGCATTACAGCTGATCAATATAGACATCCAATTAAATATTTAAAGAAACTGGAAAATTAAAATGGTGCTGTTGGCACAATATTTTTCCCCACATTTCCCAAGTGACGTTTTTTTCCCCCTCATAATTAGGTATGATGGCATAATCTGAATTTATTTAATTCTTGTACAGTACAGCTGGGATGAGAGAATTTCGGTCAAGTGTTTTCCTCATGCCATGATTAATTCAGATTTCACCAACTGGCTCCGTTCCATACGGACATGCAAGACAGGCATCTTCGAATCTTCCAAAAGACTTGGCTATTTATTTGGGTGGCGAGAAAAAATTCCTCCACCTCTAGGTGGCAGGGTGCTCTGCTCTCTGTCAGGAGAGAACAGCAGAAGGGAGGAGGGATAGGACAAGGGAAGGGAGAGGGGGATTGTGGGATTGTTTTTGGGGGCAGTGGAGGCAGTCTGTACCAGCCTGACTCTGCCCTGCTACTGTTTGTGCACCGACTCAAGGTTAAAGCTGCCGCTCAGAGGCCTGTCAGCATTTTCCCCAGATAACATTCAACTCTGCCTTACTGGGGACCTTCGGCCTGTGTTAGTTCCACCTCCCGGTCTTCATTTTAAAGGGAAAGTGCAGTCAAAAAATTTAACAACTGTAACTGACTCTTTTGCTGGCACTGGGAAAAACGATACTGGGCTTTCCTATAAAGAATACATCAGAGTAAAGGACTACAAGAACCTAAGCCGAGTACAAATCGTGATTAATTTATCACATCTCCGCTGAGGCCAAAAGCTGAGGCTGTGTCTGCCAAAGAGCCGGAGGGCCTGTGGCCGTTTCCTTTCGAGTAGATTATCTGAGAGGCTGGCACAGGTCCCATCTCCTGCCAATGTCTCTATGGACAGTGAAGCTGTCAGGCTGGCTCTCAGATACAGGAAGGCAGAGGGGGGTGCTGGCACTGGAGGGGGCACCAGCAGAAACCCCATTCCAGCTTGGCCTAGGAGAACTTGAGGGCCAAATGAAAGGAAGGAGGATGGTTCAACAATTCCAATGCCATATGGCAAGGCTGAACCACGCAAGACCATCAGGCATCAGATTAAGTGGCATATTGTTGTACTATAAAATTTTCTTGTACTATAGTAAGGAAAGGAAGGCGGTGTGAACCTTTACCATAAACATTGCATAGAAGTAAGTGTGGCATATGTAGTAAGAACAACGTAACGCAAATTTATAACCAAGAATTCTTCTTCTGGTTTCCTGAATACCCCCCCCTCATCTGCCACTGTTCAGTCAAACAAACTCGCACCATTGGTCAAGTCAATGTTGCTGTTCTGGTCTGGCCGGGATGGTGAACCACTGTTTAGACTTCAAAGAAATCAAATAGATTTATGAATGCACAATATAGTGGTAGCCTATCGATGTTAGAGATTTTGAAGGGGTCATATGATGCTTTTTAATCCTTTTCATGAATTATACAGATGTATCTGTTTGTGCATGTATAAGATCTGCAAACTCAAAGTCTCTAACAGAGAACACTGCTTCAGACCTGCCTAAAAGGTAGTCCAGATATTGCTCATCGGAATGTCTACGTCACAATCTGAGGCATACTCAAAGAAAGAAGACAAGGCTTCAGTGAACTGTAGTGTTGTCGTCATGTCCTGGAGACGCAGTTTGGCCATCCAAAAATTGATGAAATTAGAAATCAGTGGTTATGGTTTATTTATAACACTGCTCCTGAGCAGTACAACTCAAAAGTTAGCTTGTGAACAGCACAATTTACGGAGGACAGCTTCCTGAACCTTGGAGAGTACAATGCCGGCTATACACAGCTAAATAAATCAGAAAAAATACACTTCAGTTTGATTTTTACCTGTATTTTATGTTGTCACATCAGGACATAAAGTTGTTACAGTGAAGTATATCTGCTAAATAATCCTCTTCTTCAGAATCTGACTCAAACTGATAAAACCGGCGACATTATTAACTGTATGTTTACAATTGCTTTAGAAGCATTGGAAACTGAAGCTCACGATTATGGTAAGGGGTGTTACATTTCCGACACATGCTTGAGGTGTTGACCAATCACAACGCATCGGGTCAGCTGGCCAATCAGATCAATCTGGGCTTTTCAAAAGAAGGGGCTTTATAAAAATGTGTATGTTTTAGTGGGAAACTGCAATAATGTACAGTATGTGAATGAATGACCTATTCTATTACACCCATAAACAAAAACATACTTTTAAAATAGCATCATGAGAACCCTTTAATTATGGATATTAAATATATTTCTATATTTTTACAGTTAATTACCTTTGTCATCATTTAATGCTCACGTAAAGTAATTCTTCAAAAATACGAATGATTTAATAACACTCTTCAATGCAATCTAAAGATTGCATTGAAGGTTGATTCTACTGTTGTGATGCCTAAATTCCCCATTCCCCATTCCCCAAGGCAGATTTTGAGCTTTTAGTGTTTTATTTTAAATTTATAACAATAAAAATAAAAAAGTATAGAATTTTAATCAGCCATTTATCAGTTATCAGCCTCAAAAAAAATTCGGAAAGTTTTTTTTCGAGTATGGGCCTATATGACATCAACAAGGGCAGGATTTCCTTGTACGGGCACTTCTCCCGGAAAAGCGTGCGCACACGTCGACCAGAGCGAGAGAGCCAATGTACGCCCATCAACGCACTTCGCTTAGCTTTAGGGAAGTCGCCGGCTGCACTGCACAGGTCACAGGACTTCACGAAATCAACAATGTCACCAAATAAGTGTGTTTTTGGTTGTCAGGGCAAGACAACCCTGTTCAGCAGAACCCAGCGTTACGGGGACAGTGGATGAAGTTGTTTTTTTCCGGAGCAGCAACGGAGTTGTGCAAGTGTTTTTGTTTGTTCCCTGCATTTCGGTGATGATTGTTTTATAAACAAGGCTCAGTTCAACTCTGGATTTGTATATCTTCTAATGCTGAAAGATGGAGCCGTCCCAACGATAACGGTTTACGGTCATGCGTTGGAACCGCAGGAGGTGTGTAAAACTGCTTCAAATGTCTGTGTGTTGTCGGCTATCGGTGTGTATGTGCACATCAAGTAAACAACATGACTCTTTAGCTCCGCCCACACGATGCGCCTCCAGCCATACTATATGATACACATGTAGAAACTCTAATTGCAGCTGCCATGGATATAATAAAAAAGGAGATTCCCTCACTCCCATAATTTTCATAAGACTTAGAATAAATTGTAGCTAAAGTACTTGATCCTAGCTTGATCCCTTAACCAAGCAGTTGCTCACACAAGCAATCGAAAAAGTCATTAAATTGCAACAGCAATTACACAGCCAGAAGTGGGGATGAGGATGAGCTCAAGGCAGTGATCAAACACAGGAGAGGGAAACGACAAATCCGTCTTTTTAACAGGCAGGAATTATTTGGAACTGTGGTTTCATACGGTAACATCTACTGAGCCTCAGGGATAAGGCCATCGACTCGCTGCAAGGAACAGCGAATCGAAAGATAATACAATTAATGCTCTATAGCCTTTCTCCCTTTAGCTCAGGACACTCTGTGTTCATCGTGTCTCTGTGTACTCGTTTGATCAAAGTTGAAGTGGAAAAACACGGCAACACACCAAACACGTGTGAGATTCAGCTGCAGGGTCATAACATGTAAAATACATGAGCATGCATCCTAAAAAGCTTTTAATGCCAGCACTATCTGGCTTTATATGCTTTTCAAAACAAAAACAGGCCTCTAGATAATTAACGAAACACAAACAGAGAGGATTTCGCTGAGCTGAACAGACACTGTGGAGCTTGCAGTGCTGCTCAGTTTATTAATATTAATAATATCTCATCCACCCTGTCCAGGACATTTACCTTATCTATCCACCTCTGCAGGAAACCAGCTCTCCATCCCTGGACGCTAACACTAACGTCTGCTTTATATCATGATCATCTCAATAGGATTAGCTGAATTAACATGAAAGCAGAATGGATGTAGATGGATACAAGACACCAACCAACTTGGTTTCAAAATAGGGCTAACTACTATTCTGATTATCATTTCTTTGGCCAATATCTTACCCAATGCTTTCTTTCAAGCAAATGCATTGAAAGCAAAAAATATATATAAATTGAACGTGCTTGTTGCAACAGCCTAGCCCATGTAAAACTGTATGCTAATGACCTTCTTTGAAGTGTTTAATATAAAGCATTTTGGACAAGTTGCGTTGTACACTTTTTTTTTTTTCCACTGCAGCTCGCCTTGTGCCCTCTGGCTTTTTTTTTTCTTCACAGAAATAGGTTTTTACTGCAATGTGACACAATGGATAAAGGTTTTCCATTCACAAACTAATGAATAATGAAATATGAGATTAGATAGATAATAGATATATGATTGATAGATGGATGATAGATGAGATAGATAGACAATAGGAGATATACTGTAGATAGATGAATAAAAGCAATAATAGTATGTGAATAATACGAAAATACTAAACTAATAAATAACTTCAAGCAACAAAACAGACTCAAACGGGCCAAAAACCAAAAATGCAATTAGCTTCTGCAGGCATTTGTTGGCACTTTTTCAAATGTGATATTAGTGTGCAGTCGCTGTTTGGGGCCCTTTGGGAGTCTTGTTGCCATTCCACAGGAGTTTGCAGAGACAGTCTCCGTCTCAAGACTTTGACTTCCAGGAATCAGCGCTAGTGCCGTGCATTACAGTACAGCTGAGCAGCTTCATCTGCCTGTGGCTCTATGAATACAGTGAGAGACGTTTCCCCTGCAATCCACTTCCTCAGGACAAATCTGACCCACATAATGAAGTCGCCACGGTCTCGTGTTAGAGAGTTTTGTTGCCATTTGCCCCGCAGAGAGTCGCTTGCAGAGGAACACAGGGATGTTTACACAAGAGTGGCCCGCAAGTCAGTCATTAATCATCTGAGCAACACAAAATTCTTCCTTCTAAATGGCCCCTGCAATACAGCAAAGCAATCCCAAGAATACAGAACCACCCCCCGAGGAACAGTAACAATGCAAATGACTTTTTCTCTGCAACAAAATGGACGTGATTCTGAAATTAAGATTCTTTTGTTTAAACCAGGTATAAACTGCAGCTACTGTGGATAACTCTTTTGTAAATGGACAGAAGTCACATTAAGGGATAGTTGGCATAGTCTAATAGGAGCCATTAGTATATATTATGTGTGAGAAGAGATTACACGGCACACAGCAGAGCACTCTGACCTGAGACTCACAAAAAACAACACTCAACCTAATAAACAATCACGACCTCTGACCAGATCCTACTGGCTGGTGTCCTGACAGCTGGCGGGAGATGTGTACCATGCCGTGTGTGTGTGTATCTATGTCCAGACTTTGGGGGGGCTAAGGGGGGAACAGCTAAGTCTGTCTGGACCCTTCCCCCCTCCTTTTTTCTAATGCACCCGGCTCTCCCTTAACGCCAGGGGGTCCTAAAGCTGCTTTGGCCAATGTAACCCCAGTGTCTCTCTCTGTGTCTGTCTGGGTAAATCCAGGCTAAAAAAAAAAATTAAGGCTGCTCTGAGGGTCTGACTGGGTGCAAGGTGAGGTCAGGGCAGCAGGTGGCTACGGAGAAAATTAAAGGCCAAAAATACAAACGGATAAACACATATTATATAACAGATAGTTCAAATCGTTCTGACTCTGATTTCTGATTAGGTGAGCCACAATCACAGCGGTTGAAAAACTGCAATAAATACAGACCTATTAATGTGTCAAGATGCTAAGTTGCCTGGAAACAATGTTACTTAGTGGAAGAATGTGTCCAGTCTATGAACATACATTTTAAACATAATCACAAAAGAAAAGTAAAAAAAAAAAAAAAAAATTATATATATATATATATATATATATATATATATATATATATATATATATATATATATATATATATATATATATAAAATTATCAGACTGCTCTGAGGGTCTGACTGAGTACAAGGTTAGGTCGGGGCAGCAGGTGGCTACGGAGAAAAGTAAAGGCCAAAAATACAAACGAATAAACAGATATTATAACAGAAACGTAGTGGAAGAATGTGTCCTGTCTGAGAACATTCCTTTTAAACATAAATCATAAAAATAAATGTCAATTTTCAAACAGGCTGCCTAAACAATCCCAACACATGCTCCAGCAAAAACTGCAAACTAATTACTCAACAAAATTTATGTGATGTAATTTTTTAATTCGGCCCCACTTTATATTAGGTGGCCTTAACTACTATGTACTTACATAAAAAAATAAGTACAATGTACTTACTGTGTTCATATTGTGTTGCAAAACACCTTTGCTGATATTGAGGTGGGATACGGGTAGGGTTAGGGACAGGTGTGGTGGGATGGGTAAGTTTAAGGGTAGGGTTAGGTGTACAGGAAGGGTCAACTGTGTAATTACAAATGTAATTACAGAAATTAATTACAGATGTCATGCAGGTATTTTTTTTAAATCTAAGTACAATGTAAAAACAAGTATGTACACAATAAGTGCAATGTATCAAATTATTAATTAAAATGTTAGTACATAGTAGTTAAGGACACCTAATATAAAGTGGGTCCTTTAATTCTAATAAATTGTATACATTAAAATGTAAATGTAACTAAGTTAAAAAATTAAGAGCGAGATTCACTAAACAGAGCAAATGAGAGCGATCGAAAAAAGTTCCATAAAAGCGGCGATGGGAATGCAAATTTCTGTGTGTGATTTACTGATGATGTGCAAATTAAAGAACACAGACACAGCCGGATCATTTGTATAATGACCAATGCAATCTACCAGTTAGCGTCTAGTTTAAGACGTGCTTTTTTTGGGGTGGTAAATAATGGAGCAAAGCAAACACTAGTAAATTGACACAAAACTTCAATTCACCTTGCAAGATTCATTAAAATACTCTCCTCCCATAAATTATGCGATTGAAAGGGAAACTCCTACAAATGCATATACAATAAGTATAGCCGTAACATGGCCTTTTCAGCGCTAATTCTTCACAGTGTAGTAAATCGGTAGTTTTATAACGCCAAAAGAGGGTTTGCACTTTCGCAAGCTGGTAGTAAATCTGACCCTTAATTAAAAAATTGTATTAAACATAATTAAAATTCAATTACAAAAACACAGCAACCATCTAAATAGAAGACAGAATACATTATAGTCCACACAGAACATTTGAACTAGGGCTGCACGAAATTGAAGAATAATGCGATATGCAATAACTTTTAAATAATGCAATATTCAGTATGCAATATGATAATGCTGTGTGTAAAATAAATTTAAATCATATTACATCTTGGTTACATGTTTCTCATTCCTTTTGTAAGAAGAAAGCATCCATACAACTTCTGAAAGTGAACAGCAGTGTTTTACTTAAGCATTGCATAAAAAGTAAGTGATCATTTTAACGTCAGTGTAAACCAGGAGTGGGTTAGGGTTTCAGGTAGGCCTACATTAGGTTTATATAACAACAGAAATTGAATAATCAAAAATAAAACACTGCTTAGTCTTTTAATATACACTGATTCTTAATAAAGCTACAAAAGTTATTCAGCCAAGAGCAGTGAGTGATTTTGTCTTTTGTTGTTTGATTAACATTAACGGAAAGCAGGTTTATTAGGCTGCTGTCACTTTAAGGGTTGCACGGATCCAATATATTGTTACACATGCACGCTTTCTTTCTCAACTTTTAACTCCACTTAAGACATAACCCACTTGGCATTTTGACATAGTTTTGTGTGTATTTGGCCACATAAGCCGCAGAATTGAACTGGATTTGGGATCGCGCGCTGTCTGAGAGGCAGCTTTCTGTGTGCATAAGTATTAGGTGAATAAATTATTATTGCGCCTAATAACATTAAGCATGTCATGTAACAGTCATGTGTCCAGTCTGCTCTCTGCTGTCTGAGTAACCTAAACCGTGGCAATATTTTTGAGTATTAAAATCATGCAGTTATCGTAAGCCTTTGCGATATGTACATTTGCAATATTTAAACAATTTAATTATATCAGTCAATCATAATTGAATGCTTTTGGTACATTATCACTTTATGATTGTTTGCCAGTGACAGACATCATTTTCCTGTTTTCTGTCATAGGAGGAGGTGAAGAATTAAAGTGCGCTTTCCCATCATTCAGCACATCACCCAGGCAACAGACATCACGTTCGCCGAGTCTGGTTCCCTTGTCTAGGTAGCAGCAGATATCCGTCATAATCAACATAAACAGACGCATAATCACCTATATACAACCTTTGAATGAGGCAAATGAAAGCCGCAAGAGGAAGTCAGACACTATCTTACGGCAAAGCAGACAAAGAACTGGAAAACAAAGTAAAGTAAGCTGTGGTTGAGATATGTCGCCGTGCACGCCTTTTCCTCATGGTTTGCCTAGGAACTAGACATGTTCCTGCTTTCCTGTTGAACAATGCCGCTTTGAAACTTGAAAAAACTCGTCAAACATGACACCTTAAATTGGTGCGACAACTGTAAAACATTCACAAGGAATGCCTCTTGTGGCTGTCTTTCTCATTCGGGTGACTGGATCGGCTGGCAGTGGTCCAAGAAGAGCGTTTAACGCGCATCAACAGAAGCAGGCGCGATTCATTTGATGAGAACGAGAAAACACTTCCTCTTTCGGCTCACCTGTCGACCCACCTGCGGTGAGCCACCAGAGGCACAGACACACCCTACTATGCTGCAGTCTCACTCTTAGCACTACAAACAAATCTCTAACTGACAGTCAGACTCCTACCACGACAAGCCCTTACATGCTCCACCTGCAGCAAGTCATTTTGCAATATGGACCGTTTTATTTGTTGGCTAGACAAAGGTAGTAGTAGTCATACAAGACCTTTCCAGATCAATGATGTGTCCACAATAAATAATATTTCAAAAATCTAAGTTTTTAGAAATATATACTCTAGTCTGTAAGATTTTAAAATCTTATGCCCAACAAGGCTACATTTATTTGACAAAAAAAAACCCCAGTAAAAAACAATAAGATTGTGAAATATTATTACAATTTAAAATATGTTTTTTATTTATTTTTTTATATTTTTTAAATGTAATTTATTCTTGTGATGGCAAAGCTGAGTTTTCAGCATCATTACTCCAGTCTTCATTGTCTTCATTACATTTTGTATCAATATTTTATCAACCTTTGTATTATCAATGTTTAAAACAATTGTGCTGCTTAATATTTTGTGGAAACCGTGATACATTCTTCTTTGTCAGAAATTCTTTGATGAATAGAAAGTTCAAAAGAACAGCATTTCTTAGAAATTGGGATCTTTTATGTGTGTGACGAGACACTAATCTCACGCGACGAGATTGGGTTCATGAGAATGAGACGAGATGAGATTTTTACATAGTATTTAAAAAAAATCATAGCTAGAAAAATTGTTTGCAGGTGCATTTGAGATGTTTTAACTCATCATCTTATAATTAATGTCATTTCAGTTCTACTTTTTGAGTATGAATTTGCTGTCATATGCAGTAAAAGACAATAATACTCAAGCACTGTAAAAGGTTTTGCACAAACTCAACCGACTGGCTTTTTTTCAGAACTGCACATGATTTATGAGCTTCTACAACTTTTGACCTCCTATATGAACTCCTTCCCACAAACTGATCATAGATCAAGTGCAAGGGCAACCATAATCAAAGTACTCAATATTCAAAATGCAAATAAACATTTTCACATTTTTCTTCAAGCATGATACAGAGCTAAAAGATGGTTATAACTACACAGACAGCTTTCATATTGAGAGATATTCGAATGCCTCAGGGAGCCGCTTTCAAACAGTGGTAACTTGAACGCGCATTTTAAAATAGACATTTGTCTGACGCTTCTGTTGCGCAACGAATCCTCCGCCACGGTCCTGACGGTCTTCTCGTCATGTGATCAATGCTGCCCACTATGTACGGCTCGAACAGCACGTATTGGATGAGAAGATGGAATTGAAGCGACCATTACCCACCTGAATCTATAAAAAGCAAAACTACAGTGGATACGTAATGTAAACGTAGCGGTGACATATTCTTATCTTAACGTCACCCTCAAACTCCGTCATAACAATATGACACGAGACAGCTTTTCAAATCGATGAGAAATCTTCTCACACCCATAGTTATACGTCTTCACTGTCACTTCTGACCAATTTAATGCGTCCTTCCTTAATAAATGATATTAATTTATAAAAGACCCAGATCATGTTGATTTCAAACACTTAAATTGTCATGTGGTGTAACAACCAAGTTAAAAGTAATATTTTCTTTATACCTTGAATACATAATTTATTATTATTAATTCATAAATTTCATTATCATAAACATTTTTCACCACATGAACTACCCTTGCTTTCTCATAAAATGTTATCTCAAATTCTAAGATAAAAACAGTTAAAATTAGCTAGAATGTTATACTAAATAGTAATACAATTATAATACTTACAATTTACTTAAGAATGTCTTAATCAAGTTTCTTTCTTCATTTTGATAGTAGGACAGCTGACTTTACACCAAATGTATGTATGCATCTCTTTTTTTATTATCATTTATTATTATTCTATTTTTATTTTTTTATAAAATGAATAGACTGGACCAAATGCTATTACTAACTACCATGGTTTTCACATGGTGGGAGATCAATAAACATATAATATATTATACTGGATAAACATATATTACTGGATATGAGACAGCATTGAGTTTCATTAAGGAAGGAAGGTCTTAATAAGGAAAGCTTCATCAGTGGGGAGGAAGCAAATTAATAATTATAAAGCATACTGATGGTGATGAGCAGAAAGAGCAGCCTGAAACTTAATTTACTTTCACCCTGCATCATGCAGGCAATGTTCTAATTAAAAATTATGATCTGAGAATAAAAGGCATGCTCGGACATGAGGTTTCATGTAACGCATAACTCTGTGCCTCCATGTGAGCTGCAGTCAGTTCGGCTTGATATCGACAGGGTTCCGGACTGATGATAAGGAGTAGACATGGAGGAAAGCCCCTGCTCTGCTAGACGGTTACACTCCAATGCCTGGACATGGCTCACTTTCCCGCCATTCTTCCATCCTTTCATCCATATGCTCAACAGAACCTGGACCAGCTGATTGCATTATTGGAAGGAATGCATCAACAATGGAGCAACCAGAAGTCAAAGCAATGAATCCTGACTGTTGTATGCTTTATAATATTAGGCATGGCCACAAAACCAAGTTTGATGCCAAACATTTCAACATACCAAGACTTGCGCTAGTTCTCAACTCAGGAGTTATGTTGATGAAGCCGTGATGTATCTAAATTTACACGCAACCAGGACAACAGAGAGAAGGGTAGAGATACGACCAATATTAATTTTTGATGGCCGATGCCATGAAAAGTGCCAGTAAAGGCATTTATAAATGTTACAAAAGATTTTTATTTTTCTATATTTATTTCAAGAAGTTATTGTGATCTTTTCATTTTAAAAACCTTGGTATCAAAAAATTAACCACAACTTATAAACAAAAAAAAGTTTGTAATGCAATACAATACTGTAATAATATGCCAAATACATTGATAAAACTTCTCTAATCCTAGTTAAATCTGAACTTTGAAAGTTTTCTGTCTTTCAGAGGCAGCATGACAGCAGATCATTGCCTCAAGGCCTCTAGCTCGGCTCAATAAAACAATGCTTGGTTGCAAAGTAGAAGGTCAGCTAAGCTCTTGTTGGACAGACGCTATTTATAGTCCAATCCTATCTGAATGACGCCAAGCCAAAACCCGCGTAGAGCCTCCAAAATCACGTCCACTAGAATAAACCTACTCTCTTAGCCTGCTATTTACACATCTGAGACTGAGGTGCACATTCACATGCAAAGCATCACCTTTTCCCTTCCTTTGAGGGGCTCGGAGAGGGAGAAAAAGGGTCCCAGCAGGGGCAATAGCCCTGATGCGGACCCATCCCAAAGCTCTTAGCTCCTCAATGAATGCTGAATGAGCTCACAGCGGCATTTTGTGTTCAAGACGATGAAAGCCAGAAGAACTGCTGATCATGCGTAGAGAACCAGTGGACGTCCCAATCTGAAGTTTCAGTTTGCGAGTTTACGAGACAGAATCATGATGACACATGACATCAGGTTACAATGAAAGCAGACGAGCTCCACCGCAAAATAAAATTATGACGTTGTGATTTATTGGCAGGCAGTAATGTAACAAGGAGCACCCTTTTATCACACATTACAGTGGAGACGATCAGCCTCAGGGCTCTTCCACGAATAGAAGGTACGCATGATAACAGCGCAGGGAATGCATTAGGGCAGTAAAGGTAAAGATCCAGACGCCAGTCCGTCAATGACTCACGCACCAGATGGTTTACTCAGACCTTTCCCGAATGCATACAGACTTTGAATGACCGAATAGTTGATTAGGGGCAGGGAGTAAAAAATGAATAAATGTGGGACACACAGCTTATGTAGCTTCTGTAACGGTATAGTAAAAAAAAAAAATTACAACTTGATCGTGAAATATAAATTTACTTGAGGAGGGAAATCTGATTAGTGAGTTTCTATTCACATATTACTAAACACATTTTGGGATACAGCATAAAAATGCTGACAAAATGTATAGAAAATATGGACTAACTTGAGATGAATATTTTTTAATTGTATAAGATGAAATGTGCATAAACTACAATTAACAGTGGGTGATAGGACCGAAATAAATATCACAATATTTTTGATACTGAAATTTCATCATTCTTGTCACAATTTGTAATATTTAAAAAAACTACTACTAGCCTAAAAACTCTCAAGCTTACTGAAGACAAATGACCAAACACTGATAAAGAAATAACAAAGACAACAAGCTACAATAGAACAAAGACATAACTGAAATGAATTAATTAATCAAATATATTGAAAACCAATGCATAGCCTTTACTGTGTACATTAAATATACATTTATTCTTATTAAAGTTACAAGCGATTGAGTGATTTGCATTTCAGCGGTTTAAAATCACTTGTTTTTAAACCACAGTGGTAAAAACACATGCAAACGACAAGCTTTCGTGACCGTGCAGCACTGCAACGCCACATGATAATCTCCATGATAGAAACGATAGTCTAAAAACTCCACCGGTTGACAAATTTCTACCGGTTAATTGTGTCTACCGGTACAACGCCCACCGCTAACTACAATGGTAATACATTTCCCTAATAAATAGCGTGCATTAAAAAAAAGAAGAAAAATTACACATAAAAACATCTAGACAATTTGCATGTACAATATAAATATGCATCTGCTTCCATTAGGCTTGCTGCGATAGTCTGTGTTGCCGGTGTGGTACCGGTGTTCAGGCGCAACACTGGTTACATCACTTGCCCACCACGGAACCGCACCCACCATCATTTTGATTTTTTTTATAAAAATCATTTAGTTCAGACACTACAATTAAAAACTGAATGTGTCTGCTTAATAAAGCGCGAGCCAAATGAGAATCACAGAACAGACCAACAGCAGGAGTCAGATTTCATTTATCACAAGATTAAGGAGCTGACTGACAAGATGGCGGTGGCAGATTTGATTTCAAAGAGAAATGTAAAAGTGTGAGTTTGTCATTGTACTGTTCTGTTAGTGCGTTTTTCTTGAAGAATAATAGGCTAATGAACCCACCATTCAAGCAACCCGCCCCCGAATTTTCGCAAATTCTAAACCGAAAGTAAAATGCTTACTACTGCACTCATTCGTTCACGGCCGCACAGTGCACTGCGCACGCACTAACGACCGCACAGTCATTCACGGTGCGTGTGCACTGGCGTGTTTTCAGTTCAATTCATTGAAAACACTCGCTTTGCTCCGCACCCTTATGAATGCCTGAGCAGCCGTGCACATTTTACTTTCGGTTTAAAAGCCCCCGGTATTACTGATGTTCACACATCGCTTAACCACTGGGAACATTTCTTCACCATCACATCCCTAGTTTCCATACATCTTTTTTATTTTTGTTTGCTATATCTATCTTTGTTTCCAAAGCTAAATGCACCAATATTGTTACATAGCATCTCAATATTGCTCTGGTCATTCTGATATGTTTGAGGTAAAGCCTCCCAACAAAATGACTGGCTACTTCTGACACACAATTACTCCTAGACATAGGTCGTTGGTCACTAAAAAACATAAATTTTGTAATTTGCAGTTTTGCACATGCCCAGTTTTATTATTCGGCTGGTCACGCAGACAATTTCCTACCAACTAAGCAGTCTACTGATTCATAAGTAAACACTTTAACTGGCTTAAATACAAACATCCTGTGCCAAAAATGGCCTCAGGAGAGACCAAGAGTCTTTTCAGAGAGACCTGGTTTAATACGCAGCTGCATTAGGCCCAGAAGCACAAGCCCACCTTATGAGTTTACGGTGTGAAATGTGAGCTCACGGCAAGCGCCTGCTCCTCCTGATTGACGACTCTGAATCTGATTACATGCCAGTACTTTAACCACAAACACACCGGGCTCCTTTTTTACACCCTGCCCCCTTTCAATACCCACATAAACACACTCTCAGACACCTGCCGTTTGTCTGCCTTTCAGTGGACAAGATGCAGACTTAATCTTGCTGATTCATATTTCATGAGGCAATGAGACGAGGAAGTACAAAATGTCAAAGGGAAAAAGTCGAAACCAAAATAAGCTTAGCCGTGTCCTTTAAAGCACAACAGTACAATACAGCGCATCGTCCTGAAGAGGATTAGTGCCAATAGAGCCCACTGATATACAGAGCTCAACAATAAAACAAGACAAAAAAAAAAGTAATTTTTCTCTCTCGGTCCTCCTTTGCACTAATTCCCCACCTCTTTCCCTTCCTCCTTTAAGTTTCCAAGGAATACTGCACGGACTCACGTCTTAGTGTCTGGCAGACTTCCAGACTTCAGTAATGCACTAATGAGTATTTGGAGACTCCCCTCAGCATTGCTGACGCCATTTGGGACATGAAAAAGGACAAAAAGAAGAGGGGGAGTAAAGGGGAAAAAAAGGGAGAGAAGAAAACATTGGCTGGCCCTTTGGCCTGACAGATATAAACTACTGTCAAGCAATGTACTGACGCTTATTTACAACATTGACAGACACGTATGTTCAATGTTTGTGATGTTACATTAGCAGCTCGACATATGCCACCGCTGAAACACACTAAACAAACACACACCACACAAAAGAACAAAGACGTGGTGATCGGCGCCAGCGCAGCAAACATAAACCGCAGACGGGGACGACGTAGACCATGACACACTCCAGCGAGAGCTGCACAAATAGACGAAAACCTCACAAACACACATGAAAAACACAAAAGCAGCGAAGCGGTCCAATGCAATTATGGCCCGGCTTATCAATATAGAGATGGAAGAGAGGATCAAAACACAAGGAATAAACAAGTAATGAAGGAAAACAAAATGAATCACACAGCGCATGAGTCATGAGTTTTATTTCTACCTCGCTTCAACATCTTGTCTAATTTCAGGCCCAGTTCTCAGTTCCCAGTTCTTGTATTATCTCCAGCTAGAGCAAAGAGAGTTTAAACAATTTTCTGTTTGTTTACAATGTACCATGACGTCAAAACAGTCATGGTCATCCTAAATTAGCAACAGTTTTTTGCCACTATTATGGATAGTTAATACATAAAGAAAGTGACGTGATAAATCCATAATAATGACAAAAAAAGACTAAATTATAGTAAACAACTTAGCCTAGCTAGCAGAGTAGATCATATTATGTCTAACATTCAATAGTTGTTTAGCTAGCATTAGCACAGCTGTTCTTTTTTGTACTTTAAGTACAGATACCACAATGGTGTTAGACGCTACACCGCACAAAGAAGCAACTTGGGCATCATTAGGATTTTCTCCATCATCAGATTTTTACATTTTGTGTACATGCTGCATTTTTAGTTGTCTATCTTTCTGTTTTCTACCTTCAGATCTTTCTGGTTGTTCAGCCGTTAAAGGTACTGATTCTCTTGGTAAAACATGATCACAAGCGTGTTTAGCAATTAGCGTGAGGATTCTCTCCATCATTTAGTGAAACACCACAGGCCACATCATTTGTTTTAACATGGTGAAACACATTGAGGGGGCAACCCGCACCATATATGATTAAACTGCTTTTTATAGAAAATTCACATCTCATGTGAGTGGCAGCATTCAGATAACTCTTCATTTAAACTTTTTAAATTAGCACCAAACTACTGAAAGCTTTTAAAACTGGAAAGGGCCATTTAAAAATGTAAAATCAACATCTGAACATCATCCAAACTATAAAAACAGAAAAGAATTTACTTTTCGCTAAACCTGGTCCCTAAACTCAAACTCTTCCGATGTCTGAAATGACCAACCCTTTAGAGAAGAGCGGGCATTATGTCAAACGTCAAATGAACAAACAGGAAAACAGGTCTCATCGTATTTGCAATAAACTGACAGCGATCCCTTTCGACTTTTAAAGTAATCAGCTAACCAAGCTAGTTTTATTGTTGTCGTTTTATTTGATTTCAATATTTAAATGTTAGTGATAAGAAGTAAAATCGCGGAGGGAATAAAAAAAAGTGAGTAATACAAAACTGCACCCAGTATTTTAACATTTACAGCATACATGTACGCGTGTATGTGCGTCATGTGTGCGTGCGAGCGAGTGTGTCTATGTGTGTGTGAACGTGCGAGTGTGTGCACGTTATTGTAACTATTGTACACTACATGACAGTTTTATATGATAGTAGTAGCCTAATTATTTTTTATTAGTTATTAATGCGTCTGTCGTCTGCTGTGTTTAGACTTAAGTTGTGTTTGATGTTTGCAACATTCAGAAAGTGTACTTTCTAAAATAAAAAGGGAGTTCATATATCTTACTGTTTGTATTTATTGACGAAACCATAGCCATTTGTTGGCTATGGTTGGCATTCAGCTGATTCGTTGACATGATAATTGTAATCAAATTGAATTGTGAGACTAGTGACGATTCACACCCCTAAAATGGACAACGGTTATGCTCATCCTTTGTAGCTCTTTTGAAGGCATCTTGAGTAAAACAGCTCTGTTTAATGTCTAGTATTCGTCTATTTAAAAGAACTGAACTGAAACCGATGCAACCAGTTTTACAGAATACGCAAGTTTGTTGCGCACATCCCCAATTAAAGAACCACAACTTTTGTTCCAAAGCTAGCTTTTATTGGAAACTATGAAACTACAATGGAATAAGACAGCGACTGAGGAAGGTGGTCTGTAGAGGGGGAGGGGTGAGACGGACAGTCTTAAGCCCCTCAGACGCCGCTCTGTTCTGGATGAGGTTTTTGAGCAGTGAAGCTGTTGGCTCAGCAGGAACCGCTGACACATCAGCAGACTCACAGTAACACTCCACATATAATGACCTAAAACAGCAGTGGATCCCCTTTATGTGGATCTTCAGACAAGAGGGAAGACCCTGTCCTGGCTCTGTTGACTATGGCAATCATTAAGTCAAAAAAAAGACAGATTTAAGAAATGTGAATAAGGCTCTGTTAAAAGAAACTCTGGGCAAGCACCAAGTACAAGTACATATTGGCTTTGGTGAGTAAATGGTGAGTTTCTCACTACTTGGCTGAATTTTTTAGTAGGAACAGCAACATAATACAAGGCTCTTATATAATTATAGGAATGACCCTCACTGATAGTTTTTAGAGTTTTGTTTTTTCTCTGAAACTTCAGGTATCAACACACCCATGTAAAATATTCCTCACATTAAAGATGCAGTCACATTTTGGGAAAATGTTTGGCAAAATTTAGTGGACAAAAAATGTCCATTGTCTATTGTCAATTGTATAGTTATGCATGAAGCACCGTGACCGCACACAAAAAAGTCACTTTAAAACCAAGCAGCTTTCTAACAAAACCAATCGAATCCTTGTGACTGTTGCGAAAATGTGACTAGTCAAATTTAAAACAGATGGAGACAGTGACACAAATGTGCAAAAATGTATTTTCATGGCCGGTAAGACAGCGCAAGTAATAACTTTTCTTTTTTTTTTTTTTACTACTGCAAAGTGACATTACTGACTGAGATTCTCCGTGTCACAACATTTCCAACTAATCAATAATGAAACTCGCTGTTGATTATTTTCATTATCCACTTTTATTGATGTTATTGATTCGGCGTCCCCAATTCCTTCATCTGTATGATTGGTCAAGAAGAGAAGGATGTTCACGGCATTAGTTCAACAAATCCAGTTAGTGGCTTTTTGCCAATGTCTGCCAAATCGCAACAATTTAACCAACATGCATGAAACACTGAAACAGATCTTAGATCAGCTGTGTGCAATAACATAACTCTGAAAGAGATTCTGCACTTTCTAATCCTACTGCCTGAAGAGTAGAGGGACTACGACCGGAATAAACCATGCAGATCAGACCACTGCTCGGCCAGATGGCGTCTCCGTCTCCATCCATCACCCCCCTTTACGAGGCCCAGATTAGCAATCTCCAGACTTGTTTACCTATCATCAGCGAGGAGGAAGTCCAAGATTATCCGCACAAAGGATCAGGAGGTTTGTGAATGCAGTTGGGAAAATTAAAACTCGCTGAACGTGCAGTAACTGCAGGCCTTCGCTGTCACTATGGGAACCTGCTGCGAGAAGATCCTACTTCATAAAAATAAGAAGCCACATCTAGCAGAGACAACCACAATGACTGTCACTAAGCGACTGGCTCTTTTCCTGACAATTACAGAGACCGACAGTAATGAAAGACACTCCTGCACACCCTTAAGCTAATTAACAAGGTGAAGGACCTTGATACATGAGAGCCGCCACATTCCATACAAGCCACACGGCTGGTTGTGGAGATACACCTATACGACCGGACAGAAGACAAAGCAGGCAAGGCCCTGTAAAACAATACTGAGTCAAGACAATGACAACCCAAGAGCTCACCAATGTGTTGCAAGTGATATGCTGTATAGGTCAATGGCATGACGCTTATTTTCAATCTATTATTTAATTCAAAAATACTGTATTGTTCTGAATATAAGAATTTTTTTTTAGAAATAAATCTGAAAAATCGAGTTCTTCTTATATTCAGGAGCTGGACTTTTACATGTCAATAATACACCCACAACAAATGGGGTTGCCAAATATTCCAAAAACGAGTGTGACAAGAAATACGGTGCGCCAGTATAATGTTAGTTAGAAGGCAGTGAGTGCAAAAAGACCACCAGTCAAAGAAATGCTTACCGTCTAAGAGCCGCATGACTCATGTTTGCGAGCCTCACTTACGGGACCAAACGTCCCCCGTACGTGATTTTAAAATGTAAGATGATAACCAGATTTAAACTACAAACAGATTTCTACTGTTTCATGAAATTTTTGTAGGCCTCATGGTTTTCATTAAGATGGATAGCCTAATTGTTATATAATTCAGATGGGCTACAGGTTATATTTATTGTATAACCTGTACTTATATTTATGGTATGCCAAAAAGTGTAAAAAAGTATTTACCATATTTTCAATGAAAAAAAAGACATGCATTTAAACTAGGGTTTTGTGGACACTCTTATATGTCATTGTCCCACCTGCCATTTTAGTTTCACTTTTGTTTTCGGACATTGGTCTAGACCAGGGGTAGGCAAGTTCGGTCCAAGAGAGCCACTGCCCTGCAGAGTTTAGATCCAACCCTAATCAAACACACCTGAACAAGCTCATCAGTGTCTTCAGGATTACTAAAGCTACAGGCAGGTGAGGATTTTTCAGGGTTGGAGTCAAACTCTGCAGGACAGCGGCTCTCTAGGACCGAACTTGCCTACCCCTGGTCTAGACGAAGTCGTAACTTGTAGAAGACGACACGTACCATCAGGGCTACTTATGTCTACAAAGAAACTCCTAGTTTCAAAAGTAGTTGCATGTCTGTGTCCATACAGTATTAATCACAAGAAGGGCCTGACAGCGCCAACCTATTTTTGTCACGGGCAGAAGCTGAGGGCTGAACTTGTATCTCATTAAAACTTAAATATTACACAAATGATCGAGAATCCAACTTGCTGGGATTCATAAATCGTTGATGGCTTTGGCTCGAGGTCAAGCCACTGACGGCAGAGCTAATGTTGACGTTAAACGTGTCAACAGTCATCTTCCACAGGGACGAAGCATGTTTGCCCACAAACCCAACGGGAATGTGAGCGAACTGCATTAAGTGTGTTCATGATTTAGTAGAAATGCACACAGAAGGGTCATTATTAGTTGTTTAAAAAGTTGTACAACATTTACCTCAAAATGAACCCACATTAGCATGCATGTCACCTTAAAATACGATCCTTTCATGCACCAACAACTACACAGCAACAAGATCAGGGGTGTTTAAGGGCTGACAGGTTTGTCTGCTCCTCACTTTTTCCACTGGCTTTTCTCGATCAGGTTTGCCGTGTGACTGTGGCGGAGGGCAGCTTGAAAAGCTTCAGAATTGAGCCTCTGACCACAGAGAGAGCCGTGCCAGGGTTTTGAAATACCCCTCCACAAATACACCTCACTCCAAACTCACTCCAAGTTTCAACTATGAAATTAAGAGACCTTTCTGTCGCTGTCTGCTTTTTGATAGTTCACCCAAAAAATTCTGCCACTAATTACTCACTCTCCTGACGTTCCAAAGATCTTTTTTTGTAAATCAGAACCTTTGAAAGAAACTATTGACAGGTATATGCTGGAAAAGATTGAATGTAAGCTGCTCAAAAGTTCCAAACTTATATGAACTCACACGGTTTAGTCCTAATTTTCTGAAAAGAATCATTATTTATAAATGAAAAAGATTGAATGTAAGCTTCCCTCTCATTCATCTAACTCAATGATGTTGAAATGGAAGATGAAAGGATTAGTTAACTTAAAAATGAAAATTTACTCACCCCCATCTCATCCAAGATGTTCATATCTTTCTTTCTTCAGTCGAAAAGAAATTAAGTTTTTTGAGGAAAACATTTCAGGATTTTTATCCACACAATTGACTTCCATTGCAACCAAAATGTTGAAGGTCCAAATCAATGCAGTTTTGGGCTAAGGCTCCACTCTATCTATCCCATCTATAAAACCTTCTGTCATTTTCAAAAAAAATTTTAATTGATTATACTTTTTAACCTAAACTGCTGCCTGTCTCTGCTGTTGCGGCAAGGCACGCGTAATCACGCGAAAAGGTTGCGCTAGACGTATAGGCAGAAGTACTAAGTTTATTCTCGTGTGTTACGCAGCACGTTGGAGCTTCCGCAAGAACCAATGAGGTTCATTCTCGTGTGTTATGCAGCACGTTGGAGCTTCCGCAAGAACCAATGAGGTTCATTCTTGTGTGTTATGCAGCACGTTGGAGCTTCCGCAATAACCAATGAGGTTCATTCTCGTGTGTTATGCAACACGTTGGAGCTTCCGCAAGAACCAATGAGGTTCATTCTCGTGTGTTATGCAGCACGTTGGAGCTTCCGCAAGAACCAATGAGGTTCATTCTCGTGTTATGCAGCACGTTGGAGCTTCAAGAACCAATGAGGTTCATTCTCGGTGTTATGCAGCACGTTGGAGCTTCCGCAAGAACCAATGAGGTTCATTCTTGTGTGTTATGCAGCATGTTGGACCTTCCCAAGAACCAATGAGGTTCATTCTCGTGTTATGCAACACGCTGGAGCTCCGCAAGAACCAATGAGGTACATTCTCGTGTGTTATGCAGCACGTTGGAGCTTCCGCAAGAACCAATGAGGTACATTCTCGTATGTTATGCAGCAAGTTGGAGCTTCCCCAAGAACCAATGAGGTTCATTCTCTTGTGTTACGCAGCACGTTGGAGCTTACGCAAGAACCAATGAGGTTCATTCTCGTATGTTATGCAGCAAGTTGGAGCTTCCACAAGAACCAATGAGGTTCATTCTCGTGTGTTACGCAGCACGTTGGAGCTTCCGCAAGAACCAATGAGGTAAATTCTTGTGTGTTATGCAGCACGTTGGAGCTTCAGCAAGAACCAATGAGGTACATTCTCGTGTGTTTTGCAGCACGTTGGAGCTTCCGCAAGAACCAATGAGGTTCATTCTCGTGTGTTATGCAGCACGTTGGAGCTTCCGCAAGAACCAATGAGGTACATTCTCGTGTATTATGCAGCACGTTGGAGCTTCCGCAAGAACCAATGAGGTACATTCTGCAAGAACCAATGAGGTTCATTCTCGTGTGTTACGCAACAAGTTGGAGCTTCCGCAAGAACCAATGAGGTTCATTCTTGTGTGTTACGCAGCACGTTGGAGCTTCCGCAAGAACCAATGAGGTTCATTCTCGTGTGTTACGGAGCACGTTGGAGCTTCCGCAAGAACCAATGAGGTTCATTCTCGTGTGTTACGCAGCACGTTGGAGCTACCGCTAGAACCAATGAGATTCATTCTCGAGGGTCAAAGCTCTCAGATTTCAAAGATTTGCGCATTTGTGTTCCGAAGATGAACCAAGGCCTTGCGAGAACAATATGAGGGTGAGTAATTAATGACAGAATTTTCATGTTTGGTTGAACTAACCTTTTAATGTAACCTTTTAATATAACATAGAGGTATTTACACATTAGTCACCACAAAGTAAAAAACTGACCATTCTTGTTTTTTCGTGGAATACTGCAGTATTTATTATAAATTATTTATTGTGCACAACATTTTTTTGTGCCCTCGAAATCTTTAATCAAAATAACTTTGCTTCCCTTTTGCAGTGACAGCTCTACTCTTTTCTGATGACGTGTTCACTGGAGCGAGGACGGGACAACCTGCCACTCACATGACATCACAAAGATCCAACGATCCAATCAATTCCAGTCAAAATCAAGTCCTGCCCTATATTCCTTGTATTCCCTCAGATGTCTCAATAGGGAAGAAAAGACTATCGAAACTTTAGTTTCATGTCGACTTCAACTTTACCACAATATCTCTATGAAGGAGAGGAACTGTGATATATATTTAACCAAGATTTTTTTTTTTTTTGTCTCGGCTTGATTTGAGCAAAACAAATAGACAAAGCCTCACAAATAATAGGCTACTTTTATAGCATTTTGTACCCAGGCCATTTTCGTGCAGGTTGCAGATAATTCTTTTACGTAACAAATCAGAGCTGCATGTGTTATTTCACAACAGAGTACACTGCTGCATGTTTCTGAAAGCAGGCACAACGGTGCTCAAAGACAGCTGGGGTAAAGAGGAACAGAACGATGGACTGAATGTGGCAGAAAGCCAGAGAAGAGCCACTGCATTTTAATATGAGCTAGACTGAGGATGTGTGCGCGTGTTGGTGCTCCAAGTGGGAAAGAAAGTGCTGGTGCTTCCTTTGATATTAACACTGCCCAATTTAACTCATTAGATTAGCTAAATGTTTACTAGTGGTAAATTTAATTCAAATAGTTCTTCTCTTAGCCTTAATTTTTTAAAGGAATAGAACAGCAGCAGCACAGTGAACATCAGTTTAAATCACAAAAGTACTAGATAATTAACACACGCCTGTACATTGGAGAATATAATCATATTCTTAATAACGTATAATAATGTATAATAATAATCTTTAATACTAATTTATATTTAATCTATATTTATATCTATCTATCTAGCTATAAACATGATTTATATTTATAAATTAAATATGGATCAAAGCTAAAGTCATGCTTGTCTGATGAAATTTCAGTACACCTGAAAACCATTGATTCTCCAAACTACATATACAGTAAAATGAAATTGTATTAATCTAAAAACTTTTTTCTATCTTAATATATTTTTTAAATTCCTATGATGGCAAAGCTGATTTTTTTTTTAGCAGACGTAATAAATTTGCTTTGGAGAGCAACAACATTTCAAGCTAAGGGTCAATGCTGGCATGATATTGAGGTTTGGGCCCCAAATGGTTTTGTCCACAGGTTCCATGGTGGCCTGATCTGAATTAGCCCCATTCATATGAAACTGATGGACAAACCATTTAGGGCTCAAATGCCTAAATTGGCCCCACTATGAAATGTTGGATGGGAGATAATGGGCCACTACAATGAGTGATTATGAGGACTAGTATTAGAAACTTGTTAGCAAATGAGGCTGTTAGCTGCAAAGAAGATATTTCTGCTAATACATTCACCCCATGTTAAATATGCCATTTATCCTGACTATGTACTATAATGTACAACATGTACCAGAATAGTCAACACTTCCAAGACTAAACAGTCTTTGTGTAGTGAGAGCAACAGGGCAGACAATCTTGTTGAGCATAGATAGTTGCAAAACCAAGTATGGTTACTGTGAAAAGCATGGTGCAGATTTGCCAGTACCATGTACAGATGATCAATTGCTCACATAGAAATAAACATTCTTCAAAAGCCTCATGTATGATAATATAAAATATAATTTGATCATCATTTTTCAACAAAAAAAAAGGCGGACAAAAAGGATAATATTCACAAAAATATAAATGTTATTCTTACATTTGCTTTATAAAAGGAAAATGGGAGAAACATTACATTTGGTCAAAATCTCATCATGTTATAAAAGATGAAGAGCATCACAGGATATTTAAGACAGTACTGGCTATGAGTTGACAATCAATGCTAGACTAAGACTTTTCTCCACTCCTCAAATACATAAAACATTAGCCCACAAACAGACAGATGTAATGGATGACCAATAGTAATGCTTTAAGAAAAAAAAGATGAAATATGCAGATATGAGGTTTCTGCCGAACAGTGGCGATATATATGTATATATATATTTTATTTATAAAGTAACAGTCTAACAGAGTTTTAGCACTAGAGTAAAATAATAACAATAATTTTAACATCTCTCATTGTAATTGGGTCCCCCTGGACCTGCGAGCACAGGCACGCGCCTAGAATGGATAAATAAAATGTTGATAATTCAAAGGCCTTAGAAATTTGCGTATCATATATGATACAGTAGGAACTATAGGGTTAATCCACCACAGTGTGCGTCGTCCAACTCTGAAGGACGGTACACGATGCAAAAAGTCCATAAACCGTAAATGTGAGTCTATGAAGGGAGTGTGCGATTATAGATGCATAAAAAGAACAAGATCGAAACGACAGCTAGAATAGGGTGTTTTGCCCCCCGAAGCAATGTGCAGAACTGAAAAGGGGCCACATTACATTCCTCAAGTGAAATGATTTTTCAATTAGTGTGTGAACTGCGTTTGAAAGAGGGGGGGAGTCTATCAGAGGAGGGGTCTCAGATTCAATCAGTTCAACTGCAGACGGAGGGCACTATGTGAATGTGTTGAGGGGGGTTTGGCGTCACCGCAAGGGAATGTCTCTCTCTCTCTCTCTCTCTCTCTCTCTCTCTCTTTCCTCCCCTTCCCCAGCCGCCTGCCCCTGGAGCCAAAGAGAGACACATTGTTTAGTCTAAATCCTGCTAGTGCAGGGCTACACACTCCAGACCCCCACCACACATGGCAAAACACACAAACAAGAGGAAATGTGCAACGTAAAACAACGGTGAACTACAAGAACAGAAAATCTGTGCGTTTGCCGCTTTATTTTGAAGTGTCACGCTACAGACAGCTGTATATACGTGATCCTCGCAGCATGAAACGCCGCCGTAGCGCTGACATGACATGCAATGCGTGCTGAGCAGAGCCACACACACGCAATGCACACATGCATTTGGCAAACCCATACTTGAACCGCTATCAGAGTACAAATCAAAAACGTGGAAATGCTTGACAGGGTGAGACAGCCAACTCCCACTTCCTGCCCTCCCCCACAGACAGACGGGCAAATTCCTTAAGGCCGACAGCTCAGAGACGCAGACGCTAATACATTACGCACAGGGCAACAAACACACCGCTGTGGGGGCACTTCGGTGTGTTTCAAAGAAAATATCAGGAAATATCAAAGAGCGTCACGTCTGAGCTAATTTGCACTCGTTTTATTATTCAGCAGAGATAATCATCTTTGCCCATCAAACGCTCAAATTAGAATGACGGAAAACCTCAAAGGAAATTATATTAAAACCAGACGTTTGAAATTATATATTTGGGTAATTACAGAATGGGAATCCAATGTAACACTTCCCTGTGTGTAATTTTATATTAACCCCTTTGCCGTGATGAAAAGGAGGAAACGTACCTCCTTTTAAGTAAGCAACAGCAACACATACTTATAATATAAGAAAGCTCCCTGGTGATGCTATTAGATAACACTTTCAAAATAGAGACGGAGCAGGGAAAATTAAGTGTTCCACTTTAAGCCTGGACGATAAAATACTAATATTTTCATTTTACCTAATTTATGTCAATCTACTAGGTGGGACAATGAAACAACTTTGGTTTAAAATGTAAAAGCTTTTAAAAATTGTGTTATTTAAAAGCTAACTTAATAATACTACATTTTATTTAACAAATATTTACCAAGGGTTCAGATGGCAGCATTCACACTTATTCAAACGACCCGCACTAACAGAGCAATCGTACCAGGGTTTGTTTTATTTCGAACCAGACTTGACAAGTGTAAACACACCCTAAAGGAGTTCTGAAAAATCTAAATAACAATTTGTATATAGTTTGTTTGCTTTTCCACTTAAATTTGAAATATGAAATTAATATTGTCTATTCATCAGAGAATCCTGAAAAATATGTATTATGGTTGCCACAAAACTATTAAGCAGCACAACTGTTTTCAACATTGATAAATGGAATCGAAATGGTTCTTTTGAGCAGCAAATCAGCATATTAGAATGATTTCTGAAGGATCATGTGACACTGAAGACTGGAGTAGTGATGCTCAAAATTTAGCTTTGCATCATCACAGGAATAAATAATATTTTAAAATACATTCAAATAGAAAACAATTATTGATTATAATTATATTTTACACTATTACTGTTTTCACTGTGTTTTTGATCTAATAAAATGGAGCCTGTGTGTGACTTTCAAAAACATAAAAAAGTAAAAAATGGTATATATCCAAAAAAAAGTTTGGCAGCAAGTTCAGATTCTGTGTCCAAGATAAGACCTAAGGTCATGACACAGGCTTACTTGTGTTTCTAACACAGTGCACAGCCCATTATCCAGAAATTAATGCACAGTACTGGATGCTCCACAGAACGTCCTTGATCAAGAACACAATATCTCTCTTCATGGCCCAGCTAGAATCTCATACCACAGCCTGTCTTCTCTGAAAAGTGCCAATACTGTGTATGAACTATTGCCAGAGCCTTAATGGTCATGTTACACATATGCGAGTGTGTGTGTGAGTAATAAGTGCTGATGGGCTTAGCAGAGTGGCAAAAGATCCATAGCTGCATGCTCTCACAGCGGTCACAGACGGGGTAATGACACACACACACACACACACACACACACACACACACACACACACACACACACACACACACACACACACACACACAGTACAGCCTCCCCTTCATCTTAATCTTTTCCATGCTCAACAAACCATCTTCTCGCTGGTTTCTGAAAGGCACAACCCTTACTGCGGCACATTGCAGTACTAAACTCCCTCAAGTGAGGCTAACTACCCATCCAGGGCCTAACTCAGATCTAAATCACCATGGCAGCTCCTAACGGCTTTAAAATGAGCTCGTGATGAGTCCTCGAACCAGTTTACCAGCATGGCTGAACAAGACCACACTTTTAATTACCATGTCTGTCTCCATTGTAACCTCATTGTGTGGTATTACCTCTGTAGTCACAACCGCAAAGTTGAAATCGCTTTCCTCTTGGGACCTGGCTGTGGGTTTGCAGGACAGATGATGATGGTGGAATATGTGAGCCCAGTATGATCATTTAACTAAGGAGAATCAGTATGGCGATAACACTCAGCTGAAATGAATTTGTCAAGAAGCTTTTATTCTAGAGACGGACTACATGAAATGTGAATGTGGCATTTCTATTGGTGTGCCCTGGGGGTTCAACTGTTGGTGAAAATGAAAATCAAGGCTTAAGTTATTAAACGGTAAAAACAGTCTCTGAAATTTTAGCTCTTCCATTTCTCATAAGCAATACTGGGTTATTTTCATGACTGGAAAGTAGCCTATCTGGATTGATGTGATAGGAGATATTTTGGAGATGCACTTGATGCATTCAAAGACAAAAACAGTCAAAATACTGACAAAACAGAACATTAACAACAAAGTATTATGATAATACCAACATTTTAGACATGTTCCATGATAGGACCATTATTCTTTGAAGTGCCATTTACAAACAATAGTATTTGAATATATGAATATACCCTTTATGGTAAACAACCAGTGCTATGGATCATAGTATTATCATCTGACACATCACAAATCACAAATTAAATGCATATGCTGTATAAAAATCCTGCATAATTCCCAATGGGAATGTTAGAGAATCTAAGAATCTTGCTTTCCATTCAACTTTAAGCTGCACACATTAATGTTTGGGTTATATTTTGCTGGCTCTTATTCATTCCAGTGGTCTTGGACGTTATACTGACAAAATCAACATTGACAAGCTTTTCCGTTTCTTATCAGAGCTGACTGGTTGACTTTTGTTGTATTTCTTTACATTGTACTGTTCAAAAGACTTGTGTTTTTGAAATAAGTCGCTTCTGCTCACCAAGGCTCCATTCATTTGATTAAAAATACAGTTTTAAAGACTAATATTGTTGTGAAATAAATAATCTTTTATTCCTGTGATGATGCAAAGCTTAATTTTCAGCATTACTACAGTCTTCAGTGTCACGTGATCTTTCAGAAATCATTCTAATATGCTGATTTGCTGCTCAAAAGAACCATTTCGTATTATTATCAATGTTGAAAACAGTTGTGCTGCTTAATAGTTTTGTGGCAACCATAATACATACTTTTCAGGATTCTCAGATGAATAGACAATATTAATTTCATATTTCAAATTTAAGTGGAAAAGCAAACAAACTATATACAAATTGTTATTTAGATTTTTCAGAACTCCTTTAGGGTGTGTTTACACTTGTCAAGTCTGGTTCGAAATAAAACAAACCCTGGTGCGATTGCTCTGTTAGTGCGGGTCGTTTGAATAAGTGTGAATGCTGCCATCTGAACCCTTGGTCCGCTTCTAAACCAACTCTGGCGCGTATCAAATGAAATATGAATGGATATAAACACCGACCAAAGCCATGTAAGCGAACCAAAAACAGGACATGATGTCACAAGGTGCGACCCTAAAAAGTGCTGAAGCATACCTGTTTATTCTCGTCATATCACAGTTCGGTACAGGCATCCGAGCCGGGTCTCCTCGCAGCAGATCTTTGTTTGCGTGTGTGACGAAGAGATTCCTGCCGCTGTTTCAACTCCTTACATTTTATAAGCTCTTCACGAATGTACAACATTTTAAACATATTTGTCAAAAGTTCTCATTTCTTTAGGGGTAAAACATTATATATGTGGACAAATGACCGGGTGCACCTTTAAAGAAGAGCACAACAGACACTTTCATAATTCCCTTCTCCTTCCATCCTCTCCCTAATCGTACAAGTGGAGACAGAGACCGTTATCTCATCGAGGTCAAGGCTGAACCCAAAATACATTTCCAACTATGAGCAGTGCAGTTAGCTCACATAAAACAATAACTACCCAACAAAACGCTGTATGTCTAGTAATTAACGCTTAATTGGGGAAAGGCTTGAATGAATTCTTGCGTACAGCATAGGAAAATCTATCACATTCCTGCAATGTTCTAGGGACTTTTCAAGAGTCTCAAAACAATCAATGGTACAATAATCACATGCTTCTGATCTGATGACTAACTGCATATAACAACAGGGAAAACAGGCTCTAATGGCCGACACACAGCATGGTCGATCTGATCCATATGAAGGCAAGAGACAAGAAACAGACATCAAAACACTCTCTGATAACGATCCCCAGTCTGTGTGATTTATACACAACATGGCCTTATCTTTAACACGATCCAGCAACAATCCAGTCAATTTTTGTCATTTTTGTATTCCGAGTGCTAAAACCGACATACTGTATACAAGCAAGCCATCAGCCTAACAAAATATCTGATTATGAAACCAACCAGAAACTTTTCTTGCAAATGTCTTCCAAATATCCCCAAAAGCACCTGCCTGTGTAACTAACCAAAACACTTAAGTCATTTTACTGAAGAAAAAAAAACAGGATTCACCATATGACTAGGACTCTAATAATAGACATAGACTGACTAGGTTGTGTTCATGACTGAAAACTATAAGTCTTGATTAATAACATTAATAACATGCATTCAAAGACAAAAACATTCAACAACATTTAAAAACAGACAAAACAAGAGCACTAAAAAAGTATCATGGCAATACCAAGATTTTTAGGAAATGCCCCATATAATAAAAAATATAAAATAGAGTGTAAATACCATAGGCTACTATATGAATATGGTAATAATTAAAAAACGTGGACAATTAATATTACCATCTGACACTATTACTGTACTTTTGTATCATAAGGACCTACTTAGGTGTACAATGTTTTCGGGGGAATGCAGCTCAGTACTGAAGTAAATTAATCCATCAACAAAATTAAAGCTAAAATGAATGTGCAAATTCACTGATCTAGCTCTAATCTTTCTTTCTAAGTAGCACTAAAAGCGCCTGCCTGTGTAACTGTTGATCAATTCAAAGTAGATCCACTTTAGTTTAACCAGACTAACACAGAGAAGGCACCCTTCAAGTTCAAACTATTGACGTTGATATTGAAACAAGATAGCCTACTCCACAACACATCACTCAGTAATAGTGAACCAGCAAAGCAATATGAAGCATGTCAATCCTGACAGTTCACATTTGTACAGTAAACCGATTCAGTTCACTTCACATTACAGTGTTTATGCTGCAGCGCTGAGTGATTCTAATGAACAACACGCATAACACATAATCTGCAAATAATATAACAACATGGACACTGTAATATGGATACACATACACATAACAGTTAATAGTTCAAATGTAGATCTGAAGCATATTTACCAGCCACAGCACTGAGCAGAAGCAATGAGAACAGCCCCAGTGACAGTACTGATGTTCGGTTTAGGATCCGCACTCTCATCCTGATGATAGTCCTGGTGCTTCTGAATGGGTTCAGCTAAAAAAAAAAAGTTCCAGTAGATTTTCTTTTTCCCCCTCTTCTCTATCGACCGAAGTTAAAGCTCATGTGCTCGGAGCGAATAGTCCGAAATGAGACCTGCACATAAAGGTTGGGAGGCAATGCATGGTTTGATAAATAGATTATAAACGCATTTTCTCCATGCTGGTTCGGAGTTTGAGCGATTATACTTCATGAAATGTATGTGATCCACTTCCTCGCATGTCTTCAGCCTTTTAAGAGAGAGGGCTCAAACTGTGCTCACGTCTCGCTTGTTATCGGCGTTTATAAACAAGATTTAGTTTCGGTCTATTTGGTTCTGGTCCAGATGCTCGAGCAGTATCTCAATATGGGTCAGGTTTCTTCGTGTCAGTCCGCTTCAGTCGATGTTGAGCTTCACGAGCTGGCGATATGTCCGACATTTCCCGGTGTTATTCTATTTTATTCCTGCATTACCACTGAAATAATGTATCTGAAATTAAGTAAATCTAAGGCATAACGCGTCGAACCCATCGGTCGGTTCAAGCGGCCGAACAGAAGTGACATTGAGTCCGATCCAAAGCGACAGAGGCCTCTAAAACAGCGCAGTGACTCTCAGTCGATGACTGTCGGTAAACTGATCGCCGGTCAGGGTCTGCTCGGGTAAATTAACGCATTTCTCCCGGTGTGGATGATTACCTCCCCGCGGATCGTGTTGAGCTCCCGCTGCCGCTCTCCGGTAACTTCAGCTCCGCCTAGAGCACAGCAGACAGATGAAGGGCAGCCAGTTCTCCTCCTCCTCCACCCCCACCCCTCTCTCTCTCTCTCTCTCTCTCTCTCTCTCTCTCTCTCTCTCTCTCCAATCCAATTCTAAATTGTCTCACTTACTTTCTTTCTCTCCTTCCACCCTTACAAATTTACCATGGTTACAATAGTTTCCGACAAAACACCATACTTGCTGATATGATTATAAACGGCTGAGGTTAAGTTAACTTGGTTCAGTAACAAAAAATAGTTAGTGTAGGCTACAATAGCAATTAAACAACTTGTTTTAATTTTATTCAAAACTTCCAAAAGGCCCACAGCATGAACATCCTATGGAGGCTATGGTAAAACCCCACAAAAAAAATACGTAAAATCAAATCAAATTTATTTTTGATATATTTTCATTGACTGTTTTTATTATTACTGTGGAACATACATAATGATATAATCTCTTTGATCTTCTGAAATCACAAAATTAATTGAATGTGGTTAATTTTAATTGAATAGGCTATCAAAATTGTTTTTCATGAAAATGTTTGAAAACAAGCAACGGTCAAATGATTACGGTTCAAATACCAGAGGATATGGGGACATTATCTTTGTGTTGGAAATTGAGTGTATTCGAGTCTAAAAGGTCGACAGCCGATGTTTTTCATTGTTTTACTCTTTTTATGCAATGATTGCAAATCCAAGTAATGTCGTGTATGTGTAATTACTCTATTTTTCTCTCAAACGCATGCTTTTTAAAGTTCAATATGACCTGTTCATGTTTTCAGAAGTTGCACCCACGCATCTGAGATATTACAGTACTGTCCAACATGTCAGATGACGTGACAGTGCATTTTATAAGCCAATGCTACTTGTAATTATTTTGTATTTTGGGGGGCAGGACTGCTTGCTTATATTTTGACTGCCACGTTCGGTTGATACTATCAGTGATGTATATGTGGTTGACTTGAGGCCAGACGATCTTTCCATCCAAACAGCGCCCCCTGGTTACCGACACCCTACAGTTCATATGAGGTAAAGCAACAAGGCCTCACAGCACCTCGATAACCTTTGAATAACAAAAAACCCACCCTGTCATTAAAATCACGTGCTCTGGTATTGATTTTGAAGTTTCAAGAGAAGCTGTCACAAATACCACACATATTTGCTGGTTATATGTGTTGTAACAACTATTGTGAAAACACTTATTTATGCATTTGGCAGATGCTTTTATCCAAAGTAATTCAGGGTATACATATGTTATCATAATACATTCCAGTAAATCCAACTCAAGACCCTGGACTTAAATTTGGGCTATGTTTGTGATTTGGTATTCTCAATATCAGATGCGAGGAAACAGATTCTGAATCATTCTGAAGTTTATTTGAAAATAAATGAAAAATGACAACAACAACAAAAAAAAAACAATAGCATTACAATTACTGATTGCTTATATTGCACACATAACACTGACAGAATAGCTTTGAAAAGTATTGTAAACCGACAGAAAAGCTTTAAGCTATTCAGTTATCTTCCTGTCAGGAGGAGACAGATGTAAATCTGAAATTCGCCATCTAAAATAGTTGCCTCTTTTAAGGTAATATTTTGTAGCTAATTAGAATTTTTAGAATAGTTTAAAACAAAAAGATTTACAAAACACATAAATATATGTAAAGTAACCCTGAGTGTAAAATAAATCTTAGGCTCACGGTCACAATTACTGAATGTTAAGTGCAAAATAGAGTGTTAAATGAACTATATAATAGTCATTACATATAAAGGATTTTTATAAAGGTTTTATTTCTTTAGCTTTGGCTGAGAGAAAATCTGAGCTCTTCCTCTCTGATGCTCCTGTCCAGCCTCTGTGTCTCTGACTCCAGCACTGAGGGGACGGGCCGCTGAGAGACCGCAGCCAGAGACTCGTTCAGATCCTGTCTCAGAGACATCAGACTCTGGCTGTTCTTCAGAGAGCGGTCTATGAACTCTGCCCTCTGCTGATGGTCCACAGCCAACATGAGACGAAGATTGTGAACCTAGGAAATTGGGTTTAGGTTTTAAAGCCATATTATATGCCGAAATACTAATGAACAGTTGAAGTGTTGAAGACTAACCTGTTCTTCTAGCTCACTGGCTCGGACTCTGAGTCGCTTCAGCTCTTCCTTGTCTGTATCATCTGACAGGTTCTATTCAACATGATATTTAGCTATTTTAGCTTTTTTACTGGCAATTAACACATGACAGAAAATAGTTTGGCATTATCAAGTTGCTAACAGTATTAATATTGTTGACTAAAAAGATTAAAATAGTTTTCAGTACTTAAAATAGAGCTGAAATCAAATAAAAAAAATATTAGATGAAAAACTTAAAATTAGAAATGTTGTCTTTGCAACTAACTGAAATAAAGTTGAAGTACTAAACTAACAAACTAAAGCTGAAATAAAAGTAATATTAGATATGTACATTTTCTGAAGAAAATGTGAGTGGTGCTTGCCGTGGCAAAACTTGGCACTGGGCAAAGTTGCTAACATGATTAGCATGTTGCTAGTGTGTTTTAGTGAGCATTTTTGACACTTAGACAATTACTGTTAGCATGTAGCTAATTGCTGTTAGCATGTAGCTAATTGCTGTTAGCATGTAGCTAATTGCTGTTAGCATGTAGCTATTTTCTGCTAGCATGTGTAGCATGTTGGAAGTGCTGTTTGCTAGTCTGAGTCAAAAGAGCCAACCCCCATGTTTATATGATGTTCTGATGCAGATATAGGTCTTTCTAAAAGGTTGCTAGGGTACTCTGTTTGGTTGCTAGGGAGTGGCTTGGCAGCTGGCAATGATGATGATACTCCAGAGGCTACTTGAAAGTTTGAATGATCTAAACCATGCCTTAATGAAATTTGGATTTAAACATATCCTTCTTTGGGTTTAGGTTGATAGAGTGCTTGGCAATGGTTGCTAGGGCATGGATAGGAAGTGTTGAAGGTGATTTGTAATTGTTTGCTGCCCCGAGTCAAACAAGCCCACCCTCATGTTTCTATGACACTTTTTATGACACTTTTCTATGTCCAAAGATATCCCTTTTGATCTCTTTGAATGGAACTCTATGGAACTTGTTGTTAGGGTGTTCTAAATGGTTGCTAGATTGTGGCATAATAGCTTCACAGTGATCCTGATTGGTTGCCTGAGTAAAATGAGCCCATCACTTTGTATCTATGACATTGAGATGCAAAGTCATGACCAATACAAAATCCCTATGCAATTTACCATAGTAGGATAAACACATATGCGCAATCAATGTTTCACTGGCATTCTCTTCACCATAGTATGTCTATGGGGCAATCTAGGGCACCTCCTACACCCCAGGGGTAAAACTTACACCCCATTGTGAGGTATGTTCTTACAGAGCCAGCCAGCCTCTTCATATGTGGTAACCCACGGTTCTACGAAATCCTCAGAGCTATGACCCGTCCAATTCGTTGCAATGTTAAAAAGTCAAAGGATTTTTCACCCGCTGAGCAAATCTTAAACTAAAATTAAAACTGAAAATATCAAATTAAAAGCTAATTTAAATATAAATAATACTAAAATAACACTGGTTGCTAAAGCTAACAAAATGATACTCTAATAAGAATAAAAATACATAAGGCTAACAAAAACAAAAATGTTCCCTTTTGTGACAATCCATCAAACAGAAAGACAACCAGAAACAAAACACAAATGTATTGCAAATGTACTCTCTCCATCATACCAGAACTCCAGCTTCAGACCGTGACAGCTGATGCCTCAGTGTCCCCCTCTCCAGCTCAACCTGGTGATGGCCAAATAAAAACAGTAGGTACATTAATCATGCTGAAATCATAATATATGGTCCCTTCGTGAGGTGTGCTCGTACCTGTGTCAACGTCTCTCTCAGGTGCTGTCGCTCAGCTCGTAGTCTCTCAATTTTCTTCTCCAGATGATTGTTTTTCTTCTGCAGAAGGTTCTGATCCACCTCCAGTTGTGCCACGGCTCGTTGCATGGCCGACAGACGCTCATGCACAGCAGAGTCAGTATCCACCTCATCTATGGACTGGGCTTTTGGTTCAAGCTCCCTCTCCTATTAATATTGCCCCAAAATAAAGTCAATAGAATCAATAGAAAGTTCAAAATAACAGTATTTATTTGAAATAGAAACATTTTGTAACATTATAAATGTTTTTACTATAATTTTGATCAATTATCAATTTTATTAATTCATATTTTGATCAATTTAATGCACCTTCAATGAATAAAAGTATTAATTTCTTTAAAAAAAAAAACCTTACTGAGCTTTTGAATGCTAGTGTAAATGGTCCATCACATTTTATTGACAGAAATGCAATATAATATACACAACTACACTCACCTAAAGGATTATTAGGAACACCTGTTCAATTTCTTATTAATGCAATTATCTAATCAACCAATCACATGGCAGTTGCTTCAATGCATTAAGGGGTGTGGTCCTGGTCAAGACAATCTCCTGAACTCCAAACTGAAGTTAAGAATGGGAAAGAAAGGGGATTTAAGCAATTTTGAGTGTGGCATGGTTGTTGGTGCCAGACGGGCCGGTCTGAGTATTTCACAATCTGCTCAGTTACTGGGATTTTCACGCACAACCATTTCTAGGGTTTACAAAGAATGGTGTGAAAAGGGAAAAACATCCAGTATGCGGCAGTCCTGTGGGGGAAAATGCCTTGTTGATGCTAGAGGTCAGAGGAGAATGGGCCGACTGATGTGATAGAATAGCTGATAGAAGAGCAACTTTGACTGAAATAACCACTCGTCAAAACCGAGGTATTCAGCAAAGCATTTGTGAAGCCACAACACGCACAACCTTGAGGCGGATAGGCTACAACAGCAGAAGACCCCACCGGGTACCACTCATCTCCACTACAAATAGGAAAAAGAGGCTAAAATTTGCACAAGCTCGCCAAAATTGGACAGTTGAAAACTGGAAAAATGTTGCCTGGTCTGATGAGTCTCGATTTCTGTAGAGACATTCAGATGGTAGAGTCAGAATTTGGCGTAAACAGAATGAGAACATGGATCCATCCTGCCTTGTTACTACTGTGCAGGCTGGTGGTGGTGGTGTAATGGTGTGGGGGATGTTTTCTTGGCACATTTTAGGCCCCTTAGTGCCAATTGGGCATCATTTAAATGCCACGGCCTACCTGAGCATTGTTTCTGACCATGTCCATCCCTTTATGACCTCCTCTGATGGCTACTTCCAGCAGGATAATGCAGCATGTCACAAAGCTCGAATCATTTCAAAATTGGTTTCTTGAACATGACAATGAGTTCACTGTACTAAAATGGCCCCCACAGTCACCAGATCTCAACCCAATAGAGTATGTTTGGGATGTGGTTGAATTGGAGCTTCGTGCCCTGGATGTGCATCCCACAAATCTCCATCAACTGCAGGATGCTATCCTATCGATATGTGCCAACATTTTTAAAGAATGCTTTCAGCACCTTGTTGAATCAATGCCACGTAGAATTAAGGCAGTTCTGAAGGCGAAAGGGGGTCAAACACAGTATTAGTATGGTGTTCCTAATGATCCTTTAGGTGAGTGTATGTTTTCAGTGCTGTATAAAGACCTTACATAATGAACAGTTATGTTTTAGTACCTTAGAATGAGCCATTTATATCTATATACACCGTGTGTACCCTTACAGCGAACTCACCATTTTGTCTCATCATATTTCTACAGTAGCCCTAATAGGACAAACTTCTCTACAGTGCTAGCTTCTCTCTGCTGTCTGTAGCTTCTCTATTAGCTGTGTCTCATTTCAGAAGGCTGCGTCCTCCAGAGGTCGCATTCGAAGGCTGCATGCGTCATCAAGGCTGTCTTTTTTCAGAAAAATAAGTAGGACACTCCAAAAGCGACCTTCGAATGCGCCCTTCTTTCACAGGAATTCGGAGTGTGCATGAGGTGTATCCTTCGCTGCTGCAGATAACCCACAATTCTTTGAGTCGCCATTAACAACCGTCATTTTTTTACATGACGTGGTGTTTAAATTTAAATAAAACTTGAAACTAAGCTGTTTTACCTAAAATAGATAGTTGTGGTAAACAGGATTACAAGTGTTTAGTGATTTTTAAATGATAAGAACAGTACTTTGCTGTCAAGGCAAGAAGAATTTCATAGTCATTTTCAAGTTATATATAAATAATTTTCATTCATAAAACAGGATGTGTCCTCTGGAACTTAAATGAACTGAGACACAGCTTATGTACTTCGAAAGGGAGGGGTGAGTGGTGGGCGGTCGCAATTCGCAACCTCATCTCTAGATGCCGCTAAAATGTACACAATGCACCTTTAATTGTATAAGAGGTAATTAAACAAATGTATATTTAAAGGTGCCTTTTTAGACCACATTTGCTCATAGAATACACTAATTATAGTTGAAAATAGGTAACTGAAATCTTTAGCTTTTGCTGCATCCACACCAGTGGGTGTCATTATAAGTCCAAGGCAATATCAGCACAACTACACAAACATGTACCTTTAATTGTGATTATAATGACAGGTTTTTTATGCTAGGTATTTTAAACTTGGGGATGTATCTGCCTTACTGACCTGTGACATATCAGCATCTCCTCGGGTTCTGTTTTGCTCCTGATGTCCCAGCCTCTCTTTATAGTAAATCAGCATGGCTTCAGTCTTCTCCAGAGCCGTCCTGACCCGGTCCCTGTCTTTAGTCAGCTCCTCGGCTCGCTCCTTCAGAGCATATACTTCAACATCCTTCTCTCTAAGGAGTATGTCTCTCTCCTCCTTTTCTAAAAGGACAGCGGACACTTGTTCCTTTAGCCTTTCCCATTCCTTATTCTCTGTTAGCCCAGTTTTTATGTTCTCATTTCTTATTGTGGAATGCAATCTGTCTATCTCAGTCTGCAACGTCTGAGCCTTGGTCCTTAACCTCTCTATTTCCTGTTCCTTTCTTGTAAGGTCCCTTCTAAGTGCATCTGTCTCTAACAACAACTTGTCATGATGCTGATATTCAGCATTTATCTCCAGGAAGTCTGATAGAGTGCCATGGCCACTATCCACCTTTAGTCCTTTGTTTTTATTTTCAGATTCTCTAAGATTATGTATATCCTCTTCTATTTTGTTCGCCATCACTTGTTTCTCTTTCTCTAAGGTTTCCATTTTTTCCCTCAATATCTTAGTATCTCTTTTCTCATCTTCAAACTGAGCCTGCAATCTAAGTCTTGCTGATTGTTCTTTATATGCCATTTCTCGAATACTCTCCAACTCAGTTCCTTTATCCTTCAGTCTCTCTGTGAATAATTCAAGTTGTCTACCTTTCTGCTCCTCTGCTTGCTGGAATCTCTCGATTTTTCTTTTCTCATTTTCATATCCCTCTTTCAGCAATTCTATCTCTTTTTCCTTTTGCCTCAATGTTTTTCTGAGGGACTCCAATCCCTCTAACTTATTTTGTTTCTCTTTATTTTCATGTTTGAGTTCCTCCCAATCTTTACTCTCTCTTATTCTGTCCTCTCGTAATCTGTCAATTTCCTGTCTCAGCTCTCTGAATCTGTTGCTCAGTTCTTCTGCATCTCTGGTCCTCTCTGCCGCCAAAGAGCTGAGTTTAGTCCTCTGATCTTCCAGAATGTCTATTCTAGCCCTCGCTCTGGTCAGCTCAGCCTGTCTCTGCTCCACTACGCTCTTCATAGTTGTCAATTCTTCTTCTAAGTTCTCCTGTCTTTGCTGCATTTGCTCCATCTCTCGCAACCCTTCATCATTTTTCTTCTTTAGTTGTTCCTCTTGGAGTTGCAGGGCAGAGTTAAGTTCCTGTTTTTGCTTCTCTAACATCTGGACTTGGAGTAGAAGATCTCTGGCCTCAATTTGTGTCACTCTAACTCCTTCCCCTCTGTTTCGGACCAACTCATCCTTTCTTTCCTGCATTATAGACCTGAGTCGCTCTCCCTCACGATGACTCTCTTCCAGCAATTCCTTCAGAGTAGCCATCTCCTGAAGCCCTGCAATCAGCCCCTCTCGCATATTCTGGTTCTGTTCTTCTCTTTCCTGGATCATTGACCTTGTTTGTTCTTTGGTTTTAGACAGATTAACCACCTGTTCTTGTAAAGCATCCATCTGAGTAACTAGTGCTTCTTTCCTTTCATTTGCGTCATACAGCAAAGAGCTTATTCTGTCATTCTCTCGCCTCTCCCGAAACGTTTCATCTCTAAGAGCCTCAATCTCTCTCTCTTTTCTTCGAAGCTCTGCCGAGAGATGGTCTCTCTCCTCCTCCAGCTCTCTAATGCGAGCCCCAAGCTTCTCCACACGCCCCGCCTTTTCCTCCAGGATATGTTGACCTTTCTGAAGATCCTCAAGCCTGGCTCTCAGTCTTTCCCCTTCTGTTGTTTCATCTCTCAGTTGGGTCTCCAGACACCTCCTCTCATCTTCAATCTGACTTAAAGACCTCTTCAATCTTTGTTTCTCCTCATCACAGTTTTCTGCTTTGGATTCAAGCACCTGTGCTTCCCCTCTGCTGATTTGCAGCAGTTGTGACAACCTTCCCACTTCTTCCAATCGTTCATCCAGCTTCCCCTTCAGTGTCTTCACATCTTCGCTTTGTTGGCCTACAAGTTTCTTCAGTTCTTCAACAGTATCTCTCTCTTGATTTAGCTCATGTTTGACCAATAGTAGCTCTTGGTTACAGTCCATGAGTCTCTCCTTTTTTTCTTTGTGCTGACATTTTTCCTTCTCCAGTGTCATTTCAGTCTCTCGTAAACAGATTGAGACTTCAAGGTTCCACTGTTCGGCTTCATGCAGTTTTTCTCTCAGCCTTCTCATTGCTTCTTCCTCATGGTGGACTCTATCTCTTTCCTCTTTTTCTTTTTGTTGTAAACTTTTCTTCAGTGCACGTGCCTCCTCCTCAGTGTGTTGTAGGAGGGCACTTTGTCGTTCAAGGTCCTCTTGTTGCTTCATTCTTATCCTCCTGTCATCCTTGATCTCCTGGTTCAGTTCATCAATCTTCAGTCTCAACTGTTTCACCTCGTTCTCGTTCTGAAGGAGCTCTTCTCTCAGTATCTGCTCCCTATCTCTTTCCTCAATCTCATGTCTTTTCTTTCTCTCTTTCTCTCTTTCCACCAAGCTCATCCGGTCCCGTTCCATCTCGGCTAACTTGGCTTTGCACCTGTTCACCTCTTCCTGCTCTGCTTTGAGCTTCTGTTCAAACGTCTTCTGTTCTTGTGTAAGTTTTGCTTGTAACTCTTTTAGCTCACTATCTCTCTCTTCCACCTTTTCTAGTGTCACCTGTTTTTCTCGAATGACTCCCTTAATTTTGGTATTGAGATCTTCTAGTTCTCTTTTCATTTGTTTCTCCTGTTCATTTACCTCTACTTGCTTCCTGTCCACCTCGTTTTGTTTCTCCATCTCCCTCTCTTTCAGCTGTGAGATTTGCTCCTTTAGAAGTTCAATTTGTTCATCCTTCAGCTGAACATCAGTCTCTAGTTTCTCTATGAGTACATCTAATGACTGAATTCTACCTTTGAGATCATCAATGTCCTCTTCTCTTTTTTGCACCTTTTCCTCTTTTTCTTTGTGCTGACATTTTTCCTTCTCCAGTGTCATTTCGGTCTCTCGTAAACAGCTTGAGACTTCAAGGTTCCTCTGTTCGGCTTCATGCAGTTTTTCTCTCAGCCTTCTCATTGCTTCTTCCTCACCGTGGACTCTATCTCTTTCCTCTTTTTCTTTTTGTTGTAAACTTTTCTTCAGTGCACGTGCCTCCTCCTCAGTGTGTTGTAGGAGGGCACTTTGTCGTTCAAGGTCTTCTTGTTGCTCCATTCTTATCCTCCTGTCATCCTTGATCTCCTGGTTAAGTTCATCAATCTTCAGTCTCAACTGTTTCAGCTCGTTCTTGTTCTGAATGAGCTCTTCTCTCAGTATCTGCTCCCTTTCTCTTTCTTCGATCTCATGTCTTTTCTTTCTCTCTTTCTCCCTTTCCTCTAAGCTCATCCTGTCCCGTTCCATCTCGGCTAACTTGGCTTTCCACCTGTTCACCTCTTCCTGCTCTGCTTTGAGCTTCTGTTCAAACGTCTTCTGTTCTTGTGTAAGTTTTGCTTGTAATTCTTTTAGCTCACTATCTCTCTCTTCCACCCTTTCTAGCGTCACTTGTTTTTCTCGAATGACTCCCTCCATTTTGGTATTGAGATCTTCTAATTCTCTTTTCAATTGTTTCTCCTGTTCCTTTACCTCTACCTGCTTCCTGTCCACCTCTTTTTGTTTCTCCATCTCCCTCTCTTTCATCTGTGAGATTTGCACCTTTAGAAGTTCAATTTGTTCATCCTTCAGCTGAACATCAGTCTCTAGTTTCTCTATGAGTACATCTAATGACTGAATTCTACCTTTGAGATCACCAATGTCCTCTTCTCTCTTTTGTACCTTTTCCTCTTTTTCTCTAAGAAGCTCTGTCAGTTCTGTTCTTTCTCTTTCAGCAACCCAAGTTATGCTCTCCTTCACTTTTTCCATATTGCCAGCCCGTCTCTTCCACCACTCTACATTGTCTTTTGCCTCTTTCAGTCTGAGTTCAAGTGTTCTCTTTTCTGTCGACAACGCATTTTGCAATTGTTCAACATCTTTATCTCTTTCTTCCACGAGTAATGAGATATGTTCTTTCTCTCTCATTAGTTCTTCAACTCTGGTTTTGAGCTCTATCAAGTCTTCATCTTTCTGTTCCAACTGTCTTTGCCACCTCATTTCTTTCTCCTTCTCTTGCTCATCTCTTTTCTTTTGTCGGTTTTTATTTTCTCTTATTTTCTCAATTTCTCTCTCTTTCAGTTGAGTGTTATGTTTCTCTAGGGTTTCTACTCTACTCTCCAAAGTCTCTTTCTCTTGTAACTCTATTTCCAGACTTTCAATTGTTCTCTCATGTGATTGGACTTTTAATTTTAACTCATCAATATCCTCTCCTCTCTTTCTTATTTCATCCTCCTTCGTTTTCATTAGATCAGACATCTTAGCCTTCTCTCTCTCTGTGATCTTGAGGTTCTGACTTTCTTTTTCCACTCTTTCTATATACTTCTCATTTAACTCTTCTTTCTCTCTCTGAACCTTGTTTTCTCTCTCCTTCCATCTCTCAATCTCATCACATGCTTCTCTCAGTCTCAGTTCGACTGTTTTCTGCTCTGCTGCTGATTTCATTTGTAGTTTCTCAAGTTCTGTGTTTCTTTTATCCAAGTGGTCTGAAAGCTCTTCTTTTTCTTTTAACAAACCATCAATCTTGTTCTTCAGTATCTCCACTTCTCCATCTTTCTGGCCAAGTTCTGTGTTCAGAGCTTCCCTCTCTTTTTGCCATCTTTCTTTCTCGGTTTTGCTCTCTTCCGCTTGTACTTTGTTTTTCTCTGTTTCTTGTTCAACGTCCCACTGAATCCTCTTGCATTCCAGCTGCCAATTTTCTATCTCTCTTTCACTCTTCTTTCTTTCCTCCCTTGCGTCTTGGTTTTCCTGTTCTTTCTGTGCTGTCTCTCTCTCCAGGTCTGTCTGTAGACATTGAATCTCTCCTAAACAATTAAGAAAGAAAAGTTTTACATTTTTATTACACACACAAATACAACAACATATTAAATCATTAAAGAGAACAGCGCATTTATTTTTTAATAAAACAATCTGACCTTGCAAGACGTCTTTGGTCTGCATGAGCGTGTCCACCTGTGTTTGTAGCTGACTGCATTGCACCTCCAGACCTGAGGCCTGTTCCTGAACTTGAGCAATCTGCTTCTGGAGACATGCCACCACACCTCTGAAGAGAGACAGCAGCAGGTTGGAAATTAATAGGGAATTGGTACAAAAAAAATGGTTCAAATAAAATAAATAGTAACACTAATATCTATTTGAAATACGTATGTAATCCATTTGACCTATTTCTATTTTTCGTGTTAAACCTATCAAGTTATACAGATATAACATAAAATATGAGTTGTTGCTTTTATAGGTAACAACCTATAACAAAAATGTCCTCCTAAAGTACACACTGCCTCTTGAAAAGAACAGAATTCAGATCTGTTAGTATGTTATTTTATAAGAGAGTCTTTTTTTTATAAAATAAACAGACTATACCTGAGTTCCTCTTTGACTTGTGTGAGTTCCTCCTTTTCTCTCTCCAGTATACATACTATGTCCTCTAGTCTCTGGCTCTCTCTCATTAGGTCGTCTCGCTCTCGTTCAGCTCTTCTCTGTTGCTCTGCTGCTTTGAGTAGTTCCGCCTGGAGACTCTGCAGCTCCTTCAACATTGTACTGCACTGTTCAGTTAACTGACACAAAACACATCACTGTCCATGAGTGGACCCAAAACACAAAATGCATAAAAAACAGGAGATTATGTGCATAGGATAATGTATAGTAAAGCCCTATATGACCTCTCCCCTCATGTTGAACAGCTACTCAACAAAGAAATAAATGTACATGAAACCCAGATTTCTTTTTTATTATAATTATAAATACATTAGTTATCATAAGTGCATAATTTGTCATTTATATATAGAAAGCGACAATTACTTGGAAGCTTGTCACCATGCACCTAATTAATACACAGTATAATTTTTAGTTTTCAATTTTTTTAATATAGTTGGCAAGCAGTCAAAGTTGTCTGAGTTTCTCACCTCTGCAATCCTTTGTTCATCTTTCCTCTTCTCTTCTGTGAAAGCAGTCACCTCCCTCTCTCTGTCCTCCCTCTCGGTCTCCAGCTCATTCTCCAGCTCTCTCTGTCTGTCTCTGAGCTGCTGCAGAGTTTTCAGATCCGTCTCTCTCCGTTCCCTGAAACACAGAGTGATCATCAACACAATTGCAGTACAGCATCACTGGCTGTGAATAAACAGCGCCAGCATACTACAGCCAAATATAACAGCTGCTAAGATAAACTCAGACATTTATAGTGTCATCTAAAAGCCCCATTATTCATTAGTATTCCTACCAAAATCCTACTAGCTCATTAGAGACCTGATTAGCTGTTATTTAGAGTCACAGGCACACTTCATCAAGAGATTTCAAGCTGCCTGTTATACAAACACCTTTTATTCTGCCTTGTGCATAACAAGCAGGTAAAGGTTGGGGGTAGGCAATATTAGCAAATATTTATATCAAGATATTCTTAGTTATATTACTAAAAGGTATTCAAGCTAAAATTTGTTTCTTTATTTGAATTAGTATTACTATTTAAAATAACTGTTTCTATTTGAATATATTTTAAAACATAATTTATTCATGTGATAATAAAAAAAAGCATTTATTTGAAATAGAAACATTTTTGTAACAATGTAAAAGTCTTTATTGTAATTTTGTATCAATTTAAACGCGTCCTTCTGGATAAAAGCATATCTTTATTTAAAAGGAAAACAATATACTGTAGAAATGTCCATGACTTTTACATTTTGCTTTTTCCTACTCAGCAGAATTTATAATACACTTACAGCTTTTTCATCAGCTGACTTGACTTGATTTTTAAATTTCACAATGTCGCACCTTAGATCATTGGCCTCTAGAGACACAGTCTTCACTTCCCTGCACAGACCCGCCATCTCTGCGCCAAATGCCTGGATCTGGGCCTGGGCTTCTGCCACCTCCGTCTCCAGCTAAGGGGTCAGGAAGACAAAAATCACACCTCTCATCCCTCCATCCCAAACTTGGCCCAACCAGCAATGCAATCTGGCGATGGATCAAGTAATTAAAGGCAAGAGGCATGTGACAGCTTGCGGGGATTTGGTCATGTCCCTAGGCAGTATAAGTGATCTTTGCTAAAGATGGGCTAAACCTGCATGCCAGACCTGAAGAGCACGAACACTGAGTTCTCTCTTGTCCTTGGCCAGAGCTTCATTTAAAGTAGCCATTTTCTCCAGGGTATCTCGACCTTCTGCCAGCTCTCTCTTGAGCTGGGTTTGACTGGAGGACAGGGCCAGTAATGACTCCCGCGCCTGGAAGGGTGGAGAGCAGGAAAACAACATAAAGAATGTTAACATAAAGTAATGATGGGAAAGTTTGGAAGGGTGACGAATTACAGGATGTGAAACAACACAACTCATACAAAACTCCATGAGAACAGGCAGGAATGAGAAGTGCCTGATTTGAGAGAGTTTCGGGCCAGTTGACACAACCGTCACATGATCCATGGCTGTCACTACATTCTGCATTCATTAATCATGTTTATGCCTTACAAACATATTAATAATTGTAATAATATTTCACATATATTTTTGATCAAATAAATGCAGCCTTTTTGAGTATAATTTTCGAAAACATTAAAAACAATTATACTGGTCCCAAACTTTTTAACAGTAGTGTATATAGCTTGCTATCATAAGTGAGGTTGTCAAAATTGCAAGTATAACTGCAAGTCATTCCTATCTCCACTTTAATAATATCAGTTTACCTTCAGTAAAGAATCTTTAGTGTCAGCTGTCTCATGATCAGCTCGTGCTCGGTCCAGCTTCTCTCTCTCTAGTGCCCCCTGCAGGCTGTGCAGCTCTAGACGGGTGCGAGTCTCTCTCTCACACAGCTGAGCGGCTTCTAGCATTTCTGCCTCCATGCTGATTTTTACAAATACACATCATTTACCAGCAAAATTTAGCATCATAAGCATAACTAAACAGTGCTCTAATGACAAGTTCAGCATTACATTAAGGGGGGCTTGATGGACAAGCGTACCGTTTCTGTCGCTCTCTCTCCAGCTGGATTCTCTCCTCCTCCTGCTTCTCTCTCTGTCGTCTCATATGTTCCATCTCCTGTCTCAGCTCCTCGGTGAGTCTCTCAGTCTCTTCCATCTGACTGCGCAAACTAGTCACCATCTCCTTCTCACTGTCACACACATCACACATCCACAGATTACTCTTCCAAATTCAACCATGTCAGTTTACAGCAATTACAGTTTTACAGTTATGGCTGATACAGATAAGACAATAATTATTTGCAATGGCCTCTAGCAAAATTCAATACTATTTTGTCAAAATACTCTACCGTTCAGAAGTTTGAGGGGTTGGTAAGGTTTTGTAATGGCTTTGAAAAAAAAAAATCCCTTACGCTCACCAAGTCTGCATTTATTTAGTAAAAAATACAGTAAAAACAGTAATAATGGAAAATATTATTACAATTTAAAATAATTGAGCTTACACAAATATTATAGCAACCAATAAATAATATCAGCTGAAACCCAATATGGTTCAAATATTTTGTAAATAACCAGAATAGATGTTCTGTCAGGATCACTATCGTCAAAGATGATAGACAATATATAGTTTTGATTTGCAGTATGGCTCTGTTCTGGGCAAGAATTCCCTGGGCATCCATGCAGCCTAGCATGTATATGAGCAGGGAGAGCAGTGATAACCCCCCTGGGGTAAACAGAACAGAAGCAACAATGTATTGCAGATAGCATAATGTCAATATAAAAATGTGCAACCTAATTTGGGCCAAATCCTGACTGACGAAAGGAGGAGCTGGGGATGGAGGAGGGTAATTAGCTCCGGAGAAATGCGATAGCAGCTGATAATGCTGGGGATGGAGGAGGGTAATTAGATCCGGAGAAATGCTGATAATGCTGAAGGAGATTATATATGCATGTTGTGATATTCCTATAGGTAGATGTGATCAGCTGACAGTCAGCTGATGCGAGCTTGACTAACGTGACCTGCCAGAACTAATGCTATATGCCTGAATTATATTACAACTCAAATGTTTAAATACAAATAGTTAAATAGTTAATCAATTAAAGTAACTCCTAAAGGTAGAATTTGGAAATATTAAAAGTTAAAAGTGTATTTTTATGATAATGAGATAATGAAGCATTTATCACCTGTTCAGTAGTTCCTGTGTGTGTTTCATCTGCAGTGCTCGCTGATCGCTCTGTTCCTGAAGCTCCGCCCTCTCACTCTCCATCTGCGTGATTCGCTGCTCCAGTGATTCTTTCTCTGTCCCAAGTCTACGCAAGCTTATTTGAGCATCCTGACAAAAAAGACCTGACTTAATAAGAGGGCTTCGTGACAAGCCAAAAATTCAATTTTAAAGACCAATGTAATAACTTGGATGAAAGATTAAGAAGCCATTGTTGTTGTTTGGAAGACCAGGAACAAGTATTAAAGGGGCTATAAGTAGAATTCAGAAACCCTAATTAGCGCCCCCGGTTATGGAGGACCAAATTACTCAAAATTAAATAATTAAATAAATAATGAATTCAGTTAAACAACAATTAAATGTACCAGTTTATTCTGAAATAATTAAATAATTAATTAAATAATTTATTTATTAATTTAATAATTAAATAATTTATTTGATTAAATATTAATTAAATAATTAAATAAATAAATGTATCTATTTATTTTGTAAAATTACATGAAATTATTTAATATATTTCACAATCACCTCTTCAACACACACTATTGTTATGTTTAAAAATATTTTTTTCATTATTAAATGTGCTTTTTCAAAAAGCCGTTTTTCATAATAATATGCTGCATTTACGAATGGGGCCTATTTGACGAATCATGCATTTCCAAAGCACGATTTTCCCAAAGATTTTTTTCATAATAATAGAGGACATTTCACAAATGCCAATCAACAGTTAGTGGGCGGTGCTTGGCGCTGATTGGTTTGAAGTTAAAGAGTCGACAAACATGATAGATCGATCTGTGTGTGCTGTGGTGACATCACGGAACACCAAGGTCTCATTTCTTATTTGTGACTGAAAATGTATTTTGACTCTATTGAATTTTCTAAAAACCTGTAAATGATGAGAAATGTGGCTGTGTTTAAGTAAGTGTGTTTTTATCTTGATCAATTCCTACCACCATATTAATTTACAATCAATTCCCCTATTTCCCCTTGCAACTTGCCAGACCCAGACAGGAAAAAGTAATCAATCTGAAAGGATTATCCAATCAACGCCAAGCCCCGCCAACTGCCTGTTGATTGGCATTTGTGAAATGTCCTCCATTATTATGAAAAAAATCTTTGGAAAAATGTTGCTTTGGAAATGCATGATTCCTCAAAATAGGCATCATTCGTAAATGCAGCATATTATTATGAAAAACGGCTTTTTGAAAAAGCACATTAAATAATAAAAAAATAGATTTGTATCTATTTGGAAGAGTGTGGTAATTGTGAAATATATTAAATAATTTCATGTTATTTTACAAAATAAATAGATACATTTATTTATTGAATTATTTAATTAATATTTAATCAAATAAATTATTTAATTATTTAATTAATAAATAAATTATTTAATAAATTATTTAATTATTTCAGAATAAACTGGTACATTTAATTGTTGTTTAACTGAATTCATTATTTATTTAATTATTTAATTTTGAGTAATTTGGTCCTCCATACCCGGTGGCCGTTACGTGAACAATGGCCAGCAACTTATTGCTCATGCTCGCATTAATGCACATGTAACACACACGAGACTGAATGTGATTTAAGGCCCAGATATACTCATGGTGAAGTTCTTTTTCATTCTTCGCTTAAAAGTAAAAAGAAGTTGGAAATACCTTTTCAGCAGCATACTGTTAACAGACAACTAAACAGTTAAAGGTAGGGTAGGTAAGAATTGGTTAAAAAACTTTTTTTCCAAATTTGTTTAAACTTTCTTAATATATCAATACATAATTAAAATGTAAGTACTCTGAAAAAGAAAGTATACAAATTGAGTGTCTGTAGACCTCTCACGACTGTTTTAAAGACAGCTCATTATTTCCATTCACTCCACCTTCTCCCTTCTGGGCTCTTTCCATGTAATAAAAAATCTAACTTAACTAAACAAATAAGATGTCTTTTAGTACTCACTATCAAGCTAGAATAACAATACTGGTAAAGTTTAAAATATATTTTTGTTTGATTCGGTAATGAGCTAGTTATATTTATAAGGCAAAGATAAAAATGGGTAGCATTTATACATGTTTTTCCAATAACATCAGTTATACTGTGATGAAGATGAATTTCGTGTAAGATTCATAACATAGGTATACGGTGTTTTGCATGTGAGAGTTTCCATGATGAAAGCATTGCTGACTCTGATGAGGACTACACTCCGGAGACAAGTAGCCTACCGCATCGTCGGCTCGAGGACAAGGCCAGGGTCGAGGGCGAAGCAGAAGAGGTCGTGTAAGAGGGCGGGCAACAGGTTCCGAGGAAGCAGAGATGCGCGCATGTGGGTAGATCCTGTAGCAAAAGGGGTGGTAGCCATGGTAGCGAGAGAGAGTGACAGTCGCACAAGCCAATCACTTGATTCGTCCGAGCGAAAATAAGGAGCGGTGTTTATTGTAGATTAAAAAGTCACTCGATTTTTATACTCTCTTTTTCAGATTACTTACAATTTAATTATGTATTGAAATATAAAGAAAGTTTAAACAAATTTGGACAAAAGTGTTTTAGATAATTCTTACCTACCCTACCTTTAAGAAAGCATCTGATCATAGCAACGTGGATATGTACCCTGCTGGCAATTAAATGAGGTAATTAAAATTACAGTTATGATATTTTGATTATAAAGTATATTTAATACTATAGAATTTGTAGATTTGGTTATGTGAGACTATAGTTTTAATGAATCCCTTTTCTTTGCATGACACATTGACATTACAGTACAGAATGGCTCTTTTGGAATTATCCTGAACATTGTATAAGCATCCATTTCGTGTGTGACTGAACAGAAGAGAAGCTCTCCTCATGATTTTCTTTCACATAAAAATCTGTCTACAGGCTTTCATAGACAACCTAGGAAGTTGGGGATGGTCTTGTTTTTTTAAAGGGGTAGTTTACCCAAAAATGAACATTTTGTCATCATTGACTTTGTTCCAAACACCAAAGAAGATATTTTGAAGAATGTTGGTAATCAAAAAGTTGAAGGTAGCCATTGACGTCCATAGTACTGAATCGGGCAAACTGCTGCCAACTTGTGGAACACACCACAAAAACTTGTGTCCCGGCCGGGACAGGTTGGGAAACGACTTGAGGGTGAGTAAATTATGACAATTTTTATTTTTGGGTGAACTATCCCTTCAAGTTTTGTTACAAGCTGTTAACATACTGGCAATAAAAAAAGCAATTAATACATGAATATTCTTACATATAGCCTATTTAAAAAAGTATATAGGGTCAATGCTGATGTCACGTTGACCAACCTGTACTTCCTGTTGTCTCCATTGCAGGGCAGTCTCAGCTTGAGCAATGACAGAGAGGACAGAAGACAGTCCTTCACTAGACACATCATCCGCAGACAGAGAGCCAGACTGCCCACTCATCTGCTGAGAGCTGAGAACCCTCGACTGAACAAAAAGAGAGTGAACATTTTCATGCTTCACTACTTTAATTTATTTCCTGCTCCTATGCTGACTCACCAGTGTCCCGATAGCATGTCTGACAGACTCGAAGTTTCTCTCCATTTCTATCTGTCTCTGCCACTTTCTCTCTTGCTCTTGTTCTTTCTCCATCTCTTGCCTGTGTCTCCTCTCCAGCTCCGCCTCCTGCTTCTCCCTTTCAGATTCAAGAGTTTTTATTGTCATATTCAACTCTGTTATCCTGAAAAAAAAACACAATACAATATACTGAAACACTGTAGTACATCTTCTAAATTGTAAGAACATCTTGAAACTTAATACCTAGATTTTTTATTTTTTTAATAATGAAGGGACAGAAATAATGATGATTCAAGATTTGAATCAGAATCAGTTTATCACCAGCAAAATCATTGCAAATATATTGTGATTACTTGAAATAATACAGCATTGAATTAATGTTGTGTGGATCCTCTAATGACCTGTTCCTGAGTTCCAGTGTCTCTGACTCAGTGGACTTCCTCTCTTCATGATTCAGATCATCGAGAGACAGTGGCCCCTGGGTGGAGGAGAGGGGTTGCGCTGTAGTGGAGTGGGCTATATGGAAGTCATGGGGCAGCGTGGGAGCCAATCGAGGAGAAGCCCATTCAGAGAGGAGCGATGACGAGAGACGAGAGAACTCTGCTCTCAGCTCCCAAAGGTCTCTGCGGCACAAAAACAACACATTCAGTGGGGTATACAGAACACTAACATTCAGAAGTTTGGGGTCAGTAAGATTTTTTCATTTTTGGGGAAAAAATTATACTTTTATTCAGCATGGATGCATTAAATTGATTAAAAGTGACAGTATAAATATTTATAATATTACAATTATATATCTTTTTCAAATAAATGCTGTTCTTTTGAAATGTATATTCATCAAAGAAACCTGAAAACATTTATTAGGGTTTCTACAAAAATATTAAGCAGCACAAATGTTTTCAACATTGATAATAAGAAGAAATGTTTCTTGAGCACCAAATCATCATATTAGAATGATTTCTGAAGGATCATGTGACACTGAAGACTGGAGTAATGATGCTGAAAACTCAGCTTGGACATCACAGGAATCAATTACATTTGAAAATATAATTAAAAATAGAAAACGGTTATTTTAAATTGTAATAACATTTTACAATATATATATATTTATTAAATAAATGGTAAATAAATGGCCTTGGTAAGCATAAGAGACTTCTTTAAAAAAACATTTTTAAAATCTTACCGGCCCCAATGGTAGTGTATTTCAACTAGCATAATGATATGTCCATATTATAGTTTTTGAAAGAGTAATTCAGTTTTTTAGTATGTCCTCACTTGTCAGTAGCAGTCTTCAGAGAATGACACTGGCGTCTGAGCGTGACCACGCGTCCCCACAGAGTCATCAGCCTGGTCTGCTCCTTCCCTATGTGGCCTGTTAAACACTGTATTCAAAATAATGGTACAATGTAATTAATAAAATATGAAATTAATAAAAACAATCTGTTCCATTAATAAAATATTGCTTATATTGCATAAATGAAAACCAGTAGATGCTCCTTTTGCATGTGTCTGATCCTAAGGCTACAGTTTGTCAGAAACATGTGCCGTACACTGATTGTACTCCCACAAACACTCATCCATCTGTATCTTTCAGTAAAAAAAACAAAGCAACAAGTGCATATTTGCAGAGCCTTTCTCTGCAAATTCAGTCTCAGGAAGAGAAATCACTATGCCAGTTATAATGTTTACAGCTGCAGAGGTATGAGAAAATGCTGAATCAGTGTTAGATCCTTCACATCTCACAGACATTTGAGCTGAGTTTTCAGCATCATTACTCCAGTCTTCAGTGTCACATGATCCTTCAAAAATCATTCTAATATCCTGATTTGGTGCTCAAGAAACATTTCTTATACCAATTACTGCATGGTAACAGCATTGTAAGCCAAACAAAATACATTCTAAAATGTTTTTCTTAAAATGTATTATGAAAAATGACTGGATGTATTATTTGAGGTTATTTTAAAAGACCTACCAAAGCACACATATTTTAAGCTCTTGTAATATCTTTAAACTCTGTGAAGCACCTCTGAAATGTCTTTTCGCACCCATTCACTAATGGAATTCTCTAACACATATTTAACTTTTGTGTGACTGCTCAGTTGCTTGGTGACAATATATTGCAACACATTCCCTAATGCGCTGATAAAATCAGCTCAGACAAACTGAGCCATTGCTAAGCAACTACTAAATGCATGTGAACTTGCTTGCGAGGCCACGTTCACACTGCAAATTTCAAAAGCGACAACTGCATTTAATGCTGCACAATGGAATTACTGTAATTACAAGATGACAACTCAGAGATTTTGCTGCATTTACATCCTCAGAGGGCACAGAAATTGTATGTTGCTATGGCAACACACATACTGCCAAAAATGTACTAGCTTTGTTGTGGCAACATAATACCTCTTGCAAAATACTGCAGAATGAAAAAAGTACACCTGGTAACACTGGTTATAGTAAATGACAACTAGTCTTGTGTAGCCAAACCTTCTGACTGACGGCAGATGGTCTGGATTCTTTAGCAGCAAGAGGGTGTCTGACCGACATGTAATGCAACCAATCACAGTTCGCTTTGTTCTGCGTCATGTTTAGGGGGGTGTGAAAATGTAAAGTGTCCCCACAATAACAGACCGACATGCAACTCAATAAAGAATGTTGTGGAGCTTTACTGCAACAATGGCGCTGTGAACTTCGCATACTTTTGTAAATCCAGCAAAAGCACTCATTGTCACAGATGTAAATAAGCTTTCTTTTTCCATGAAGGGGTTTGGCTTTGTTTCAAGGCGGGCCGTTAAGGAACGCAACACACGTGTCTTTCAGAAATTCTGGTGAGTTCAATCAGATGACAACTTTGAAACGTCTGAAGCTGAGACGATTTCCCAACTAACTTTAACAGTAGTTGAATCCGCTGCCATTTTGGTTGTTTTTACATGGTCACAAAGTTCAAGGCTGAGCTTACATAAACTATGAGTTAAAAAGCAGCTTAAAGAGAATAACAAGGAAAAACAGTATCAAAACTTTTTTATAGATTTACATTTACACATTTCAATGATGCTTTCAATTTAAAGCAATTTACAGTATATTAAATAATTGTATCAGTATATATGCGTGTTGACTTTGATCCCTGGGTATCCAGATCTTTACTGACAAACATACACTACATATCCCAAATATGTAACTAGCATGTATAAAGATTTCTTCCTCACCTCTTTCTCTTTTTGCCAATCGATTTCTTTCTGCACCACCTCCTCCACCGCTTTAGACCAATCAGCTGTTAGTTTTCGCAGGTCGTCCCTCAGGGCTTCATTAGCCTCTGTTGATTGGCTGAGCTGACTCCGCAGAAGAGCACTTACCTCTGACAGCCCCGAACTTCTGCTCCAGTGAACAAACACTACTCAGTCACAGGAATTCAAGCACTGAAATCATTCAAATCTTTCTTAAACAGCTCCCGCACCTCTGCTGTTCCTCCTCCAGCCTGATGAGGGTGCTCTCCAGCGTGTCACTGCGTTCATCCCGCAGCATCCTCTGTGAAATACACAGCGTCAATGTGACTCACAGCTCTCCAGGAAAACACTGAGGACTGTTGCTCGTCTCACCTCTCTGATCCTCAGCTCTCGCTCCTCGCTGATCGACTGCTGCTCCAGAGACTGACAGCGAGCCCTGTACTCCAACACCTGACAGATACATGCATGAGCACATTAATTACCAGTGAGGGACTGTTTGGTACTAACTGAGATATGATTGGTCCTCCTATATGGGCAGGCTAATGGGGCATTCACATATGCAGCGTTTTTTTATTACTGGAGGTTGCTGAGTGATTGTATTGCTGGTCTTAGTGTCTGTTCTAGATGCACTTACATTATCGGTAGGCACAACTGGCCATAGCTTTTAAAAACATGATCACAAATGGGCTTTATTGTTGGTAAAATACGAGTTTTGACAAGGAATCGGTCCCAGCCTTCACTTTGGAGTTCACACTTTGGAAATTCTTTGATATAGAAAAAACTAGCTTTGAAAAACTACAAATCAAGAAAGTTCTTATTTAATTTCAGCCCCCAAACTTCTGAAATTCTAAAATTGTATTATTTTAATTATAATTATTTTAGTTACTTATTTTAATCTGTAAATCAAAAAGGGGAGAGGGCTTCAAATATTGTTGTGGACAGCGGGTCAAAAAGGTAGAGAATCAAAATCATAGAGTTACACTTCTCTCAACTTTGCTGTGGCTCATGCTAAAGAGTACAGTAAATTAATAACTTCCAGTCTCACTGTCACTGCAAATTGCTGTATATGTGAATCCCCCTTAAATGTTTTAGACATAAAACTAGAATACAAGATCCATGATCTGAATCTAGAAAGATAAATCTCTACAAGGACCTTCATCCATCAGTTATATGAAGGTATATCAAATGTGTGCACGAGTTCAGACCTTGTTCTGAAGTTTATGGATGAGCAGAGCCTGTCTGGCTTCTCTCTCTCTGCCCTCTCTGAGCTTTCTCCGCCATTCTCTCTGCTCATCGTCCGGACGCACTGATAATGATAGAGACGGGTCCAGTGTCTGAGACAGCTACACAGCATGGGTGCAAACACACAGAGAGATCATCAGTTAAGCATCAGTTCACTGATGGACCCCATACATCACTGACTCCCTCCTCCTCACCCTGTTAGTCAAAGCTTGAGCTCGAGACTCAAGCTCCTCCCTCTCTGCTGTGCTCTCTGCCAACTCATCCTGCAGACGTGATAACTCCGCCCTCAGCTCCGCCCTCTCCTGCTGCCATCCAATCAACAGTTCTGATTCCATACTCCCTGCTGTGGAAAAAACATTTATTTAGATGAAATGATTAAAGGTATCATGAAACACTATGCTATTACCAAGCAGCAACCTCCCGCAGTCTCTCTCAAAGCCAACATGGAAGTGACTTAAACAGGCTCCAAAAGGGAGTCAAATCTGTATCTCCCCCATATAAAAAATTAATAAATGTTCCGCCTGGTACAAAAAGTGTTTTTGGTCTATACAGCTAATTTTGTTCTTCATGACAACTGTGATGGGGGTCTTCCATTTAAATTACATTAAGCATTTCATTTCTGCATAATTAAAGCTCACTTGAGTGACAGGTGTATTGCCACTGTGTAATGATAGGTAGGATTGGTTGGATTGTGAAAAATACTCACTATAAGTTATTGAGTAGTAGAGCCTGAAGAACAAGAGGGTTTAATCACAGCAATATTTCATATTTCATAAGACAAACTTTTTTTAGTATTTGGAATAACATGCACTGATAATTTGCTCACAATAAATAGTATACATTTTGATTTCATCAGTGATAAAAACAGTTAACACAATGGCAATATACTAACACTGGTAAAACTCGTATCCTATCGAGGTGCTTTGCAGATCGCCTGTACATCTATCCAGCAGAAAAGGGCTGATAATACACACTCAGATTATCAGATATGGGACTCTATTGACTGTATATTGTCACTTACGTTCGTGTGAATAATATGCTAGCATTTGACAGTTTGGACAACTTCTGCCTTTAGTTCATTTATTCCTGTTATGGGGCACTTGATTTAATAGACTGATTCAGATATAGGAGACATATTTATATTATACATATATATGTAACGTTACAAAAGAGTGTTCATTCACAATCACTGCAGTGCGTACAGAGAGCTTTAACTACTTTAGTAAGACTCTGTTAAAGAGCAAATATAACGTAGTAGCTTACTTTTAAAAACACGGATTACTTCACTGTGTCCATTCACGTATTGCGGTGTGAAATAACAAGCAAAACCTCGGATATGCGTGTTTTAATCTTGTTTTTCTGCCTTCCAGCAGCATCCGGATTTGAAACTGTTAAGTCGAGTGTTTTGAATGAGAAGCCCGCGTGCGTCAATGCGCTTGATGTGGACAGCGCCACTAGGCGACTCGGAGACGCGTTTCCCATTTGTTTACTGCTGTGTGTGATGTGTATACTGAACATTTGGGTTGATATTATGCTGTACACCGATCATAACAATATGACCACCCTATATGCCGAAACAGCCCCCAGCCCTGCATGGACTCCACTAGACCCCTGATGGTGTGCTGTGGTATCTGGCACCAATATATTAGCAGCAGATCCTTTAGGTCCTGTAAGTTGCGAGGTGGGGCATTCATGGATCGGACTCGTTTGTTCAGTACATCCCACAGATGCTCGATTGGATTTAGATCTTGGGAATTTGGAGGAATTTGGAGGTCAAGTCAACACCTCAAAAACTCGCTGTTGTACTCCTTAAACCATTCCTATTCCAAACTATTTTTGCTTTGTGGCAGGGCACATTATCCTACTGAAAGAGGCCACAGCCACCAGACATTTTCCATGAAAGGGTGTACATGGTCTGCAACAATGCTTAGGTGGTAAAAAATAACATCCACATGGATGGCAGGACCCAAAGTTTCCCAGCAGAACATTGACCAAAGCATCACATTGCCTCCGCCAGTTCGCCTTTCTGCCATATAGTGCATCCTGGTGCCATGTGTTCTGGAGGTAAAGAAATGATTAATCAGACAAGGCCACCTTCTTCTCCGTGCTCCAGTTCTGATACTTTCATGCCCACTGTTGGTGCTTTTGGCGGTGGACCGGGGTTAGCATGGGCACCCTGACTGGTCTGCGGCTGCAGCACGATACGCAACAAACTGTGTTTTCTGACACCTTTATATCAGAACCAACATTAACTTCTTGAGCAATTTGAGCTACAGTAGCTCGTCTGTTTAACCGGACCACATGCGCCAGCCTTCGCTCCCCACGTGCATTAATGAGTCTTGGCCACCACAAGAGCTGCGGGGACACCCCACAAGAGCTGCAGTTTTGGAGATGCTCTGACCCAGTAGTCTAGCCATCACTATATGGCCATTTTCAAACTCACTCAAAACCTTACACTTGCCCATTTTTCCTGCTTCTAACACATCAACTTTGAGTACAAAATGTTCACTTGCTGCCTAATATATCCCACCCACTAACAGGTGTCATGATGAAGAGATAATCATTGTTATTCACTTCACCTGTCATAATGTTATGCCTGATCAGTGTATAACATGTAATTGAGGCTCTTCAAATTCACTCATTGGGGCAGTAGCTAAAAAGATCTGATATTAGGCAAAAGGCTTATTTTTCAATATAAAAATTTGGATGACAATATTGAATATTGAGTCTAGGGTAAGCGACACAATAACAAGTAGGCCTATGAATCCAGAGGGTTTTCAGATGAATTAACATTTAAAATAATATTGTATTATTTTTTAAATAAGATAGGTCTGTAATAATTATTTTATAACATTTAACTGAATTGTAAAAAATTTAAATGTTTTCCTTTTACTAAATTATCATTCCATTGTTTGTTTGTTGAACTATATGAACTATAAAGTGTATTGAGTCATAATATGAGATAGGTCTGTCATGCCATGGCACTGGTTAGAACAATCTAATCTAGTTTAAGCTGATTAGCAAAGAGGCAGGTAGGACTTGATGTAAATAACATGGAGAGTTGCTGCACATTTCAAGTTGTCAATACTTGTACAGAAGGTCCTTTTTCAAGAGGTTAGGGTAACCCTAACCCTAACAGAATTGAGAGTAATTCTGATGCTCTCTGCTTTGTCTTCCTGAAAACAATAGATTTGGTATAGAAATGGAGTCATTATGATATTCTGTCCACTGCATTACATTTCTGGTGCAGCTCATCTGGCGTTTTTTTTTTTTTAAAACATGTTGATTCTCTCGTCTTGTTATCTTTTCCTCACATATCTTTTTCTCTACTTCTCCTTCAACTTCCTGAGAAGTTTACTCACCCTGGACAGTGAAAAGCAAAAGGTGACTGCAAGAATTCGCAGAAAGAGGCGGCGCAGGGGAAGGTCAAGGCTGTCCAGTAGGATGGGTTTCCAACGCAAGAGTGCACACTATAGGCTAAGATGATGCACTTAGTGGATCTTGTGAGAATATCAACCGGCCACTGGACCAAGGTGTGTGTGCATTTATGATGTGTTTTGAATTGTATTCTCTATTCAGTCAGATCTTAGATAATGACACACAACTATATATGACTTGAAACAAAAGCATGACAGGTTTGTAATGTTTTATTGATATCATTCCCCCTATGAGTAAAAATATTAGCACTGTGCTCATTTTGTATGGATCTATTTATTTATTCAAAAATACATACAAAAATGCAATTAATACATTACAATGATCTGAATATACCTGTTTTATTTTAATTTCTGAAATAAAATTCATGGTGAAATTTTATGAGAGGACCCAGAATACCCTCATGACCATGTGGCAATATTAGTTTGAGAAAATGTCATGTGATAAAATGTCTACTCCCCCAAAATTTGACTTTGACTTAATGATATTTATGAAGGGCCATTAAATTTAAACATTTGTCAAAAATGGTAAACCATTTTTAAAACCATATGAAACCAATAGTGCATTTCTAAAAACACAGCATGCATTTTAAACTAGATGTAAAAAAAAAAATAATAATTAAAAAAAGGTTTTTATTGTGGATAATATTATATGTAATTTGCCCAAAAATGTATTTCTGATTTTGTGCTGTAAAATAGTTGAGCTGTTTATGTGACTTGTGACTAAATTGTGTAAAAATGTCATCATCATGTTTCCAAATTTGAAATTCTCAACGCATTATAAAAATGAAGGAAAGGTGAATAAATGTTGCCCAGTGAATTATTGTTGGTCATTCCATATAGCTCTTTCATAAATTATGTTTCACACAAAGCCACCTAGAGGACACAAGAAAGAAAAATGCAAGTCAGACAGGAAGCATAGCAAATACTTTACAATAAGGTTTTGTTTTAGCATTAGTTAATTCATTAGTTCACATGAACTAACAATGAAAATACTTTTTACTTAAAAAAACATTTTTTATATTGCTCGTTGTTAGTTAAAGGAACTGTATGTAGGATTGTGGCAAAAAACTGGTACTGCAATCACTTTCAAATGACTGTAGAGCAGTGTATCCCCTCTCCCCCTCCCCCTGACTCGAGGTTGCCAGATAGGCTGCAGGAATGTAGGCTGCTACAAGGAGCTTTCAATGGCAAGTGACGAGTCCTACACAGTAAGTTTTTTTATTTCTGTTAATTATGTTTATGCTTCATGAGAGGTCTTTGAGGTTTTGTGAAGTAAGACATTTTTTATCCAAAAAGTGTAAAGTTGCAGCTGTGGTAACTAGAGCAGTGCTGGCAACCCGGATGCCGAAACACTACTGACTTTGTGATTGGTAGATAGGTGGAGGGCGGAGCTTCAGGCTAAAACACAACATGTCAACATCAACATCAGTTGAGGGCTGCAACTTCCCTTTTAAAATGACAATATCCTGGCTGGACTACTGTTGTCAGTGATATAAGTATTTGAAATTAACATGATTTCTTAATGTCTAGTTAAATATCAAGGCCATTTTTTGATTAATTGGAATACATTTCTTACAGTTCCTTTAATGTTAGTTATTGTAACGTGTTACACTTTACTAAAAGTGAAATGATTGTAATATCTACCACAGTTATACAAGGTGTTTATTTTGTGAATATCCAGAAGACTTGGTCCGTCTCGCTGGCCAATGGGAATATAAGGGTCTGGTTTAGGGATGATGGTGGGTCCCCCATCCTCTGAGAAGGCATACCTGTGTGTGCAACAGTATTCATTTAACAGCTGACATTGCTGTTTTTTTGTTTTGTTTGTTTTTTATTGCCTCATTTAAAACCAAAATGTTTTGGTTTAAGGGAATGTTTAAACAACTATGAACTACATTTGTAATGCATTTTAGATAATAGTTTAGAAGAAGCATGCATACTGTACAATAGATTTCCAATACTCACCTCCCATAGTGCATGACAGAACTGTAGTCATATGCTGTATTGAGGTTGTTTGTCTCATACTTCCTAAAGTTGTGTCTTTGATCTGAAAGGAACCATATATCACTGTGCTGAACACATCAGCTTCAATAATTACAGTGCTGGTTTCAATAACTTACTCTCTATGATGTTTTCCCACAGGATGGAAACATAGTGCTCACGATCAGAGCGGGACTGCTCGTGTACAAATCCCAGAGCGTGCATTAGCTCATGGGATGCCACTCCTGACCACATACAGCCCGGAGACTGCAAAGACAGAGTCTGACTGCCTCCTATCATTCCCAGATATGACCAGCAGCTATGAGGACGACAGTGGATGACAATAATAATAGTTAACAAATAAATAAATGCTGTTCAAAATTTTGGGGTTTGAGAAAAAAATCTCTTATGCTCCAAATGTAATGTATTCCTGTGATGGTAAAGCTGAATTTTAAGCATCATAGCTCCAGTCTCCATTGTCTTATGATTCTTCAGATATTATTATAATATGCTATAATATAATATATATATATATATATATATACCAAATCAGCATATTAGAATAATTTATGTATATATAAGAATAATGTGTGTGTGTATATATATATATATATATATATATATATATATATATATATATATATATATATATATATATATATATATATATATATATATATATATTAGAATAATTTATGTATATATAAGAATAATGTGTGTGTGTGTATATATATATATATATATAAAGTGACATTTTAATAAAAATAAATCATTTCAAAATTAAATATAAAAAAAAATACAGATCCTAAGACTCTTTCAAAATTAGGATCAGACTGTGTAAGAGGAAATATTAAAGAGAATGTTAATAAAATATGACTGTGTATGACTGCAAAGGACTCACCCAAATCTAGACTGGATATTAAGGAAGTTTGCTTGATGTGTGCGGGGCACAAACTTCACACATGTTGCAGAGGAAATGTCCAACATTCCTGTTTCTATGGTGATTCTGTCCATATCATCTGTTGAGACACAAATAATGTACTATTTCATACCAAAGACCTTGATTTAACTTTGACTAATAGTTTATCAAGAGTTTAATATAGAAATCTTACTCACCATATAGTGGGGACATGATGTAAGGTACGTACACAAAACCATCAACGGATTTGGGCCAGCGGCAAGAATCTCCTAAACATGTGATGGCACTGCGGGATCCTGAACTCAGTATGTCACCCTCTCGTAATGGAAAACCTCTAGACACTGGTGGAAGAAGATAACCACATGTTTCATGTTACATTAATTCCCTGTAAATCTATGTTTGGTTATGTCATGCACATACGTTGGTTTGCTCTGAGGATCCTGTCCATGGCATTCATCTCCTCTGGGTCCACATATTGCTCTGAAAAGGTTAGGAATGGTAAGTCAATTCATTGTATAACAACCAAGACTGCTCTCCATGAAGTGCAAGTTTACCTGAATATTCTCTCTTTGACCTCAGCCTCGTCTGATGGACCAATGAGGAGTTCTAATACAAAATAAATAACATTTATTTGCAGGTAAATGAATAATATCAACATAACTGCAGTAGTATTCTTACCTGCACAGGTAAAGACCAGGACTCTAACACCAATCCCACAAAAATACCCACACAGAGCATCTTGGTGGTCACTTTTGAGTGCGTCCTGGTGTTCTGGATGCCCCTGTTTTGCATGTAAACTAAACTAAAGTTAAGGCCCTTGGAGCAAGAATATATACACTCAGGGTAACACCCATCTTTACTCCAGGTTGCAAATGGAGGGTTAGTGTGACGTAGCGTATCATTATTTGATATTCATGTGTTTCCCTAATGAAAGGTTTGAATAGCATTCATGTTGCTGTCAGTTAGTTCTTGACACTTCAGCATTTTTAAGACTGATCACTACAATGGCGATTTGAAGTGTTGCTGATTCTTGTGTTATTCACTCTGACCAAGCACAACATGTGCATGTAGTGTTTAAACTCATCCTTATCTACTGTATAAACTTCATCTTAATAATCATTCACGCACTGTTTATATTATACCAAAATGTGGTGCAGATAAACAAACCCTCACACTTTTCTTAAACTTATCATTTTTGCATTACTGCAAATAACAGTTTGTTTTAAATTCAGCTTGTGTAATTCATAGTGTTGATGCCTCCATACATATTTATTAGCTCTGAGATCATTTGACTCTGAACCCTAATTTGAAAATTTACTTAACTTGATTTGACTCTCATTTGAATCCCCCAACCCCCACCTTTAATAATGACTATTTTGCAATGCAATGAAAGCTTAAATTAAATATCAGAGAAAATATATTTATGGACGAGGTTTATTAATGTATTGTGTCAAAAAACAGAATAAGAAAGAATATAGAAATAATAACAGCATTTTACAGATTAAAGAATGTTCTTAATAATTACTTATTATATTGATTATCAAGCAATCTTCACAATCAGTCATTTTACTTTAAACATATAATGTTACAATGTTAAAATAAAAGGAGTAAAAGCATTAATGCATTAATAATGTCAGACTTGTGATGGATCATACGTTGTTGTAAATGGATTTCATTACACATTACAGTTATACAGTTTATTGATCTTCATTATATCCAAGTCGCTTGGGCCAAATCTCTGTCCAATCTTCACATTCCAGTTCCTTTTTGGTACAATAGTAGGTTCACCGTCCTCAGAGAAGGCATACCTGAAATGACCAAGAATATAATTACATAATTGCAGTTTCTTATACCTCTGAGTTATCATTTCAAATGTATGTTGACATACTTTCCAAAGTGCATGATAGAGCCGTAGTCGTAGGGGGTGTCCAAGTTGTTTGTTTTAAACTTTTCAAAATTCCTCAGCCTGTCTATATTTATGAGCAGAAGAAAGTGAGCGATAAAATTGACTTTTAAGTATATATGGAGTATACGAATGCTACTTTACCTTTCCATATATTGGACCACATGATGGTGACATACTTGTCCCGGTCGGCACGGGATTGCTCATGCACAAAGCCCAGGGCGTGCATTAGCTCATGGACGGTGACCCCTGAGCCGGTGCAGTCGGGCGTCTGTAGAGAAATGGTTTGTCTGCCACCACGTGCTCCCAGATATGACCAGCACCTACGGTATTGATCATAAAAAATTATAAGAATCACTCAGTACAACCATGCAGTATCTCAGGAAATAAACATGATGTTTATACCCTGTTTTGGGCTGAATGTCCAGGTAGTCCCTCTGGTGAGTTCTGGGCACGAAGCGCACGCAGGTGTCCTGTTCAATGAGTTCCATGCCTTTCTTAATGTTCTTCACCTCTGCTTCACCTGTGCAGAGGAACAATCGAAACCAGATAAGATTTACTTAGGTAGTGGCACTGAAAAAAAAGCCAGTGAAGAAAGAAGACCAACAGTCAGAAGTGCAATTTATTTAAGAAAAATGCATTGAAGAATAGTCAATTTCCACACATTGTCAGTTAATCAGATGCACATCTCCATAAATCACTGTAAAAAAAGCCTGCTTACTGTACACATGAGAGAGTGAGTATGCAATGTACACATTTCCATCCACAGATTTGGTCCACAGGCAGCTCCTGGCAAAACAGTTCTTCTGACTCCTACCCGATACGGCTATATCTCCTTCTCTGAGGTTGGTGCCATCCACGGAAACGACGCCTATGGCAGAAGAATAAATATTCTTTACTAGCATTAATGGTTCCATGAAGAACCTTTAACATCCATGTAACTTTTCCATTGCACAAAATGTTCTGTATAGTGGAAAAAAAGTTTCTTTATATTATATTATTACATCATTCTTCACACTAAGAAAAAAAATAGATATTTTGAGAACCACTGAAAGGTTCTTTGGGAACCAAAAATGATGTCTTTTTGGAACCTTTATTTTTAAGAGAGATTACTGTAAAACAGAATCTAGAACATTCACATCTTCACAGACTTAAACTGCAAAAGCTTTACCTTGATAGTCATTTACATCTATGATCTTGTCCATTGCAGTTTGATTGTTTTCTTCAAAGTCATCTGGGAAAGAGATCAAATGAAACTTAAAATGTCACGTAACTGTAATTTTTTTTATTGATTTTCAATGATTAATATAATACAATTTACCAGAGTAGCTTCTCCTTTGTCTTCTTGCTCCAAAATTCGAGTGAGAGGAAATCTGCAGAACAAATGTATCAAAATATGTGGTTTTTATTCATAAAAACAACATATGCACTGACTAATGCCGTTACCTGAGCAGGCAGGGATAAACATGGTCCTGCTAAAAAGTAGAAGAGGATGATAAGCAGTGTGTACTCCATGAGTGCACTGAGATTTGCAGTCTAGCTTCATGCTGCCTGCCGTTTAAGTACTCTTCGCCAGCTTCCTGTTACATAATGTGCAGTCTCAGTGGCCAACCTAATGTTTGTTTTTCTTCTTTACGCTGTTTTTAATTGTCACATGCTCTTACACATACTTAACTACTATTTCTAGTGTATAATAATATCGGTGTTTTTTATTTATTTCATCATCACAAAAAATAATACCGCCCGAACAGGGACTTGAACCCTGGACCCTCAGATTAAAAGTCTGATGCTCTACCGACTGAGCTATCCGGGCTTCAAAATAGCTTGTTTCAAACGGACATGAAAAAAAATTAGAGTAAGTTTAGAACTCAGTGATTGTTCATGTTTGTATATTTCCCACGTTACAATCATTCTGATGATCCGTTCATTTATTAGAATCAGTCTCGTACAAACACCATGCAAAAATATATAGAATTCAAAATAAACTTTAGCTTTGCGGAGTCATTTTGAGTGTATATCGTATTTTAGAGCCGTTTTGAACGTGGTTGAGCATCCAATCACATTTTACTCAGGAATTATCAATTGAATTGCAGTTTGTGCGATGTAGATGTGTGGTACAAATCCCAATTTGGTACGTTGCGTGTGCGACGCGTCCTCTTGTGAGAGAAAACGCTGTAATGGAGACCCCACGAAATTCTTTAAACATCACCTTTCAAGACGATTCGGAAATACAGGTGAGCCACGCGCGTTCACTTTATCCACAGTAACGTTAGTAGTTAACGTTAGTACGAACGCTACACGCGTTTGAGTGACTCACGTTTTGTTTTTCGCTGTCAGGATTTGTTAAAACAACTCAAGGATGCCAAAACTGAACTACAGCTTACTAAAGACGAGGTGGAGCAAGTAAACAAAGATGTTAACAAATGGTAATTAATACTATACCATCATTATCTATTTGAAATAAAGACTCAGCATGTATGACTTATTTATGACGTAAGTTAAACCTATTAGGAAAATCATAGGATGCCACCATAATTTTACCTGAAATGAATAGTTCACCCCAAAATGAAAATTATCCCATAATTTACTTACCCTCAAGCCATCCTATGTCATTCAGAGTTATATAAAAAATGTCCTGGCTAACTTAATCCAAGCTTGTAGTAATGGCTGCGCAAAATTTGAAGCTAAAAAAAGTGCCTCCATCCATTAAAAAAGTAATCCATACGGCTCCAGGAGGTTAATAAAGGGTCTTCTGAAGTGAATCTATATGCATATTTAAAACCTTATAAAGATGATAAATATTTAGCTTCCGCCAGATCGTTTTTCGCATACAATTTACGAAGAAAGTGTAACGTCTCTCGCAGTTCAAAACACTTAAGCTACGTCTGACGTCATACGGCAAGCGGGTTCAGCTTTTTCCGTAAATTGAAGGCGGTCTGGTGGAAGCTATTTCACGTGTTATATGTCTATGTTTAAATATGGATGTTTTTCTTGAACAAACCCATCGATTTGCTTCAGAAGGCCTTTATTAACCCCCTTGGAGCCACGTGGATTACTTTTAAAATGGATGGATGCACTTTTTTGATGGTTCAAATTTTGGACTGCCATTATAATGCTTGGATTAGCCAGGACATTTAATAATAAACTCAGATGGTTTAATCTGAAAGAATAATGTCATATACACCTATGATGTCTTGAGGGTGAGTAAAATCAAGGGGTAATTTTCATTATAATGGCAGTAAATGGCAGCACACAATTTGAAGCTCAAAAACGAGCAACGATCCATTATAAAAGTAATCCATACGGCTCCAGGAGGTTAATAAAGGCCTTCTAAAGTAAATCGATATGCTTAAAACTTTTAAAAACTTAATAAATATGTAGCTTCCGCACTTACGATGTATTGAGGGTGAGTAAATCATGAGGTAATTTTCATTTTTGGGTGAACTAACCCGTCAAAGCAGAAGAAAGAAACTCATACAGGTTTGGAACAACTTAAGGGTGGGTAAATTATGACAGAATTTTTATTTTTGGCTGAACTATCCCTTTAACATAAAACAAATCAACGTTCAATACCGTACAGAATAAATTGGCCTATTTAAAATGTAGTAATGTAATAATTTACTAAGTCATTATTTAGCTACATGTATCAGGCTTTTAGGTGCTCTTCCTATCTCAGACATGAATCAGCTCCTATTAATATTACTTTAGCAGAGAGGAGATGGACCGAAGGATGATGATGATGGTCCAGATGGATGAAGGCCTCTGCAATTCACTGCTTGAACTGGACACTCTCATGCAGGAGAAGAAATGTCTCGCCAATCAGTTAGAAGAATTCACTTTGTCTAGGTATGACCATCCAGTAACACTATTGTTTATATTGTTCTGTTTGGTCCTTCCAAAAGAATATTGTATTATTGCTTGGATTAATTTTTGATATAATACAAATTTTGTCGTCTTGTCCATAGAGGCATCTGATTCTTCAAAGCCATTTTGTTACAGGACCGTGGAGTCAAAGCAAGCTGTTCTGAGAAGTTTGCGGGAGGAGGAAAGCATCCTACTGGAGCAGGAGCGTAATTTGAAGCTCAAAAGTGAGCAGCTGAGGAAAGCACTGGTGGAAGCCTCTTCAAACATACAAGAAGGTACATCTTGTCATAATCTTTAGAGTTCTGGAGTCTGCAGAATAATGTGGTGTTGATATTCCACTAATCTCATTTAACAGTTTCACAGGGTGAAAATCTAGGTAAACCAGGCTCATCCAGCCAGAGTAAGTCTACTGAAAAGCCAGTGAGAAAAAGAGGAGCACGGAAGTGAACACAACATCAAAAACTGCAACACAACATTTATTTTTGATAATTAGTAAAATTAAGCTGCAATAAAGATGTAAAACTATAGTGACTTTTTCCATTATGTATTTTGTTATTTCTAACTTTTGTTATTTGTTATTTCTAAGAATGCAGTTAAAATTATATTTGAAGGTCAAAAAAAAAATGTATGTGCTTGGATAAATCATTTATAATAAAATAAATACAGCAATATTCCATAAAAAATAAAAATGCTCTATTTTGATTTTATGGTGACTTTAAAGGTATCATACTTTTTTTTTTTTTTATTTGTTTTACTTTTGTTCCAAACTGGTATGAATTTCTTCTGTGGATCTTTTATTTATGTAAGACTTCAGGACGGTATTTTTTTGTGTGTGTGAATAACCATATGCAATTACATAGGCCACACATACAAAATATAGGTTCTTCAGCGATTCTCTGAGGTGCTATATAGCACCGTTACTGTATAAAGAACCTGTTAAATGGGTAAATTGCCATTCATAGCAAACATATGAGAGTGGCATATCTAAAATCTAAGGAGGAGAATGGGGTGGTGTTGGGATGCAACAAGACAGTTTGGATTCTGAGAGAGGTCAGTTGTAGTTTAAATTATGTGGAAGGAGGAATAAGAGAACGCTAATACATGGTGATTGACTGTAGTCTTTGAATGAATGTACTGCATAGCACCATTTGACCAAAGTTTCTGTATAGCCCCTTAATTTAGCACTTAAAGTGGTTCCCCTATGATTACAAGCGAATAAACCACTTTGAGTGCTATTTAGCACAGTGAGCACATTTTTATTTAGAGTGTATGAAAAATTAAATAAGCACGATATACTAACAATTTAATACAAATATAATAATATTTAATCAATCCTTTTGGCTTACTATTTTTCTCAGTTATTTATTTAGTTATTTAAAATTTATTTACATGAAAATATATTGCTACCTTTATATTTTAAGAAAACGGATACAATAACACTTATTTTAAATCTTGAAATCATTTGAACCGATTTTAATGCACTGAGTTGTGGACGTTCGCGCTATAGTTTTTTGACACTTGTCGGCCACCGTCGAAAAAACACGTGTGTAATATAATATGATTCATGTCAGCTTATTCGGACTGAAAATATAGTCACACCGTAGGGACCGATGTTTTCGTCAAAAAGGTAAATAAATACATTTACTTTGATTCCATTTACAGTTAATTTAGCTGAATTTTAGAGAAAGCAGCAAAGTGTTATCTTTCGCCGAATCAGGCTTTATACTCTGGTAGATAAGCAGCTGTCAAACAGAGAAAACATGGACATTGCTTGGTTTTATCAGTAACTTAGTCCCAGTTATTCTGATGTTTAGTCTAACAGTTAAACAGACCAAAGGCCACTCACAATTTTTGTTCTGTCGTTTGCAAAACTCTTGCTGTCAAGACGTGCCAACCCTTCCCTTTTACTCGTGTATTTAGGTGATAGTGGTTTATTCTGTCGACTGAACCATGGCATCCCCGGAGCTGCGGAGTGTGTTTTCGCTGTGTGCTGACCAGACAGTGACCGCAGGTTTGAGAGAAGTGTCTGGACTGCTGGGCGATCCCGAACCGCCTCAGCCCTGTGCAACAGCATCCAGTGAGGGTAAGAATATAGGGAGGGTAAGAGAGTCAGACTGCTCCAATGAGACCATATACGGCTGCTGATCAGGTGTTTATATATATATAGACACACAAACCATACACTTTGTAACTCTCACAGATGCTGTAGCAAGAAAGACTGTATCTGCTGGAGAGGTGTCAGACAGGATGTTCTGCTTGGCCTGTCAGTGTCCTTTTGAGAGTCGTGAGGAGCAGGTAAACATCATGATGAGTAATTAATTACACTGCTGACACCATCAGTTTAGGGTTGTAGTAAAAAAAAAAAAGTGTTAAAGTTCCACAAATAATTAAGTCTCTTGTAAAAAGAAAAAAAAAAAAAATCTTTGTTTTGTAGATTATTTCAGTCTTAGGTGCGCCATATATTAATGCTCTTTTTATAAACTGCTGTATACTTAAAGGGATAGTTCACCCAAAAATGAAAATTCTGTCATTAATTACTCACCCTCATGTCGTTTCAAACCCGTAAGACTTTCATTCATCTTTGGAACATGAAGATATTTTTGATGAGATCTGATAGATTTCTGTCCCTCCACACAACTACCACTTTGACACTTCAAAAAGTTAATAAAGAGATCGTGAAACTAACCCATTTGAATTGATCTGTTAAGTCCTAATTTTCTGAAAAGACTCAATCACTTTATATGATGGACAAATTTAACTTAGGCTTTTATTCACATATAAACATTGATCAGTGAACATAAACACAAGCTCAAACGAACTTGCGTAACACACGAGAATGAATCTCATTGGTTCTTGTGGAAGCTCAAATGTGTAACACGAGAATGAATCTCTATACAAACTCTTTATGAACTTTTTGTAGCGTCAAAGTTCTCAACTCAAAAATCTCATAAGCCTGAAGAAGTCATTAAAATCTTTTAAAATGTAGAAGGATAAATATTGATTAATACCTTGATTTATATCACTCATTACTAATCACTCAAAAGGAGCGGTAGTGGATTAATGTCTTAAACTTTTTTTTTGTTGGTGAAAATACTAACATGCTTAAGACTTTTGCAGAGTACTACTGTATGTTTAGACCTTTATTTATATGCTGAATTGCATTTTTTGTTGTTTTTTGCATATATTTCCTCCTCCCTCATGTTGTTCCAAACTCACAATTCTTTGTATTCAGTGGAACATAAAAAGAAATGGTTTACACTTAATTTTAAGGTGTCATTGTTACAGTACTGAGTAATTTTTATTAACAACATGTACTTACTATAAAGTTAGGGTAGGACTAGGACTAGGATTCGGTTGAAGGTTAGTTGCATGTAATTTTGCATACTTTACTGTTATTACCATGGTAAGTACATGTAACAAAGACACTAAAATAAAGTGTTACCAAGAAATATTGATTCTGCTCTTACAGGGAAAATGAATGTAAAAGTAACACACAAGTCATCCGAACTACTACTGTGCCATATTCCAAGACTTTTAAAGCCTTTTATAGCTTTGTGTGAGGGATAGAAAGAAATGTAATATGTATGTTAATGCAGCCCCAATCTTTGATCAGATGGAGCATTACAAACTTGACTATCACCGCTTCAACCTGAGACAGCGGCTGGAAGGAAGATCAGCTGTCACAGTGGAGGAGTTTGAGAAGAAGACTGGGACAGGTAGATTCATGAATGCTCATGCGACCTCAATGAGGAACTCTTTGTCATCCAGTTGCATAAGTGTAATCTTCCTGTTTCCCTTTTGTCAACAGGAGATATTTCCAGCATTTCGGGTTCAGACTCAGACAGTGAGGATGAGGATCTTGGAGATGAAGTAGCCCCTGAGGAGAAAGACAGTGCTCTGGACACAGATCAGTCCCCATGTCGACGTTCCACCAAAATAGTCTTTCAAAACATGCAGGGACAGTACCTCTCATTGTATCGCTGTGTTCTGCAAAGCAAGAGAGTGAGTAAATGTAGCCATTTTTGTTTCTCTGTGCGTTTGCCTTTATTGTTTAGGGCAGTTGAGCAAAAAAATATGGGAAGTGATAGGAGAAAAAGGACCTCAATGACCTCATTTCAACTTCAGTTTAGTTTAAATAATGTTTACACTGTCAACCCCGCCTTTAAACAAGGAAGAGGTGAAAAAAATAAAAATTACAAATATATATTAATCATTCCACTTCCTTTCTGCAATTTGCTCTCTCATTGGTTGAAGCACATTACTCATACTATATCAATTTACTGGAGTGTCTGCGGCAATTTAAGAGCGTTGTTTGAAATTAATAACATTATTTTCTATAGACTGCTGCAGGGATGACATTTTTGTAGGCCAGCCCAGAAGTTAGCATCACCCAGGTTCTCTTTACAAAAAGCCAATAGGGTCATTCCGTGGCAAATCAGTCAGTAGATGAGTTTACCTGTTTGACATGATGTTTATTGTACCCAACAACCTTTTTTTGTTACTGGCAACTACCTTGTTGGAGTGTGGTATTACTGATGTATTTTACGTCATAGATTAAAGGGTGAAAATATCTTAAGCTTGTGTTAACCACAGAGCTTATTTCAGGCATTTAACCAAAAAACCCATTGACTTCAGGACAATGGAATGGGAAGTTCGAAAATGCTAATACATTTCTAGGTTTTAGGACCACGTTTCAGCACTCTATTCTTTGTCTTATCTAAATCTGTTATCATATTCATACTCACAGGACAATGAAGAAGATTTGGTTTCCTCTTTACTGAAAATATCAAACAATACTATTTGGGTCATTCTGATGACTGGTGGTGGACACTTTGCGGGAGCGGTTTTTAAGGGGTCAGTGAAAAGTTCTAAAGTTGTTCTATAAGCACAAATATTTTAGAGTTAATAAATGGCTAATCCTAAATTGATTTGTATAGAAAAGAGATTTTGCAGCATAAGACGTTCCATCGGTACACAGTGAGAGCGAAGCGAGGGACTGCACAGGGATTGAGGGACTCTCAGAACCGCAGCCACGTGCCTAAATCTGCAGGGGCGGCCCTCAGGCGTTACAATGAGGCAGCACTGCACAAGGTACGATATGGACATATAAATGTCCATTTTGAATTTCCACCCTTTGTTATATAATAAAGCTTGAATACCACTGACTGGCATAGAATTTATGAGTATGGAATTGTTATGGAGTGCAACATTTGGGTTTCTGAAGTAATTTTTGTCAAGGGGAAATTGATTTTTAACAATAATTTATAAACTTTTAAAGACAGCCATACTGTGAGCTACAAGGTCGTTAACGGATGGTATTTGCTTCTGTTGAGCTGTTAGCCTGCATTATTTCAACTTATTTTAATTTTTTTTTATACCATGATGCTGTCGAGAAAATTCCACCAAGTCGCTACAATCAAAACCTGCCAAAAGAGCTCTTTAGCTCTGCCAACTAATCGAGTTGGTCTCACTACGCTCTCAAAATACTTAAATATTTGTGTGCACATTTTGCAATAAACATTAAATATATAGTTTATAAATACTGTATAAAACATTTTTAAAGGAACACTCCACCGTTTTTAGAAATAGGGCTTATTCAACTTCTTTCCTACGTTTAGATTTGTGAGCAAATGCATTTTTGTCTCAGTGCATGCATTGTTTTAGTTTGGCAGGGTTGCCGCTAGCTTAGCTTAGCATAATGAATGGAATCCTATGTTGCCAGCTAGCATGTCCCGAGTAAAAGTGATCCAAAATACAAACAAACACCCACCTAATTACTTCTTGTGGCCTGCGTATTCACAACGAATACAAATAGCGATGCAGATTAAGACTAGGCGATTTCCTAGGCAGATATTGACTTGGGACTATATTATAGGGAAGCACAGGCGAAGCACTGCTACTTGGGCGCAGAGGTATCACACAACACATGAAATGTAAGTTGTGGGATTTCATGTGTTGCATGATATCTCTGCGCCCAAGTAACAATGCATGCACTGAGACAAAAACATATCTAAAAGTAGGAAAGAAGTTGAATAAGCCCTATTTATTTCTAAAAATGGTGGAGTGTTCCTTTAAATGAGTAGTTTTATATTTCTCCATCGTTTTTAATTAGATTATGGACACCGCTTGACACTGTTGCACTCTATTGATGTTATATGCCCTATTTTAACCAGGATATTCATGATCTTCTGGAAAGCTGGGCTGAATATTTGAAGGAGACAAGTGCCATCTTTCTGCGAGCACCAAGTTATAACAAGACCATGTTTTTTGGAGGTCGTGAAGCACCATTGGACAAAAAAGATCATAGAGTCCGCGTACTTCCTTTTGCTACACGTAGAGCAACATTTAGTGAAGTACAGCGAGTCTTTGATCTGCTCTCAACTCTACATGTTTATCGTACGTTGAGATTTACCACTATGTAATATATTTTTCTAAACAATCATTACGTTTCCTACATTTTACAATGAATGTCTGTTACATTTCAGAAAAAGACACTGAAATCACCAGTATTCTCAGTCCATCGAAGAGAATGTTGAAGAAGAAAACTCCTAAAACTGTTAGTCATTCGATCCCAAACACTACTGGTGCGTCTGAACACTTGACTGTCTTAAATTAAAAAAAAAAAACAACAACACTTATTTAAGGGCTCTTTTGTGCTCAGTGCCTGCAGGGGGAGAAGAGGATGAGGTTGAAAGTTCAGGGAGTGAAGACTCAGGAACACTAGAGATGGTGGAGGTAACACTGGGAACGCTGGACCTCCGAGAATATGAGGTACAGCTTAATAAGAAGAAAAGGAGGAAACGTAAAGAGAAACGAGAAGGTAACAATCTTTGCAGGACAAAATAAAAAAGTTTTTTGTAAAGATACATCATATACATACATCATAATCTTTTTTTTCAGACTCAAACAACAAAGATGTACCTGAAGAAATGGCAGATGATGAAACTGTGGAAGAAGGTGAACTGAAAGATGAAGGCGACTCTAAAGAAACTCAGAGGAAGTCAAAGAGCAGGAGGAAACCCAAAGGCAAAAAACATCAGCCTGAAGAAGGTAAAACACTGATATTGGAGCCGGAAGCCAACCCACAGTTGCCACAAAGCCTTTATGCCACAGAAACATGACCCATTTAATCAGGAGGGTCAAAAACTTGGGGTCAGAAAGAAATTAATATTTTAGATAGGATGCATTAAATTGTTCAAAAGTGACTGTAAAGGCATTAAAATGGATCCCGGTTTCCACAAAAATATTAGCAGCACCACTGCACAACATTGATAATAATACAAATATATTAAATTAAATGTATATTTATTTATATATTTATAATATTAATGTATTAAATAAATCCAGCATAAAGGACTTTTTTCAAAAATCTTACTGACCCAAATATTTTGACCAGTAGTGTAAAACTAGATTGTAGTGCAAAAACATGACTGGCGCAAAAACATGACTGGCATTATAATATGAAATAGCACACAGTGAATCACAGTGTTCCTCCTGTCTTTTCAGATGAAGTGGATGAGTCTTGGGAATACAGTTTGAGGGACGCTCTCTACACTGCCTGTAAAACGGGAGACATCCAATCATTACGATCCCACCTGCAACTACCAGAGGACCAGGAAGAGGAAAAGGATGGAGGAGAGAAAAAAACGGAAGAGAACCCTACCTCAAGGGTTTTGTGTCTTCTCAACAAGCCCATTGACTCAGCGGGCTATACTTTACTGCACGTGGCATCCGCAGCCGGACAGAAATCAGTCATCAAGCTGTTAATGGATGCAGGGAGTGATCCAGCTAATAAGTACGCGCATGCAAAATCACTACAGTAATCAATCGTACTGCGTGAACACGGGTCATTCAGTTCTAAATAGAATCCTGTTTCTTTTTCAGGGATAAGAAAGGGCAGACTCCATATGGCGTTGCTCCTGAAAAAGATACCCGAAACACGTTCAGAAAATACATGGCCGAACACCCTGATAAGTATGACTACACTAAAGCACAGGTAGACACATTTATTTTGTTTTGATGACTAGCAGCACAAACAAATGTTAACATAATCTTCATTGGCCTATAAAAAAATAAAATAAACCTTTGTATTCATTTAAGGTCCAAGGCCACAAGTTTTTTCAATTAAAAAAATAATAAACTTTTATAAAATGTTTTTACTAAAATTAAAGATACAAAAGTTTAATGTACATCATTGCATAGTTTTTTTTCTTCATAGTAATGTCTCAGACCTCCACTGTATCCAAAGGTTTATTCAAATATTTATAAATTTATAAATTAGATTTTGACTATACAGCTGATTTGTCTTTGTAACCCAAATTAATAAATCCACCACGTATTGCTGTATATTCTTTGCTTTAATGTGTTTTAAGGTTCCTGGACCACTGACTGAGGAAATTGAGTCCAAAAAGGCAGAGAAGAAGAAAGCCCAAAAAGCAGCACGGAAACAGAGAGAGAAAGAGCAAAAGGAAGAGAAACATAAGAAACAGCAAGAGGAGGAGGAAAAGAGGAGGTTCATGGCTCTTAGTGACAGAGAGAAGGTGACTACTTTCTTTCTTCCTCTTGCTGTAGCTCTTTGTTACATGGTTGACCTCGTCATTGGCTGATTGTCATATTTCTGATGTCACACAGCGAGCTCTGGCTGCAGAGAGGAGATTGGCTGAACATGTGGCCACCTCTGGAGTAAAACTCACCAGCGTCGTCACCATCAGGTATTATCTTTTCTTATCATGTAATCTCTCTATGGAGGAGTAAGTTGTGTTTAAAGAAAAGTTCATCATTACCATCATTACTGTTTTGATAGGAGATGCTTTCAGTGCGGAGAGTCGTTGCTTGGGAAGATTCCTTTTGAATATCTGGACTACTCTTTCTGTACACCTCGTTGTGTCCAAGCCCATCGCAAAGCCAATGCTGCTGCCCGGCCCTGACCGCTCACATCCTACCACACCATATTAGAAGAGGGGAAGGAGTAGTGCCATATTGTGGCCAAATTTCACATGTTATGGGATATAGCTGAATTTTACAGTAAATATATCATGGAACTTGAAAATGGATTAGAAATTGATTAATAAATCATAAATGAGCAAATGATTTGAGTAAACACTGTCAGTGTGTCTAGTTAATTTAACATTGTTTAACTCTGATATTGTTTTATTTCTCGACTCACTCTGAACACAGACCAACCACTGTGATAAAAAAAAGAGGAAAGTTCTATATTTTTATCTATACTTGAAATGAGATATCAGTTTATTAAAAATCATCCTTGTTGAGAATCGTAAAGTGGAATCCTGGTGCATTTTGTGTTAAAAAAAAGCATAACTATGGAGGAATCACTTGCACCAATACTTCCATCTGGATTGGCAGCAGTCTTGCTTGAATCCAGTTTTGAAATCATTCTTTTGGTGTTATTATTATTGTTTCCAGACCATTGATTTGTATATAAAAAAAGAAGATTGATGCAACCGAATACAATAATCAAATTAAAACTGTTTTTTTTTTAAACTTATTTTATTATTATTATTTTTTTTTTAGTGGCTACAATGCTTTTATCTTATTCCAAATATTTTACATCATGCCTGCCGCACAAAAATCTGAATATAAAGTTATGATTCTGAGATTTAAATCATCTTCTTTTGAAGCAGATTAACTTTAATGCACATCAAGGATTCTTAGATTTGTCATATAAAGTACTAAAATTCACTTCTGCATTATGGAACATTTTTGCATTTTCCATTTCTTAAGAAATCAACCGACCAGTAAATTGAGCAAATGTGGCAAACATTACAGTGTATTATGATTTGTTTGTAATACTTGATAGATTTGAGCAGAGATGATGCAGATAACTGGTGTATCACATAACGGCAAGAGGCTTTTCAAAGGCACAAGTATGTTGTCATGTCTTCTGTCCAATGTTGTCAAGCTGAGGACGGTCCATAAACAGGATTCTGCTGTGTGATGGCGCTCTTTCCAGCTCCAGCACTGTGATGTTGTTTGGCTGAGTGGCACTAAGAAAAGGTCCGGGGACATACAGCGTCTGCTGGGGGCCCTTCTGGGGCCAATACCTTCCCAAGTTCACCCCATTTATCCATACCTGACCCTGAAAGAGAAAAACAGAATTACACAAAACCGGCACAAAGTTAGTCAAATCTCAAACGAACAAATACTAGATATTCTTCATTATGACTAGTGTGCCTCACCTTAGTCCATCCATTAAATCTGACAAAAGTGTCCCACGCAAGGCCTGTAGGCTTCAAGGTTCCTGAGTAGATAATTGGTCCGTCTCCTGCTTCCATCCCTGACCCTGAGTGAGCCGACTGCAGCCAGCCATTGGCTACTGCAGTGTCAATGTCCAGTGGGTAGATCGACCAATCAGTGAGCACATCATTTCCCAAAATGAGGTTACCCAAGAGACCCTGAAAAATAGAGGAAATATACAATGTATCATTTTAATTTCCTTTATTCATTCTAAATAGATTTTTCTCAGATGGTTTAAGCAATCTTAGCAAATCCTTAAATGTTATATTTAGTGTAACTTACCTTATTATCATTGATATAACTGCCAAAATTAACCCTGCCCATGTTCTCCACGAGTAAGTCCAACTGATCCCCTTGACGTCCCGTAACGTTTATCACCAGTGCAGTGTCCCTCTCCATAAACCCTATGTACACCTGCTCATAGACAAGCTTCGTTTCAATCGAAACTAATTGTTCTGGCAATCATTTGTCTTTCAAACAAAAATAACAGTTATGGTAGAATACATTAATATGCATTTATATAAATATTAAGGAATTATTAATTTAATTAATATAAATTGTCATATTGGAAAATGCTACACTGGGTGATAAATATCTGTTGTGATGTTGCATTTGTAAATAAAGACACTTTGGTTATATTAGATGTGCATTTTGTCTTATTTAACATGATAGTTCAACTGCTGCAGCTTGCGCACTATATACCTGAAAACATCTGTATACAAACCACCCATAGGACTAATTAAACTATATTAATAATAATGCCAGAGCGTCATCTCATGTTCAAATGTTTATTTTATTCAAACTTTTTATCCTAAGTACTGGGGTAATGCTCAATGACTGGTATAAGTAGATTTCCCTCTGCACTTCCTGTAAAGTGATGTATCAATGCTCCATTCTCTATGTTGTTTGCAATGGTTTTCGAACTGAACGTGCACTTCCTACAGATTCAAATCTCACTTAAAAGTGACGGAATTTCCAGTTAAGGCACTTACTGGCTGCGTTTAACTCATAGACAGTAAACGAAATGGACACAGCGACCCCATAGACTTCAACGGTGAAAACCGAAGTTAATTAGAAGCCCTCACTTCCTGATGGCTGAGCGTACTGCGCAGCCTAAGACTGAGCTTGACTGCATAGATGTGACATGAGCAACCTGTCTGACAGTTGTAAGTCTTCTAGTAGTTGTGGAAAGTGAAATCTGAATTTTGTCCCATTGCTTTTGGCTCTCTATGGGCTTCTCCCCATGCTTCTCCATTGACTTTATCGGACTTTATGCTTCCATGTCCCCCTGATTGCCTCATATACAGCAAAATATTGCCTGTGAGCTTCTCCTCCTGTTTACACTGTAATCTTTTACTCTGCGACAGAGTGTTGTGTGGTTATGATGCAATTGTTAGCCTATTTTTACAAAAACAGCTATCACGGGGCAATAGTGTAAGATACAAGGTAATGGAGCCTTTTATTTATTGTCGTATTTCTTTAGAAATAAACAATGGACAAATGGAGTTTTTAAACGCCTCAGATGTTAAGTTATTCTCTGTGAAAGTGACGCCAAAATGAATGGGAGTCAATAGGATGCTAACAACAGGAGATGGCTTGGTTAGCAATGGCTGCCCCTATGGAAGGTACGCTTTCCGAGGGCTGGATTATCCCCTTGGTTTAACTCTACTCTTAGGCACATGCTCGCAAACTTTCCTAAGCACTTCCCCTCGGGGGAATCCCTGCCACCATTTTGAAGTGTGTTCAACTTTATCAAGTGGACGAGGGAAGTTAATTTGGACAGACCCTTGACCCCAAGATTTTGACCGCGTGAGCGAGTCTACTCATATGAACACTTCAGCCAGATCCATAGACCACAATTCAACACGACTGGTGTCACAGCAACTCAAAGTGCACTAAATTTACCCACAAGCAATCAAGGGCTTAGATTGCTGGTTCCCCCAGTAGTGGGCACTTGTGCAGTGATGCCGTGCATCTGAGTGAACGAGGGAAGGGAAGTTAGCGTGGGAAGGGCATAAAAAAGTGAACTTAGTCATTCGTAGTAATTTAATTAACTAGTCATTTCAGTGGCTCATCTTCATCTTAGTCTTTGGCTTTATACTGACACCTACTGGCCTGGATGCATTAAAGGTAGGTTAGGCAATTTTGAAGAGGTTAGCAATAGCGAGCTAGCTTTGAAAACATGAGATCCCACCCCTCCTTCAGAGCGTCTCCAAACCCACGCCTCCTCCAAAGCACATGAACACAGCAGAGTCTGCAAAGCGTCACGACAGATGGTTTTAAATTCCCTCATGCCTCAAAGCACATAACATTACACATGACAAGTTTACTTAAACAACTTACAGAGATCTTGCACTACAAGACTGCTGCAGATTAATTTAGGTGTTGGTAATGTTGATATAAATACGAAACGAGTCTGAGGACATGAACAGCTCTGGGTACAACATCACGGGTTGCAATCTCATAATTACGGTTATGACATGCCGTGAACGCTGCATAAGCTCATTGTTTTGGTTCAGGAGGAACTGTAAAATGCGGCTGCTGTTTGTTTGTGGCGCTCAATCACTGTCTGTCTGCAACTCTGCATAGCCTTACAGAACGCCCTGATGACGTGTGATATCTGCGCGAGCAGGGTGAGCAGAGGTATGGAAATACATAAGTTGACAGGCAGGACATTGTATCATTGCATTCGGACCAAAGGTTTTTATTTCATATGATTTTGTCATATGATTTCAACATAATTCCCCATGTTACCCGTTAACTGCCCCATTTTATGTAGAATAAAGTCTTAATTTTATGTGAGTATAGGATATTTAAAAAAAAAGTATTATTCCTTTCTTCAAGTGTAAACATTTTTACACTAGGAGTGCACATTTAAAGGGACAGTTCAATTGATTTATTTTCTTCTGAACACAAAAAATATATATATTTAAAGAGTTTCGTTAACCAAACAGTTGATGGGCCAAACTCACTGAATTGCATGTTTTTTCCCCCTCCATACTATGGAATTCAATGGGACCATCAACTGTTTGGTTACCCATATTCTACAAAATATCTTCTTTTGTGTTCAGCAGAAGACAAACTCACAAAGATCTGAACAACTTGAGAGCGAGTAAATGAGGACAGACTTTTCATTTTTATCCATTTAAGCTGCAAACAGTGTTTTTTTGGTAATACACACTGTTGTAGTGTCTGACTAACCATGGCAAAAACAAAACATTGTGTTAGCGTGACCAAAACAAGTGGTCTGCTCACCCCATTCACAGAGACGTATGCACGATCATGGATGCCATTGAGGGGCGAGATGAGAGGGGTCGGCTCAGGAACATTCCGTGGCAGTGTCGTTCGGTAAAGCATGAAGCCATAGTACTGCACACAATTGACATAACACAAGCTCAGACCAGCTTTTACACTTATCCAAGACCAGCCTCCAAAGCCCAAACCATACATCCACAGCTATATTATGAGAAAATACCTACATTTGTCTTTACTGGTTGGATAAACTCAATAACATAAAACATTATGAATTATAATTTCATCCATGGACTGTATTTTGTTCTTTTAAATATCTTACCTGTTTAATCTCCTCAAACGTCAAAGGATATTGAGATCGTACTGGACCTTGAGGTGACAGCGTATCCAACAAGCTGCTAATGTTGCCAACCTATGAAAGAACATGATTTGTATGGGCAAGAAATCGTGCAAAATAATAAGGTTTTGCGATGTGAAATATCCACACCTTCTGAAGTGTAACAAAGCCATAAGCGATCTTTGGGGTGGCTGGTGGCAGAGGACCAACTGGAATATCACGAAACTAAAAACGAAAACACATTATTACTACTACATATGAATGAACATCTGTTTTGTTACTCAAAAGATGCTAGACATTACAAATATATAAATAATATTTCACAATATTTTCGATTACTTGGTGAGCATTAGAGACATAGTGACCCCAAACTTTTGAACGATAATATATACAGTCATGTATCCCAGCCCTACCAACTATTGTACTGACCTGTAAATTGGATACCGTCATACATGTATACAACTACATTCAGAATGTGCTTTATGTACGTTCTTACATTCTTAATGACATCTCTGATGGCAAGCAGTTTGTCAGTGGGGTCTCCTGCCTCTGATAAAGGAGCATTGTAATCATAACTGGTCACCACAGACCGAAACCTGGTATCGTGGTCCGCTCCTATGAGTGATAACATTACAGGTGCACATTGAGACGACTGCATTATCAGATATTGTCATTAATATGGGAACAGGTGCACTGAGATAGCAGTTTTACCATTCCAGTAGCCAAAGTTTGTTCCTCCCTCAAACATGTACCTGCGATAAGAAAAAAAACAACCTTGAATTATCATGATGTCTCATTTACACAATTAATCACCCACAATTTATGCATCAGTACAGCAAAGATTTAATATGAACTAGATATTAAATCTTTGCAATTGTAATGGCTTTACACTTACTATTCCATAGAAAAATATGACTCACATGTTCACACTGGCACCCATGGACAACATTTCTCCCAGTTTTTTGCTCACTTTGTCAGTGTCCACAGAAGCGTGTTTGTCACCCCAGTGATCCAACCAGCCTGTGTAGAACTCCGAATTCACCTGAAATCACGACCCATGAATTACTGCCACATTTTACAGCTCAAGAAATTGAAAAACATCAATACATGAATGTTCCCTCGAACATCTTATTTACCAGCGGGCCTTTAGGCTCAAACCTCCTTTGTCGGACGAAGGCTGTAGAGATATTGGTGTCTGAAAGGGAGTTGCAGTATTAATAGCATCACAAGGACTTTTCTCATGCAAGCTTACGTATTTAATATATTTTTTTAGACAACAGATTTTAGAGAGGTAGAGATTGAACAATATATTTTATGTTCAAGTGTCCATGGCTGATATGAAGTAACTTTTAAAAGTTTGAAACATTTATATGAAAGTTTATTTCTGTTATATTTTTACACCATAATAAAAAATAATTAGACATAACATCATTTTATGCATCCTTTAACAATATGTATTTATTATAAATGTAATATCATTATTAGTAGTAGAAGTACTAATAATAATCATTATCGTTTAAGAATTTAATTATATGTATTTATAAATAAATGTATATAGTGTATTGCATGTACTGTATTATAATTTTTGACTCACTGCAGAGTCAAATAACATTCAACTCCTCCTTTTTGGAGCTCAAATGGGGTGGAGGAATAGAGTTGTTGGTAGGGTTAGGGCAGGGGTGGGCAATTCCAGTCCAGAGTTCAGCTCCAACCCTAATCACACCTGAACCAGATAATTAATGTCTTCAGGATTACTAGAAGGCTACAGGCAGGTGAGTTTGATCAGGGTTGCAGCTAAACTCTGCAGGACAGTGGCCCTCCAGGACTGGAATCTAAATATTTGACAATTTATTATCGTCTTTTTTTTGGAAGTAAATGGCTCTCAGTCTCGTGAGAATGAATTGCTGTTACGCAAAAGTCGAGTAATTTTTTTTAAACAACATTATCTGAATAAGATGTGAATGTGAATTGGTAAAAAAATATATATATATATCATCTTATCAAATTGATTTACAATGAATTCTAGAACTGAAATTCTGGTTTATGGCATTACACTGGATAAGCATTGGTGCCAAGACTAAAACTCTAGTTAAAATATCTTTAAAAAATACTGCAGGTCAATACAATTTAGACAGAACTGACCTCACTTCTGCCTTACCTGTGCCGAAGTCTATAGTGGCGTACAGACCCTGAAGTGTGCCACAGCTCATCTCTTTATCCGTGTTCCCATCTGTAGTAAAGAGAATGACGTCCTCCCCCAGGAACAAACGGAACAGAGTGTAAAGATGGCGCATGTAGTTATAATCACAAGCGAAGTAGCTGCCATATTCATTCTCCACCTGATAAGAGTAAACATGCACAAAACATACAGACTCATACTTTGTTTACATGTCAGCACCACACATAATTACTGTGTACGGGCTCTAAGTCCTACAAAACATGAGCATCAAGTTCTTTGTTATTATGCGCAATTACTTATTCACTAAATATTATTTTTTATTTTTCTGTGGGTGGAGCAGCATAGTAGTTAAATATCTCAGCTGGTAACAAAATATTTGTAGGTTCTAACCCAGCAGTCAACATTGTATCCTTGAGAATGTCACACCAGGTTCATCCCGGGGGACTGACCCATTCATTTGGGGACTATTTGTACCTGGCATTGGACAAATGTGTCTTGTAATACTTTTATATTTGCATACTAAATGCTAGCTCTACATTGTACCTGCACACTGATAATATTTCCTCCATTCTGATAAAGCCATGGTTTCATCTTAGTGAGCAGCACGGCCAACCAGTCGCTCGCTGCCTGTAAATACTCTGAGACAAACACTGGCATTAAAGACAGGCTACCCTATGTGAAGTCACGTCTCATGCAGAAGTAACACATACCTGTGTCAGCTGAACGAAGGATAATGTTTGGCTTTTGTAGCAACCAGGCAGGCAAACCACCCTATCAGACAAACAAGAACCCACAATTTACAACACACAAAATAACAATCACACAGCTGTCTTTTGTGTTGTGACCAGAACTAATTTTTACTAGTATTATAAATCAAATTCTTGCACTGTTTTCCAAGTCTTCAGAATACTAACAGTGGTCCACTATAGGGCCTCAGCAAACATCTAAAGGGGCGCACAAGGATATTTCTCATTTTAATTCACAGTCTCAACAACTTTTTTTTTCTCTTCAGTCTTGGAAAACCTGGATAAATGAGTAACATAATTTCATGACCCAGAAAGGTCATGTAAAATAACAAAAGACTACACTACTCCATGGCCATTTTTATATTGATTTAATATTTTTCTAGTTATGCCAAGCATTAACATATTTTATTGGATAAAAACGAGTGACAAAAACAATTGAATTAAAAAATAAAATAAAAAATCCTTATCCTCCTCATTCAGAAAATTATAGACAATTAAGAAAGTCATGGGTCCCAGACTGCTTCTACAAACATTTATAAAAGAATGGGTCTCTCTCAGTAGCTCAGTGAATTCAAGCATGGTACCGTGATAGGTTGGAAGCAATTGGGAACAATAACAACTCAGCCAAGAAGTGGTAGGCCACATAAAATCACAGAGAGGGGTGAGGTGCAGTGCACAGAAGTCGTCAATTTTCTACAGAGTCAATAGCTACAGACCTTCAAACTTTGTGTGGCCTTCAGATTAGCTCAAGAACAGTGCGTAGACTGGACTCTAGAGGAGTGGAGATGTGTTCTCTGGAGTGACCAATCACACTTCTCTGTCTGGCAATCTGATGGACGAGTCTGGGTTTGATGGTTGCCAGGAGAAGGGTACTTGCCTAACTGCATTGTGCCAAGTGTAAAGTTTGGTGGAGGGGGGATTATGGTATAGGGTTGTTTTTCAGGGGTTGGGCTTGGCCCTTTAGTTCCAGTGGGAATTTTTCCAGTGAATTTTTAATGCTTCAGCATACCAAGACATTTTGGACAATTTCATGCTCCCAATTTTGTGGGAACAGTTTGGGGATGCCCCCTTCCTGTTTCAACATGACTGAGCAACAGTGCACAAAGCAAGGTCCATAAAGACACGGATGAGTGAGTTTGGTGTGGAGGAACTTGACTAGCCTGCAGGGAGTCCTGACCTCAACCTAATAGAACACCTATAATAATTAGAGCAGAGACTGCGAGCCAGGCCTTCTCATCCAACATCAGTGCGTGACCTCACAAATGTGCTTCAAGAAGAATGCTCAAAAATCCCCAAAAAACAGTCAGTTGGCAGATTTCACAGAAATTTGTAGTGTATGATGGGCACAGACTCTGTTTTCTCAGACTAAGATTCCATTCAGTCATTGGAGATCAAACATGTTTGATATTTTGAGACAATTTTAGAACACATATGCTGCAACCAAAATCGAACACTAACTATAGTATGCGAAAAACATATGCCAACAAAGTATGTCCGAATACATAGTATTCAAAAACAATTGGCGATAAGTAACCGGATGACCTACTTCTTCTGCCAAGAATGAGATCCTGAAGTGTGCATCCACTGGACATTATACTATACCATGAAGCCACAGGAAAGGATTTATGAATGACAGTGAAGCAACACAACTCACGCTATAGGTCACATGACAATGACAACATGGCAGATGTAGTATGTCCAAACTTAATTCATACTACACATTTTCATACTATATAGAACATATTTGTTAATCAAAACAAGTGTAAAACCTAGTACCGCTATACAGTATGCGAGTTTGGATGCAACAATAGTGTTTTTATTTGACATGCATCTCCTAGCAATGAGGCACAAGTTTCTTTTGGTGTTTGAGGAGTTTGTTGTGAGTCGTTAGAGTATGATGCCCAGTTTTTCAGAAAATACTGCGTAAGTCCTATAAACTACTTTTATAATGTCATTTTTGGAGCTTGACAGTCCCTGGTCACCATTCACTTTCATTGTACAGAAAGGATCCTTAGCATGAACATTCTGCTAAACATCTCACTCTGTGTTCTATTGTAGAAAGAAAGTAATTTAGGTTTGGAACTTTATGAAGGAGAGTACAAGAAAATATTATTTTTGGATGAACTATTCCTTTAAAAAATATACTTCCTGTATATTCTCATTATCACATTTGTAGACACATGACACCATCGGCCTATTGTTAAACATACCATTTCAAAACATTAAAACATAAAAAGGAAATAACCCTCTCACCATTTCCCATTCTGCACAGATGTATGGCCCTGGTCGCAGGATGACTAACAGCCCAGTCTGATTGGCCAAGTTCAAGAAGTACTCAAGATCTCTGTCTCCTGCAAAGTTGAACAAACCCTGCACAGTTTCATGGAAGTTCCACGGCACATACCTGCATGAAAACAATTAAAAGAGTTTTGGCAAGATGTGCTACACAAAAAGTATGTACTTGTTTGCACTGTTACTCTATTCCACATACACCTGAATTGCATTGAGTCCAGTCATGTACATCTTGAGCAGCCTATCCTTCCAATAGTCCCGAGGGATGCGGGAGTAGTGGATGCTTCCTGAAATATACTGAAATGGTTTCCCATCCTTTCGGAAGCAGTTGTTTTTGTAGTCGATGGAAAATGAGCGTGAATCTGCCTTAAAACAGAAAAGTCATGTAGTTAAAAATATGCAGGGTGTTTGTATCCACTTGACTCACGAACATTTAAAATCAATCAGTATGATACAATAGACTGAATTCACAATACTTTAGAAATCCCCCTCATATTTCCAGGTTTATATGACCGTAGGAACGTCACATGAATTTGGCTCTTCTAAAATGCACGTCAGAATAATTGCGTAGGCTATATCTTGAAAACTAACTGATCAAAGTGTTATAGACGTAGACTTTGAATCAGGTACTTACCGACACAAAAAAGATTGGCATCAAGCTCAGACTTATTAAAACTAAAGTTATTTGTGACTTCATCTCTAAATCAAACTGATCGGACGCAGTAGGCTAACACCATTCCGTTTGACATTATGATCCCAGCGCGTGATTGTAAGTGTCAGGAAATAATATTACAACTGCTCAAACTTTCCCGTTCTGTCATTTTTGCATAGAGCGGTCCACTTTCGCACTTCAATAGATTTGCAGCGTTTCTTCTCTTTGAACATGACGGTCATGTGATTGTATTCTGTTTAGTCATAATCTGGGTCCTAAAGTCCGCCTTGCCTGAACAAATCTGGTCTGAATTTAATTTTCAGCGATTCATTTTTTAAAGTTAATTTGGTAAATAATAATAATAATAATAATAATAATAATAATAATAATAATAATAATAATAATAATTTAAAAGCAGCCTAGAGCTCATTGAACAACACAGGGCATTTTACCCTGATACAAATACAATTTTTGTTAAAAATCTAATAACACGAAAACTCTGGACATTTTTTCATATCTGTTTAAATAAAAATTGGTGTCACTGAAAACTAGGATTCTAGACACATTGTAGTTACTGTACTTAATAGGCCTATCTTTGTTTTACTGAGTATAGATAGCAACTTGACTACAATTGTATGTAGCCTACTCTTTACTCCAAATTTGTGACGTGTAATGTACTCATGGCACAGCTTTTTATGAAAATTTTGTATTTCCAATAAAGCAAAAGAAATACATTAAAAAAAATTACATAAAATCTATCCTGTCAATTCGAACATTTCTAAATATTTGGACATTGCAGCTCCGGTTCTTTTGTAAACAAGCAGAGGAGACATTTGCACATTTATGTTTTTGGCTGCCCTTTTTCCAAAAAATGTTGGTTTGACCTTTCTCACATTTGATTCTGCCAATGTTACACTCTTTCAGTTAAAAAAACATTATATATATATATATATATTTATATATATATATATATATATATATATATATATATATATATATATATATATATATATATATATATATATATATATAAATAATGATGAAAATATTTAATTCATAAGCAAAAATTTGCAAATGGTATTCCACCCTACACCCATTTTGAAATTGAATTAATCTCACTTCTTAAATCTCTTTATTACATAAAGAATAAGAAATACTATGAAGAAATATAAGATAATCTATGTATTTAAAGCTTTCCTTGTAATTGTCTGTATGTTATTGTATTAATACAATTTGTGTCCCTATAGCAACTAATGATTTGATTATAATTTTTGTATGTATTTTAATTTTGTGTGTTTATGTTTCTATATGTATTCCCTTGGTAATGTTCTAACGTTTGTTATTCCAGCATAAAAAATAAAAAATAAAACAAAATAAAAAACACTGAAGCAGTATATTTCTGCTACAAAAAAGTATCGCCATCTACAGGGCATTGACGATACTGTGCGTTATGCCCGTACCCAAACTTGTTAACAAGGTAGTAACAACACTACTTTACACCGTTTCACAGACAATTAAGGGCCAAGGCTAAAGCTAGTCCCAAACTAAATGTTTGAGCTGTCTTAACTGAAGGCAACTTGCACTGACATATCTAAAATATGTTAATGCCGTCGTTTTGTCTCAAGATGCATATCAGTAATGTTTCCCCCCGAAGGCACATATAACAGCTGCTTAAATTCCCTAATTGAACTAAGGCCTAATCCTGGCTCAGTCTGAACCCTGTCTGTGAAACCAAGCCTTATAGATTTAGCAGGTAGGCCTAGCTGTAAATCGCAGGTGTCAGATATAGATGAAGACTGCAGATGGTGATGAGAACGAAACCAGGTTTGACTGTTTAATTTGACCTAACATTATTTTATTTATCTGTTATGCTGAAGAAACTTTTTTGAAAGATCTTAGATTACTTATGCCCTTTCATGAGCACTTGAGCTTTACCGAGACTTGTGTTTGTCGACGTTTAAGAGGCTGTTACGTCAACCTTGATCTGTTGCAATTTTGAGGTTAGGATTTTTTTTTTGTGATTGCTCTATTCAAAAGTCAACTGCTTTTTAATTTTCACTGGCATGTCTCTCAGGGGTTGAGGACTAGTGCATCTTTGAGCCTACATTCAGTATGAGTAAAATACTTGTAATAAAAGTAAACTAATAACTTGTGGAATCATTTTTGCTGTAAATCTGTACTTTTACTATGGTTATCACTCTTTACACATCTTGTTTCTTAAATTATTTTAAGACAAAAAAGGGAATTCATGACTTACTTCCTAAGTCTGGAAGTATAAACTGTGGACTGTGAAATTTTGATTGTATATTGCTAAATGTCTGCTAAAGGCCTAAAACTTCAATGGTGTGCTTCAGACACTCAGAGGCGCTACAGGATAGAAGACTGATATTGCGTTCATTCATGCTCTAGCGCCCTCTAATGAGAGCCTGCTGTATAGTGAGGTCTTAGCTTTGAGTGCATAGTTAGCAACAACACATTTATGTTCTAAGAAGCCTACTTCCAAATCTAATACATTGCTCTGTGTTGTTGTATATGTGATGTTTGCTTTACAAATGAGCAATGCGTGTAGCTATGACTGGAGTGACTGACATAGTGGATAGAAAAGTTTATATTTGGACATGTAGCATGAATTAGATTTACTCAGTTCAGTATAAAGAAAAATGTATTATTTGTAACAATTGTCAGCACTGTGTGTGTGTGTGTGTGTGTGTGTGTGTGTGTGTGTGTGTGTGTGTGTGTGTGTGTGTGTGCATTTCCTCCTGCCACTTTAACTTTACAGTGGGCTGGTGAAGTGACATGTCACCAATTTTCACTTGTGCTGCATGATTGTGAATGTTTACTGCTGGATCCAGACACCCAAATAAACAGTGGCTGATGGCGTTGACACATACACCACACCACAGCCATTGTTTGACACCATCTGCCATACACCATAAAGAGATGTGCTGCGCAGAATGTGGGAGAATTGAAGACAATGCATAGAGTTTGTACTTGAAGAGGAAGGCAGATGCTGTGTTTAAAATGAAAGTTTTACAGATTTCTCTCACGTTCCCTTAAAGTGCGTAGTGGATAGTAAACGACCCCATATGTGTGCAAAGAGCAAGACTCTTTAGCTTTTAAAGGCATTCCTTTGAAAACCAAACCTAATGCTGTTAGGCGTAATGCAGTCATTATCCTGCTGAGCTGAGTAAGCACACATGCCTCCTGTGTTACACACACACACACACACACACACACACACACACACACACACACACACACACACACACACACACACACACACACACACACACACACACACACACACACACACACACACACACACACACACACACACACACACACACACACCTGGTTTCCGTGTTTTATGGGGTCTTTCCATAGGCATGATTATTTTTGAACTGTACAAACTGTATATGCTATCCCCCTACACTAACCCTACCCCTTAAACTACCCATCACACAAAACTTTCTGCATTTTTACATTTTCAAAAAACATCACTTTGTATGATTTGTAAGCTGTTTTCCTCATGTGGACCAAAATGTCCCGACAAGGCGACAATATTTTTGGATATTGGCAACATCATCATCAAATTCCACTTAAACTTGAAATGTAATATTGAATAAATGATAATCGCACTAGTTAAAGTTATAATGAAGTAGCCTACTTTACATCTTTATGTTAGTCAAAACATCAAAATAAGTGTACTTGACATGACAAATGATGATTTAAGCGTAATAATTTAAAATGTCTTTAAAAATGTTTTTAAAAGATTTAAAATACACTACTACAAATGCACATTAGTGTACTTCTTTTTCACAAGGGCTGTTTACATGTATACAGGAATACTGTGGAATACTTGTGTATATGTCTTTTTCATAACGCAGAACCCATGCAAAATGGTCAATGATTGAACTTGTGGCATAATGACATTCTTCACACATGTCTTCTGAACTAAAAATGGGCGGTTTTTATAAAGTATGCCATGCACATATGATGAGGTGATACTCTAATTTTGATAGTAAACGAGCCTACTATCTTCAGCAGGGGACTGTCGTTCTCTCTGTAGGAAAACATCCTCAGGCACTAATTAAACAATCCAGCACTCCCCTCCCCACACTTGCATCTGAATAAACATATTATTTATTAATACTATTAGTGCAAATAACAGATTGGGGACAGGCTGAGATCCCGTTTTCTGTGTGTCATTATGACTCTGTTTGTCTAAGCAGTCCTGGTTAATGAGCAGAGAATAAATGAGTCAGTCTCTGAGGTCTTGTGAGATGAATTGGCTGTGAGTCAGGTTCTCTCTCTGTCAGGATACAGAAAAACACATCCTGTAAAGGGTTACACAGTAATCCTAGTAATTAGGATGGCTTTAGATTAATACAATTAATGCCGGGTTCATGACTTTAATATTGTGGCCTAAATTGCACTATGGTCTTTTGTATTTTTAAAACTGGTTCAAAATGTGTGCTTAAGCCACCAATAAAAACTTCAGCCTCAGTAATTATACCCTGAAAAAAAAGTATTTTCCGAAGCTGATAATCCACTTATTCTTCAGAAGTAAACCAAAATCCTCACTCACAGGGGAGGCCAGTTTTCCAAATACTGAGAGAGATTTGCCTTTTCAGTTGTTGGAGATTACAGGACATTCTTAACTGTTTCAATGACTATCTGTAAACACAAAGAAAATCGATGACAAGTTATTGAGACAAATCAACATGCTGTTTAAATGTCAGTAAAAGGACCATATTTGTTCCTCGTTTCTTTTGCACGATGGGAGTCCTTACATGGACACAGAGCACTCCTTTAATTACTCACTATTTATAATGTGTCACAGCTGTATTTCCAGTTGTTTTTTTTTTGTTTTTTGTTTTTTAAAGGCCCGTCTTTATTTGCTTGAGTCAGAGTTCTCCTGAATGTACAGACAGGCTATCTATGGTGATGATGATATGTTTCAAACAGGACTCCATCTGTTTGTGAGTACAGTAAACTCAGCATATCTCACTCTTTAAAAAAACGATTTCCTTCAATAGAAACCAAATCTTTCCATCCTGACTCCCTGAGAGAACTGTGACCACCAGCAGTCATGGGAATCTTAAAATCATCAGCAGTCTGACCAAACAAACTCCTCCAGATTTCTCAACAGTGAACTACATTTCTGCCATTTTAATGACCAAACTTAATGGGACCTGATGAATCACAGTACATATCTCCACCATGTGGGATCAGTTTTACACACGGCATGCACCATGGATCATGTTACACTGCATTAACACATTAATAAATGTTTCTAAATCCCTCACGCAGCTTTCAGTTATTACTTCCCAGTCTATTTAAGGTCATCTTTCTACTGACTACTCAAAAACACAACATTGATGGGATTATTTTTAGGTCTACTATGTGGGTTCTCAATACAGTAGATTCCTATGAGTCATGAGGTTTGCATCAGTTTGAATATTTAGTGTCTAACCGTTTGCTTGTTTAGTGGTTTGTTCATGCCCACAAATATAGGGAAATATTTAGTAAAGTAAATGTTATGCACATCAAGTTTTACTACTTTGTCAATTAGCAAATCATCGATTAAAATGATTAATTGTGTCGATCTTATCCTTTACTGTGTTAAAATGTTGATACGAACATTTTACAAAACACATTTTTCAGGAAGTTTGTAGGGTGGAATAAGTGAATAACCTCCTCAAGCCCTGAAGAATGAGGAATGGTATGTTACTATATTGCACAATGAGCCCCTCCAGAGGCTCATGAAGAAGAGTTTTGTATCTGAAAGTGCACCAAACACTTTCTTCTGTTTATCAAAAAAGTATCATTATCATTTTACTTCCAATACAGTGCACATCATTTTGATAAACATTTTGCTATTATTATCATTTTGCTATTTATATAAAATGTTTTGCTAATATTTAATTAAAAATCAAAAATGAACTTTGAAGAATTATGACAGAATTGTCCAATTCATCTTGATCATCGTGTTTCTGTAGAAATCAACTATTAGTCAAGCTATGTTTTATCCCAGCTAACAGGGAACATTATCAGATCTTTGACTAATGTTCTGGCAATGTTCACTCAAAGTTATGAACAAACTTCTTCTAGTAATGTAAATTGAACAATTGTTAGTGGTTCTGGTCTTTAATAATATTCTCTTAACGTTGGAACAAAACATGTATTTATACTTATTTTATTTATACTTATTTACATTTTATTTATATCATTCATGGAACATATTTTTCTGGAACACAACTGGATGTTTCTACTTGAGAACATTTAAAAGTAATATTCCCATAATGTTTACAGTCTTCAGGGTAACGCATTACAAGTAATGCAAGTTAACAAGTTTACAACAGAATGTCTTAGTTACTTTTTAAAAATAAGTAACGCAAGTTACATTGTTTTCACAAATTTTTGGCAGACACCTCTCCTGTCCCCATGTTTAGAGAAATTGAGAGTCATGTTGTAAGGGCTATTATAATTCTGCACTTTACTCATCTCAAAAACAGATCCCGTATTCCACAAAATGAATAAAAACAGTAAAATGCAAACTCAGAATATTACTCAAACCTGCAATAATTATGTTAAATTACACAAATATACTTTATGTATTTAATCTCCCTTTATTGTCTTTGCTGTTGACCCTTGATGATCCAATTCAACCATATACTAACAAGCAAAAAAGATAGGTTCAAAGGTTTGTTTGAGCTGTGCCCTCCAACTTAAAGGTGTACATTTGCATTTCCTTCAGCCTGAGGCTTGTTCATATTCATTATATTTGCCAAAAACAGAACTTTTGTTTATTGTTTTTATTATTAAAAAACAAGCAAGTAAGCCCAACCCAAGAAAAAGATACACAAAGGTAACATAAAGCATTACTTTGCATAAAAAGTAACTAAGTAATGCAATTAGTTACTTTTTAGGGAGTAACACAATAGGGTAAAGCATTACTTTTAAAAGTAACTTTCCCCAACACTGGTTTGCAAAATGATAAATTTTAAAGTTTGTATACCCAAGAAAAGCGTTTTTAAAACATTTAAAAAAACTGGACGTTTTTAACATTCCAATAACATTTTCATACCTTAATGGTAATGTTATTGCAAAATGTTCTTAGAATATACATTGAAATGTTGAGGGAACAGTAACAGTATACTCTTCTAAGCTGACAAACTTTCAGAATTAGAATACTAAAAATATAATATCAGCTTGCACTGTAATAGTATTATGATGGGCTTTAAATGGAAAATAAATGAGATTTGTGTCGGTGTACATTTATGGAATATTGAAGTGCTTTTGTGTGGTTGATGTGCTCTTTTTATAGTGTATGTTAATGTGAGATGGCTGCAGTCAGCATCATGTTACAACAAACATTAGTGACGGTCTCTCAAGACTATTGAACCCAAGTACCCTGACATTCATAAATGAACAGAACTCAAAATATGATGACCTTTTCAGGCATGTTCTAGAACTGCTTGGTCCACAGCAGGATTCCTCCTTATCTTCCAGCAGTTAACTGTGTTGTCATTTAAAGCCCCCCTCTGTTGCCCCCCACGATCTTTTGCATTCCACACCTTTGTTTCTCATGCACTGCAGGATGATGGTTCCACAAACAAACCTGCCCCCTCCTAAACTCCCTTTGGCCTTCCACCCTGATTATATTAGTAAAAGCACAAAAGCTGTTCCAAAATCAAGTGACTTAAATAGCTGTTTACCGCCTACATAGACAGCTGTCTTTTAAGGCAGCACCCTAACCATCAGAGAACCTCATAACTGACTGCTTTGAATGCTACACTGAAATGAAAAAAAATCTGAAAATGATAAATTCTAAACAAACTGGTCAAAAATATTATTTAACATCACTGAATAAACCTAAATACATTGATTTATACCAATCAAAACAATGTTTATGTGTTAAATCACATCCTTTAAAGTTTAAGGTAACAACTGCAGCTTATAGGTCAACAAACCAGACAGACTAACACACATTTCATAGGAATTAATTACATTTTAAAATGTACATTTTAAAAATGAAAAAATTTGTCAGATTTGTGTTACTCTTTGTCAGTTAACTCATCTAACACAAAAATTAAATACACTGTGCATTCTTTTAATTCTGCTAGTTAATCTGAAAAATAAAAAAACCATTCAGTTATTAGTTTAATTAGATTAGTTTATTCACTCAGCATTAGTGTCCTCTAAGTGTCTTCTGTGTAGTATCTTGATGTATGAGTGAGCAGAAGTATGAAGTGAGATTGCTACTGCTCACTATCATCAGTTGCATTATGTCTAGTGCACTGTACAATTCAAATTTTCTTATGTGTTTTTTGTGTGTGTGTTTTAGTGAATATCTGTGATTTGGCTATGAATATGTGCGTTTTTTGTTGTGTGTGTTTTGCATATGAACTATTTGCTCTATTGCACAAACTTTATATTGTGCAATTTTGAGAAATATGAATATCATGTACTGAGAAATTGTACTTACTTTTATATAGCATCATATGTATGTACATGTATATACATTTTCCTGCCATGTATTATATAGTATGAATGTGTGTAGTATAAATGTAATCTGGACATACTACATTCATTTCCTCTCACTGTGGCCTTATGGGATAGTATCTACCAGCGTCCTAGTTGCTTTACTTCATTAATCCTCCCCTGTGAATACTTATGGAATCTTTGTCATATTAGTACTTTCTAATATACTCTATTCACCTATTGTACATCTTCTCATGTTTTCTGTATTTGCAACATAAACATATTACATCATCTAATGATTGTTATTTGTGCAACATAGTTCCTACTGTCTCAAAGACTTCTTTATAAAATAGAAAATGATTCATTGTAAAATAGATCTATCTATTTTAATATCAATCTATTTTAAATCAAAACATTTAAAACATGCAGACAGGCTGTAAGATTCATTAAGTGATCAACTGTTTCAACACAAAAGCAGTTTATTCAACATACGGAAGCCTCTCCTCCACTGACATCCATTAAATAATGGCCACTGGTCTGCTTGTCTGTGTATTATTGTATTACACGTTTTTTGCTAACCTTGAAGGCTTGCTTTAAGCGGCTTTGACTTACTTCTTTGGTTTGTGATAAATTAGAGGAAAACACCAGAAATATTATAGCTCATTTCCTCCACCTACTGGACTGGAGTGTGCAAATAATTCTGGCCACCAAAGTTTTAAAATGGCTTGAATTGTATAAATGCAGAGCATTTTGTAACAGTTTGTCATCAAGTTTGATGATTATGTAAGTTGTAAAGGCACTCGTGAAAACAATAAAATTATGAAGAAGTACACAAGGATGGTGATAGTCATACAGTTCTTTTGACCGCGAGCGGGGTTGTGTGTCCTCGATTTAATATGATTCTATGTTTGGGTAGACAGACTGTGTATGCTCTTATCTGATGTTTCATTGGTTGTGGCATTAGCTCAATACATGTGCTGTTGATCAGCTGCTGCATCAAGGCATTGGTGCCATTCTGTTTGGATGTTTTTACATAATCACCACAAGCCTGCTCATGTGACAATGTAGTGATTGCACTACAACTGAGAGTAGTTAGAAAAACTCTTTATCTAACATCCTCTCTATAACCCCCTTTCCCCCCCATTAACTGAGATCTGATGCTTCCAGCCGAGGGCTAATTGACCTTGCCTTGGGCCTGATTGAGAGTCAGACTGTTATAAAGACTGCCATTAATCCACAAAAAATCACTGTAAAAATACAGAGCATAATACATTTATGTGTTTGCAGATGTTGTCTACAATTTTGGCAGCAAATAACCTGACTCAGAGTCAGGAGACTGAATGTGAGCCAAACAAGCTCTCAGACAGACAGAATTGACTTCAGAACTGGTATTTGTATGGCATGCCAGAGCAGAACAGCTGATCTAGAATCTAGCCCTACGAGAAAACTAGCTTTCGATATGAACTATACACAGTTTCTGTCTTTAAATGTCTAAAGTATATTCTGTGAACTAATTCTATTGACTTTGAGCAGTGTGTGTGTGTGTGTGTGTGTGTTTGTGTGTGTGTGTGTGTGTGTGTGTGTGTGTGTCAGCTAGATAGAAGGAGGGAAGAGTTACTTTGTTGTCTAATGACACACAGAAGGGCTATTCAGGCCCTGTAGTGGATCTTCTGACAGCTCAACTGGCAGAGGCTTTGTTCTGTGTTTCTCACAGAGATGGTATGCTAGATCAGGAGCGTCATGCACCTTTTTTTAAAGGCATCCCAGTCCTGGGTTACTTTGTGCCCTAATTCAGGAGTTTTCAAACTTTTTGATGCCCAGGCCCACAGATATGATGATCTTACTTAAATATATTTTAATATACAAATAGTCAAGACCAGTTGACCCACTATTAGAATAATATTAGATGTGTAAACCTTAAGTTATAATGAGTAATAAGTTATGTTTTTTATTTTATTTCTTACTATTAAAATCTAGGGCTGTACAATACAATTATGACAGATATGGACTCTTATTTTGATATTCCGTTTCGTTTCCTGTGTTTAGTTTCAGTTTCCTGGGTTACTGATTTATGTCCTTGTTTGTTTTTATGGTTACTTATGATTTGCACCTGTCTTTCATTATGTTTGCCATCAGCCACGCCCCATGCCATGAACATCCAAGTTCCGCCCAGCTCCATGTCTTCTCCGTCTTCAATGGACCCACCCATCCTCCCTCTTATGCCTCCTCTACCTAAGAATGCTCAGTTCCATGGCTCCTCCTGTGTTTGCTCTGTCCTGCTGCTCGGCACTGCCTTGGGTCTTCTGGCCTCCAGCTCTGACTTGGCAAGGTATCCTCTGTCTTCGCCTGGAGTCGCCAAGGACGTCACTCCACCTCGGCCTGTTTACCAGTTGGCTCCATCTTGGTTCCTCCCTCCCTCTGCTCCACCTAGGATTGTCTTCCCAATGACTCCACTGGGCTCCCTCATCTCTCCGGCTCTGCTTTGGTCAGTTATCTCTCTGCCTACACCATGGACTTCTTTTGACTCGTCCCTCCACCCCTTTGGCTCGGTAGGGCTCTGCCTTCCCTCTGGCTCCACCTTGGTCCTAGGTCCCACAGCTCCAACTTGGCCTCCAGGGACTATGGTATCGCGCAGTCTCGGTGTCTCCTAGGCTCCACCTGGGTCTCCAGCTCTCCCGGCTTTACTGCTGGTGATCGGATCTCTGACTACTCCAGCCTGGCTTCTCCCACCATTGCTTTCACCGTGGGCCTTTATCCTGGCTGTCCTCTTGGTATTTCCATGGCTCCTCCATCAACTCCTCCCTGCTTCCTCCTTCCGTCATCTCCTCTGTGGTGGTTCCTCCGTTGTGTCATTTTGCTGCAACCACACTTTGACAATAATAAAATAAATCATGATTAATCTCATGATTTCTGAAAACAGAATAAAACAGTAATATCAAAAATGTTGTTTAAACAAATTGTGTAGATAGGAGAGGCAGATCATGACATTTTTTTTTAATTTGGTTTAAAACAAATTATTTGTTCGTTTGGACTCTTTTGGACTGAAAAAATGTAGCCACTGTTTTTTTTTTTTAGACAACCAACATTTCTATCAATAAACAATTATTGAATGATGAAAGATAATCTTTATTCTATATCCAAATTCTTCTTGGCTCAAAAATCAGGTTATCATTTTTACAACAACACAACATGCATGTTGGCAATCACACACTGTATTGACACACTCTCACGTAAACACGCTTTTCTGACAGCTGAGTCTGAAATGAAAAAAATGTCTACATGTATCACATAGAGTTGATGCTGGTTAATGAAGATATTCTCCAGGGGCTACAGAAACACTGCCAGGTTGTCTCAGTCTGTTCCCCTCCCCCATTTCCTCATGGGCCGCTCTGATTAGCCAGTAGCAGCCACCCTACCGCCTGCCTTTGTCTGAGCTCTTTGTCTGACCTCAGGTATTGCACAAGACTTCATTTGGTAACCTGCATGTTTTTTGCTGAATCCCAGCAAGCACATCACACAGTTGAACCAGTTTAGATTATTTGAAATGATGCGTAATTACAAATACACTTTCTTTTGTGTTTGCTTAAATGGGGGTTGGTGCACCACTTCAACACAACACTCACCTATCCAAGCAGACAATGTACAGGGTCCTTGACAGTGTATAATAACCCACTTCAATTGAAACTGATGATTCACATTTTCTTGAAGAATAATGTCATCCGAACTATACTAAATATAGAAAGAGCAGTCATTATAAACTATTTCCAGGGGTAAATTATAGCATAAAGCAATATTGTTCAGTAACATAATGGCAATGATCAGTAACTTAGCACAAAATTGTCATTTAACAGATGTCCTTCTGCTGGGATCTGTCACCAGCACCCGATGCCATTCTCATTCCATTAACATGCCTCAGTCTTAAGCAAACACAAAGTCTGTTTATAGCACTGTTTGGGATTGATGCTAGAGTGATCTGAAATCTACATAGAATAAAGTCTGATTGTCTGAATAGAGTTTGGCATAAGGCTAGGTAATGTGCGTCATTACATTCAGTTAATCATGACTGGGCCATCTACTATGGGATTAAAGCAAAAGAACCAGTTAGGTTAAACCTAGCTCAGAAATACAAGAGAATAAAAACAGCTCAAGACTGGGAACAGATCATGTTCTCTTTGGTTTACACATGACCGTGGGTGATCTGTTTTTGAAAAATACACAATTTGATATATAGCTGATCACAGTTAACTCCTGTATGCAGCTCTTATGATTGTAAATCATCTCTATAACTGCTTATGCGGGCAGGGCTGTCATCACAGAGCGAAATATTATGCATTGGCTTTGAGCAGAAACCATAACTACTGGCAATCTTTGGAAGAAGACACATTTGTTAAAAGTCTTAAATTTTTTATTTAAATGTATATAACTACTGTATAAAGATGTGCACGGTTGTCAGTTGTGTACAAGAAATTGTATTAGGCTTGCTATATAAATTGTATTCACTTTGGTCTTAACAAATGAATCTGAGCAATGCCACTAAAATTGCATCTTTTAGGCTTCTACATCTTTCACAGGCCACTTAACTAGAGATGAATGCACTTTTATGACATAGTGCTTTGAATATAAAGCTATGGAACAGACAGAGTTTCGCTGAGGACATTATTTTATTCCCCAAAGAACCACTTGACTCCATTACTATTGATTCTTATCCAAGCAAATCTAATATTAAATCCTAAAAAGTTTATAGGAAATACTTTTTTCAAGGAGACATGCACTTTAAAAAAAAAAGTTTAACCTTTGGACTTGTAGTTTGGGGATCCAAGTCATTTTAATACATTTATGCCATGTCCCAAGTCCCAGAGCAAAACTCTGATGGGAAACTAGTTACTCACACATTTTTTTTTTGGTTGGTATACACCAGTTTGTCAAGTCAAGTCACCTTTATTTATATAGGGGATTTAATACAATAAATATTTTTTTCAAAGCAGCTTTACAGGGATAAGCAGAAAATAATGATTCAATGATGCAAACAGGGTTAGTTTCTAATGTAAAGCAGCTCAAAAAAGAAAATAGTGTCATTGTTCAGCTGAGGTCATTTTGATTCAGTTCCATTAAATAACTAAAGATTAAATATGAAATGAGTTCAATTCATCTATGAAGCATTTCTGTAGAAAACAGTGATGTCATCATCCATCTAAGTTCAGTTCTTATGTCAGTACATCCAAATCAACAATATTGCTGAATACCATGTGTACCATGTACCATGAGTTTGTCATTTGTTAACCTAGTTTACCTGGCCTTTCTCTGTCCTTGCAACTCAGGCCCATAGAAAGCGAACCCAAATGAGAGGTCACACTGTGCCTACAGCAAGAGCAGCTGTAGCACACCCATACAGACAGACCTCCCTCAGTCTTTGACTTGAGAGGAGCTCCAAACAGAGATTCATAGGAGCTCACTTGAATATAATTAACCCCGTTGTAAGGGTCAAACATGCTGAGATAGCGGCTCTCGCTAATGATACTGGCAGAATTTGAGGGAGTGGACTTACCCTGATTGTGTTTTAACATTTCATTCACAAGCATTTTCAAATATTGACTTTAATACGAATTGTTAACTAACAGGCTATGTTAATACATATATTTTGATTTTTCAAAGTGATGACTGAGGATTTGAGGGACTGAATTTGGGTGACTTTCCTAAGAGGACAATCCAGACACAAAGTGGGTCAAAGCCATTCCAGAATTCTACCTACCTATACCTATTTTTTCTCTCTCTTGAAATTCCAAAATTTTCATGAATGATGTGCTCCTTAAACAGTTTTTCATTCTGAGGAATTTACTAAACTTATATTCTGCATTTAAATTTTTTTAAAACACCATAAAAATGATTTCCTTTGTTCTATCTTCACAATAAGATTAATATATAAAAACAACAAAAACAACAACTTAAAAACTCTTAAAGCGATAATGAAAAAAAGAAAGAAAATTACCCCATGATTTACTGAACCTCAAGCCATGGTGTAGGCTATATCACTTTCTTCTTTCAGATGAATACAATCTGAGATATATTAAAAATAATGTCCTGGCTAATCTAAGCTTTATAATGGCGGCAAATGGCAGCCCAAAATTTGAAGACCAAAAAAGTGCATCATCCATTATAAAAGTCATCCATACTGCTCCATACGGCAGTTATGCTTGGGTGACCAAACGTCCTGTTTTCCCAGGACATGTCCTGTTTTTAAGTCCTGTCATGTCTGGTTTTTATAAGGTGATCCTGGTTTTCATTATTTTCCATTGGGCCATTAAATTGACCTGCACTCGAGTATCTCATTGCTGGGGCGAGTGTCCTGGTTTTCGGTAATCAAAACATGTAAACCCTAATAAGTTATGTTTTTTTTTTTTTTTCGTAAGTTGAATATAGAAGGCGGTCTGGCAGGAGCAATACGGCTTTATGACGTTTTAAATATGGATATTTTTCTTATACAAACACATCACTTTGCTTCAGAAGGCCTTTAATAACCCCCTGGAACCATATGGATTAGGGGATGTTTTTTTTTTTTTTTGGGCTTCACTCCGATTCATATACACCTAGAATGGCTTGAAGGTGAGTATATTATGGGGTAATTTTCATTTTTGGGTGAACTTACCCTTTAACAACACAATCAGATAACCATGATATTTAGCTTTTGCATTTAAATACAAAACGGCTACCGTATTGTTTAAGCAATTTATGGGTTAAAAAATTGCTTGGGGCCAGACTATTCATTTCATTATAAGGAATTTCCCCATTCGTAATGCTGTGCCATTATATGCAGCTCTAGCGCTCTCACACGGGTGTGTCTAGTGGGCGGGGTGTTGTAACCAAGCCCCGCCTCCATCAGTCATACCCAAATGAGCCGGTGTCCTCAGTGTTTTCTCTACACAAAGATACACAAGCGCACGCCGGCGCCGCGCGAGACGAGCAGGTCTGCTGCTGGGACAAACACGAGCTTCTTCTAATACACACACAACAGACACATACTCGATAAAGCGGTTTCTGAATCAGTTTGCCAAGAACGTTAAAAGAAAACTTTAGCCTTAATCAGAGGAATTACTGTCTGGACTGAACGATGGGAACTTCAGCTTTATCTTAAGCGCGTGAATGCAGAGCATCTATAAAGTGCACGGAGTCAGTGGTACCCTGATCACCAAACACCGGACAGGACCATAATACAGATGGATACCTTCTTTGTTGAGGTAGGTGGAAAACTTGAGCACTTCACTGAAACAATCTCTGTTTCCTTTGTGATGGTGCTGCCTTTAAAAGGATGTTGCTGAGCTCGTTTCAAGTTTTTCTCACATTGACATGTCAGGTCTTTAAAACATTTAAACCAGAATAATATGTAGGTTATGTATGTCTATTTTTCTGTCTGTCTGTCTGTCTAGAGACTATACTCATATAATTAAATTGGTCCGTTGTTGTCTTTCTTTTTGCTGAATCAGGTCTATTTAACTATAAAAACATGGTCTAAAAAGGTACTTGTCATGGTTCATTATTAGGTGTTAAATCTGTTTGGACCCTCTGTCACTCCAGGTGAGATAAAATAGGGAGTCCATCTCATATTCATTACAAGTTCAAAGGTTATTTAACACCCTTTCACTGTCTTTGAAGATCACTACAGCGGTGAACAAAATACCATCTTGATCCAGCGTAAAATGATCATAAATGCCTCAGTGAAGACCCCCAGGATGTTTCATGCCTCCCTCTGTCTGCTTTGCTCTTCAGTCTCTGTGTCAGCATAAGAACAAACCTGCTGGCAATGAAAGCTCAGACCTCACACGCAACACATTGACCAACTGCAGCAGTATTAACAAGATACTAATGTACAGCATTCAGATGGCCTCATAAACCCCCTCCCCACTTCCAATGTTTCAGACCACCAAAGAGTATATGTAGGGTTCAGTGCTGTAGACACAAAAGAAATATACTTTATTGTTAGAGCTTAAAAAAAAGCTATGCTAAAACCAGTTGTTTTTTTCACTGCATGTGTTGTTCTCTCCTGACTTTGGTGGTCTAAAGGTTTTGAAGAGTCTAATGAAAGAATACGCATTAAATAGGCTTTTCCACGCTAACTTTTACAGGGTACAGGGTCACATACTTTGTATTGTGAGATATGAAGACGGCTTTCATAGTAGAGCATTGGAGGACAACATTAGGCCTAAATGGGAAGAGTAATTAAACATCTGTCTGGGTTGGATGGAGGGCAAAAGGGGTCTGAGACACATCTAAGATTAAGAGCTTGGATTCACGCGTGTGGATCCAGCCTGAATGATGAGACTTAGAAGTAACAACGCAAACATTCCATGATTATTTATAGACATGGGCCACTGTCAGGAGGAAGTTCCCATTCGTTGGCTCACACAGCGGTCAGTGTGGCTTTAATTAATCTGGAGCATTAAAAGCATTCTAATTCAGATATAAAGCTGAGACCAATGGAATTATTGAAGCGTGAATAAAAAGTATGGTTTGACATTATTAAAACAACATGTCTGATAGTCAGGATTGATTGTTCTAAACGTTGACCTAAAGATTCTTCACTTAGCTTGTATGATTTGCAATTCAGGGTTAAACTAACATTCCCGCTGTTATGCTTCACTGATATGTCAAAGCATTGCCTCCCTTCCCATCTGAATCCACACTTGGGAAAAGGCGTAATAATGTTGCCAAATCCCTAGCTTCCCCTTCAGGCTGTGTTCTCCTCAGACAAGCCCTCATCCTTCCTCTACCAGGTGCTGAGTCACTGAACTATTGAATACTCAGAGTGTGTCATTTAGATCCTCCTCCTGGAGCTTACCTGTGCATGCCTATTGATCCTAATGACTAAGTTTGGTTGTTCCCAGCAAGACTAGTGGATTCATCCTCCCATGGAGAGATTTATGAAGCATGGGATTCCCATTCCGCTCAGCATTCCCACCTGTGAGCGACTCATCAGTGATTTAAAGTGAGAGTTAACCCTGAGTTCCCCAAGAAATGGTATATTTAGTGCATTTTAGAAACCTTTGAAAAACATAAAAAGTTAATTAAGTAAGGTCTTTAAGTCTCTGTGGATAATGTTAACTCAAACTGGACAAATTGGACCCAAGATACAGCTAGAAATCATTTTGTTACCAAACCCCATTTTGACATGTTTCTGTGTATAGAAATTGAATTATTTTGAAGTTGATTCACCCTATTATTATTGTTCAAAGTAACTCGCTCGGGCGCTCATGCCCTTCCTTAGCATGAAGGAATGTTTATGTTTCTCGCTCACACACTGACCTGAGGAATTCATCTTATTCCTCAAGCAGCACATGCGTCCATTAATTCACAGGACCACAAATACATTTCCGGCTCAGTCCAGTGTCAGCTATGCTTAAAATACCCACAAAGTCCACTTCAGAAGAGCAGTCTAAAAAAAGGATCGATGAAGTGATCACGTCGCCTGGAACAACAGCTGACCTGCTTTAAAAATGGAATTCCTGCTTTTAACGTGTCTCTCAAACAGCGTCTCGCATCCAACACCAGATTCCTTTTCCAGAAACATTCCTATCCAGAAGATCTTAGTCTCTGTAACCCTGACCCGAGATTCCAAGCCATGCCTCTTGGTCCCCCCGTAGCTCTTGGATTTGAAGTTCCTCTGGTTTGGGTTTCACACTATTCTTCCCATTCTGACTTTGACTTCCTCAGGCAACCTCTCACGTTGATGGCAACTGAAATCATAGCTTTTCCTCCTTGCTCTGTTGGGTGTACTAGACAGGAAGAACAAAACAATAAATAGATTTTGTGTTCCTGTTCCCCGCCATGCCTGTTTTGTTTGTCAGACCTTGGGTACATCTCTTCTTAAGTATCCATATATTGAGAGCTTTAATAAAATGTGTTTGTGTATTGTCAATGATAGGGTTGTTCTAAAGTTCCAGGGCCTAGATGCATTGTCATAATCTCTTATGATGACTAATCAGTCATGAGACTGACTGTAGGTACTCAGTGCTCTTGTCATTCTGCAGGTTATTATGAAGAATTATGGATTGTCTTCTCACACGTGCTTGAGTTATATCAGTTCAAACCGGATTGCTAGCTGATCCAGTGTTGAGCAGGAGTGGAGCTAACATGAGTACAGCGGCAATCCCACAAGGTCATATTAATCCCTTTCAATGCAGTCTGGACTTTTCTCAGGATTGATGCGTTTACTAAAGCTTCTCTGTCATATACAGGTTTTGTATGTGGGTATTGACAGGATTTACTCTGTGACCAGTGTGCATCTGGACACAAACCCAGATGGATTCACCCCAATTCAGTAACTCTTTGTTCACTTTGTGGGCTTAATTGTTCTTGAGTGGCCAATCTGTTAGTTATGGAGTTTTTCTTTTTCTTTTTCTTTTTTATGAGAGAACTGGATGTTATGGATGTTCTCATCACAATATAAGAGTTTTAGAGCTGATTTTGAACATGTTGTACAGTAAATCACAATGAGTCTTGAGCATGGCTCAGGAAGACCACATTTCATTTGGTGTCCTATATGGAGTTTATTTATTTGGGACGGCTGAAATTTAGAGCTACTGAATACAATATTGGTATTTTTTGTTGTGATTAGGCACTAGAAGGATCTGTAATATGTATTATGAAATGTAAATCATTGTTTTTTACATTTTAATTCATTTTCTATAGCACTTTTTCTATAAACCATATTTAAATCAACATGTTATTTTAACTACACTATTTAAACTGTAGGCAGTGTACGGGACTCGTTCTCTTTAGCTGCACTTTACAGTGTCTTTTAAAGGGTGCGGTGCATGTTAATAGCGCTTCCTCTGTCATCTCCTCTGAGGCCTGTGTGTGCACTGCACCCCTTCCCCCTTCATTTCTTAATACTGTACCTCTGCATTCAGTTGTATCTCCATCTGCCGCCGCTCCAGCCCCCTGCTGAGATACAGCGGCCCTGGATCCTCGCCATCAAAACCAAACGTAGCTATTGAAAAGCTTTTGTTTTGCCTAAGGGGCAAATTATGTGGAAAGAGTTACCAGTTTGTGCCAATATACCATTCAAGCAGATCAAGGCCTGAAGGTCGTCTGGTTGAGAGAATTTTTGGTAGCTAGTGTTGCTTTGTAACTGGAATAGATTCAGATTTGGCCACCTTCTTACTTTCATATGAAAATAGTCATTATGCTAATTAAGAAATGTGATCATAGAGGCTTAACTTCATTATGGTCATCTGATTGTATACTGTCATTTGTTCTCTAAGTAGTCATGCTTTAATTGTCCTAGGATCTTTGATAGCAAACTATATTTAACAGGTTTTCTCCACCTTTGTTGAGCTTACAGTATGAGATCACTTTTTGCGATTTAGACCTATGATTGTAAATGAAAAAACATATGATCTGGTAGATCCCTTATAGGAAGCCCAGTGACTTGAAAAACACAAAGTAAATGATTCATGAATGTTTTGGCATAATAGAGCATCTGTACAATTATCACCCACTTGGGGCCTATAAATTAGTCAGGTGGACCCACCTTTTCATAATATCTGTACCATCCCATCCTTCCTTTCCTTCTGGTGACAGTGCAGCATTATTTATGTGCCCCTGTCAGCAGCTGTAGCTCGGGGCACTGAGAGCAGACGGGTGTAGCAGACAGGCTTTAAAGGCTCTGATTAACACAATCAGTTCTTGTGCTGTAATCTGTTCACAAGAGACAGACCCCTTACTAGAGCCCCGAAAGATTTGCAGGGGTCCGTGGAAGGCCTCATTTTTACTGTGGGCTAAACACACCTGTACACTGGGACTACTGGGTATGTGGTAAAAGGGTTAGTTCACCAAAAAAAATTAAATTCTGTAATTAATTACTCGCCCGTTGAAAGAGAGCGTTGAAAAACGTTTTTTTTTTGTGCAAATAAAGTATTCTCGTTGCTTTATTAAATTACGGTTGAACCACTGGAGTCACATGGACTATTGTAACAATTTTTTTACTACCTTTCTGGACCTTGAAAGAGTTAATTTATTAGATGTCTGTGGAGGGGTCAGAGAGCTTTCTGAATTTAATCAAAAATATCTTAATTTGTGTTCCGAAGATAAACGACGGTCTTACTGTTTTGGAATGTCATGAGGGGGAGTAATTAAAGAAAGAAATTTCATTTTTTGGGTGAACTAACCCTTTAGTTGTACAATTTTATTTATTTATTTTTTAATTCAAATATTATTATTGAATATTTCACAGTGTTTGCTTAAACATTTTTCTCTTCCAATTTTAATAAATATAGTTTTAGGGGTTTATTTGTAAGGAGATTAAGCTGTTGCACAGCTAACATGTAATATCATCCTTAAATTTAAGCTTGTTTAATGTCAAAACTGCTATGACCTCACAATGATTTGTTTCATAATAGATAGTTTGAATATTACTGCATGTTAATTCTAGCATGCCACCTGTGACTTGACCTGATCTCCTCATCTTTATTGCTGATATGTTTAAGCTGGTTTAAAAAAAAAAACAATTCTGTTGCTATATATATATAGGACTTGATAAATGTGTATGCATGCCGGAACAAAGCCCATTGATTTTAATGCATCAAGCAAGCATGTTTGTGCTTACATTGACTGTACGTTTTGCTCCGTTTGTGCATTGATCAGTGTTTATATATGATATTACGTATGATAATTATATAGATTAAATGAAATCTGTCCATCATATAAAGTGAGTATATCTCCTCTGATGAATTCGATCAAACCACTCTATTCATATGAATTACTTTTACAATGTTTTTATGAAAATGTTTTTATGGTCTTTCAAAGGAGGGACAGAAATCTCCTTAATTTTTGTTCTTAAAGGTGCACTATGTAACTTCCGTCCTAGAGGTCGCCTTTTCAAAACAAAGGCGTAGTTTGATGACGCCAAGTTTGAGTGCAGCATCTTGGAACATGTGGTCTTCACCTCACAGCCGGTGGAAAAGAATGGGGATAGGACTCGGGCATGTTCATGGATGCGGTTATTAACTTTACTGTAGTATGAAGCAGAGCAGGGCGAGTGCTGAGCGATTGCTAGTGAGAGACGAGCACGAGACACGGCTAGCGAGCAGTGGGACTTTTATTATTCCACAGTCGTCTGCACCATTTCCGCTTTTCCGTTCATGAGTATGAGGTAGCGCAGCTCTGTTTATCATATTGGATAGTTTTGAGTGTGTTGAAAATTATGTTATGACGTTACTATGTGCGTTCGCTCGGCTGCTGCTATGACACTTGTTGCAGACTGCAGTGAGATTAAAGTGTTTTTGCAAAATAAAAAACGGAAACCGAGGGTAACGCAGATATGAGGCAATTGACAGGCTACTCCCTCACACATCCCGGTTTCTTGGTTAGAAAGGCAATTTTCTCACGATTTACAAATAGTTGGAAACATTTCTGATATTGTAACACCACACTGGCCTAGTGGTTTTTGGATATTTTACATAGTGCACCTTTAAGACGAAAGTCTTACGGGTCTGAAACGACATAAGAATGACTAATTGATGACAGAATTTTATTTTTCAGGTGAAATATCCCAGATAGGATAGGCGATTTTCAGAGAAGCTAGCAATACGGAGCTAGCTTTGAAAGCATAAGATCCCAACCTCCCTTCAGAGCGTCTCCAAAGCCATGCCTCCTTCAATTCACATACAGCAGGGAGCAAACAAAAGCATCACGAGAGACAATAAACTACCTCATGTATCAAAGCACATTACAATAATAATGAACATAAATAACTTAAAGAGCACTGACCTGTACCACCTGACTGCTGCAGATTTATCTCTACGTTGATAGTGTTGCCATTGAAATGCATATATCCGAGTCACAGACCGCTCCGGGTATAATGTCACAAGTTTTTATCTCTTCCAAATTACACTAGTTATGATGTGAACGCTGCATAAGTGGCTGCTGACTCGGTTGTGGTGCTCGTGCTGACATAGCATGAAACGCACTGATGGCGTATGATGTCTGCGCGAATATTTAAAAACATACATTGACAGGAAGGTTGGACCTCCTGTCTTGTACCTCGTAAAGATCTCATTAATTGGATAAATTTATAGTCCAATGCCTTCCACAGATGATGTAAATACATTTAGACCACTTAACTTAGTGCTATTGGGATGTAAAGAGACTTTCAACCAACATAACAGAATGTTTTTGAAGCAAATCACCTACCCTGCCTTTAAGTAGCATGAACGTAATATCCATAAGCCTCAATTACTTAGAGACCAAGAGATCTAGAGTTAAAAAAAAATCAGCATGTAATTGTTCAGCCAGCCCAGATGGTGTGTTTCCTATTTTAGTACAAGTTTTTCCCTGTGATTAAGACATCATGGAGGGACATCTGTGACATGATGTGGCATACAGTCATGGGTTAAAAAATGAGTTCAAGCATCCTGCCATCCCATTAAACTGAAACCAAGAATACTACCCTAATTGAGTCCTTCTGTATTGTTGGGAAACATACTATGTTATAACGGTAATTTGTTTTTTATGTGACTTTTTGTCTGTAAATGGTGTTTACATTGGTTGTAGTCAGCATTAGATGATCAACAAGCTTCCCCTGTGCATTACAGGATGTGGCAAAGCAGATTCAGCTCGAGGCTTCAGAACCCCAACCAACTCCTCCATCAGAGAAATGCATTTCTCATTATGCTCACAGTGGGTATCACAACCTGTGTGGCACTATCGTTCTTATTTGCTGATGCACAGGGGATGTAAGAATAGTTTTAGTAGGACACCATAGCTAAGTGACCTAGACTGTCTGATTGTACTATCATATCTCCAGGCTCTCCACATTAGAAGGAATCAGTGCAAGATGGCAGCAATCTGACAACAACAGCTGTCGTAGAGTTTGTGTGATGAAGATGCAGTACAGTGGCATCAGGCCGCTCAAAGGCTTCTGAGATGCTAATACATGTAGATGGAATTTGTATGTCCTTCATTTCTTCATTGAGATGTTTTGGTGCTGGAGAAGTGTCTCTTATGTGTTTTGTCAGATCAGGGCTGATCTCTTATGAAAAAAGCCAATTATATCTGAACGGCTGTTGTGTCCTTGTTGCATGCTGCAACTGAGAAACGCTGCCACAACAGTAATAACCCCCTTACCTTCACCATGTTGGGATATTTTTGAGGGCTACAGCTGTTTATGAAATCCTATGCTTCATTTTAGATCGTTGTTTATTATTAGTTCACTTCAGTTTGGCTCGGCTAAAGGTTTACAGCAGTGGTAATGGTTGTTTGTGCATGCAATTTGTCCAACTTCCAGTGTCCAGTCTTCACCACTTAAGCTCAAATTATACTAGTTTTGGTGTTTGGTGTTAGACATGCACTAATATAATTTTTTATCCTTGTCTATGTCTGTACTATAGAGTATATCTTTGTAGGCCAAACCCTGCAAAATCGTTATTTTGGCACTTTCGGTTCAATCATCTTGAAGTTGATTTTTTTTGTCTGAAGAGAAAAGGTGCATGTCACACTCCATTACATATTCCTTTTCCTTTCTGTTGCTGTCCAAAGAGAAAAAATGTCAAGAAATAAAACCTTCTGCAGTAAGCAAAACCATCCAGTATAATCCATCCACAACTTTCATTCATTTAGAGTACATGACAACCTGCCATGACCGTTAATCACCGTCTCCAGGCTATGCTTTATGCAAATCAGTCAAACATCTCAGTTGTAAGGTTAATACCGTTAAGTGTCACCATCTCTGAATGCTAATAGCACTCTCTTTCTCTTTTGTGTGATCAGGGGGAAGTCTGGGAAGTGTCCTTCCCCTGGGGCCACAATCTCTCCATTAGCTAATTTCTAATCAGCTGCACCTTCCATCATTTATTCATACTGCTGTCAGCCTAGTGGCGGAGCATCAAGGCTGTTTATCTGATCCTGTACAAAACACTGCTCCTTCTCTGCCTCGCTCTCTATTGTCAATTCAACTGTGAATTTACATGTTCTGAATTGTTAATGTTGTAAATGTATCGCTTGGACAGTGCGAAAGGGCGTTTGTTGCAAACAATTCCTCAAATGTGTCCTAGAGTTTAAGAATGTTTGAGCTCACCTTCAGGAATTTTATTCTACTAGATGCTAAACATCCATTTCGGTTGTGACCCTGATTTGAGGTGAGGCGAACCTCTCGTTGGCTTGGGTGATGTCATGCAGGTCTGGGGAGGTTGAGGACATAGGATGGGAGAGAGCTGTCTTGGTTTCACTTGGCGGTAGCTTCTGACATACAGTAGGCATCCGAAGGTACAGTTTCCCCTCTCATACTAGATTAGTCTTCTGTGTGGTTCAGTTGATCTTGTCATGTATTTTAATGGATCACAGAGTTGTCAAAATGCCCTTTTCAGATATGTTAAGTGGAATTTTTGTTGTTGTTGTTGTGAATTTTGTGAATTAAGGGTTAGTAAGATTATAATCTTCAGTAAGATTTGAAAGCTTATATATGCATTATTATGTATTTCTTATTTATTATCATTTAAATTGCTCAGAGTAGAGAATTTAAGTCTAACACTAAATTGAATTGAAATGTATTGTTGAAGACTGAGTGAATATGTTACAGAAAAAGCTGCAGTTAGCTCTAAAGTCTCTCAATTTCAAACACTATAGAATATGAAAGCTAAAAAATCTTGATAAACTCACTCGTTGACCTCAGTAACCACCCAGAGGAAAGAAAAATTCAAAGTGAGATCTCTTTAGCATCTCAAATGTTTCTCCTAGACAAAAATGAGGTTAGTTTAAGATCAAATGGAGACTTTTGCTTAAGTCTCTTGGTTCTCACGGTTGTCTCCTGAGACAAAAACTCTACTACTCTCACAGTGGTCTCCTCTAAAGTTTTAGAAGAGATCTCAACAAAATCACAGACTGTGCTCAGATGTGTCTCCTTGGCTAGAGAGACTGGATTGCTCATATTTGTCTCCTCTAAAGTTTTAGAAGAGATCACAACAAAATCACACACTGTGCTCAGATGTGTCTCCTTGGCTAGAGAGACTGGATTGCTCATATTTGTCTCCTCTAAAGTTTTAGAAGAGATCTCAACAACATCACACAAATTGCTCAGATGTGTTTCCTTGGCTAGAGAGACTGGATTGCTCATATTTCAAAAGTCTAAGCACAGTGTGTGATGTTGATGAGATCTCTTCTAAAACTTTAAAGGAGACAAATGTGAGAATGTCAGAGGTTTTGTCTCAGGAGACAAGTCTGAGAAACAGGAGACTTAAGCAAAAATCTCCATTTAATGTTAATGTAACCTCATGTATGTATCGCAGAAACATTTTAATTGTTAATTTTTTATTTTTTTTTTATTTTTTATCTCTGGGTAGTTTATATGTGATTCACCCACACCATATCAATCAGGAACAATACAGGCATTCTGTTGCACAATGAACAAAACAACCTGTGTTTATATGCATGCAAAATGGGTTGTACAAAATAAACTTTGCAATGTTAAACGTAGAACAAAAAGGTTAAGCAGCAACCATGAAGCACTTGTCCACTATAGCATTACATTTGTTATAAAGAAATAATTTATCTAGACTAAACACCATACACTTGTCTAATCCTTGTTTGGAATAAGCAATGCATATTTATTTCTGGGCATTTAAGAAACATTTAAATGATTAACCCTTGATATTCTGAAACACATAATGCTATTTGAATGATAGATTCAGTATTTCACAATATAAGTACAAATTTAAAATGTAATGTAAAATTTCTTGTAAAATAAAATTTAAGGGGTTTGTTGAAAAAATTCTTAAAATAGTCTTAACAGTTAGTCATGAATTATTTTCCCACCAAGCCTGGTAATATCTTATTTAGTTTAATTTTAATTGGAAAAGAAGACTGATTGCCCTTTGGTTAACTACTACTTAGTTGCATAGTAACTTAAGAACTACTTTGCCTTCTGGTGCCAGTTGCATAAACTTAGTCAAAGCTGATACCTAAATGAGACATATAAGAGATAATAAGCCCTTAGCATCCTGAGCTTAAGCCATGTCAGAGCCATAGCCGTGTGGACAGCACATCAACACTGAGGCACAGCAGCACCACAGACAGCACGAGTTCAAGTCCCAGCTAAAGGTATACTTTCCTGCTCCTGTTCCCTTCTCGCCTCTCCCATTGTTTCTGGTCTCTCATCGCACGGTCCTGTCCAATAAAAGTGAAAAAAAAAACAATGTCACAAAAAAAGAGATTACAGAAAGACAATAAAGAGATCTCCCATGTTTGCACTCCTCATGTCTCAGTCGTGTCTACTACTTTTATTTCTCCGAAGGAATTTGAGGAAAAACATCTGAGACACTGTTGATTCGACAGTGAGAGATAAATGATAATCACAACTAAGTCTCATGAGCTTAGAAAGAGCCACCTCTGAGCAATAAAATATTTCTAAAATGGAGTCTTGAAAGCGATCGCAGCAAGATGACACAGAGATATCATATGTTTATTCCACCACATTCTCAGTTTCAACTCATTCTTCTCTTAGACTCATGTCTCAGTTATGTCTACTCTTATTTCTCCTAAGGAATTTTAGGAGAAACATCTGAAACTGTTGATACTGAAATGAGATATATATGAGAATCAAAACTAAGTCTCATGATCTTAGGAAGAGCAAACACTGAGCAATGAATTTTTGCTTATGGGCATCTAGTCAGTTGTTGACGGTCCTGACCCATCCCTAAAGGTTATGTCAGCACTGTTCAAAGGACATATGTAACTCAATGACTTTAAACTTGTGATGTCAGCAGTAATTCAGTCCATCTAGTGTAAATTCTTGACCAATTCCTCATTTCCATCATTCAGTATTCTGCAGTTCAAACCCCTGATCTTGGACACATTGCTACAACTCAACGCAAAGCACCTACTGGTTTCATAGAAGAGCAGATTTCTGTTTGCTTTGAACCATCATCTGCCATACTGCACAATAATTGAGCAGTTGGACCAGTAGTGGTCCTAATGATGGAGGACATTTGTTGCTAGATTGAGTTCAAATAGATCTTTCTGTTATATATGCATGATTGTTGGGGAAAAATGTGCTTTTTGACTATATTCCTCTTAGAAAATTACATGAAATATAGTATATTGTTATGCAATTCACAGATTAAACCAAGACTCGTTGAGTTGTATGTATGTGTATGTGTATGTGTGTGTGTCCTTTTGCAGTCTAAAGTCAGTCAGTACTGAGTAGCCCAGACGGTTTACTCTTCAATATCCGAGGCCCTCTGTAATGTGAAGAGCTCTTCACATCTGCACAGCTGCTCTGAAGGAGAGCCGGAGGTCAGCGGAGGTGTCAGTATTGTTATGATAATCTGAATACGTGCCACTGTTTGAGATCTAAATAGTGTGCAGGAATCTCATTGAGACAAGAGTGTGAGCAGCTGCTTTGGAAGTCTTTATGATATTTGCGAAGTCCACAGGAGTTCTTCTCAAACAAGTTGTCTCAAACAAAATGTCTAGCACTGAGTTCTCTGTCCTTCTTTTTTGACATCTCATGCATTATCGGTCATCCTAGGCTAAACAGCGCAGTGTGATCGGGAAAAAAAAGAACGTCGGTTGGACTAATTGCCAAATAACATCTATTTTTGTGGAAGTTGATTAGTTTTCTTTTTGTTGAGTTGATTGGGTCACTCGATACTCTTTGTCTTGGGCTTCCTGCCACAAGGAGAAAGAGACACGCCACCTTGCGCTGTGTAGTCTCATTAATGTTTCAGTCTCATTAATTAGCAAATCTCCTCCAAATTTGGCACCGGTAAACACACAGTGGTAATAGTACCCCTTTGTGAGGGTTCAGAATGACGGAGCGTTTTAAGTTGTGCTTTCTATTTTAAAGGGCACTATTTTACCCTTCTGTGTTGCCGGTTGACAGTTACTGTTAAGATCCTTTGAATTTTGTTCATCAACCTTTGCCTTTTTTTAACACTTTTTATTTTATTTTTATAAAACAGAACTAGATTGAAGTTGCAATGTAATGGAATTAGCGATAGATCATTTCTTCTATATTATGATATCTAATTGAAATGAATTATCGCAAAAGCAGAACATGTTGTGCGGGGATTTTGTTCTATCTATTGGGGTTGTTGATTGGATAGAGGCAGATCTAAATGTTAGCTTGTAGTAGATTGAGTTGATAAGAAATAGAGAGGGTTTAAGCAGACTAAATTAGGATGGAATCCAGCATACAGTATGGCATGTATCATGGCATGTCTCATATGCCATTGAGAAGTCTGTAATTTCATTGGAAAATTGAGTTAATGGCATTATAGTTGAAGATTACAAGGTTTTTTTTCTTCTTTTTTTTAATGGTTCACAATAAGTTAATTAAGATGCATTAAGTCAATATATTTTAATGGAGTGAATTTCCATTTCATGCTGACTTTTTTTATTTACACATGCATTTACCAAAATTGTATTCAGTTTTTAGGATTTTTGGCACTTCTTTTGAAAAGTAATAGTGTAGAAATTACAGAAAGTGTAGGGAAGATGACAGGGAGTGACAAATGATGTGGGGGAATGCTTAAATTAGCATTTCCCATATGAGCATCTTGGTTCCATGTTGTCCACTAGGCCAAACTGAAATTTGAGTTAAGGTGCAGTCACATTTACTGTTGCTCATCCAAAATGACACGGGGAAAAATACAGTCATTCCAATAGGTATCCGGTTGCAGATTTTGCTCAAGTTGGTTATGTGAATTTGTGGCACTGACCAACAGAAATCTGCTTGTTGTGAAAGTGACTTCTGTGTGCGCTGTGCTTCATACATCTCTACACTATTGACAACCCACAATGGAATTTATTTTTGCCTGCAGAGTTTTGATTTCTACTATCGATTCACTGTTCCAGCTGAAAGGAGCTGATTCTTGTCTCAGAGTATAATACGATATAATACGAAGGAGTTATTTTGTTTGCACGTGTGCTGCAGTTTGACAGACAAAACCCTGCCTCAGAGTTGCCCAGCTGGCCTTTGTTGAGGGATTTCCGCTCAGTTGCCCTCTGGGACCCGAGCATGACCATTCTGCATTGAGACGGCCGAGGTGATGGAAAGGTGGGGGAAGGAGGGGATGAAATGATGGAAGCGGAGGAGAGAATGGAAGGAGGAGGAGGTTTGTGTTTCTGTGACCATCTGTTGCCTATACAATACAACCCGTGCACAAAGCAGGTTTACACTGCTGTCTTTTAGAGGCACGCATCATGGAGCTCGCTTCTGGAAAATCTGTTAACCTCACCACATAATTGATGACATCACACAGCGGTTTCCAACAGTGCCAGTGGAAACATGTCTGGTCTCAAACGTTGTCATTATAGTGGGGGTATTATAAGAGTTTCAGAGTTCTTCTTTTCCTTGAGTTCTCTCAAAATAAATATAAAATATAGGATCTCCGGGAGGAACCCATCGTTGCTGTTTCAGCAAGATTAAAAAAAAAAAAAAAAGATTACATGGTAATGCAAATATTTGGAAAGATATTTTGGGAAGAATATGAGAAGCTGAGCATGATAGCTTTACTTGCCCATGATCCTGTAACTGTAATTTATGTCTGTCCATTCTGGCTCTATATGGGGTCATAGGGGAAAAGTCACATGTTATCCTATGGTGCTACTTGACATTGAGTGCCCTTGAGTGGAGAACATCTGTTATTTGGCTGCATTTCTCTCTGTTGACTTGAAAGATCAATTGCTAGGGTATTTGTTTGGTTGTTGTTTACTAGCCCAAGTCAAAAGATTCTCTTTGATAATCTGCTCCCTTGATACGGCTTGGGATATGGAATAGTTTCCACCGTTTTTATCATCCACTAGGCAAACTCATCAGTCGGATTGCTTTGAAAAGTAATTGCATGCTCCACAAGCCACACGATTTGAGGTATTATTTTTGACCATGCAGCACAAGTTACATGGTGAAGTTGAATATTTTATAGTTTTTTTTGTTGTTGTGCCTAGTACTAATTATTCTAGCATCAAGATTATCCTCATTCTTCCACCATAATGATAGATTTCAGCAAACTGAACCACAGTTATCTGCGTCATGACTCATGAGGAAGTTAATACATTGGTTCTGCCCATGCCAGCATTTTATAATTTCTATGTAGTAATCATTCAAATGCTCAGCAACAATACCCATTCATTCAGTAGGGAATAATTGATGACGGGCCATTGAATTATTAGACAATAATGCACACCCGAGGTGGTAATGTGGCCACAAACTGAAGTCAATTATTTTCTTATACCACGGTTACCAAACCTCAAGACATTGTTCAGATTTTGTATTTCAAGACATTTGTCTGTTTACTTTTGTCTTGTGTGAAGGACTAATTACGTATCTCATCCCACGCCTCCATAGCTAATTCCAAAGCTATTGATAGCATTAATATATATATATATATATATATATATATATATATATATATATATATATATATATATATATATATATATATATATATATATATATATATATATATATATATATATATATATATATATATATATATATATATATATATATATATATATATATATATATATATATATATATATATATATATATATATATATATATATATATATATATATATATATATAACTGACTGAAAGCATTCTTTATAAATGTTGGCCCATATTGATAGGAAAGTATCTTAAAGTTGATGGAGATTTGTGGGATGCATATCCAGGGCACAAAGCTCCCATTCCACCACATCCCAAAGATGCTCTATTGGGTTGAGATCTGGTGACTGTGATTTTAGTACAGTGAACTCAATCATGTTCAACTCAATCATTTCAAATTGGTTTCTTGAACATGACAATAAGCTTTGTGACATGGTGCATTATCCTGCTGGAAGTAGCCATCAGAGGATGGGTACATGGTGGTCATAAAGGGATGGACATGGTCAGAAACAATGCTCAGGTAGGCCGTGGCATTTAAACAAGGCCCAATTGGCACTAAGGGGACTAAAAGTGTGCCAAGAAAACATCCCCACACCATTACACCACCACCACCAGCCTGCACAGTGGTAACAAGGCAGGATGGATCCATGTTCTCATTCTGTTTACGCCAAATTCTGACTCTACCATCTGAATGTCTCTACAGAAATCGAGACTCATCAGACCAGGCAACATTTTTCCAGTCTTCAACTGTCAAATTTTGGTGAGCTTGTGCAAATTTTAGCCTCTTTTTCCTATTTGTAATGGAGATGAGTGGTACCCGGTGGGGTCTTCTGCTGTTGTAGCCTATCCGCCTCAAGGTTGTGCGTGTTGTGGCTTCACAAAGACTTTGCTCAATACCTCGGTTGTAACGAGTGGTTATTTCAGTCAAAAGTTGCTCTTCAGCTTGAATCAGTCGGCCCATTCTCCTCTGACCTCTAGCATCAACAAGGCATTTTCGCCCACAGGACTGCCGCATACTGGATGTTTTTCCCTTTTCACACCATTCTTTGTAAACCCTAGAAATGGTTGTGCGTGAAAATCCCAGTAATTTAGTAGATTACCGGCCCGTCTGGCACCAACAACCATGCCACGCTAAAAATTGCTTAAATCACCTTTCTTTCCTATTCTGACATTCAGTTTGGAGTTCAGGAGATTGTCTTGACCAGGACCACACCCTTTAATGCATTGAAGCAACTGCCATGTGATTGGTTAATTACATAATTGCATTAATGAGAAATTTAACAGGTGTTCCTAATAATCATTTAGGTGAGTGTATATATATATATATATATATATATATATATATATATATATATATATATATATATATATGTATGTATGTATGTATGTATGTATGTATGTATGTATGTATGTATGTATGTATGTATATATATATATATATATATATATATATATATATATATATATATATATATAGAGAGAGAGAGAGAGAGAGAGAGAGAGAGAGAGAGAGAGAGAGAGAGAGAGAGAGAGAGAGAGAGAGAGAGAGAGAGAGAGAGAGAGAGAGAGAGAGAGAGAGAGAGAGAGAGAGAGAGAGAGAGAGAGAGAGAGAGAGAGAGAGAGAGAGAGAGAGATATATATATATATATATATATATATATATATATATATATATATATATATATATATATATATATATATATATATATATATATATATATATATATATATATATATATATATATATATATATATATATATATATATATATTATCTATGATATATTGCAGAATTTTGTGATTTACCTACACTGCTCAAAATTTTTTAAAGGGCACCTATTATGCAAAATTCACTTTTATAAGGTGTTTGAACATATAAATATGTGTTGGCAGTGTGTGTACACAACCACCCTGTAATTGTACAAATCTCCAAATCTCAAATCTCTCCAACTGCATGTCTTCTGGAATCTCCTCCATGCTCTTGAGACTGTGCTTGCAGACATAGCAAACCTTCTGGCAATGGCACGTATTGATGTAAAACCTGTAAAACCATTCCTGTTTTAGGGGTCTTCTCAATGTTGCCCATATAGTGCACATGTTGTAAGTTTCATTAACACCAAAGTAGCTGAAACTGATTAACAACCCCCTCTGCTACTTAACTGACTAGATCAATATCCCAGGAGTTTAACTGATTTGATGCTATTGTTGTCTGATTAAAAAGTGTTCCTTTAATTTTTTTGAGCAGTGTATTTGCAACTGTCATAGGATCATTTGGTTGTTTTCATTTGGTTGCATAAACTACTAGTCCTATTTCCTCCATTATCTTTTGTCATTTATCAATCAAACACAAAATAGATTGATAATCCCACCACTTTAATGTAGTTTATCAGCAATGGCATCTGATCTTCTTAAATCCGTAGACCCTGCTTCAGATGTAATTCAGTTCAGTCAGGTCACGTGAAACAGCTTTTCCGAGCCCTGTGCTTGAGTAATTTTCCTCTCGTGCCAGTCACAGACCTGGCTGATCTCTCTCCTCTGATCCATGATTTCAGCTCAATAAAAGGATGGCCTTCAGTTGCTTTAATTGTATTTCTGTTTATACAGGTATGTGTTGTTTGGAGCTGATTGTGCTTGGGGAATGAAGCCTAAGGCATGCATTAACTGATAGAGGTAGTCATATTTAGTCTCATGCATATGTGATGATTGAACATTTAAGAGAAGTTGGATGTTAGCTTTCTTCCTCTGCTTGTCAAACAATGGGAAACACATTAGCACACAGTTTTAACCTCCCCAACCCTTCTTTTCTTCAAGCTCTTTTAACTCATTCCCATAGGCCCCGAGCTATTAGCAAGGCTTTTTAAAGAAACCTGAAAAAGATGTTGATGATACAGGTAACTACACGGTGTGGAACATACTGAAGAAGAGGTCCCCTTAAAGATGGCATATTCTATTCTGAGTTTAAATAAATGATTAAATAAACTTTGCTAAAAATCCAGAAGAAAGATGTCAAAGTTGCTGTCACTCATTCACTCTTTCCGCTCTATTAGAAACACCTATTAATTTAATGCCACAGTAAAAAAGCACAAAGTACTGTGCTATAAATGTACACGTGAAAATAAATAATGTTACTAGACTTGCAATGTTATTAACTGAAAAGGTTCCATGAAGTGAATAGTGATCAGGTGCTGTCAAGCTCCAAAAATTACAATAAAGCACCACTGAAGTATCATAAAAGTGGTCTATACAAAACTGTATTCCAAGTTGTATGAAGTCATATGATAGTTTTGTGATGAACAAACTGAAATAATTTGACAACTTTTATGATACATCAATGGTTTATGATTTTGGAGCAGCCTTGACAGCCTTTGGTCACTATTCACATTTCATTATAGCAGTGTGATCATCTCAGATAATGGACCTGTACCTAGACACGACCAAAACGCAGCCCTGAATATCAGCAGAGAACATGTCTACCAGACAATCCCCCGTGAAGGCCTCGTCGATCTTCAGCAGAGACCACAAGAACCAGACAGGTCCTCCGCACAGTCCCTATGGCCAGCTTCGGCTCCATACCGGCGGGATGAATCGATCTTTTAAGCAAAAGGAACTGGATGAATATTCGAATGCTACCGATCTCAGGTCTGAACTCTGACTTGTTATGCAGCCTGAATCATAATCAGACCGTGTTCGTTTGTTGGCCAGTGGAGAACATGGCCTGGTTTCTCCCAAGGTTTTTTTTCTCCATTCTGTCACCTGATGGAGTTTGGGTTTCTTGCCACTGTCGCCTCTGGCTTGCTTAATTAGGGACGGTTTAATATTCAGCAATATTATTGATCTGACTGTACTGATGCTGTTGTATGAGAACTGAACTGAGCTGGACGATGACAGAACTGCTTTATAGATGAATTGAGCTAATTTAATAATTGAACCCTGAACTGACTTCAGCTGTAATCATCATTTTCCTGTTATCATTGTAAAGCTGCTTTGAAACGATTTGTATTGTATAAAGCGCTATATGAATAAAGGTGACTTGACTAGAACATTCTGCTTGAATATCATGTTACCCGAAAGTCTTAAAACATAATGAATGTGAGTAAATGATGACAGAATTATAATTTATTGGTGAACTATCCCTTTAACGATTACCTCCACTTGAAACCTTGAATGCGTCTGGCCTCATTATATTCCACGTCTCCTTTACAGTGTATCATGTGTCTATGATCATCGTCATACAGTGTGTTTTGGAAAGAGTGTATGTATTATTGTGTGAATGCCTGCACATGTTGCCTACGGGACCCAATGCTGTTGCACATGTCAGGTCATTATTAAAAGTTTAATGAGGATTGATATCCCTGAGCTCTGACCTTGGGGCTTGGGTTTCCTGGTGGAAGCCGCTCCCATTGATCCTTTAGTTCTCATGTGCTGTTGGACAAACTACTCTCTCAACACTCCATTGGCCGTCTGAATGGCCGCGCTGTGAAGATTCATGGCTGTCAGTGTCAGTGTAAGTGTGAGGGATCAGAACCTGGCACACCATAAAAATCCTTCTCAAAGTGATTCCAACAATGTTTTTTTGTTATCGTTGTAGTCGTGGTGTGGACTTCCCTATTCTCAAAGAATTACTACAGTTATTAAGACATTATCATCCTTGGTGTGATTGTGAACGGCCATTAAGATGGTGTTAGGGTTCATAACAGCAGGAAATGACTAGTGGTCTTAGCAGCCAGACTTTTGTTTTCCTGTTTTTGCGTCTCCATTTCTGCATTCTTGGCCTTCCGGTTGAAAACACGGAAGTTGGCGGCTTTGTTTAAAGGATGCCACACAATTAGACAAAAGAATTGCTAGACCACCCTTTCGTTGCAGCTGTTTTCAGCATCAGATTTGAACTTAAAGCCATAGTTCACCCAAAAATGTAAACTTGCCGTTCACGTTGTTCCAAACCCGTATTACTTTCTTTCTTCTGCACAACACAAAAGCAGATCAATTGAGAATGTCTTTGTCTTTTTTTTGTCCATGCATTGGAAGTCAGTGTGGTCCAGTGTTGTTTTGCACCCCATTGATTTTAATTATATGAACAAACAGTTAAACATTCTTTTTTCAATATATTTTATGTTCCACAGATGAAAGAAAGTCATACAGGTTTGGAATGAGTTGAAGGTGAGGGTTTGCTTTTACAATTCAGACTGATCTTGGGACTTGACTCTATTGACTTGGCAGCCTAAGCAACCACCCAGAATGCCCTAGCAACCACTTAGCAATGCTTTGGCATCCATTCAAAAACTGTATCGTGGAGGCGAGTGCACAAGCAAAGGCCCCTTCATAACACTGACATGAGAAACAACCATCTCTTTAAATACAGGGTTTGATGCTGTCAAAGGGGCTTTACTTTGGTTGCATGTGTTGGCATGAATAGTGTTCTGTGCTGCCCTTGTGCCCACAATTTGTGTTTTAACCCATTGGGAGGGATCTTTCTTCCAGTCAATTGCACCACTGTATGTCTAAAAAATGAAAATGTAGCGGGACAGAATGGCTGTGGTGCTTTAATGATGATGATGGAAAGACCATGATGGCATTTAAGGGTTGGGCTGTGGTTGAGATCAATTGAAATTGCTGACTGATATCCTCTTTGTATCATCTTGTTCTGTCCTCAGCTCTTTTTAGAAGCACATAATATCATCTCCTCCATATACACATGCATATTTAATTTCTGTACCAGTCTCAATGAGGTCTTAGGTCAGATCTTTAATGAGCTTGCCTTTCTCTGTCTGTTTTTGATTGGTTTGCTGTATTTAATGTCTCATACGTTCTATCTGTCTTTTTAGGGGGCTCGTGTGTGGGTGCGGGATAAGGAGCAGCTCTTGCCCTCCACCGTCAGCTGCTGTGATGACCGGACTCTCATCCTCACCCCAGACTATGGAGAGGTAAGAGAGACCGCCTGCTGGGATCTCATTTTTTAACAAAAACGGGGAAAAAAAGTTTCACCCTTGTGCCATTGACATTGTTTTTGCCATTGTATTCTTTATAAATTGGATGGCCATCTGTCTGAGAGAGATAAACGTTTCACAGTAAACGTCTTCAATTGTGTGAGGTCCTGCAGGTAAAGTTCGGTTTGAATTCATTTCAGTTTCTCACTATTTCAGAAAGACCTTTGATATGAATAGCAGGAATGTCCATAAGGAAGCCAAATTTAGGCACTGCGTTTAATCAGTATGGCCCTCTGTTAAAGCTTTGTGTCTGGAGGAAATCCTGTTCTCAAAGCACAATAGGAATGCAGGTCAGAATATATTTATCAGATGTGTGTAAACATGTAGCCTGTGTGCTTTGTTCTGGTTCTATAGATTGTAAGAATGTGATATACTGTACAGTTCAGCTCATTATGTTTAAATATCTCTTGCAGACTTTGCGTGGTCTGTTTTTAATCTCCAATTAAGATTAAACAAGATCTAATTAAGATTACATCTAACTACAGTAACCTGGTTTCCATTAGAGATTTTCTCAAAATTATTAAAAAAAAAAAATATTTTGATTGCGAAATGACGCCGTTTCCATAACCGATGTTACGCGAGTTTTTAATCGGAGACATAAGCATGTTATCCAAGCATTAATGGAAAGGAAATCCCCTTATACTTGGGATGTGTTTATGGGAGTGCGCAATTTAATTGTGGATACAGATTTTTCCATTAGAGTTTTGCGGAAAATATTCCTTTTTTTAATTGCCTGAAAAAAACCCTCATTCGAGCGTAAAAACATTTTTGCGACGTTCACAAGTTTCCATTGGGCATATTTTCAAATCGCAATTTCAGTTTGCGCAATTTGAAGGGTAATGGAAACACAGCTACTATCTCAGTTTGTCTCCTTTAGTTGACCTGGGTCTTTATATACATTACACTTCAAATGTTTGGGATCAGTAAGATTTTTTTTTTAAGGAATTAATGCTTTTATTAAGTGCACATTTAATTGATCAAAAGTTACAGTAAAGGCCTTTATAATGAGACAAAAGATTTATGTTTCAAATAAAAGCTGTTCTTTTGAACTTTCCATTCACCAAAGAATCCTGAAAAACATATCACGTTTCCACAACATTTTTAAGCAGCACAACCATTTTCAACATTGGTAATAATAAGAAATGTTTCTTGAGCACCAAATCAGCATATTAGAATGATTTCTGAAGTATCATGTGACACAGAAGACTGGAGTTCTTTTAAACTGTAGTAATATTTCACAATATTACTGTTTTTCTCAAATAAATATTTCAAGTCTGTTTCACAATTTTTTGTTTCACAATATTTAATATATCATTAGTCCTGTTTCTATGCCAGATTTAGAAAAATTGGTAGAATGGTAGAACATTGGATTCTTTATAGAACATACAGGCAGGATGGACTACACAACCTGGGTTGAAAATGGACTAACCCAGCGATTGGGTTGTTTTAACCCTGCGGTTGGGTTAAATGTTTGCTTAAGACAACCCAATCGCTGGGATAAAACAACCCAATCGCTGGGTTAAAACAACATAATTGCTGGGTTAGTCCATTTTCAACCCAACTTGGGTTGTTTTTTACCCAGCATTTTTTAGAGTGTATCTTGCTACAGGAATCCTGCTATGAATCTGCAGGCTTATTAGTGATCAGTGTGTGTTTTTCTGAACATACAACATGAACTGATTTCTTTCTTACTATTCCTATGCCACATTTACATCTATTCAGACTGATTACTGTTTGCATAGATGAGTATTTGAGTATTTCCACAATTGCTTAAACTGGCTGTTTTTCAATTCCATATTTAATGCAGACTCTGAAATTATTATATTCTATATGCATTAGCATAAATGACTTCCAGAGTGGCTCTGATCAATTTGTGTTTAGGCCAAATTCGACCAAGCATACATTATGTGACCATAGAGAGGTATTCAGAGAATATGCAACTACAGCTCATAATGAAATGATACTCTCATTTCCCGACCATCAAACCCAAACCAGCAGTTAGATTCTTACGAGGCTCCCAGCGTGGAGCGCAGCGCCTGGCTCATACTGTAAAACTGCATTGTAAAGTGCAAGTGCATGGGACCCCGTCACATGTTTTATTTAACAAGCTTACTGTGGCATCCACGCCAAAGCAGGGGTCAGCAGAGATCAGGAGGCTGTGTGTGAGTTCAGTGAGGTGTGAAGAGACTGACACTCCATTGACACACATGCCTGGGGTGAAGCTCGAGCTCAGGCTTATTCAGAAGATTGACTTCCTCCTGCCAGAGTTTTGTCTGTCTATGTATGTTACTATGTTTGTATGTTTGTATGTATGCATGCATGCGCGTCTGTCTGTCTCATATGGTCTTTGGTGCAAAAAAGTAAATTATCTGTATTTTTATTTAAAGCTGGATAACTGATGCATTAATACCGCATAATAAACCTATTTTTTTGTAATCATTTTAGAAAGCTATCAGCAGTATTTTATAGACTCTTGGCTTTCTCTAAGTCTATAGTTAGTGTTTTGTAAAGCAAACCCTGTGTTTTTCTGGGATTGCTTTGAGCAGGGTGTGACTCAGCGCTGGTACAGCGGATGGGTTGAGAGAAGGCAGCTTCCTGTGAGGAGTATAGCCATTTCAGCTGGCCTCCATGTGTCTGCTCACTACTGGGCCGTCCCTATTGGCCAGGCCACACCCACCTCATGCATATTCATATAGTCCATCCTCAATAATACAGCAGGGTGTGGTCTTTCTAACACAAAGCCTCATGCAGGATGCTTACACAGAAGGGAAGAGAGACAAAGATGCCAGTAACTCTTTTACTTACAACCCTTGAATCACTTGACAATGAATAATTTAATACGCCGATTCACTGTAGAAACAACTTGATGAAATTAATTAGAATTTTATTGTTTAAGATACACATGGTAATGATGGTATATTTTAATGACACAGATGGTAGGCAGTGCCTTGATGAGATGTCTCGTTACAAAATATATATATATGCTAACATGTTTATAGCTTAAAATGATCTTTGCTTTAATAAATTATCTTTAGTTTAAACACAGTCCCAAAACGAGACTGCGTAGTTTCATATTTAAACATGCTCTTAGATGGGTTTTTTTGTACCATGTTTTAATCACATTGTTTTGGTGCATCAGTCTGCGGCCCTGCCCTCTGTGAAAAGGCCACATTAGGAAAACATTGATTGTGCACTTTATAACTCTGGATCAATGGATTTAGCAGATGGTTTCACATGCACATGCACGTTTAGGGGAGTGTGTTGGCACTCATGTAAGTGCATTGATGTTGCGCGTGTACTTAATGTTTGGAAGACCATAAAAGCATTTATTGAATGCTAAGACTTGAGTTGTGTGATGCTTACAGGAATGAATATGCTATTTCTCATGCAAGTCATGCAAAATGAAGATTAACTATAATTCCTAATCGTGCATGAGGTTTATGAGGAAGTCTTGCTGCTGAGGAAGACAGATAAACCTGCATGGACAATGGACAGTTCCGCTAAACATGTGGGAATTTGGTATCTTAAAGTGATAGCATACTGGAACACAAATAATAACTCCAGGAAATTCCATTTATTTATCTAACACCAGGGCATCATATTTCAAACTGACTGCACTGGTTGTTTTTTTTTTCTTCTCATTTTTTATTTATGACCTCATCGTCAGGATTCCCAGTTCTCCCAGGGCTGGTCCATTGCTTAGCAACCAGAGGTAATGTTCCCGTTTCCTGGCACATTGTCAACACTGACACCCATTGTCCTGTCTGAACGCCTGTAATGTGCTAATGGAGCTATGACAAGCTGATTCCCTGCCATGTGTCAATTTGCTGAGCACAGCAGGACACTTTAACCTGGGGCGCATAGATGATCATAGATGTTAAATACACACTTATTCTCACAAAAATGATGGCAATTTGTTTGGGTTTGTACCACATGGTCTATTATTTTAGCTTTAGCATGAACCGAATAGCAGTATTATTTTTATGAATGATTGCATCAGATTTTAAATGAAAGTGTTCCCGATTTACTATGTAGCCATCATGCTGCTCAGTCAGTTGTCATGTTACTCTAATTGTGTTACATATTGTCTGACATCAGTGAGATCACAACCACAACGGCAGAGGACAATCAGATGAGGCATACATGTTGCTTTTGAGTGTCATATTATCAGACAAAAATTTTTTAGTGAATGAAACAAGCGTAAGTTATAATTATATGAATTAAATAGTTCGGGATTGGTATATGTTTTTAAAAAATATTCGTAAAAAGTAATCTCATGCTCACCAAGGCTGCATTTTTTGTATAAAAATACAGTAAACACATAATGTTGTAAAATATTACATACCTGTAAATATTTGAATATTGAATATTCTATTTTAATATGTTTTAAAATGTAATTTTATTCCTGTGCTTTCATGTCACATGATCCTTTAGAAATCATTCCTATATGCGGATTTGCTGCTCAAAAAATTGCTTCTTTATTATTATCAATTTTGAAAATAGTTGAGCTGCTTAATATTCAAAATTCAAAAGCTCAGCATTTATTTAAAATATAAATATTTTGTAACATTAAAATATCTTCACTGCCATTTTTGATCAATTTAATGCATCCATACAAAATAAAAATATTTAATATACAGTGGCGTGTGTATTACATAAATATAGTTTTGTAATAATTTTCTTTAAATATCAGTTTTTAATTTGATCTGTTAATGAAAATGTTATATTTTTCAAAAAGTTTTAAAAGTTAAATGTTTTCTTTATAGTTTTTTAGTAGTGACATTCATTTAAGTGGATTAACCTTTTAAACGATCCTATAATCAGGACCAAAGCTTGAATTCACGGGGTACGGGACATCCTCTTTAGGCCCCCACCCATATACTCAGACCAACCTAAGGGGCCATTTTCCTGGTCATCTCCACGTAATGATTACCCTGCTTCTTACTGCATCCTGTGAATGTTTGATTAAGGTTCATTTATTGTCATATTTAAACACTTTGCATGTACCGAGTGCTGTTTCAACCGCCAGGCTGTTTGTTTGCCCTTAGTGGCGGGAGTGAGCATCTCATGGATAGGAATTCAGGGAATTTGTCTGCAGATCAACGGGAATGTCTTGTTTAAACATCCTTGACCTCTGTGCTGGATGTTTGCGGATGTATCATATGGCTGGAGCTTTGACCCAAAGCGTGTCTGCCGTCCTTCTGTGTTGAGAAATGACCCTTGGATAGCAGATTCCGGGGTTGAGGCGTCACACAGCGATAACTTAAACTACGAGACGCATTTACACAGCTATGAGCTGCTCTGCTTTTACAACAACGACTTGACACGAATGAATCATGATAAAGTCATAGCGCCCCCTAGAATTAACTCAAAATGATTCACACCCGAAACTCTTTTTTGATAAACAGAGCCTCAGGTGTTGGTAAACATGGGTTTTGGTTCTCGTATCTCTATATAGATCACATTAGCTCAGATGGAGGCAGAGATTCTGTCAAAGTGCTGTTTCCTTCCTGTCGTGTCTGATCAATGAATCTCATCTGTCTGTAGACAGGCCTGATGAGCCACAATGATAAGATCATTATTGTACGATGATATCATTTTATTTTAGTGGCACTTTTTGCTAATGGATTTGTCATCGATCTCAGTTACAAGAATAAGCTACACACTTTGAAAGACACATTCAACACAGAGAAAAAAAGGTGTCAATTTTACCTTTAGAGGTACAACAGCTTGTCACTGGGGCAGTACTCTTAAAAGGACATTGTACCTTCTTCACCACAAAAAGGTTCATAGTAGTACTTTAAGGTATGTGTACTCTAAGTACTAATATGCACCTTTTAGAAGTAAACTAGGTACAAAGATGTCCTTTTAAAAGTACTGCCCCAGTGACAAGCTGTTGTACCTCTAAAGGTACAATTTTGACACCCTTTTTCTCTGTGTGAACACAATTTTAAGTAATTAAACTAGTTATTTGCTAGGGTTTAGCAAATGAGTTGCTAAGGTGTTCTGAGTGAATCATTTTTTTTCTTCACTGGTTTTATCGTCCACTGGTTAAATGTAGGCAATTTTCAGAGCAGGTAGCAGTTGCATGTTATTTTTGGTCCTGGTCCATTGCACAAACAGTGTTATATACGGTAATTTCAATTCAAAATTCAAATATTTCATTTACTTTAGTCCAATTTTTAAAACACAACCAACATACACTCTAAAAAATGCTGGGTTGTTTTAACCCAATGTTGGGTCAAATATGGACTAACCCAGCAATTGGGTTGTTTTAACCCAGGTTAGTCCATATTTGACCCAACATTGGGTTGTTTTTACCCAGAATTATTTAGAGTGTATACAACCACCACAACAATAATAATAATAAAAAAATTACATGTTACAAAAATACAACAGCACCAGTGTTTCCACATCTTAGACTGATAGAGTTAAACCTTAAATTTGATAGGCCCATGATAATCTCATTTTTAGAAGCATTAAGTTGGCAGATACATTTTGTGCATAAAATAACAATAATCCGTAATATAATTAAATGTGCTAACTCGCACACTCACAAATATTTCTCTTGCACTATACAATCTAGGTCTCCTTAATACAAACTAAAATCAAAATAATATATAATAATCAAACTTCAACTTTTATAGTATTTATTTATATTTTTTAGTTTTCATTTGAATTTTAGTTTTACAAATTGAATGTGCTTGTGCCATTTTTATTTGCTTTTTAATATTTCTATTTAGCTTTAATTTGTAATTTCAATCTTAGTTTCAGGAAGTTATTTTATTTGCCAATGCAAAATTTCAACAACAACAACAAAAAAATTATTGTTATACTGTCACATTAAAATACCAAGCATTATGCTATTCTCCTGACATCTGAAAATAGAACGTGAAGGAAATTTGACCGCTCATTCAGTTAAACTGAAGAATAAGGATTCTTTGTGGCACAAACCAGATTTGAAATGATTTGTTTCAGTCGTTTTGAGTGGAACTTCCCCAAAGTGCCTCCCATTAAAACAGCAATTATTGTAAGGAAAAGGTGAAGATAAGTAACATTTTCTCTCTGTCTGTAGTTTAACCCAGTGTTCACTGATCTGTGAATTTGTGTAGGATGTGTGTACAAACTTTAGTGGGTGGGATGCTTGTGCATCAGGGAATAATGACAGTGCATTACAGTATATACACAAGATAGTATCTGTATGATTCAGCAAACCAATCTAAAGAAATCTTCAATGTCAGTTAAGTAGATTAAAGAGAACCGGTTCAAGTGCGACGTGCAGTGAAGATGTCAGCCTTGTGATCCAGCATAATGTAGCGTTTCCAAGGATTTCTGAGGACAATGAAAGTGAGAGGAGCAGTGTGAGGATGTCATGGGGGGTATAGTTTCAGGATTGTGAAACAACTTGGCAGAAAGATCGAGCAGGCCCGGGCAAATTAGTAAGACAAGCTACAGGCACTCACGTATACTCCTGTAAATGAGCCCTGTCTTGTGCACTGTTGCTTCATAGCAGCATAAATCACAGCTAATTTCTTCATACTCTGGATTCCTGAAGTGCCGTTTGGGAATGCATATTTAGTTATGTCAGTAGTAGTTAGTGTACTCATACTTTCTGGTTTAACTAAAAGCACTAAAACTAAGGTTCCCAGTTGCTCCTCTAATGACAGCCCTGTATATTGTGTTGATAATGACATGGGTGTGTGTTTTTTTGTGTTGAAGGTGATAACTCTGGATCAGGGTGAGGTGAACAGGCACAAGGTTTTCCCCATGCATCCCACCAGCATCAGTGGAGTGGAGGACATGTCCACTCTGGCCGAGTTACACGAGGCCGCCATCATGCATAACCTCTTTCTACGCTACCAGAAGGACCTCATTTATGTACGTTTCATTTTTGCAACGCACGCACGCAAACACACACATCTTTGTGGGGACTCCATAGACGTTAAGGTTTTTATTCTGTACAAACTGTACATTCTATCCCCTAACACTAACCCTACCCCTAATCCTACCCATCACGCAAAACTTTCTGCATTTTTAAATGTGTAAAAAACATCACATAGTATGATTTATATGCTGTTCATTATTATGAAGAATTTGGAATTTGCAGTGTCATGTAAACAAGGGAACAATCTGTACTTTGAGAAGTATTTTGCCTCAAAAGAACGTTGTTCTATGAAGCTTTAATGGTGTTTAATCTGAGCTTAACCCTGTGCAAAATGTTCAACAATAAGCATAAAATAAATGGAGCAAATATCATTTTGTCTATTCATTTTGTCTATTCTTCACTATAAATTGCTGATTTTTTTTGCTAAAACATTTAAAATAGTTTTTCTGTGAATACATGGTCTTCTAATTTTTATTTCCTCCGATGATAGTTTTATCAGTCTGAAACTACTAGCATTCATGCTTTATGATTTTTTTTATAAACATATATTTGTTATCATTTTACTCTACCATTAGTATTTCCTCCTGAACTGTAAAAAGGAATTTTAACATATACCAGAATGATATATCATGTTAAAATGAACTGAAAACATAACAGGTATATTGCATATTATTAGATAAGACAACAATATTAAACAAATAAACACACAAAAATCAATCTATGAGAAAACATACTATTACAACATTTCATAGATATAATTACACACAGGAACTTTTGAACCATTAATGATAAAATACAAAATACTTTCATGGATTATTGGTGTTACTTTCAGGTGAATGGTTTTAGAGTCACATTTATTAAGCAGGAAAAGTTCAAATGTCTCTGGAGTTTTAACAAAATCTCCATTTCCATACATAGTTCAACATCAAAAATATAAACAGTGTAAGCTCAAACTAGTATGTTCTTATTGTTGTTCATTCTACCTTGCAGACTAACATTGGCTCCATCCTAGCGGCCGTGAACCCTTATAAGCAGATATCAGGGCTGTATGACACCGAGGCAGTGGATGTGTACAGCAGACATCATCTGGGTGAACTGCCTCCACACATCTTTGCTGTGGCCAACGAGTGTTACCGCTGCCTGTGGAAGAGACACGACAGTCAGTGTGTGCTCATCAGGTAACATGCTGCTGCTTTTAAAGGCATCACATTACATTGAGTATTCTTATATTTGAAAGGAATTCAATTGTAATTAATCAGATCCTCTTGATGTAAAGCTCACCAGCCAGCTGCTGGTGAATCGTGATTGTCACTTTTTTTCCGCTGTTGGTCGGGACAGCTCTTGACCAAATGTCAAACAGTCCCGTACTGTGAGTTTCCCCTCAGTGGTAGCTTTTAATCACAATCTCTTAGATTGGATGTTTGTGCAAAGTCTTCATATGGTATTTGGCCATCTTTTATAAAATATTTCAAATTGTAGAGCGTTAAGAGCATTGTGAGAGTATGCACAGTTCTAAGGGCACCACAAACTGCACAAGGAACAAGTGTAGAACAATATATCACTTCACTGGATGTGGAAAGGGAAATTTACACACCAGTCATAGTGCCCTTCCTCAGTACAAGTTCCTCAAAGTTTGGCGAAAAAATGTGGTAAAAAAGGAAGTCAGGGAATTCACCTTCATTCACCATTCAGGAGCAGATATTAATAGGGGTTAAAATAAATGTAGGGATTTAAATGCAGTTTAAATATACAATACAGTTCAAAAGATTTTTGTTTTTTTAAAGAAATTAATACTTTTATTGAGCAAGGACACCCTAAATTGATCAAAAGGGACAGTAAATACAGTACATTTATAATGTTTCAGAAATTGTATGTTCCAAATAAATGCCAAACTTCATCTAAGAATCCTGAAAAAATATTAATTCGAACATTTGTTTTCAACATTGATAATAATAAGAAATATTTCTTGAGCATCAAATAATCATATTAGAATGATTTCTGAAGGATCATGTGACACTGAAGACTGGAGTAATGAAAATTCATAAATATAGTAAATCATAGAAATTTTTTATTTTACATTTCACAGTCTCGTTTAGATTTGGTGAGCATAAGAGACTTCATTGAAAAACATTTAACTTTTTAACGGTAGTGATATTTTAACTTAAGTATGTTACAATATGCAAAACCTATAACAGACACAAGTGTGCTTAAGTATACTGTATGCTTCGTGTGTATCTGTTCTCAGTGGAGAGAGTGGTGCTGGGAAGACAGAAAGCACCAAACTGCTTCTGAAGTTCCTGTCCGTCATGAGTCAGAACTCCACAGGCTCTCCGCTGTCAGAGAGGACCACCAGGGTGGAGCAGGCCATTGTACAGAGCAGGTCACACACACACACACACACACACACACACACACACACACACACACACACACACACACACACACACACACACACACACACACACACACACACACACACACACACACACACACACACACACACACACACACACACACACACACACACACACACACACACACACACACACACATAAACACACACACACACACTGCCCCTGCCCCACACACACACACATGTTTTATGGGAGGACATTCCATAGCAATGGTTTTATACGGTATAAACTATATATTTTTGAAATACAAAAACAGTTTGTATAACTCAATCGCTTTGTAAGTTCATTCAGCTTAGCTACTCTCAAGGTAAAATATTCAGGGCGGCTGTATTATTGATTATTTACTTGAAAAGGTATCTTTTATTTACTCTTTTTATTTATTCATTTATAGCCATTTATAGACCTGCAGATAAGCACTTGTAGGCCTAATAAATACTTTGTGCTTTAAAAATGTCATAACATTCCAGAATCGAGTTGTGCGGCAGAATCCGGGAGAGAGGAACTATCATATTTTCTATGCATTGTTGTCAGGTGCTAAGCATGAGCACAGAGGTGAGATTTTAGCCTTTTACACACTTCAGCTTTAAACAAGCTAAATCTTTCTCTCTGGCCATCGTGTTGCGATATTCATCCGTGGTCTCATCCTCAGAAATGTACATGCTGGCTGATTCTCCCGAGGCTTATCATTACCTCAACCAGTCTGGCTGTGTGAAAGACAGGAGCTTGGACGACAAACACCTCTATGATAGTGTGATGGTCAGTCAATATTTTGCATTGTCTGTGTTTGATAGCGTTCACAGTTACTTGTCTCATGAACACGCAGAGGTCAATGGCATGCAATTGGGCTTTAATAAATGTTCCACTAGAGGGCACCACTTCATCAGTTTTTTCTGTAAACTGTTCAGAGCGAAGTAGGTGGAAGTAAAGAAAGGGTTAGTGCACCCAGAAATGTAAATTCTGTCATCATTTACTCACACTCATGTTGTTCCAAACCTGTAAGACTTTCGTTCAAACCCAAATGAAGATATTTGAATGAAATCTGAAAAATTTCTGTCCCTCTGTTCACAGTCGTGCTAAGCTTGAAATATTCATAAACAGATTGTAAAACTAACACGTATGAATTGAGCGGTTTTCTGAAGAGACTCGATTGTTAATAGCATGAACAGATTTAGGATTTTATTGTTTTTATTATGTAATCATTATTATAAGGGAAAGACATGCTCATGATTTTCTTTTCTTTAATGACTGTAGGAAGCATTGAAGGTGATGGAATTCACAGAGGAAGAGATCCGGGATGTCTTCAAGCTGCTGTCTGGGGTCTTACAGATCGGCAACATTGAGTTCATGACTGCAGGGGGTGCTCAGATCACCACTAAAGGAGGTTCGATACGGTTCAGTGTCACATGATCCTTCAGAAAACATTCTAATATGCTTATTTGGTGCTCAAGAAACATTTATTATTTTTATTAATGTTAAAGACAGCTAAACTGCTTTCTTCAGGATTCTTTGATGAGTAGAAAGTTCATTATTTGAAAAAAACAAAAAAACAAAAAACATATAACATTATAAATGTTTTTACTGTTACTTTTGATCAACGTATGCATCATTTATGAATAAAATAATTTATTTATTAAAACAAAAAAACAAACAAAACTCACTGTTTTCTCACTGAACCCAAACTATTGAACCATTGTAGGTTTGATGGAAGGTTTTTAGAAGAGTCAGTTTGCTCTTTTCTATCAATATTGACAAAATAATAAATATTAAATATCTCAATATTTGAAATTTGGATGAGATATTAATGAACATTTTTGACTGATCTAATAAACAAATAAAGACTAATATCATATTGGCAAACACAAACTGATGTTTAATAGACTATTGTATAGGCATAAAAGATTTGCACATCATATGATGGAAAATGATGTATCCTTACACAGTTGTGAAGGCTTATGCAGTGTGTTTGTTTGAATGACAGTGGTCAGTGTCGTCAGTGATCTGCTGGGACTCGACTCCTTTCAGCTGTCTGAGGTTCTGACACAGCGGTCCATGATCCTGAGAGGAGAAGAAATCTGCTCACCCCTCACTGTGGAACAGGTAAGGAACCAGGACATCCGTCCATATTTACGATGTTGTATAGTGTACTGGCATGTCTAGGAATAAGATCTATGTCTTTGTCTATTTAAATCTGGGTTATTTACATTTTAGAATAAGTTTAGGCAGGTGTTTCAAAAAGTCTTATATTTCTGGTGCAGATTTTTTTGTTTACTTTACCTTTCATGTTGTATCATGTCGTGGCATGTCTGTGCCCTCAGTGTGTCCAGAGACAAGTTCCTTTCCCTGCATCCCCACACTCTCCCCAGATTTACTGACAGACTGTCATTAAAAAACATGCTCACACCCATTCGCCTGTGCAAAAAGTGTCTTTGCGTGACTTGGTACCATTTCCTGTTTTTTTGTCCCCTCGGATTCCTGCTATAATAACTCTGTGATAAAGATCTCATGAGTAAAAACACAATAGAGGCAGAGTGTGGAGACGGCGGTTAGCAGCCGCCTAATGGGGGCAGCCTACCACAGAAATATGCACGGTAAACACAAGAGACAGTCAGTTTAGTGCTAGTGCAGAGCTTTGGAAGCGTACTCTTAAAAATTCTTCTTTCCCGCAATGCAAGTTCATGGTCAAGTGAATAAAAATCAAAGGCTTGTTTTTTGTATTTGGAAAGACCTAGACCAACGGGGTGAAAGTGGTGAAAGTGTGTGCATGCGAAGAATAAAGAGACCCCTACCCACATTATCCCATAAATCTCGTCCAGCATGCACTATGGGCCCTGGCCTTTGCGTTCGACTCGGTAGAAACACACAAGCAATCTTTTCATGAACAAAGACAATGGCCACTAACTCCAGCCTGTGTTAGCGGTCATAAAGCAGGACCACGTCTTAATGGAGGCCCTTATTCCTCCTCCTCTTTTTCTCATAATGCACTAACACAGTGGCCAGGACCTCAACAGCTGCCATTGGCCGTATCCTGCACAAACAGCCATTCTTTAAGGTCTTTCTGATGGAGCCAACACACAGTTCAGAATCAGGCAGAAGTGTCTCTGGCTGATGAATTATGGTGTTGCTGAAACAATAGACGGGAGTTTGGTGTTCTCAGGGATAGCAGAGGCTAATTTGTGGTTATTAACTTTCTCTCCTTATCTAATCCAGTAAAAGCAGCTCAGGGTTATTGCTGGGTTTATGAGTTGAACTGAAACTCCAGAAGCAGATATTTCTCAAGAGCTTCATCGCTTTTCATCACTATTAAAAAATGAATTGGCAAATTCAGTCCAAAAAACTTTGCAGTTGTTTTTCATGATGTTGAAATGCAAATAGACATTTTCATGTTTTGTTATAATATCTAGTGACATTGCTTATTGATTTTATGGTTTTAAATTACATTGTTGGAGGCTAACTAAAGAAAAAAAGTCTCTGGATTAATATTTGTTTCTGGCTTACCTTCCAAAGGCAATTGATTCCCGGGACTCTGTGGCCATGGCATTGTATTCCCAGTGCTTTTCTTGGATCATCACCAGAATCAACCAGAAAATCAAAGGAAAGGACAACTTCAAGTCCATTGGCATTTTGGATATCTTTGGCTTTGAGAACTTTGAGGTGAGAGTTTGTTGAGTACAGTGAGGTGAAACGTTGCAGACAGACAACCTGTTGATGGCATGTTGTCATGTTTTTATGACTCCCCCCTGCAGGTGAACCGGTTCGAGCAGTTCAACATTAACTATGCAAACGAGAAGCTTCAGGAGTACTTTAACAAGCACATCTTCTCCCTGGAGCAGCTGGAATATAACAGGTGGGTCCTGCCAGTGACCCTGATTAGCACTGAAATCCTGCCCATTTCTTAGATTTTGACCCAGTTTTGCTGTAGAAACCAGCTTAGATAGCCCCACACCGTCTTTCTTCCGCCATATAGCTAAATAGATGAAAAAAATTTGGTTTATGGACGATCATAAAACCAAAACCATACTTCACCCAAATGCTTAATCGGAGCATTGAAAGCACACAGACGTGTCCTGAAATCTCACACATTTGATGAAAAATGTACTTTATAGAATGTACTGTATAGAATGTACACATATATGTATGTGTGCAGTATAAATGCAATCTGGACATACTATATCCACATTGCCGTCACTTGCAATGCTTCTCCACCATTCACAAATCCTATCCCATGGCCTCATGTGATTGTAAAGTGTTCATCAGATGCACAGTTCAGATTCTCAGCAGAAGTAGTAGGTCATCTGCAAACTTTTCGTCTAAAAATACTATTCATTGGGACATGTACATACTGGATTTTGCCTACTATTATCGTGTGCATATTCAGATTCAGCCCATGAGGTCTTGCATCACTGTGGTGATAAAATAGTTTTTTACTCAAGGGGGTGATATTTTAGTTGACTAGTGACTTGAAAGAGAAAATTGACTGTAGAAAACGTCAGTGCTTAATGGAGCGCCCCTTGTGGCTACTGCAATAATGCAATTGTTGGTTGTTTTGAATTAAGAATTGCACTCTGACACATTTCAAAGTACTTTCCAGGCCAGTACAAACATGCTAAATGCTAGTTAACTGAATATTATATGCAGTTATCAAATATCTGTAAAGATAAACTGTGTGTTCTATTACTCAGCTCTCTATAGAACTATAGCTTTTCATTTCAATGACAGTAGTTCACCTGAAGTGGCTGTAGATATATGACTAATGTTATAGTGAGAAAATTAACTGTAGGAGACACTGCTTTGTGCAAGAAAACTGCACTCTAGAAAAGACCACTTGAGGCTAATGTTTACGCCAATACTAATGCTAATCGCTACACAACCTTGAGCTTGAGGTGTACATATTTGTGTACAGTGTGTTTCAGTTCTTAAAAATATTGCTGAATTAGATATACATAGTTAGCATTATTGCTAGCTTTAGCTAACACCATCACATACTCAGACAGGTAAAAGGAGCTCAATCGTCCCCTTGAGTAAGGAAGTCTGTTCCTGACACACAATGTAAAAAATAAATAAGTGTTTGGACTGCACACCTGTAATGCATTGACCAAGCATTCATGTGCGTGGCTGCCCTTGCGTAGATTATGTCCATAGAGTAACATCATCATCAGGACATGTAATCGCTGTGGAAAACCGAAGAGTCTGACACAGGCTGGTCTGTAGACACGTAGCTTCAAGCTATCAGGTGTCACAGAGAGCTCGGGTCACAAAGGGGTGAAATAGTATTGAAGGGTGGAGGTGCGACGTGGCCCAGAGGTGCATGTACATGATGTACAGGACATGGACTGTCCTGCGCTCTCTTTTAGGGCAGGGTGATGGAGAGATAGCAGATGAACTAAGAGAGAGGGTTTCTCTGCCTCTTCTTGCTGTAGTGGCTATGGAGGCACTCTGCCAGATGTGTGAATGGGTCTCCTCTTTCCCACACAGTTGTGTTTTTGTGTTGAAATGTGATGGCTGAGGGGGGTCAGCAGAGCCCGGTCACAGCTCATTTCATCACATGAACCCTGAGGATAATACCACCTTTGTGTACTTGTGGTGTTGTTACGTGTGTATCTGTTGCTCAAGAGGTTCTCTTGTGTCTCCACGCAGGGAGGGGATACACTGGGAAGCCATCGATTGGATGGACAACGCAGAGTGTTTGGATCTGATCGAAAAGGTGGCCTTTTAACCTTTAATCAGCTCTCACTGGGACCCCATAGTGCTCATTAAATTGTCAATAACCAGTACCACATAATCTCAAGCTACAACTACAGTAGTCATTTTCAGAAAGATTTGCACACTAGACGGTCCATGCCAAAATAGTTTAGCCGTGATGCTCATAGAGGTGATGTTCCTGTCTCCTGCATCATTTCCTACCCTCTGCATCAGGGGTTTCCAGTCTTGCTCCTAGAGGGCCACTGTCATGCAGAGTTTAGCTCCAACCCCAATTAAACACACCTGAACCAGCTGATCAAGGTTTTACTGGGCATACTATAAACTTCCAGACAGGTGTGTTGGAGCTAAACTCTGCAGGACAGTGGCCCTCCAGGACCGACTTTGGACACCACCTCTAAATCATTTACACCTCCTAAGTGCAGGGTCAGTAAGATTTTTATTTTTATTAATGCCTTGATTTATTGCTCAAGTGTCCTTGCAGAATAATCATATCAGAATAATTTCTGAAGTATCATGTGACACTGGAGACTGGAATAATGATGCTGAAAATTCAGCTTTTCTGTAATAAATTACATTTATTAAAATAGAAACATTTGAATAGTAATATTTAAATAAAATAATTGCTAAATAATTGCATTTTGCAAATTATTGCATTTTATTTTACAGTTATGAAAAGATGTCTGCGTGCCGAATATGCCATCAGAGCATCCATATCAAGTGGCTAAAAAAAAGGGCAATATAAAAATTTTGTTTTAAATTTGCATCTTCAATTTTAGTCCGCTTCCTGCATTGTCACTGAAAAAGATCAACTTAAAATAACCTTTGGACAATATCTTGCACAAATGACTATATGATGACATAAATAATTAAATATGTGTGTAATTTGAGAGGTTATAATGCCTGCCTGCTGTTAAAGCGATTATGATTAACACTCCTGAACGACTACGAACGAGACCCCTGTGGTTAATGTGGAGAGCCAGAGAGCATGTGCTTAGATCAGTGTGCTCTTTCCTTAGAAACTGGGCATGTTGGCTCTTATCAATGAAGAGAGCAGATTCCCTAAAGGCACGGACTACACCCTGCTGGAGAAACTCCACAGCCGGCATGCCGTAAGTCCTCCTTTTCAAAACACTCACAGACATATCCACTTTCTTTTCCTCGTCTCATTTCAGATCACAGAGAGTTAATTCTTCTTTAAACTCGCTGATAAAGACCATCGCTGAGCCAATAGGCACCACCCAGTCACACCCCCACAGCCTCTCACACGCACATGCACAATATGGTAACATGAGCAGGCTTTCCTCAGGCCGCAGGAACAATGAGTGTGTCCTCGGAGAACCCACAGACAGTCTGCCCTGACTAAAGTATCTTTGAGTGTGCACGCTGCAAAATATAATCAATGTGAAATAATGTGTTTCGTGTTTCTCTCTCTGCAGACAAACCCTTACTATGTGAAACCAAGAGTGGCAGATCACCAGTTTGGTATTAAACATTATGCAGGAGAGGTAATTACATCAACACACGGTGTTATTTTAGTATTGTACTATTATGTGTCAGGTTGGAAAGATTTTATAAGGTCTGCCAAAATGTGAAGCACAGTTTAAATGCATTTAACTGACATCAGAGACAGCAGACTTTATGTGTTGCTATAGTACATTACTACATTTTGAAACCAACAGCAGGTGGAATGACCATTTTTGTTGATACCTATAATCTCAAATATTGACCGATATACCGGTCCATCACTATTGCACAGGTGTGATTACTTAAAGGAAGTGACTGGACTTCCCCAGTCTTCTCAATCTCTTATCATCTGCAGTGTCAGTTGCAGGCTGCGAGAGAGTCTGTTCAGGAGAGTAAGAGAAAGCAGTCAGTTCAGTATGCTGAAAAAAGTACAGAGCGATGGAAAGCGAAGAGTTGGTTTGCCCTTTCGCCATGGGCACCACACGAAGCCTTCAGAGTTTAATATGCTGAAACCACACGGCTAACTTGCAATCCCATGAGAAGCACTTGGCATGCTGTCCAGCTCCTTCTCTAGTTGCAATTTTTTTTTCCTGACAGTTTTTGTTACTTCTACTTGCTATTCACTTGCTTTTACTTTTTAAAAAATGATTTTAATCAGCATTTTAGTTTTGTTTACCAGTAAAAGATCAGGGCTCTAACCACCATAGACATCAAGTCTGAATAATTAGAAACGGCCAAATTGCCCCACGCCCCAAATTTGATACCCTTGATTCTGCTCTGCTGTACTCCTTCACACACCGCTCTGTTTGTTGCTATGATGAGAAAAGTAAAATGTATAATTTTTAGGTTGTTGTGCCTCAGCGGTCTAACAGCTCTCGTCTCTGTCAGAATGAGTGAGATAGACAATCAGATCAAAGAAGGCGGGGCTTTACTGTTTCTTTAGTAATAGCATTGAAAGAGAGTGTGTTGTAAGATGTAAGTAGCTAAACATTTAATAATTGACAACTGTTTTACAATAAAAACGTTCAGCGGCCAACAGTAATATGGAGTGATGCAAAGTACTTGACATTTTTTTACATTTCACAGTTTTGAATTAAAAATATGACATTATTTATGCAAATCTAAATCACAACATAACATAAAAATCATTTTTGTAACCCCCCCCCCCATGGTTACAGCCTTGGCATGATATATTTACCTGAGAAGCAACATTGCATCTGGTATTAAGACATGGAATTGTGCTTCTATCTTGTTTTAATGATATAGTGTTTACTGCAGAACAAGCCAAAGATACTTATTTTACCACAGTCAAGTTGCGTGCAAAATGCCATGTTCCCACAATATCCAGTCTTTCAGATGCTTTCAGATTGCAGAATATCTTGAGCATCTGCTCTCTTGGCCAACACAAATGAAAGATCGGACTATGAGCTTTGGATGAATTCTCTGTTTAAATGAGAGATTGTAATTATCGAGCTGGTGATATAAATACTCTCAGCATGTGTTGTGGATGCTGCATTCTGTACAGCTCAGGAGTTTATTTCATGGTGTTAAGATCAGTGGAGGAATCTGTCGCCACGGAGGTCACGACAGAGTAATGCTCAACAGGTGAATGCCTTAAACCTCAGCAGCACCAGCTCGATCAACATCTCTCTTTGGTCTCTCATCAGCTGGGTGAAAGTATTGCGCAGGAATCATAGACTGTGTGTTTTCTTCACAAATACAATTCAGTTCAGTTAGAAAAGTTGCGGCAGACACATGAAGTAGGCTATATATGTAGTAGTATATTTAATACAGATTTTGAACTAATAAATAACCTTTCTTTGGGTGTGTGTGGCAGGTATTGTATGATGTGCGTGGCATTCTAGAGAAGAACAGAGACACATTCAGAGATGATATTCTCTACATGCTGAAGGACAGCAGGTGACAAATCTTTCACTTCTTTTTTTTCTGTTATTTTAAACAATGCTGTGGATCCTATGATTTCTATCTTGTCATGAGACCAGTGATGCATGTACTGTAAATGATACGTCTCATACTGAAACAAATGGTAACACTGTACAATAAGGGCTCATTTGTTCGCATTAGCAATGAACTGACATGAACTAACAATGAGCAATATATATTTAAAGCATTTATTAATCTTCATATTAGGTGTCTTAAACTACTATGCACTTACGTCAAGAAATAAGTATTTCAAAACACTTGATGTGGGATACGGTCAAGGTTAGGGACAGGTTTGGTGGTATGGGTTGTGTAAGGGAAGGGTCAACGGTGTAATAATAGATCTAATAACAAAGTAATTACAGATGTAATTACATGCAGGTATTTTTAAAACATAAGTACAATGTAAAAACATGAATGCACACAACATATGCATACAAGTGCATTGTATCAAATTAATAATTTAAATATTATTACATAGTATTTAAAGACACCTAATATTAAGTGGGACCATCTTTTAGTTAGTAAAACATATAATTATAAAATATTAATATAATAATTAACAATGTTAACAAATATTTTTTAATTTAAATAATATATTCCTAATGTTGAAAATAACATAGACCAAGAATAACTAAGATTTATAAATGCTGTAGATGTATTGTTCATTCATATTTGCGACCCTGTATTACAAAACCAGTCATAAATCTCATGGATATATTTGTGGCAATAGCCAACAAAACATTGTATCGGTCAAAATTATCAATTTTTCTTTTATGCCAAAAATCATTAGGATATTAAGTAAAGATCATGTTCCATGAAGATATTTTGTGAATTTCCTACCGTAAATATATATATATACAAATATTGCATTGCTTAGGCCTTAATTTGGACAAATTTAAAGGCGATTTACTCAATATTTTGATTTTTTTGCACCCTTAGATTCTAGATTTTCAAATAGTTGTATCTCGGCCCAATATCGTAATATCCAAACAACCATAAATCAATTTATTCAAACAATTTACCCTTATTACTGGTTTTGAGGTCCAGGGTCTCATTTCATGTTAAATGATGTAGTTAACAAATGAAACCTTATTTTAAAGTGTTACCCAAACAAATATATATGGGTAGTTAACACAAAATATTGTATCTAAAAACATGACTTTATTCAGCTTTTATGAGCTTATATTAATTGAGAGATTATATGGAATAATAATACTTCTAAAAAGGAATTTGTCATACTTAAGGACCATATCAAAATGTCTAGTGAAGGCAAAAGACCGTTTAAAAAACGTTCCCATACATTTTCCCATATACTCTACATTCATGTTTTAACTTAAACATCCAACTACCCTGAAGCAGTTGTTGCTGATCTACATTTCTGCTGTTATGAATGATGTCTGTGAGTGATATTATCTCTATTGTGTGTCTCTCAGACTTGACTTCATCTACGACCTGTTTGAGCGTGTTGGTAGCAGGAGTGGAGACGAGACTTTGAAGATGGGCACTGCCCGCCGCAAACCCACCGTCAGCTCTCAGTTCAGGGTGAGACACAGATTGATGATCAATGTCATGTAACCACCATGTCATGTAACTATGTGAAACTACATTTTTGAAAGAATCCGGATGATATAATTGTGAAAAAAAAAACGCAGTGAGCTGCTAGCGATGTGATAAAATACAGTGTTTTCAAAGAATTCTAGGGAAGGATCACATCCTTCACAAAAAAGGATGCATTGCGATAAACTCTTTATAAAAAAAATCCAAGATGCCTGATGAAGCATGAAGAATGTTAATTCAAAAACTTATCAGAACTGTAAGATATGTTAATCGATGGTATATGCTTTTTGTTGAAGCCATCAGCCTACATTATTTGAACATATTTTTAGCGGAAGCAGACATAGTGAAGTAATTTTACCCTGCTTAAGTAAATTTTTCAAGTCTTACCTCTACAGCACTCCAAAGCATAATATTGTAGAAAAAATCATTTAATGCTTAATTACAATAAAAATGTTTACTTTTAACATACATTACTTTTAATCAAGTAAATGTAATTCCATTCTTATTTCTATTTTTAATGTAATTAAGTATTAAAGGTAAAAAAACTTTTATTTATGACATGTAGTGCAATAAAAAGTACGACATTATGCTTTGTGTAGTGAAGTAAAAGTTTTCCAGAGAAAAACTCACTTGATGCACTTGAGTAGAAAGTAAAAATACTTCAACTGTCTGCCTCTGGGTTTTTTTTGTCAATAATTGTGTTTAACAGCCAAATACCTAGTTGATTATGCAAAGAAATCTCCACCAAATCAGAGAATCCTGACAATCAAATCACCACACAACTTTTGGCAACTCCCATGAAGCACTGCGAAGGATTTACAGTAGCACTGCAAGTGGGTAGACACTGTTGCTCTCTCCTTTGAGTCCTTTTTGTGTGACGTGTAATTGCTGCCTATATAGAATGTTCCAAATCAGTCACTTATTGGGTTTCAATAATTAGGATGCTCCCTTAAAAGACAGCTGCCTGCGTAGGCAGTAGTCAGCGAAGCAGCTCAGTAAGTTTTGAAATGGAGCTCCTGTGTTATTGTGTTTAATATTTCGGGTGGACGTTCGACGTTATGAGTGCAAACCTAGCAGAATCTGCTCTTGTGTGACTGTGTGTGTACATTGCATGTGTGTGTTTTGTCCCCTTTGTCTAAACCCCTGTATATCTGCTGGTTTGCGGGGTTACGGGGCTTTGCATGTCATAACTGCCGTGCAGAGGATTTGGCAGCTGCCCTTTTACTGTGGCTCTTAAAGCCAGGGGATTACCCACAAACCGGGCACAAGGGTTTGACAGGGTCCGTGCATGTCCCCCTGTTCCCCTGTCATTAAAGCCAGCCTGGAGCCTCTCAGTCTGAGACTGTGGGACAGAGTGCCAGGTTGAAGGGTCCTTGGTGTGTTTAGATAAATACTGGCCCTGTCACTCCCCGTGTTTGCCCCCTTCAACAGGAGATGTGGGACGGACAAGCAAATAGCAGCTCTGGTTGCTGAACGGCACTTTTGGTGCTGTTACTTTCCTGTGCAGGGGTGTAATTTAGTGTTATTGTGACTGTGTTTCAGGACTCTCTTCATGCACTGATGGCCACTTTAAGTGCCTCCAACCCTTTCTTTGTGCGCTGCATCAAACCTAACATGGAGAAGGTAGGATCGACACATTTTTTTGTGCTGTCCTTATCACATTCAAACCATATTTACTTTTCTTATTGAGTCAAACAGACAATAAAACAATCTTCCAAAATGTCACTTTAAAAGGAATAGGTCACCCCAAAATAATATTCAAGTCATTGCAAAATCTATCACTTGCCATTTTGAATGAATTTTCATGCTGCTCTTTTCCATATTATAAAAATGAACAAAAGCACCTTAAAGCAGTCTATACAAATTAAGTATTTTCAGTCTCAAGGTGCACCCTCATTTATTGGCAATATTTTGCGGGTGAAATCCAGCCAATGTGGTGGGAATCTGTGATCTGAAGTTTCATTTGAGGGCGAAAATGTACCCCACGCACCTTTAGCTCACGTTCAAACTGGCCGTGTGAATTCTCACTGATCAACAGAAAGCTGCTTCCATTGAAAGTGTTTTATTGTGTGTGAGCTATGCTTGATGATGCACCTCTACATTATGGGCAATGGACCTTTTCAGCCTTTGAAATGTACAGTAGCTTTGTTTGGAGAACCTACCTAAATTTGAGTTTCCCCCCAATAACTTTTCCTTTCACTGTAGACCGTAAATCATATTCAAGCATGCGCATATTCAAGCACATCGAGATGTGTTGTGCAACGTATGAAGTCAGTATCATCTAGCAGCGCTAGTTCCTGCTTGTCTCGTAACCAAATATTGATGCACCAAATTTGAATATTCAGAAATGCAAATGAGCTTCAAGAGCAATGAGAGAACTTTTTGAACCTTGAACATCTCCTAGTCACTATATGCTTTCATTACATGGAAAATAACAGTAAGAACATTCTTTGTCATTTCTTTTTTTTGTGTGTTAAATAAATAAAAATCCATATGGATTTGAAAGTGAACTATTACATTATTTTAATCATCCTACACTGCAAAAACCCAGTTTTTAAGAAGTATTTATTAAAAAAGTTATATTTTCCAAGCAACACCGCATAAGTTATTAAGACTTGTTTTATATCTTTCGTATCTTTAACACGAGTGTGTTTTGGCTTATACTGTCTTTTTTTCACTTTTAAGTTTTTTGCTTTTAAAGTTAAGATTCATGATTTTTATTCAGTTACAGTATATACTAAATACAACGTAGATAAAATGTAAGATTAGACAAAGTGAAAATTAAATGATATTTTTTATAATACATTTGAATAATTAATTAATAATTAACTTAGTTTTAAGAGTACTTTTACAGGACATTTTACAGGAAAATATGAAAACTTAATGATTTAAGAAATCATTATTAGCAGAGAATTAGCAGAATTCCCTTGTATCACAGAACAATCTGGCATCATCTCCGTGTGAGAAGCTGTACAGCCAGCAAGTGCTCTGAGTCTGTCGTGTTCTGCACTCTGTACATAGAGTCTCTTTGTGCTGATCTGCTCAGAACAGAGCGGCCCATCCCCACCGCCAGCACATTCCTACAGCCCAAACCCGCCTGTGCTGGGGTCAGAGGTCACGGTTGTCTGCTTCAGAGAGGAGAATCACACTCCTGACCTGCAAAAGTGGAATGTAGAGATAATGGCCAGAAAATCACACAGAGCCAGAGGCAGCCTCTACCCTTCATTATATGATACAATGGAGCTGTAATAACGCTCATTTGAGCTCCCATATTACTGGAATTGTTATGATTGTATTGATTTATCGAGGACTCTCATTTCAGCGGGCAGAGGATCGGGTTGGCGCTTCTTTTGGGGTTGATGTATTGTGATAACTGTCCTCAGGGAGGGGAATCACATCTGTGGCCTTGTCTGGCGATCTGCCTGTCTCCGTCTGTCATTCCACACCTTTTCTTCTATGGTTTATGCCACACAACAGTGATCCCTCGCTCATCTCACCCCACTACAGGCCCCTTTATGGACAATTGTAATGCTGCATACTTCATGCCTTACCCAAGTTGAATGCCCAAATTACTCTGGGAGACCAGAAATACACCTCAGTGTCTTGTCACATTAGCCTGACATGATCATTTCAGTTCAGATTCTGCTGATTGAAATGAAGGACAAGGCAAAAGACAATAGTGGAACACACTGTTAAGCCACACCAGATGTCCAGGCCACCAACAATGAGCCCTGCTCCTTTACTGATCAAACGGCCTGATGGGTCTGGACAGTGTGGGAGCAGCTGAACACCAGGCACTGATGTTACTGATCCAGCTACAGATCACCACTGAGCATGACACAACACTTCACACAATAGACATAATCAATCCCAGTGGAAAGCTTCAATGACTGGCGTTGGTGTTTCACCCCCTTTTTGCCCACAAACATCTTTTATTTATTATGTAACAGATCTAAACAAGCATCTATATTATCTCCCCCTAGGTTATAGTTAAAATCAGTATGAAATCAAAATCTGCCCTATAAAGGTTCCTGATCTCATGGCACATGAATCATCTGGTTTATGTTATTCCAAAGATATAGATTTTTTTGTCTTCGTAATCCTTCATCAACAACAATCTTTGCCCCAGCTGGCATAATGTCATACATTGCAAAAAACAGTTTCTTCAGTTTTTTTAATGCAGTATTTTGTCTGGTTTAAAAATATAAAATTTTCTTTAAAGCTAAATATTTTTGTTGACCAAATTAAGATATTTTTTTTTAGAGAATATATATATTAAGTTTATGTATCACAGCATCATACACAGATTGTTTATTTATTATTAAACAATAATATTGAGTCACTACTACTTGATAGTGATGAACAATAACAGTATACAGATTTTAACCATAGTACCTCACAACATTTTGGTCATTTCTGCATTGAAAAAAGTTGTTAGCCAATGGGGAAAGACAAAACTTTATTCAAGATGTTCTTTGATAATAAACCTGGTTAAACTTAATTTTGATGGTGCCCTTTAGACATTCTGTTGACTATAAATAATGTTGCACCTACATGTCAACGAACTCTCATTAGAGTATTAGTTAACTATTAGTAGACTGGTAGGGGTAGGGTTAGGGTTAGTAGAATACGGAGTTAGATTTAGTGGACTACGTTGACATGTACAGTACTTGAAATGTTCATTATAGTCAGTAGAACGTCTGTTGGGGACCATCAAAATAAAGTGTTAGCAGAAATGAAGCTGACCGTCTACTAATACTTAACTAATACTCTAATGAGAGTTAGTTGACAAGTAGGGGCAATGTTAATCATAGTCAACGCACAGAATGTCTAAAGGGGACCATTCAAACAAAGTGTTACCCAAAGTCTTTTATCTTGCTTTTAAGGTTTTTTAAATATATTAACAGAAAATAAGACAAAAGTACTGATACTAAAAATACTCGTATAAAAAATATAATATTAGAGAGAGAGAGATTATGAATGCCATTTCTTATTTCTTATTGTTAGTGTAAAAGGACCCAAATTTGGCAAAGAAAGTTGATATCAGTGCTGAGGGACGTGTCTTTCTATGTTCTTCCAGAATGCAAATAAATTTGATGCAGATGTGGTTCTGAATCAGCTACGTTACTCTGGAATGCTGGAGACAGTGAAGATCCGTAGAGCAGGCTTTCCTGTACGGAGAACCTTCCAGGACTTCCTCAGCAGGTGAGAAGCCGTCAAAAAAACACAGACAGTCCATCAAAATACAGTTTGAAGCACAAAATCTGTTCCAGATGCCCATATTTGATCTCTGACAGTTTTTGTTTTTGTCAAGTTAGTTAAAGTCCTTGAAACCATAATGAGCAATACCAGGGAAGTTTTTCTGAATCTGTGAACGTTTGATCAGGACATTGTTCTCTTACAGTAAATTGAGTGAGGTGGAATGTTTTGAAGTTGTGCCCACTTCCTGTGCAGATACACAATGATCCTGAGGGACAAAAACCACACGGCGGACGAAAGGAAGAAATGTGCAGATCTGCTTACGAAGTATGACGTCACAAAGAAAGAGTGGCAGCTGGGAAAGACTAAGGTGAGGTTGCATGATCAACACATGTTCACACATATAGTTTAAAGTATCAGTATAAATAATCTGTGATAGAACTAGAAGAGTGCAAATACTTTGCATAAGAGCTCTTTCATTCTTAGTTTGAAGTACTTAACCCTTTATGTAGTCTGTGGTTTGATCCCTGACATTAATACTTTGTAGTGTTAAGTGAGTCATATGTTTGAATTTAAATCTAAAATGCAAAAAAAAAAAAAGACTTAGATATTTTTTATAAGTTTTTCTCATGTTTAACCCTAGACTAATGTATTCCTGTTTTTTTGTTGTTGTACTTATTTGCTTATTCACAGTTAATAACAACATTGTTTGAATGATCACTGTTATCATGACATTTATTGTCACAAGACTGTTATTAAACTGTAATTATAGTCTCAGTTATAGCCCTAGGGAGAGTAGCAATAATGCAGAATTTTCTACATTTGTAGACCGTATATATCTTATCTTGATGAACATCCAGGTCTTTAGAAATGCTTTGTAGCCTGATCTAGCATTGTGTATCTCTGGCATGGTCATGTGAAAGCTTTTAGGATCCAATTGTTGTTGATAGTGGTCAGAAACCAGGTTTGTCAGAAACACAGATTTGTCCTGTGCATTTAAAAACAAAAAACAAATTCAACCTCTGTTTGACCCACACTACCAATCTAATCTCATTAAAGGGATAGTTCACCCAAAAAATGAATTTCTGTCATCATTTTCCCCCCTTAAGTTGTTCCAAATCTACACGATTTACTTTCTTCTGCTGAGCATGAAAGAAGATATTTGGAAGAATATGGGTAACCAAATAGTTGATGGGGCCCATTGATTTCCATAGTCCCATAGTATGGAAAAACCCCACAATGGAATCAATGTGGCCCATCAACTATTTGGTTAATAACATTTTTCAAAATATCTTCTTTTGAGTTCAGCAGAAGACAGAAATTTATAGAGGACTGGAACAACTTGAGGTTGAACTTTTTGGGTGAACTATAGCTTTAACTGGCTAAAAAGTACAGCTGCTTGTTATATTAATTCATTCAGATTGTATTTGTCTGCAATTGTGACCACATTTAATGAGTAATTCAAGCAGAAATCCAGATATCCACAAAGGTAAATTCTTACCACTATGGTACTCTGAGGGACTTTATGTAGTGTGATAATACCGCAATATTAACATCATGGAAGTGTCAAAAGATGAATTGTGCCATTTCCGTGGTAATGTTTTGCAACACTCATAGGGGATTTTTTCAGTCTGGTGGTTTTTTTCCTCTCTTCTCTCTTCATTCTTTCCTCTTTCTTCCTCATACTTCCTCTGCTCTCACCCCCCTCAAAAATTCCCACTCCACATCTTGGTAAGGAGTTTTGTGCTCCCTCACTTTACTGAAATGACTCATCTCGATCTAGTCGGCCTGAAACAAGAGCGCAGCACTTTAAGGGCGTTTGGCAACAGGAGCACAGCGGCTCTGAAAAGAACACTTTCAGTTCTCTGTTCAACAGTGTCTATTCATTCTTATCTTGTAATCAGTCAATTATTCTCTCTCCTTGGTCATTCTCTGCCACACATTAAGCATGGTGGTTCAGTTGGGCTGTTTTTACAGTAAGAGGAGCTCTGAGGTTTCTGAGGAACAGGAAGGCACTGTAAATAAAAGACATTCTTGTGCCCTTTGATTCAGACCACTTTTCTTTAAATTAATTGAATCCAGCATGCTCTCTGTTATTTCCTTTGGGGTCTTGTGGTTTCTGGCTTTCCTGAGAGCTAGTTTGGGTATCTCTTTATCAGGGGTCACATTGTTAGCTTGATGGTGCCTTAATGTGGCGTTGCCGTGATTACTTGTGTTTGATTTGAAGAAGAAAAATTCTCATAAATCAAATAACTTGATTTAATAAGATTGTGATGACCCATTAGTGCTTCTTGCAGTCATGAGTGGGTCATTATGAAGTAAAGCCAATTCCAACTAAACAAATAGATGACTTTAGTACACAGGCTGTACTACGTAGGGACCATTATTGCAGAACAAACATCAGAACATTAGGATCACTATGCAAAGTGCATAATTTTATATTATCATGCTTATGAGGTGGATAAACGAATGAATAAATATAAAAGTGTATATATGTATATATATATATATATATATATATATATATATATATATATATATATATATATATATATATATATATATATATATATATATATATATATATATATATATATATACTGCCCTACAAAACAAAAGGCAGTAACTGCATTTTTGGTCAAAAATGAGTTATTATCATTTTCGTGACATTCAAGGCATCCTTTGTTATGTGACAAAACATGTTATCTCAAATGTGTGTCGTTTTGGAGAAAAATGGTAGTCGTTTGTACAGTAACTGCAAAAAGCCCTAGTGAAACAAAGCATAAATACAGTAACATCCATTACTGTATTCTTGTTATGTTTTACCTAACAAAATATAACCGTGTTGCTGCGCTGTGTAGTTACTGTTTCCATGGTGAACACACACAGCTGATTTCGCGGCATCCTCACGGGACGATTTTTAACATTTGCGATTTTACCTTTCTTAATTTTAAAGTATTCTATACAGTGATTAAGTCTATGTCAATCAGCGCTGCATTATAATATACTTTATTATTATGAAAATACCGGGACGGCTTGAAGAACTCAAATACACCTCTTGGCAGTCGTGTTTACTGTCGTCATGTTTTATCAAAGTGTTTCTATCTTTAGCAGCCCACAGCGCTAGCTTCACATTAGGGATTTCCTCAAAGCGATTACTTTTCTGAGGCGTATGTGCCGTTTCTGCTCGAGGGCGCCCTCTGAATTCCAGTATGAATGAAACTTTTCGGTAACAAATAAGAAAAATAATACTTCTCTCTAAATAAATTTATAGGACAATCTTTGTTTTTCTTCAGTTTACAGGAGGGTTTTCTCCAGACAGTGGATGCACAAGAGGCTCATATTACATATTAATGACATAGACTTTAAGAAATTAATATCACGGATTAAAAAAACACAGATTTTTATAATATATATATTTTTATATATATAATTTATATTTTACAATAACTCCTTAGACCTTTCTAATGATTTTTAGTCATAGACTGTCTGCATAATAACAGGTAACCCAGCAGTTTTTTTGTTGTAAAATAATAATAATTATTATTATTATTAATTATATTGTTATATATTTATTCTGTAATAATGAAAATGTAATTGTAATAGTAATTTCTTATTTTGTTAAATATTTTTAGCAATAATAATAATCCTAATTATTATTAGTCATGTTAATATATAAACACAAAATGTTATTTACACACACTTTTCATTTATATATATATATATTTTTTTAATTTGCATTTTAAATCGCAATTTTAACCAGAATAATCACAATTAGATATTTTCCCTTGCTTGATACAGCTTAGCAATGAGACACTTTAAGCAGCCGTTTCAGCACCAGAACAGCTTCGGCGGAAAATATTGACCTAAAATGGTCAAATTAGTTTGGGTTTGGTATATCCATATTCAGGAAAGCAAATAGTTCCAATTATTTCAAATACAGTGTAGCTAACACACCCAGAGCCCAAGTTGTGCCAAAATAGTTTTTGGAGAATCTGTAGTTACTGCCTTTTCCTTGGTATGGTTCCACGTTTTTGGTAAGTAATACAAAGCAAGAATACAGTAACTGCAAAATAGGGTAAAATATCAAATTAAATATGAGGATTGATATGTACAAAGAATAAGCTAATATAAAGTAACAAAACAGCCACATGTCCAATTATCTACCTACAACTACTTAGGCTGGATGACATGATAACTTTAAAGTCATTTTTCTCAGTTCTGCACTCTGCGTAGTTACTGCCTTTTTGCTGTAGGGCAGTATATATATATATATATATATATATATATATATATATATATATATATATATATATATATATATATATATATATATATATATATATATATATATATATATATATATATATATATATATATATATATATACACACACCATATTGCCAAAAGTTTTGGGACGCCTGCCTTTACATGCACATGAACTTTAATGACATCCCATTCTTAATCCGTAGGATTTAATATGAAGTTGACCCACCCTTTGCAACTATAACAGTTTCAACTCTTCTGGGAAAACTTCCCACAAGGTTAAGGAGTGTGTTTATGGGAATTTTTGACCATTCTTATAGAAGCGCATTTGTGAGGTCTGGCACTGATGTTGGACAAGAAGACCTGACTCACAGTCACCACTCTAATTCATCCCAAAGGTGTTCTATCGGGTTAAGGTCAGGACTCTGTGCAGGCATGTTGGAACAGGAAGGGGCCATCCCTAAACTGTTCCCACAAAGTTGGGAGCATGAAATTGTCCCAAATGTCTTGGTATACTGAAGCATTAAGAATTCCTTTCACTGGAACTAAGGGGCATAATTATTTTCCACATTGATAATCACCAAATCAGCATATTAGAATGATTTCTGAAGGATCATTTGACACTGAAGACTGGAGTAATGATGCTGAAAATTCAGCTTTGCCATCACAGGAATAAATTGCATATTAAAGTATATTGAAATAGAAAACAGCTTTTACTGTATTTTTGATCAAGTAAATGCAGCCTTTAGACTTTTTCAAAAACATCTTACCAAGCCCAAACATTTGAATGGTAGTGTATATTGTCATGTTATGTTATGTTTAAATGTGTTTCCCCTGTGACCTAGTTTTCCCGCGTGTTTGATTTAGTCATTACTTTCACCTGTTGCCCGTCAATTAGCTCATTAGTTCCTTTTGTTAGCTCAGTGTATTTATACCCTGTGTTCTCCCTCATTCTCAGCCCGTTCTCGTTTGATGTCTCCCTATTCTCCTGAGTTTTGTCATTTAAAAGGCTGTTATCTTTATGCTCCTTCGTTTTCATGCTGTGTACACACAAAAAACGGACAATATTCAGATGAAAGGCATTTTGCATTACACGGAACATAACTTCTGAGATGGTTTTCAAGGCATAAGTATGTCTATGATTCAGTGATATGGCATAGGCATACATATAAATATAGTAGTTCAATTGATGGTAAAACAAATGTGCCATATCATTTAAATTTCATAGAAATTTAAAACCATTTCAGATGGAATGTGCCTTTGCAATGCACAATACCTCTGAATTCATCACGGCCTCAATAGACGATTGAATGTAATGTATTTCTTTTTTTCCCTAGAATGTTAGTTTCTGTCTCCCACACACACATGCATAAAGACACTGAAACAAATGAATTCAGAAACACACACTGGACACGCAGACTCGCTCCCTGCTGAATGGAGTCATGCTTTACAAATTGTTTAGCTGTAAAATAGCCTCATTGTTCTGTGGTGGGGTCAGGGCTGGACGGCTCCAATTTGTTCTCAGCACGTCAGAGCTCCAATGTACTCAAGGTCAGCTACTCTAACCTACAACTTTCACTGCTCCACCAGACTCCACGATCATACTTGTTAAATAGCTCGTTTCCCTAATGGACCCACGGAAAGCTGGCATCCTCATGACAAAAGCTTGGCTGATGGACCACTCCATGCACAGATCTTATCCCAAAATGCAATTTACCCAACACAGTCCTCCACAGAAACAATACATGTATTTGTCCCCCACCATCACCAATTGTTTATGTTTAACCCTTTCTGAAAGACAAGCATTACATCCGAAATCGAATACTACCCTACTATATAGTATGTGAATCGTCAAAAGAGTAGCACGTCCAAATTCATAGAATTCGAAGAATAGTAGGCGAAAAATACCCAGATGGATCTGCTGCGAATTAATTGGATGTAAAAAGCGATTGGTTAACATTATCCAATTGGCCACACTACATAACACTCCACACTACATGACATTAGCAGGGAAGCAGAGCAAGTTACTATACGTCCTGTCCCATGGCCTCATGGGATATTAAAATGTCCATCGAATGCACACTTCAGAATCTCAGCGAAAGTAGTAGGTTATCCGGATATTTTTCACCTACTGTTTTTTGAATACTGTGAATTCAGACATGCTCTTTTGACGTGCTGCTTTTTGCATACTATATACACCGATCAGGCATGTTGGCCCCCCTTTTGCTGCCAAAACAGCCCTGACTCGTCGAGGCATGGACTCCTCTAGACCCCTGAACGTGTGCTGTGGTATCTGGCCCCAAGATGTTGGCAGCAGATCCTTTAAGTCTTGTAAGTTGCAAGGTGGGGCCTCCATGGATCGGACTTGTTTGTTCAGATCAGCACATCCCACTGATTGGATTGAGATCTGGGGAATTTGGAGGCCAAGTCAAAACCTCAAACTCGTTGTTGTGATCCTCAAACCATTCCTGAGCCATTTTTGCTTTGTGGCAGGGAGCATTATCCTATTAAAGAGGCCACAGCCACCAGGGAATACTGTTTCCATGAAAGGATGTACATGGTCTGCATCAATGCTTAGGTAGGTGGTACATGTCAAAGTAACATCCACATGGATGGTATGACCCATGGTTTACCAGCAGAACATCACACTGCCACCGCCAGCTTGCCTTTTTCCCATAGTGCATCCTGGTGCCATGTGTTCCCCAGGTAATCGCACACACACCCGGCCATCCACGTGCTGTAAAAGAAAAAGTGATTCATCAGACAAGGCCACCATCTTCCATTGCTCTGTGGTCCAGTTCAGCATTAACTTCTCGAGCAATTTGAGCCACTGTAGCTCGACCACACATGACACCCTTCGCTCCCCACGTGCATCAATGAGCTTTGGCCGCCCATTACCCTGTTGCCGGTTCACCACTGTTCCTTCCTTGGACCACTTTTGATAGATACTGACAACTGCAGACAGGGAACACCCCACAAGAGCTGCAGTTTTGGAGATGCTCTGACCCAGTAGTCTAGCCATCACATTTTGGCCTTTGTCAAACTCGCTTAACCCAGTAGTCCAGCCATCACATTTTGGCCCTCAAACTCGCATAAATCCTTACTGTTGTCCATCTTTCCTGCTTCTAACACATCAACTTTGAAGACAAAATGTTCACTTGCTGCTTTTGAAGCCCTTTATTAACCCCCTGCAGTCGTAGGGATTACTTTTTTGGGCTTTTAATATAACTGATTGTGTTTGGCTGAAAGAATAAAGTCATAAACACCTATAGGATGGCTTGAGGGTGAGTAAATTATGGGATAGGTTTCATTCTTGGGTGAACTAACCCTTTAAGGTTGGGAATAGTTGACTTTGTGTCCTTTTTGTCTCATCAGTCAGGAATTCACAGAAAAACCACAGTCCCAATCCGGACTCTGGACCAATGTCTTTGTAGGGCAACATGGAGTATTATTAGCAGCAGGCAGACGACGATTAGACATTAGGCAGTGCTGTATGGAGGTTGTTTGATCAGTGTTTACCCATATGTTCCACACATGCTTTTCATGTAGCTATATAAATAGTATCTTGTAAAAAAACTGTTTAATGTATTCCAGCAAGTCTTGGTGACAGATCAAGTTGGCAGTCAAAGCTCCAGACAATGACCTATGACTGTGTCCACCATTGCTGTACGTGTTTGGCGGTCCGCTATGGTTGTTATCATGGCTTGAGGTCTGTTATGTTTTATGATTTCATTCAGGAGTGTGTGATTGTGATCAGTAGAGAATGCGTGTTCACTACAGGTCCTCTCGAGCAGTGGTGCTGGCTTTTGTTCGTGGTGTTTTTGTGAGTGTCAGATTTGAGGTGGAGGTAAGGGAAGGGGTGTAAGATCAAGAAAGGGGTCTGGGATTGTGTTCCCTTGCTCGAAACAAAACAACTTGTGTGTAATTATATCCATACTGATTGTGTGTTGCGGAAGTGTGATCCCTGGAATAGGGGCTCAGGTTTTTTTTTGCGTGGGATGGGGGAAGGATGTGGACGAGGAAACTTCCTCATGTGTGTGCGTCTGCAGCTGTGCGTCGTGATTACAGGAACATCTGGGTCATCGGTTCCAGGAAATCTCACAATGGGCTTAAAAGATCTGTGGGAGGCCAGACGTGACACTGTGTGTATATGTTAATTGAAAGGACCTGATTCTGGTAACAGTAATGGCACCATATACAGACTAGTATTAGCATATGATGTGCGTTTGAAAAGGGAGTGTCTAACCTCCCTTTTTAACGAGAGGTTAGACACTTACTCCCAAGAGCCCAAGAGTTGTCATATTCATAAATGGCAAAGAACAGCGACTAACACTGTAGGTCATATCATAACATATGGAAGATAAAGTATGTCCTGTTTGTTTTCATAATACTTAAATTAAGTTATTCATCAAATAATGTACATATGCTGACAGTACACAAATTTAGCAGCAGTATTTGGTTTAAGCAAAATAATCTTTTTGTAAAGTTATCTATCAAGTGTTTTTTGTATGTGGAATTTTTGGCTCAAAGTATGTTTTGTGCTATATTTCTTTAAAAATGTATTCAGTATTAATAGCTAGAATTAGCATTGCTTTTCTTCATGTACTTTAAGTACTGATACCACAATGGTGTTACATGCTGCTCTGCCATCTATCGACATGGATCAGCATGATTGTCTCTGAGTTTTATGTAAATTACACTGATACTACAATTTTCTACTACTAATTTTCGTCAAAAACAAACGGTGCTACTAGCGTATCGACAGAGCTGGCAGCCAGTGAGTGCAAGGATTAAAATTAATTAATAAATTAACATGCTGTTTATTCTTAAATCAGTTTTTGCCGGTTTTGAAAGCTGTTAGAATGTTCAGGGATTTTATTTTGGTTTACTGTACATTCATACTGTACATACTGTACATGGTTTACTGTACGTTATCCGTAGAAGAAAAAAAAAGATAACCTGTTAAACATGAAAGTATTATGCAATTGTGCAAGAATTCTTTATAACGTAACGTTGAGTCAAACAACTTTGGCCATGTCATTTAAACACAGTGAAATACATTGAGGGGCACAGCCTGCACCATACATAATTAAAACACTTTTGGTTGCACTTTATTTTACAGGACTTGCACTTACGTGTACTAAACGTGTAGTTAACTAAAAAGGAGTGGGTAATATAAGGTAACTGCACGGGTTAAGGTTAGGTTTAGGGGTAGGTTCAGGGTTATTACCTAGTTATTACCCAGTTATTGTAAATACTATATTAAGTACATAGTATGTACATGGGGAACAGGGCTGTAAAATAAAGTGCTACCACACTTTTTATAGAAGTACAGTCGTCTTCTCGTGTAAGCGATGCCATTCAAATGACTCTTTACTTAAACACAATTTATTTCAAATTAGCATTAAAGTACTGAATGCAGCTTTAATGTCAAGTCAAGTCACCTTTTTTTCACAATACAGATAGTTTCAAAGCAGCTCAACAACAATAAACAGGAAAATGACAATGGTCAATGATACAAACATCATCAACTATGGGACCAGTTCAAATTGTGCTGTAAAGCAGCTCTAAAAATACAATGATGTTGTTATTCAGCTCAAGTCAGTTCAGTGTTGATTCATTTCAGTTCAATAACAGTGTTTTTTAAAATTCATCAATTTTTCTATAAAACAGCTCTACAGAACACATTCAGCTCAATTCGTCTCATCATTCAGCTCAATTCAGTTAAAATTGTGTCCCTATCCAGCAGTGTCAGTGCAGTCAAATAAATGGTATTACTGAATTTTAAAAAGATAGTTTACCAAAAATGAAAATTCTGTTATTATTTACTCCCCCTCATGTCATTCCAAACCCATAGGGCCTTCGTTCATCTCGGAACACAAATGAAGATATTTTTGAAGAAATCCGAGAGCTCTCTGACCCCTCCATAGACAGCTATTTAATTAACTCCTTAAAAGCCCATACGACTCCAGTGGTTCAACCTTAATTTTATGAAGTGAATATATATATAAGAGAATACTTATATAAACAACAACTTCACTTAACAATTTCGGTCTAGCCTGTTCCAGTCTCCTACGCAGTTTCTGTTGTAAATAGTGCAGCGCTCTCGAGATCTACGACAGCCGATGCTGTTCACGTGAGCACCCGACGCATGCGCGGGTGCAACATAAACGCTGTAGGAGAATGGCACAGGCCAGAACGAAATTGTCGAATAAAATCATTATTTTTGTTTTTGCACACAAAAGTATTCTTGTCACTTCATAAAATGTACGGTTGAACCACTGGAGTCACATGGACTATTTTAACAATGTGTTTACTACCTTTCTGAGCCCTGAAAGAGTTAATTAAATAGCTGTCTATGGAGGGGTCAGAAAGCTCTCGGATTTCATCAAAAATATCTTCATTTGTGTTCTGAAGAAGTCTTACGGGTTTGGAATGACATGAGGTGGAGTAATTAATGACAGAATTTAAATTTTAGGGTGAACTAACCCTTTAAGTGTCTTCTAAACCACAACTAAGTGAGCCAAAGGGGACAGTGCCAAGGAACCCAAACTCTGTCAGATGACAGAAATTGAGAAAGAAACAAACCTTTGGAGAGACCAGGCTCAGACTTTATCCAGTCTATTACTCTTTGGTATAACACTGAAGCTTAATCTTTTACATAATTTATAGATATATTGATAAATCTTCACCTTTCCTTCAACTGTGTTCCTGAGGTTTCTCTTCTATGAGTCAGCGTCAGTGAGTAAAGGGTTAAGCCTTCATGTTTCTTGTCTTTTAGAGAGAGAGAGAGTGAGGGTGTGGCCTGCTCTTTGGCCAAGAGCCACTCTTTCCCCTCCTCTCTTTCTCTCTCTCTCTCTTTCTTTCTCTCTCTCTCTCTCTCTCTCTCTCTCTGTGTCCATGCACGTCAGTCTGTCTGGAATAGCCCGAGCAGCAGCAGTAACAGGAAATCAGAGCGCTGTGGTTTCAGCACAATGGCAGAGCTCCACAGCTCAGCTCCCTGTAGCCTATAGCCTGCTGAGCACACTTGGAGACGTGCTCTCACCGTCTGGGGAGAGTTAACCATCAGTTTACCTAAACCTACCCTCTTCCCTCTCCCTCTCCTTGTCTTTCTTCTTTGGTGCCTTGCAGGTGTTCCTGAAGGAAGCTCTGGAGCAGAGGCTGGAGAAGGAAAGAGAGGAGGTGCGCACAGCGGCTGGTATGGTGATCCGGGCCCACATACTAAGTTATGTGGCAAGGTTAGTGCAGCTTTGTGTGTGTTTATGTATAAACACGCTTTGTTAAATGAGGTCGGGTGAGTTAGCAAAGACTGTCATTGTGACTTCAGTTACTTTTTATTGAGTTGAGTGGATGGATTGCCATAATCCAATATGTGAATGAGTTGAAAGTTGCATCGTGAAATGATTTACCAGAGCTGTGTGAATCACTGTATTGAAAGCAAACCCTAGCGGATTAGATTCATTATGAAAGTGCAGGGAAACAAACAAGGGCTATACCAAGAAAAGTCATGAAGAGTATATTTTCACTGCAAATACTGAACAAAAAGGACTACACACAAGTAAATCAATTAACATGCTGTTTATTCATAAATCAGTTTTTGCCAGTTTCGAGAGATGTTAGTATGATCAGGGATTTTATTTTGGTTTACTGTAAATGCTTACTGTACATGGTTTACTGTACATTATCAATTGAAAAAATAGATAACCTGTTAAACATGAAAGTATTATGCAATCATAAAATACGTTTCTCCTTATATAGAACTTTTTTGGCATAGAGGGTTCTATAAAATTGAGTCAAGATTGATTCTTTTTTAAAGAGTATAAATCAAAAACTATAAATCAAACATGATAGACGTCAAAATATGAACGGCTGCTTTGTGTAAAGGGTCTGCTGAGATGCTATTTTGGTTCCTGTCAATTAGTGTTCATATGCACCTCTGTACTGATTTTATTTATGGGGTTGATGAAGTCTCTATTTTGCCTTATTTTTTTCTATAAAGTCCAACACACATTGAGACTCTCAGTCCAGCATTTATGATTTAGGTGGCCTAAATCTAAATGTATGAGAACTGTGGCACAGCTGCTTACACAGATCAAACACAGATCTTTTATTATGACTGACAACTAAATATAGCAAGAGTGTTTTATATTAATGACCGTCTTTTATATTTGTGATTGAATCTTTGAATTGTGTGGCTAATTGCTTATTTTAATGAGTTAATGACAGAGTTGTTTATTAGATTGAGTAATTGCTATAATATACTCATAATTATTATAATATCCCTGTAAACTGATCATTAATGAAAAGCCTTGAAAGCTCGCTCTCTAATGTGTGATTCTTCTTCTCACAGAAAACACTATAAAAAAGTCCGTACCAGCACCGTCACAATCCAAAAGAACTATCGCGCTCACTTCTGGAGACAAGCCTTCCTGCGTTTCCGCTCCGCTGCCGTGGTCCTCCAGAAACACCTCCGTGGACAGATCGCTCGGCAACTCTACCACCAGCTCCTGGAGGAAAAACAGAGGAGAGAAGAGGAGGAGAGAATAAGAAGAGAGGAAGAAGAGAGGAGACATCAAGAGGAGCTGAGGAGACTTGAGGAAGAGAGACAGAGACAAGAGGAAGAAAGGAAGAAAGAGGAGGAGGAGAGGCAGAAGCTTCTAGAGGAACAGAGAAGGAAAGAGGAGGAAGCTTTGCGGATACAGCAGGAAGAGGAAGAGTTGATCAGGAGGCAGGAAGAGCTCAAGAGCAAACGGATACCGGAGGACAGAGAGGCAGGGCACAGCAGGTAAAACACAATCTGGGCAAATGTTTGACTTTCAATTTAGGTCAACCAAAATCTGTGTTGGCTGCTGGACTGTGCTCTTAATCTACTCGGTCTGAAAGGATTCTCTTCTGTTTTTTTCCCCTCATATTAGGAGCTTAGTGGGGAAAAATCATCACAACCACAAGGTATTATTTCTATTGGATTTGATATTCCTATGAGAGAGATTTCAAGAGGACATATCTCTTGTACTGTCCTAATTCTCTGCCTTCACTTACAGAAAGTATTTGGCATTGACATGGTAATGTGCTATATGGGTCAAAAAGGCCTTGTGAAAACCTTAAGTAGGTTGTAACCATAGTCATTTGGTGACTAAAAATTTGATATAGCGAGGATCCCTGCAGTCCCTCATGACTGTGCGTTGCTGTCAGTAAGCCTCTCAAAATATCAGATAATGTGAACATTTTAGGACAGTGCGAAGTTGGTTCAGGCTATAAAACGTCATGTGGTGCAACTCCCAATTCATGGATTAAATCAATTATTCATCAAAAACACTTTTTACCTTGAAAAATATATATTTTAAAACTTTTTAACAAAGATGTCTACACCATGTATGTAATGTAAGGAAAAAAAAAACGTTATTATTATATTGACCCATATACCAGAATAATTACCATATTCACATACCATAATGTTTACATAATACCAAATACAGTTTGTCTGGGTATCAACAGCTCAATTTAAGATTGAACATTGGTCTGGGGAGTCTGCTCTGTATTTTCTACTGCACAAGAGGCATGATAAATAAGCATTATTCGAATGACTCTGTATGAAATTGGATAGTCCTTCAACCAATCAGACCATAAGAGGCGTGATCACTGGGCAATGACCCATCGCTTCTCTATCCGTCATCGTGTTAATGTACAGGTTTCCAGACTGAGTTGCAGGGCGAAATCAAATTGCTGGCAGATCTTGCTGGGTTTACCCAGTCTAAAATAGAGTACCATGGAATAAAATGCTGTTTTGAAAGAATGAACTGTATATTATAGATGTGTTTCATCACTGTCCCTCCACCCTATTCCAGAAGGACGTGTCCCACGGCCTGTGCCAGTATTCATCTGAAGAGGAGAGTCGTCAGATGGAGGAGATCCTGCGGTTGGAGCGAGAGATCGAGCGGCTGCAGAGACAGAGAGACGAAGGAGTTTCCTTGCTAAACGACGGCTCCAGAGACGAGCTGCGGCAGAAGAGGGACGACGAGATCTACCGCCTGGAGAAAGAGGCTTCACGCGTGGCTACGGAGTTCCTGGAGATGCTGGACTTCGGAGGCTTAGAGCAGTCACTCTCCAGCGAGGAGAACCTTCACGACCCCTCTGAGACAACTGCTCCTCTGGCCGAGGAGGAGGTGGACGAAGGTTTCCCCGCGGAAGACGAGTGTATCCCCCTCCGTGACTTCCCTCCCCCAGCTGCCATGCCTCAGGACAAAGAGATTCTCTCCAGTCTTCCGCCTCCACCGCCCGCCTTTGCTGAAGGTCTTATGGCCACTTCCTCACCTGCACGTATGGAGCGGCCAAAATCCAATTCCTCCATTAATCGAAACAGACTCTCAGACATTCCCCCACCTCCACTTTCAGCTCCACCCCCTCCTCCACCTTCAGCTCCACCCCCTCCTCCACCTATACCAGCACCAACCAAAGAAGACTGTGGAGTGGTATATAAAAACTCCAGGAAGTTGCTAACAGAGATTGTGCTGCCGGTGGAGGAAACCAGCTTCAGTATTCTGCCCGACACAGAGTCAGACTATGACCAAGAGGAGTTTGAGGAGGCGTTGGGGAGTTGTGGGGACGCAGGAAGTACGAATGATGGACACCTCACTGATGAGGAAGTGCTACGCAGATCTTCCTGTACCTACAACAGCACAGACTCCTTTAGGGGAAGCTCTGACTCAGTGAGTTCAGTCTTTTCACACCTCGACAGGAAACGGGGATTCACACAGGATTTTAAAGGGATAGCCCACCCAGAAATGAAAATTCGGTCATAATTGAATCACCCTCATGTCATTCCAAATCTGTATGAATTGCTTTTATTTTGTGGAACATTAAAAAAAATATTTTGAAGAATATTGGTAACTAAACAGTTTTGGTTCCCTTTGACTTCCATTGTGTGGACAAAAAATACCATGGAAGTCAATGGGAACCAAAACTGCTCGGTTACCGACATTCTTCCAAACCTCTTCTTTTATGTTCCACAGAAGAAAGTAAGTCATACAGGTTTGGAATTGCGTGATGGTGATTTAAATGATTGGGTTAGGCTGAGTTAGAATTAGGCTGATTGAGGATCATGAACACATCTGATGTGTTTCATAGGGGCTGTTCATGGTTAACATAAAAAAAAAAACTTAAAAAAAAAACTTCATTGTAAACATTTTATATCACAAAATGACCATTGTTCTCACAATGAATGGAGACCCTTAAACAACGTCAGCTTTGGTTGAAATTCGGCTGAAAAAATGCTGTGACATTACCGGATAGTATATTGCTACTTGTATATTTTATAACTTATAACTATGAATTTCATTCATATTATGGTTTAATTACGTATATTTCAAGTTATATAATTTTAATTTACCAATTATCCTTAAAATGTACCGATAACCACCATAATAACAGAACAAGTGGTCAAACAAAAAACACAAGATAAATCAGAAATCAGTGGCCTGTCCATAAAACATGGCCAATGCTCATGTATATAGGGTGTCAAACCAGGGTTGCCAGGTTTTCACAACAAAACCTGCCGAATTGCTACTCAAAACTAGCCCAAAACAATCATGTTTCGGGGGGTTTCCCTAGTAAACATTGAGATCGGGGGGTAAAATATGTTTTTTTTAGCTTCAACTGCAAAAATTTACATTTCCGGGGCTAAATATCACATTATTGGGGTCGCTTCAATCCGGATATGAAAAACAGCCCGTGGCAACAGTGTTAAAATAGCCCAATTTCGCTGTAAAACCACAGACTTGGCTGCACTGGGTCAAACACACAGACGAAACACCATCAGGGTAAAACACATTACACTAAGGCAATAAAAACAAACCTTGACTAAATAACAAAAAATGTACTTGAGGGTGTTTGGTTTCATTTCCTGTTATTTAGTTACCAATTACAAAAAAAAGAAGAAACAAAACTATTTTTTACAAAATGTAATCATACGTGATGTCACACAGGGACTTCTGAGAATTTCCTTTACTTTTTCTCATCGTAATTTATGTGGTAATTTAAAGTTTTTACTTGCCAAAACCATACATTTGAAGGCATTTTACTGTAAAATTACATATAATGTATAATGTTAAACCGTAAAACTTTTCACCGTATGGTAAGTTCACTTAGTTAACTAATTAACAAGTTCACTTGAAATCTGTGTGTCTACTTTGTTACAAAGTCACTGCTTGGGTTGCCATAGAGGTGGTGCTTTAAAGGGCAAAATCTCAGCATGTTTACGGTTTCATCTCATTGGCAGTACATCACAACACTTTCTCTAACACAGAGAATTCACATCTATTAATTCATCCGCTTTAAAGCACTGCTGCTAAAAAATATCCATCTTAAACAGAATGGACAACTAGCTGACCTACATACTCATCTGTTGTTTGTTGTAGTGTTTCTACTCAGGTGGTGTTTTACTATCTGTACTTCCATCAGTAGTCACTAAACATTTGCATTAAGTTTGCTAATCTTTGCGGCATCTCTAGCGGTCACTGTCACTCACGTCGCCTGTCATTTCAAACGAACGACTTCAAGGTGTATTTTCGCTGCAAAGTGTGAACCCATTGTAAGGCATTTGGCATGAAAGGAATATGCATTTCGTCATGTTTATACAGTTCAGTGTCAGGGCAGTGAGATCCAGTATTGCTTGGAGCAAAACAGAAACACTCAGCACGTTGGCCTAATTTTTTTTTAGCCCTTTAAACTTGCTATAATGCCATAATGAATGCATCCGCATCCGCACTTGCAATATGCTTTATTTTTTTATTTTTTGTAGCTGTACTAGAGCAGGGTAAGGAGTATCAGGTGCATATGATTTGATATATATTAAGTCTTTTTCCTTTAGGGTATATCCAGAATGTGCAGCTATTAGACAGTCCCTGTCATACCTGCTCCAAACACAGTCCTGCAACAGTTTGATTGTTGACTCCCGGAGAATATTTGAACGCAGAAACCTGATTCGGGTTATGTTTGGGTGTAATATGAAACTTGACATGACAGATAACAATGGGAGCACATTTACTGATGTAATGCTCTTTTTGTTTGTATTAACTAGAAGGATTAGACTGAAATGCAGATGTCCTACCGCAGCAAACACAAAAAAGTGCTCGGTTACAGAGTAAAGAAGAGCCATTTCTTGCCATTTCCCAGAATTTTGAATGTATAGAAATTGCTTGTATTTGGAATCACACTGTTTTGTAACATTATAAATGCCTTTACCGTCACCTTTATTAAATGAATGCATCCTTGCTGAATAAAAGTATTATTATTTAAAAAACCTGAACTTTTGAACTGTGGTATGGTACATTTGAAAGCTCTTTATTGACATTTCACACTCTTTTTTTCTCTTCTTTCAGTTCATGGACAGCAATGATGAGAACGATGGATATGTGGACACCGATGAGGAGGTGTCAAATGGTAGAGTGCATCTGCTAAATGGAAGTGGACCTCCTTATTTCCACAGCTACCTGTACATGAAAAGTGAGTGTTTCTAACCATTTACTTTCTCATTGTTTAGTTTAGTCTATACCATTGAATAATATTGCTCTAACTGAACATTTTTAATAGATAGACTGAAGTGAAAGATTATTTCATTGTTCTGTTACTTATTTTTCCTCTTAAGGTGGGCTGATGATCCCGTGGCGCAGGCGCTGGTGTGTTTTGAAAGACGAGACCTTCATGTGGTTCAGGGCAAAGCAGGACTCTGTCAAGTCAGGGTGGCTGTACAAGAAAGGTGGAGGGATGTCCACTCTATCCCGCAGGAACTGGAAGATGCGCTGGTTCGTCCTTCGAGACTCTAAACTCATGTATTTTGAGAACGACAGTGAGGAGAAACTGAAGGGAACTATTGACATCAGAGCTGCCAAGTAAGAACTCATTACTTAGTGTAAATGACGATACATGTAAGCCTAGTGTTTACAAGCAAAATACCATCACCACTGTTGCATTTCTAAGTTTTAATGTTCATAGACTGACGGTCTGTGGTGTTTCACGCAGGGAGATTGTGGACAACCATGAGAAGGAGAATGCACTGAATATTGTGACCGAGGACAGGACTTACCAGATCTATGCAGAAACCCCCGAGGATGCTAGGTACATTTCAAATCTGTATTATTTTTTAATGCTAGAGTGCCTGATTAATAGAGTTTCTTCAATGTGTCAACTTTCATATCCATCTGTTGTGCCCCCTTGTGGTGTAATATAACTTATTTCATATTGTCGTCTAATAACTAACCATGGTCTGCATGCTTTTGTTTCAGTGGCTGGTTCAACGTGCTGAGCCGCGTCCACAGCGCCACTCCAGAGCAGCTTCTGCAGATGCAGCACGAGCAGGCCAACCCCAAGAACGCAGTTGTGAGTGTTTACACTAATCAAGCTCTTGAAGCACTTTTATGTGTCATAGAATATGGTATTTACATGTCATTTTTATGATATCCTCAGGGAACACTGGATGTTGGACTTATCGACTCTGTATGTGCTTCCGACAATCCGGACAGGTAATGCATGATTTCACGAGTGTTGAGCATATAGCATTATTCCAGAAACAGAATATTTTGAGTCCAACTTTATATTAAGGGTCTTTAACTACTATGTACAAACATTTAGATTTTATGCAATGCACTTATTGTATACATGCATGTTTTTACATTGCATCCATAATCCAAAATGACCCCACCGTTAATTGCTACCATGCCATCAAACCTTTCCCTAACCTTACCGTATCCCACCTCTATAGCAGCAAAAGTAATGTACATCGTAGTTTAAGACACCTAATATAAAATGTGACCACGTTTTATATCATACATACTGTATGCATTTATTGGAACTTTTCATTTTGTTTTTTGTGATATAATGGTCGTACACTGCTGTACTCATAAGATTTCTTTCCCGCAGGCCAAACTCATTTGTTATAATCACTGCTAATCGCGTGATCCATTGCAACACTGACACACCAGAGGAAATGCACCACTGGATCGGCCTCTTGCAGAAACCTAAAGGAGACTCGAGAATAGACGGCCAAGAGTTCATTGTGAGAGGTGAGTCAGACCGGTCTGTACAGGATACAAAGATTCACAGAACAGCACTGTACTTGAAACATCATTGAGGTCATGGTGAATCATTCTACAAAAGATTTTTGAAAGAAAGAAATTCATACTTTGATTTAGAAAGGATAAAAAGTGAAATAAATCTTTTTCAACATTATGAATGTCTTTACCATTTCAAAAAAAATCTTTATCTTTTGTTCATCAAAAAATCTTTATGTAAAAAAGCAAAAAGTTACTGAAAATATAAACTGTTTTTAACATTGATAATGATAAGAAATGTGTCTTGAGCTGCAAATCAGCATATTAGAATGATTTCTGAAGGATCATGTGACACTGAAGACTTGAGTTATGAAGAATGGAATAATTCAGCTTTGCCATCACAGGAATAAAAAAAAAAAAAAATAAAATGACCATATATATATAATAATAATAATAATAATAATAATAATAATAATAATAATAATAATAATAATAAAAGCAGTTATATTTAATTGTAATACTATTTCATAATATTACTATTTTATTGTATTTTTGATCAAATAAAAAGATGATGGCCAACATGCAAAATGTAGCTTTCAAAAACAAAATTTTACTGACCCAAATGTTTCAATGGTAGTGTACATTTGTGTAAAAAAAATTGTTTTCTTTGGTATATTTGCAAATATGCATATTTAAATGAAAATTGCATGTTTTCTGTATTCTCTCTTTATTTTTGTAATATACTATAGCTAGATATCTGTAGATATGTAGATTTTAGTTGTTATATTATTATATTATAATTCTTAATAATATTAATGCCAACTCTGTTACCATTATATTTTCCCTTTTTGTAATGATAAAGTAATCTATAACTATTGGCTATTCATTAAATCATCAATTTATAGTCACTAAAATATACTTTTAATCTTCTAAAGTATAATCTTATCATACTCCAAGTGATTTATAATTTCCTCCTCCCTCAATTTTTTCCATAAGGTTGGCTGCATAAAGAGATGAAGTCCAGTGGGAAGAGCACGTCTCTCAAGCTGAAGAAACGCTGGTTTGTTCTGACCAACAACTCACTGGATTATTATAAATCATCAGAGCGCAGTGCCTCCAAACTGGGGACACTGGTGCTCAATAGCCTTTGCTCGGTTGTTCAGCCTGATGAGAAAGTCTACAAGGAGACGGGTGAGTCCAGACTTTTTCAAGAAGATCAAAGACTCTGAGTGTGAAAACGAGAACTAGGGAGATTTCTTCGTTGGACCGTTTCAATGTCTCCGGTTTTTCCACAGGTTACTGGAACATCATAATCCATGGGAGAAAGCATTCTTACCGTCTCTACACCAAACTACTGAACGAAGCCATGAGATGGGCTTCAGCCATTCAGGTGGCCATCGACAACAAAGTTCCCATAGAAACACCTACCCAACAACTCATCCGGGATATCAAGGTACATTCACACTAAAATATCAAATTGGATTCATGGTCCCATGTAGAGGGAGGTTTTTCATCTTATTAACAATCATGTTTCAGTTGTGGAAGCCGATACCTCTCAAGCCCCGGCAATCCCTCAGGGTCAAAAACTGTAGTGTTAAGTGAGGTACACGGATGAGTGCTCTGTGTGCTGTTCACTGTTTTCTCTTGTTTTTTCTTACTTCATTCTGTATTTGTTTGATTATTTGAGTGCTTCTGTTCTAGATCTATAAAGGATTTTTTCCTATAGTCATTTTTAATTGGTTTTACAGTGCTCTCAGTCATTTTGGCTTATGATGTGCTGGATGCCATACTGACACCTAGTGGCATGGAGGCTCAAAAGAAATGTTCACTTTGCAGTGCATTGTAAAAGTGCATTCAATGCTAGTTATGATTTTATTTATTTATTTAAAAAAGTGTACAGTGTGGATATCTGTTATAAAGCGAGTAGTATTCAGTTGGTCATGTGGTCTCAACATGGTGACCTCCATGAAAAATAAAACTGCATTATTTTATTAAATGGATATAACCTAATTTTTTCAAAAGTGAGTGGGAAACACAATTGAGTGCACCTTTATTCTGCTAGGAAGATCAAACTTTTCAGCTAGTCAACCTGAGGTGGTTAATTAGTTTGAGGTGGTAAATTATGCTCCAAAACATAGCTTGAACTGGTTTACCGCCTTTGACTGGTATGATCTTGTAGTTTATCAAGCATGGCAAAAACGGCAAAGCTCAAAAGCCTTCCTCACTTTTGTGTGCTGTGTTTCCACCTGCAGTGATCTGTGGATGTGCGTTGTGTTATTACATAAAACCCCTAATGCCATTATTGTTTTTATGGTTGTGCAGGAGAGCAGTCTTAATTTGGAGGCTGTGGAGCAGATGTACTGGAGGAACCCCATCCTGAGATACACTCAGCACCCGCTGCACTCGCCGCTGCTGCCTCTACCGTACGGAGAGGTCAATGTCAGCTGTGAGTCTCTCCTTAACACTGAACGATTCCTGTGTTTCCTGTTTTTATTTATGAAATGTCTTTAGTTGTAGACAATCAATGTTATTGTGCCAGTTTTACAGTGTTATAACTCAAGCTAAAGCTAATACTGTTTGATCTGCATTCCTGTAGCTCATAAACTAATAAAAGCATCTGCAAAATGTATAAATGCAAGTGTAAATTAAAAAATAATGGTAATTTAAATAATGGTCAAATAAAATATAAATATTAGTTACTTTATGAAAAAAAAAAATTAGAAAATTAGAAATGGCTGCCCTGTTATTAGAAATGACTAAAACTGAAATAAAAATAAGCAAAAACTTACAGAAATTATAAAAAAAGACAAAACTATGGCTGCGTCCGAAATCCCGTACTATGTGAGTAGGTACTACATTTGAATTTAAACGAACTTCGTGACCGTTAAAAAAGTGCATTCTATATAGTATGAATGAATGTAGTATGAATGTAATCCGGACGTACCACATCCGCCCTGTTGTCGTTATCATGTGACCTTCCAGCGTCGGTTGCGTCCCATCACCTCCATTCATACATCGTCTCCCGTGGCCTCATGGGATAGTCGTATGCACACTTCAGAATCTCGCCGGAAGTATTAGGTAATCCGGTACTTTTCGTCTACTGTTTTTCGAATACTATGAATTCGGACATACTACTCTGTTGGTGTACTTTTTTTCACACAGTATATAGTAGAGAAGTATTCGATTTCGGATGCAGCTTAAGTATTATTGTAAGTATATTATATAATTACTATATACTAAGTATTAGTAATTATATAATACTTATATAATACTATTTGAGGATCTATTGACAGAAATGCAATATAATATACATAACTATGTTTTCAGTGCCGTTATGTTTGTATTACCTTAGAATGAGGCGTTTCTATCTCCATACACAGCGGGTCCCCTTACAGTGAAATCGCCATTTTGCGCTGTCATGTTTCTACAGTAGCCCTAAACGAACAAACTGCTCTACAGAGCGCTAGTCACGCTGTGCTGTCTCCGACAACAACATTTTTGTCCTGTGTCGGTCCCCGTAGCTTCTCTATGTGCTTCTATGTGCAACTCACAACCTCACCACTTGATGCTGCTAAAATTCACACACTGCACCTTTAAAATAATAGACAATACTATTTTGAATACTATTCTGTTACTATAACTAATGTTAAATTCATGTTTTGACTTTAATACAATTTGTGGCATACTGTTGATTACCACAGAAAATAATTTTTAGCTGTAATTTCTAAAAGCAAACACTCATTTCAGAGACGTTATGCTAAATACTGTTTTAAAACACTTACTGTAGAATATTTAGTTGTAAATATTAATATGTGACCAATTCATTTAAAATATTAAAATGACAAATATAAAAAGGCCTAAATAAAATATATTTTTTCATATATATTTGTATATAAAAAAGTAATGTATTACATCAAGTCTTAAAGGTCATAAAAGCTGCATGTATAATAAATGTTGTAGAAAAAAATGTTTTAAATGGTTTCAAAAAAATATCATTGTATGTCAACTACACTTTTCCTTTTCCCAAAGTATTTTCTGTGGGAATTGACAGCAGGCCACTTATGCTGTTAATAGAGCTTAATGTTTATTAAACATGGGACATTCCGTAAACATTCGCTTCAAACAGCAATCTCCTGTTCACACGGTTCATATACTTTGGCCCTATTGTTGGATTGTCATTGATTCATTTGTGTAGTGACGCACATTTTTACCATTTGAACTTTGGATTGGTGGAATGATGGATTTAATCCCTTCGTCTCTGTCTCTTTCTCCATCTGTCTCCTCTTCCTGTCCTGCTTCCTGCAGTGCAAAAGGAGAAAGGCTACACCAGCCTGCAAGATGAGGCGGTCAAGATCTTTAACTCATTACAGGAGATGGAAGCTGTGTCAGACCCGATGCCCATCGTTCAGGGCATCTTACAGACGTGTCAAGATCTGCGGCCGCTCAGAGATGAAGTCTACTGTCAGCTGATCAAACAAACCAATCACGTGCCTCAGCCCAACAGCTCCGCCAACCGTGCACACTGGCATCTGCTCACCTGCATGAGCTGCACCTTCCTGCCCAGCCGTGGCATCCTCCGATACCTCAGATTCCACCTGAAAAGGTATTGTTGCTACTTCTTGAACGTGACACTTTCATACTGTTAAATAATAGATTTTTACTGTCTAACATATGAAGGTTTGTGGGGGACTTTGAGGAGAAAATAGAGGAAATGGTGGGAATAACATCCAGTGTTCAGAAAGCCCTTGTACCTCAGCCAAAATAATCAAATTCATTGCATCCTCTGAAAAGTATAACAATGACTTAGTCCATTTTGGATTTGTCTTGGGTGGTCTTATGTTAACAGATAATAGTTTGTTAAATCTGTACTCATCTGATCTGCACGAATTATGTAAATTACATATTTTAGATGCAAAATACCAAAATTTTGCTGTTGGCCAGTGTGTTTGAACAGTGTAATTTTAGTATTATCAATATACAATTACAGTATTTATTCATTTATGTTTCAGTTTATTGTAATTTCAGTTTAGGTTTTAGTAATTTTGTCAGTTTTATTATTATTTATTTATTTTTTAATAAATTTCTATAAAGCTTTAATTGTGGTAATTTCAGAAACATTTCAAATTTTTGTTTGTTATAAATATTAAAATAAATAATTCAATTTTATTTCAGTTAACAATAACAACACTGATTCTGACCACATAATATTTTGCATTTGGTGACATTAATATTTTCTGGTATCAATCACTTCTTAGGATAAAGGAGCTGTTCCCTGGAACAGAAATTGAGATGTTCGCCGTGTTCATTGGCGAGTCGCTGAAGAAGACAAAAGCACGTGAGTTTGTGCCTTCACAAGACGAGATAATCGCCCTCCTGAACAGACGGGAGATGACGACCACCGTTTACTGCCATGGTGGAGGTTCCTGCAAGATTTCCATCAACTCTCACACTACAGCAGGAGAGGTGAGGGATGCTAACAGCCTGCAAAGCACAGCCAAACTGCTAAAATATTGTAATGCAATAGCCTAGTGAAGCTGATTCAGAATTGCATCTTTGTACCCACATAAGTTATTCAAAAATGTTATCATGCAATTATAAAACAAACAGTGATAAAACATTTTTGGCTCTGGCAATTGAAAGGAAAAAGTCCTCCTGTGCCTTTCAGCGGACAGAAAACACTGTGTTTAATGTTTCTTATAATCAGGATTGCGTGTGGATCTTCATGCTGTAATACGCTGACGGCCAAGTGTTTAATTTCTTTTCTGTGTGTAGGTGGTAGAGAAACTGATCCGAGGCTTGGCTATGGAGGACAGCAGGAACATGTTTGCTTTGTTCGAGCATAACAACATGATCGACCGGGCCGTGGAGAGCAGGGTGATTGTGGCCGACGTGCTGGCCAAGTTTGAAAGGTAAAGTTACACCGCAAAGCTGCACCTATTCACTCTCAGAAATTAAACTCCGTTCCTACAAAACTCTGCCAAGCGCATGCGTCATCACTTGGTTATTAAAGCGGCGATGCATTAATAACATCCATAAAACCTTTATCACGAATTTGAAATAAATGTATTTAATGAGTAGCACACACAAATTAATATTTGTTTTGGTGGTTGTTTCTCAGGTTGGCAGGAAGTGAGGTGGAGGAAGACGGCCCATGGAAGCTGTACTTCAAACTGTATTGTTTCTTAGATGTGGAGAGCATGCCCAAGGAAGGAGTGGAGTTTGTCTTCATGTTTGAGCAGGTCAGTAATTGATAGTTTCACTTTTATTGAAATTATAGTTTTCTATTCAACAGAATTAAGGAGGTGTGTACCTAAATATCTAAACTAACTAATGTTTCCCATTCATCTCAATGGTAGTCGGTTAGATGATTTAGCTTTTATAGCTTTTCTTTTTTAGTTGAAATTTATATTTTATTAAAATGTTTTATATTGTTATTGTGACTTTTATTGTTTAAAAAAAAAAAAATATATATATATATATATATATATATATATATATATATATATATATATATATATATATATATATATATATATATATATATATATATATATATATATATAAACTAATATTTATATTTTATTTTTATTTCAGCTTTTTGAGGAACATTCTTAAACATTCCTAAATCAAGATATATTCAATTGAAAAGCAAAATGACATTAGATATTAAGTCTTGTTTCCTTAAAAATGTGTCAAATTAGGGCAGCGGGGTAAGAAGAGTAAACTTGTTTTCCCCTGGAATTACGTTTACTTTTCTTACCCCATTGACAGATATATTTTTCATTGCTGAAGCACAAACCCACTCCATTTTGTAATACATTTTTCAAAAAACAAGACTTGATATTTTATGTCATTTTCCTTCTCAAGTTAACATATCTTGACTAGAATGTTTTGATATTTGTACTGGAAAACCAGACAAAAAATAATCGGAGTGTCTTTCACACCAGCATGGCTTGTTGGCAAGTGCTATTCGTACTATCTCTGCCTAACAATGCCTCGAAAGCGCCTTCCTTTCCACTTCTTAAAAAGAAAGTGGAAGCGTACGGTCAATGGATCTTGTTTTTGACGCGATTGCATGGGTTCGAATTCGCCTTTTGCAGAGTTTGATCTTATCTCTTTTCTCATCACCAGAAATGCATTTACTTTCAATAAAATAAAATAAAATCTTCTAACTGTGGAAAAAAAGTGCCTAACGAAATGTTTAATGATAATAAAAGCATTTATTGGGTAGGGTTAGCGGTAGGTGTAGGGAGGGCTTTTATTGTCCCATTAAGGTGGCATCCATTTAATAATTTTAATAAATATAATCTTTACACTCTATGTTATTATTGCATCCTGTTAATGTACAACAATACTGAGGTGCAAATAGTATGTATCTGTCAAAATGAAGTATACATTACATGTAATTTCTACACATATTGCAAAAAACTGCTACTTTTATATGGTATATTTTAATAGCATCTACAGCAATTTGCGTGTAAATAAAATCTAGTTGCTATTAACACTTAGTGCAAATAGCCACTCCCAAAAATAATTCAGAAACAGATTTTTTGCAGTGTTCAGATGAATTTAGATGTCTTGTTCTCATTCATCTTTTCAGGCTCATGAAAGTTTAATAAGCGGTCACTTTCCTGCCCATGAGGACACCCTTCAGCACCTGGCTGCTTTACGTCTGCAGTACCTATATGGGGATGTGTCTCGGGTGAACTGGAGCCTGGACAGCATCTACCCCACCGGCCGTCTGCGCAACCGCATACTTCAGTTCACCAAAGTAGGAGGAGCAGCCGGACCGGGACAGACCCTAGAAAGGAGGAGGACGAGCTTCCTGGATGGCACGCTGAGGCGTGGACTGAAGACGGGCACTATGAAGAAACAGCGCAGCATGCAGGAGGAACAAATGTTGGAAATGTGGATCAAGGAAGAAACTTCAGCCACCAGGGCCAATGTTATGGAAAAGTGGGGTCGGCTGCATGCTCTGGATCAACACCAAGCCATGATCAAATATATGAACATCATTAAAGAATGGCCTGGGTATGGATCTACGCTGTTTGATGTGGAGGTAAGCACCCAGGATGAAACAAAAGGATGTTTGAGATATCAGATGACTACAATGTGGGTTCAATGGAAAATCATGCTTCTGCCTAACATACCTACCTGCAAAACTCCAAAAATGTACCTATACATAAAATCCAGCCTAAATGAAGACTCGTGCCAGTAAAACACCAACAACTTTTATTCCTTTCCACACAAATAATGATACTAATTAGACTATTGATTAATAAAGACTTATTTTTGTGTGATTCCTTGCACAATACTAGTATGTTATTCCCTCACAACACTTTTACCATAGTGCATGATTTGTAAGCCAATACATTTTGACATTTACTTCATATAACCAGCTCCATATTGATGACTTTTTCTGGTAAACTTGCTTGGTAGCTCCCTGATACTGCGTTGCACTCGCAAAGCAAAGTGCTCTGGTATCCATGAAACACTAGTCACCATAAAAGAACTGAAAAACTTGTAGAAGCAAGCTAAAATAGCATGGTTGCTTGAGAAAATGCATTTTTATCTTATTGTTTGCTTATATTACCAATATCAGTTAGGTTTAGTGTAGGTGGTACATCGTTTTCAAACGTGATAGAGCATTAACCTTTTAGCGACAGTCACTCACTGGGCATTTCACATTGAAAGTGCCACAAAGTGCAATGCAATATCATTTTGCATGTTTTTCGGTTGGATGATTACATTAATTGAAATGGTTTAAACCTCCTCATCAAGCTATCCATTTCTCATTGGCAGTCGTGGCCTAATGGTTAGAGAGTCAGGCTTGTAACCCAAAGGTCATGTGTTCTCAAAACCGGCAGGAAAACGTTGGTGGGGGGAGTGAATGAACAGTGCTCTCTCCCACCCTCAATAGCCACAACCTAAGCCCAAATCGCTCCCTGGGCGTCGCAGCGAATGGCTGCCCACTGCTCCGGGTGTGAGTGTCCATGGTTTGCAGTGTGCACTAACTTGGATGGGTTAAATGCAGAGGACAAATTCAGAGTATGGGTAACCATACTTGGCCTTAACACCCCGTCGCTTTATAAACAAATAGATTTGTGCTTTTTTAAGGAAAAATGTATTGGTGTGTGAACGATGAATGGTTATGCATTTGCGAAAGCATTCTTAGAATGTTCTGGCCAGTTGCTTTAGTGTCCAAGTCCAAAGAGCTCAAACTCAGACCGTATCTGGATCATTTTTCTATAGTCTAATCTGACATTTTCTGTAATTCTGTGTGCAGTGTAAAGAAGGAGGTTTCCCTCATGACCTCTGGCTGAGCGTGAGTGCAGAGAACGTGTCTGTGTATAAGAGAGGAGAGGCCAAACCTCTGGAGACTTTCCCCTATGAACACATTGTCTTTTTTGGAGCTCCTCATGCCAGCACATACAAGATCACAGTGGATGGGAGAGACATGTTCTTTGAGACACCTCAGGTAAGCAAACGTCATTTTAACTGGACAGTTCACCCAAAGATATCATCATTTACTCATCCACATTGTCGTTCCAAACCCACAAGACTTGTGTTCATATTAAAAAACACAAATTAAGATATTTTTAATGAAACCTGAGAAATTTGTTGCGAAATCTTGATGCGAGAGAACCCATGAGGTTTGTTTTCGAATACAAGTCTTATGAGTTTTGGGACAGCAGGAGGGTGAGTAAACGTTGGGTGAACTATCCCTTTAAGAATACATAATGAGCATATAATTGAATAGTAGTGTTTCTTGGTTTGCTGTCTTCAGTTTTCTTCACTGTGCATAAACTGTGGCTTTTTTCAGGTTGGAGAGATCACCAAAATAATGAAAGCCTACATCAACATGATAGTTAAGAAACGATGCAGTGTCAGATCAGTGGCCAGCTTCGGGAGCAACTGGATCAGGTGATGAGTATTGACCACGGTCAAGATTTCCTTCTCACTGACGGAAACTCAACAGCAGGGATGCGGATTGACTGATATAAGATGATGATACAGGAACCAGTGATCAGATCTGCGTGTGTGTAGACAACCACCCCTCAAACAATGTATCATATTTGATGATTAATATACAGTTATGTGGGGTGGAATTTTGGACCAATGAGATTTCACTGTGGGCGGGGCTACCGACAGAATTGAGTTCAGCACTTGTTCCTTTATCCCATCACGTATGGTTAGTACGTGGCGCAAAGCTAGTTAACCAGCAAATGTTCACCAATACCTCAGAGTCCTGAATGGTTAACATGCTCCTTTCTGGTTTTCTGCACATTTTCAGTTTTGAACACACTTTGAAGAGAAAAGATCAAAACAGGGTCTTAACTGTTACACACAAAACAGTGTTTTGTTGAGCGCTCTCAAAGACTTGTAGCCTAAAGTGATTACACACATCGAAAGTGTGAACAGCCATGTTAAATCTTGTCCATTTGCCTTACTCCGCACAAGGGCTGGTCTGTGCAGATTTGCGTTATTTAGATGGCTTTCTGTGTTACAGTTTATCTGTTACTAAACCTTCACTCAGGCTCCTCGGGTTGAGAGAATGAGGAAAAGTTTCTCTGCCTTTGTCTTGCCATTTTCATCCAAGCGTTCTCTCATGTATTGTGCATAAGGGGCCGTTGTCCAGTGAAATGCTTTTCCCTTGTTTCTCTATGTAAACATAAACATTCAAAAAATTGGTATCACAAAAATTGAGCCCGCTTTTAATGTACCTTTTCCATGGTCAGATACACACAACTGTCAAAGAGTTCCATCCAGCGTATGTGTACATAGAAAAACAATAGAAAAACACATTCTGTGTCAACGGCCCCTTCTGGGTTAAGCTCAGGTACAGTATAAAGACGTAAGCAATATCTCAACATTTCAGTACAGTGTTGTGGTTTTGGGTGTTATAGCAACAAGAGATTTGACAGGAAATATGTGGAATACCACTGTACTGATATTTATTTAGCAGAAAAGCTTTAAAAAACAAAACTTGTGCTATTTCACACAGTAGGTCGGTTTGTACATTTATTCTTTCTAGAAGAAAAAAAATCATTTTAGATTATACATCAAACCCTTTTTGAGACATCATCTGGAACATGCTTTTTGTCTAAGGTGGTTGAGAATGTTGTTAAGGATGCCTGCATACTTATAACTGAAGGATGATTTTGTGTGCCTAAAAGAGAGTGAATAATTATGGGTGGGCTGGGTATTTATTCAGTGTTAGTGTTATTGTATGGATGATGATGTTGTGTTGATGGCATGTCATGTACAGACTCCCTACATCGGTGATGTAACACACAGTGATAATATGAATGGAGGATGTCACTCATTTGAGTGGTAACACAACCTCATTCAAAGTTCTGTTCGTTATTGCTCCATTAATAAATCTGGTGAGCTGCTGGCCAGTTCAATGCCAGAGTGCATCTCATTGTCATTAGTTTAGAGTCAAAATATTTCAGCTTGTGTAGAGGATGAAAATCAAAGGTTGTTTTTTTGTAACTGGATTTACAAAATGCTTAATAAATTATTTCAGTTCTAGATGTGGCGTGGATTATTCAATGTTAACGAATTACATTTTCCCTTGTTCGCAGTCTAATTCATGTGATACAAATAATAAACAATTGCAACAAGCACTCATTCGTTTTCCATAAGTTTCTTTGTAGTAAGAATATTTTTGAAGATTGTTTTTGTTCATATCTGTTGTATAAAATACAGAGATATACCAATCAGGCATAAAATGATGACTAATATTGTGCTGGTCCCCCTTTTGCTGCCAAAACAGCACTGACCCGTCGGGGCATGGACTCTACTTGACCCTGGAAGCTGTGCTGTGGTATCTGGCACCAAGATGTTAGCAGCAGATCCTTTAAGTCCCGTAAGTTGAAGGTAGGGGCCTCCATGGATCAGCCCATACACATCAAACTGTGTTGCACTGTGTATTCTGACACCTTTCTATCAGAACCAGCATTAACTTCTTGAAAATTTTGAGCTATAGTAGCTTGCCTGTTTGATCGGAACACACAGGCCATCCTTTGCTCCCGACGTGCATCAATGAGCCTTGGCTGCCCATGACCCTGTCGCCGGTTCACCACTGTTTCTTCCTTGGACCCCTTTTGATAGATACTGACCACTGCAGACCAGGAACACCCCACAAAAGCTGCAGTTTAGGAGATGCACTGACCCAGTCGTCTAGCCATCACAATTTGGTCCTTTTTCAAACTCGCTCAAATCCTTACTCTTGCCAATTTTTCCTGCTTCTAACACATCAACTTTGAGGACAAAATGTTCACTTGCTGCCTAATATCCCACCCACTAACAGGTGCCGTGATGAAAAGATAATCAGTGTTATTCACTTCACCTGTGAGTGGTCATAATGTTATGCCGATGAACACTGATAATGGCAAATGCAGCTTGGACACACTGCAGAATGAAGCATCTGTCCCAAGCCTTCAGTGTTAGTGTTAGTCACTGAGGTGCACTAGTACAAAATGTTGTTATATGCATGTTTATATCAGATTGTTAGAGGTTGTCATAGTAGGAGGGTCTTGAAGAGCCAGACACAACGTCTTGCCTTTAAACATGATTACACACAATCAGACAGGTATGCATTTTATTGCATGCTTTATGAGTGTGCCTCTGCCTTCCCTGTAGCCTATATCCTCTTCTAAAGAAAATACCGGTACTATCTATGGAAGACGGACGGATGGACAGACAGATTTTATATTTATATTATTATTATTTTTTTTTTTTTACAAACGTTAGCGATTGAAAATAGATCAGTTCATGTGTATTTAAATACATATTTTTTATTTGAATAAATATTAATTGATGTTTTAGGTATTATATAATATTTGTCTAAATCATTTTAAGTAGGTTTAGCCTAGGTCTAGCCAACGTGACATCATGTTTTGTTTTTTATAAATGCACTTTTATTTTGTCAGAAAACAACCTATAAATCAGTGCTTCAAATCCTGCTTAACCATAAACCACTATTTCGAAACTGGGAGGTTCTTGAAAACTCGAGCTTAAGTCATTCCAGAAAACACATGACCAACCAGGGCTGAAAGAAACAACAGAATCAGATCCGCTGCGTTTGCCAACATGATCCAAACTCGGACTTTTCTACCATCTATTATTTTCTTTGCCTTAAGTTTTGCAGTTGTTTTTGCTCAGACGACAAGTCCAGTAACAAGTAAGTTCCAGCCACACTGCTGTTTGTTTACAAGCTTTTCAACCGTAACGTTACTGTAAAACAACAATGGCTAACTTACGTCAATACCTTGAACTATCCACTTGGATAGCATTTTTGGGAATCAGCTCTCGATGGTAAAAATGATGTCTATAGGTAACGTTAGGCAGTTTGCAAGGTTTTGAAAACGAAGACAATGTTCTTGCAGTTCGTTTGTCTAACCAGCACACTTTCCCGTATGAATCGTCCAGTATCATCTATTTTCTTGGAAATAGTTTTAATAAGTCACGTATAACGTATAACGTTAACTGCAATGGAAAGTGACTTCGAGCAGCTGATCAAATACTGTTTTACTAATTGAAAGACTTTTTAGAGTAAATTTGGTTCAAAACGTGTAAACATTTTGTTGATATTTTAGTCAATTTTAAACTTTAACCTTGGTAATTTTTTTTTTTTTTAGATAATTTATGCGCCCTCCATAGTTTTTTTTGTGGTTTATATCGACGTTAAGGCGAGACTCGAGTGCCCTGATTAAATCACATGATAGCCTAGAAAACTAAACAAAGGAGTTTTAAGAGGTCAGGGAGAATATTTAATAACTGCTTTAAGAAAAGATGTTTTATTTTCATTCAAAATTGAATTCTGAGTACTGTATGTTTTAGGTTTAATTTATTAAACTACGGTTAAAATCAGCTGAAACTTCATTGTCAGACATGTCCTTAAAACTGCGTTGTTTTCACAGACTGCACTTTAAAATCCAACACATCTTGTGAAGAATGTCTGAAGATTGTTTCGGTAGGATTTGTCAGTGTGCATATATTTTAGCATTCACTGATAACACTTCTAAAACCCATTCACAATAAAAAAAAAACAATTCTGTGACATGAATGTACATAATTGTATTTTGTATGTTCTCCCTTGTTCAGTGTTTGTGGTGCATCTCGAGCCAGAAATGCATCGACTATCCAGTGAAGAGCATTCTACCATCTCATAGTGTTTGTCCTCTCTCAGATGCACGATGGGGAATGTGCTGGAGTAAGACTGATCAGCAAGAAACATCTTGTCATCTGTTTACTGTTGTAATGGATGTATCATGTGCATTTGTTATCATGAACATGTTTACATTTACAGTTTACATTTCCCATTTGCATGTTTACATTCCCTTTGCATTTTAAATAAGGAACTGGAATCTGTGATGTCAAATAGCTTCAAATTACTTTAGTCCTCTTATATAAAACATAAATAAATAATGATCTTCCATTTTGCATGGGGAATATAAACTGGTATGCTGAACTGTAAAACTAGAACTTTATACGCTACATTCATAGTCCATAGTTCACGGTAGCTTTAACTTCATTACATTCTTGATTGTCACTTCATTACTTTGAACTCCATTTACACTCTTGTAAAATGATTGTATAATCTTGTAAAAGGCAACTTTCTGCATATACTGCCTGTTTTGGACAGGAATGATCGCATCAATTCTGTATTTTATGAATCGCAGTGAATTTCCAGGCTCTCATCATTACCATCTCTGTGATTGCTGGGGTGATCATCATCGGCATATTCGTCTGCTGCTTCTGCTTCTGTAAATGTGAAAACATTGGGTAAGATGAAAACCGCATTTGTGATTAAGGTTTTATACACACACACACACACACACACACACACACACACACACACACACACACACACACACACACACACACACACACACACACACACACACACCACTCAGGCATAACATTATGACCTAATAATGTGTTGGACCCCCCTTTTGCTGCCAAAGCAGCCCTGACCCTGCTTGATCCGTGAAGGTGTGCTGTGGTATCTGGCACCAAGATGTTAGCAGCAGATCCTTTAAAGCTGATGATACACAGGGTAACTTTTGAGCAATGTTGCTGAAAGATGTTGCTGTGGGCCTTTTCCCATTGGGAATGGGCAACAAATTTCGCTTTGGATATCCAGATAGAAATTTGTAGCCCATTCTCAATGGGAAAGTGCCCAAGCAACATCTTTCAGTAGCATTGCTCTAAAAGTTGCCCAGTGTATCATCAGCTTAAAGCGACACTGTGTAACTTTTTTAGTTTATTCTTAGCTAAAAATACTTAGTTCTTTCAAAAATATATGTGCTCATTCATGTATATTTACTTCTTTCAAGTAATAAAGTATTCTCGTAAGTGTATAATATGCCATTGAAAATACATACGGGTGAGAGGGTTCGAATGCGCGTCGCCATGTTGCCCCTCCATCTTGAAAGTTACATTAGCCAAAGAGGACATACCCGTAAATTCAAGCTTCGCCTTTTGTGTTTTAACACTCGATGGCACCGTGTCGAATGTGAAGAGGGGGATTGCTTGAGACTGATATAGCCTACAATGTAAACTTTACCTTACGCTAGCGATGTCGTACAATATACAGAATAACGATAGCACCGATAAAAGTTACTTTACTAAGATTAGCTTTCATTCGTCTGGGAACCTGATCGCTGATGTTAGCAATGAAATGGTAAAAAATAACAAAAAGGTAAAACTATTATTCATTTCACATAGATTTCATAACCTACATGTAAACTGACAAATTAAATAACTGCAAATTATAATAGTTTTCTAAAGTAACCTCATCACTTGATCGAACTGGAAGCCATATTAATCTTGGACTAAATAAGCCACCGTAGGAGTTAAAACGAAATCGGAATTGAGAGGAACAGAAACTAATATTCACTAGATGGTCATATACCTTTTCACCGCTAGATGGGGGAAAATATCACACAGTGTAGCTTTAAGTCCTGTAAGTTGAAGGTAGGGGCATCCATGGATCAGACTTGTTTGTTCAGCACATCCCCACAGATGCTCGATTGGATTGAGATCTGTGGAATTTAGAGGCCAAGTCAACACCTCAAACTCTTGTTGTGCTCCTCAAACCATTCCTGAACCATTTTTGCTGTGTGGCAGTGCACATTATCCTACTGAAAGAGGCCACAGCCACCAGGGAATAACGTTTCCATGAAAGGGTGTACACATGGTCTGCAACAATGCTTAGATAGGTGGTGCGTGTCGAAGTATCATCCATATGGATGGCAGGACCCAAGTTTTCCCAGCAGAATATTGCAAAGCATCACACTGCCTCCGCCGGCTTGCCTTATTCCCATAGTACATCCTGGTGCCATGTGTTCCCCAGCTAAGTGACACACACACAACTAGCCATCCAAGTGATGTAAAATAAAACATGATTCATCAGACAAGGCCACCTTCTTCTATTGCTCCATGGTCCAGTTGTGATGCTCTTTCGGCGGTTGACAGGGTCAGCCTGGGCACTCTGACTGGTTTGCGGCTATCCAGCCCCATACACAACAAACTGCAATGTACTGTGTATTCTGATACCTTTATATCAGAACCAGCATTAACTTCTTAAGTAATTTGAGCTACAGTAGCTCGTCTGTTTGACCGGACCACACGGGCCAGCCTTCGCTCCCCACATGCATCAATGAGCCTTGGCCGCCCATGACCCTGTCACCGGTTCACAACTGTTCCTTCCTTGCACCACTTTTGATAGATACTAACCACTGCAGACCAGGAACACCCCGCAAGAGCTGCAGTCTAGCATCACAATTTGGCCCTTATCATACTTACACTTGCTCATTTCTCCTGGTTTTAACACATCAACTTTGTAAAAAAAAATTCACTTGCTGCCTAATATATCTAACACTAACAGGTGATGTGAAGAAAAGATAATCAGTGTTATTCACTTCACCTGTCATAATGTTATGCCTGATATATATATATATATATATATATTATTATCAAATGGTTTACTGCTATAAATTATTAATAACAAATGGCTATCACATTAGAAAACATAAGAAATTATTAAACAAAAATTTCTCCTAATAATCTGAAAGGTATAAGAGGAATGATGACCGAATGGAGAGACAAACTCATTTGAGAAAGTTTCGCCAAGAGGAGAGGTACGGCTTGTTGTGGGAAAATTAATTCCATGCATTTGATTTTGTTAATAAATGTGGAGACCATTGAGTCTTGTCTTGATGAAATAGTGTTATGAAAAAAAATAAAAATGTAATTGCAGGAAAGCAGAGATGAAGCAAAGACATGATGAAATGCGACTGAAATATGGTAACATTTTTGATGTAAAATAAATAGAAGTATACTTTATAGTTGACTTATAAATGATAGTTATACTGTGTTTCAGAGTTTGAACTTCACTCACTCTGTTTCAGGTTTGACAAAGGATAACCAGTACTCCAGATTTGAGAACAGCTAAGAAACTTCACTGCCAACTTTTATACCACACAACTGTAAAAAAAAAAAAAAAAAATCAACACATTTCCTTGCATATCCAGCACTCCATTTTTATTTGATTGTACTGGTTGCCAAGGTAGCCAGTTACCAGCTGACCACACAAGCACACGTTGAAACATGAAATTTGATTAATTCACACCTAGATTTTAAACAAATCTGAAATTTAGACATTGTATTTATGTAGCCCTTGTAAATGTAGTACCTTGATGACTTTTTGCAACATTTAGTCTGCATTGGGCCAGAGCTATCGATTTTAATCAGATTAAACTAGAACTTGTCTTGCATAAACAGTAAATTGATATTTCAGTATAGCTTGTCTCTGTGTGTTGCATTCGACAATGTTTTAATCACTAGCTTATTGTAATTACCAAATGGTTGATTTATCAGTGCGATTTACAAAATAAAATAAACTAGGAGAAAAAGATGAATAAAAGTGAATATTGTACATTTGTGGCTGTTTACTGTAGATTATTAAAGCTTTAATAATACTGATCTGTTTTAAGGCAAATAAGAAAAGTAATTATTAATGTAAATCATAGCAAGTTTCAGCTTTGAAACTAAATGCTTTTTGTAATAAATGCAACAAGGTCATATTTTTTAATAATAGATTTTACATAAATCATGACTACAGTCATTTTAAAGTGGCACATTATAATTTACAAAAATGTACGATTTTTATTTTATTTTAAACATATATTTAATCATGTTTTCAGTTTTTATTCCTGACACCGCCCCAAAAAACAGTGTAATATTTTTCATTAAGCAAAAGTAACGCGCACATTATTATAATTAAATGTTGGTCATAATTAAGTCATTTGTTGTTTGGCCTCAGACCTCAAACAGAACATGATGTTTGGTCACGTGGTTTCATACTGTCCAATAAAATAGACGAGTTGGTTTTGCGCGTTCTCGGGTCAGAGCGGCCTGCTGGGAATCACGTGGTTTTACCCGGTCCAATCAAATTGGCGAATCCAGTTTGCGCGTTCTTGCTGAGCGCGGGGAGGACAGAAGCGGGTAGTAGCGCACTCGTGTTGCCGTCACATCCACATTATCAGGAAAATCCTACATTTCTACAAAAATGTCAGAAGAGAAGCCAAAGGTACATGCATGTCTCTGTGTCTTGAGGTACAGCAGCACGGAGAGGAATATTTTATTTTGATTATAATGCATGAATAGATTGTCTGGATCCTGCACTTTATATGTGGTTAGCAGGGAAACAAAGGTTTTCAAAAAGATTTTGCGCATTTTCCGCATGTGGCCATTTAACTCCGCCATCCATCCAACTACATTGAAAATCATAACATCTCTTGTCGCTAGCAATCAAACCGGCGGTGTTTCGCTTCGTTTCAGCATCAATAAGATGCTCAGATTGGCTTTCTTTCATGGCGGATAGTTGCTTCAACTTTGCGCCAAACGCAGTTGCGCTGAAAGCGTCACACTGTCTGTAATCTCACGCAGTTGCTCACGTTGCTGCTCTTTTTTCGGTATTATTTGTACTAATATAGACAGTATAGAGTCGAGTCTCGTTGTCTTTCGCGTCATTAATATCTCATAGCGTGTTTATTCAGTATTAATGTTTAGCGGCTGCATGTGAAGGACAATGTGGCTTGAGCGCAAACGACTGAATTTATAGATATAGATATAGATAGAGAGAGAGTGAGAGAGAGAGTGTGTGTGTAACGTTAGACCCTTAAGTGCGATTAAAACAACACTGCATGTTTATTATTAATCTCTTGTATCTGCATATTTCATTTCAGGAGGGCGTGAAGACTGAAAATGACCACATCAACTTGAAAGTGGCAGGTCAGGATGGATCTGTGGTTCAGTTTAAAATCAAAAGGCACACCCCCCTTAGCAAGCTGATGAAGGCATACTGTGAAAGACAGGTGAGACTACAGCTTAATTCTGAGCTCTTCACACATCATTCATGATATTTTATACGCCTGGTGTTATGTTGACAAGCAGAACTATAAAGTGGATCTTTTTTTCAGGGTCTATCCATAAGGCAAATACGGTTCAGGTTTGACGGTCAGCCAATCAATGAGACGGACACACCTGCACAGGTTTGTCCTTTATTTGTGTTTGTTGGTAAAGGTGTGAGCAGCTCCATATGAAAGCGCTAACTGATTAATTAGACATACCGTATGCATGCTAACTTGCTATGTTGACTTTTTCTAGTTAAAGGGATAGTTCATCCAAAAATAAAAATTACCCCATGATTTACTCACCCTCAAGCCATCCTCGTATATGATTTACTACTTTCAGGCGACGGAATCGGAGTTGTATTAAAAAATGTCCTGGCTAATTCAACCATTATAAATGGCAGCCTAAAAAATGTGCATCCGTCATAAACGTACTCCACACAGCTCCAGGAGGTTAATAAAGGCCTTCTGAAGCAATAAGAACAAATTCTCGCAGTTCAAAAAGCTTGCGCTACGTCCAACAACATGCGTTGCACCAGTTACGCTTTCATAGCAAGTTGAATACGAAAGGCGGTTCACCATAAGCTAAATATTTTACCATAATAAAGTTTTAAATATGGATATTTTTCTTGTACAAATCGCTTCAGAAGGCTTTTGTTAACTCCCCGGAGCTGTGTGGAGTACATTTATGATGGATTGATTGGATGGATGTTTTTTGTTTTTTTGTGCTTCAACCTCGTGTTTTGAAGCGTCAAGATATTTATTAATATAACTCTGGTTGTATTCATCAGAAAGTCATATACACCTAGGATGGTTTGAGGTTGAGTAAATCATGAGGATTTTCATTTTAAAGTGAACTGATCCTTTAACGGCTTTGAGAATGCGATCTCTGTAAAATAAGTTAAAGCACTTCATCCAAACAACTGAACATTTTGGATTATGTATTTGTCATATATAAGGGGTGTTTGAAAACTTCAGGCACAAAGAAGTTCCATTTTAGGCCTCAGATAAAAATGTTTCTCAATCAATCTTTTTTTTTTGTGTCTTGTGACTTTTCAGCTGGAAATGGAAGATGAAGACACTATCGATGTATTCCAGCAGCAGACGGGAGGAACGTGCTAAAGATGGAGCACATGTGGATGATGCGCTTTATTTTTTATTTTTTGTGTGTGTGCTCATCTTCACTTCCACTGCAGTTCAGGGCTGAAATGGAAAAGGTTTTGGAAATCTAATCTAAGTTAATAGATTTCATTTCTTTCTTTCTCTTTTTAATCATCCAAAGACCTCATTTCCATTTTTGCAATGTTCTCCCTGAACCAAATTGGAAATGACAGTTACTAATGTAATAAACCCCCCCACACCTTTAGAGTTTATTGTAAGCCTGATATATACATTTTTGTATTATGTACGTATGTTTGCACCTCCCCCATCTATTTTTTATATACAAGGAGGGAAGTTTTGTGAAAGGATGTTTGTGACTACTTCATATGGTCTCAGATTTTCTTTAATTGGAGTAAACAACTTTAAGACTCCTTTTTATGGACTATCTCAAATGTCGACATTGCAGCATTGTGTTTCTGACACCTCAGGTTTGATAAAGCTAGATTGTGGATCGTATTCCAGTAGATGTTATTTTTAATTTTTAAAAGCTTTGCATATGTCTTTAAAAGTTTGCTGTCTGCTAAGTTTGGCTTTCATAATATACAAATGAAGTGTTCCCCTTGTTTTTATTGTCATATACTTCCTCTACAAATACATCATATTGTAACATCCCTCTCTCATTTAGCCTTTCTGGCATATCAAGAGTATTAAACACTATCCTGGTGAAATAGCAGCTCCACAGTTAACTCCACATGTGTGAGTATTGTAATGGGAATGGCAGGGGTGTTTGGGAGAGCAGAGGATCCTGTGTTGGCCATTTACTACTGTATATAATAAATATAGTTTGATACTGATCTGTGTCTTGTTCTTCAGGCTGTATAGAGAAAATGAAATGGGTTGCCACTAGATGGAGCAACTGCAAAAAAGATTAAATGCAGTTCTTGAGTATTTTGTCAGGAAATAATCCTGGAAGTGCTGGGATTTGTCTGAAAGAGTGAATGTGTGCTAGAGGTTTTTCTTAATGCAGTCGATCTGGTTCTGTTTGTTAACATTACTACGTTTTAACATTTGTTTACAAATTAACAACGAAAAATACAACATTTAGTAATTAATTTCAACATTTACTAATACAAAATTGAAATCAAAACGTTTGTTATTTAAAGGACCAAGGCTAACATGAACTATTGAAAGTAGCCTATCTCCATTGACAGTCAAACCAACTACAACTTTAAAGCCCCTTAAAGTAAATACATCATTAAAGTAATCCAAGTGACTTCTGTTTTAAGAAGCGACTCTGCTTTGTTTGCTCAAAAAATTAAATTTACTACCACAATGCAGGCATGCTCTCGTGAGTAGTCAACACAATATGCGTCGTGGTGGTCCTTTTGTGAGTGGTGAATTTTATATAGGGTGTATTCAGGGAGATTGGGACACTTTTTGCCATTGAGATATCTTGAAAAAAGTGTTCCAATCACCCTGAATTCACCATATATATATACCTTTCTCTGGCTTCTAAGTAATAGTTGCATAGGCTCTCAATGGAGTAACAGAAAGCTCTCAGATTTCATCAAAAAGATCTTCATTTTTGTTCCAAAGGTCTTCCGGGTTTGGAACGACCTGAGGGTGAGTAATTAATGACACAAATGTAATTTTTGGGTGCAACGATGATCATTGTTAATATTAATGCACAAACTAATATTAACTAATGGGTAATTTAAGTAAGTTTGGGATGAAATTATAGTTCCAGTATGCTATTTTCTGATACCCAGTAACAGGAACTAGGCAGCTAAAGCTATAATGTTCAAGTGAGGTGAGATGGCAGTCTTTATATATATATATATATATATATATATATATATATATATATATATATATATATATATCCTCTCACTTTCAATTTCAACTGATTTTCCAGCTAATATCTTAATGTATAAATATTTGAATGAACCTAAAAAGATTAAAGAACTGAGACAAACTGAACAAGTTTTACAGACATTTGATGAACAGAAATGGAATAATGAGCCTCTAAACAAAAGGGTGTGAATAACAAAAGTGTGGCACCTGCTGCTGTACTACATCTCATTCTCATGAACTGCTGAAGAATTATCAGTTTCTTGCGGTGCTAGTTCTTATACATGTCTAGGGGGACATGATGGTTACATGTAGTTTGGCACTGCAAGGACGATCAGCTGTCCTTCATGTCTCACTGTAGCACAGTATTTTACATTACGGACATTGTAGTTTATTGCTCTGTTCACATCTGCAGTCCTCATGCCTCCTGCAGTAGGACTGTCATGTTCACACAGGTGATCAGGGACCCCGGACATCTTTCTCTGTTTTTCAGAGATAGTAGAAAGGTCTCTTTAGTGTGCTAAGTTATTGGAGCACTGACTTTAACTGTGTATCGCCTGTAAACTGTTTACATGCACCTTGCGACAGACTTCTGAGGCAGCGTAACAGTTTAATGATTTAATGATATCTCTGCGCCCAAGTAGCAGTGCTTCGCCTGTGCTTCCCCATAATATAGTCCCAAGTTAATATCTGCCTAGGAAATCGCCTAATCTTAATCTGCATCGCTATTTGTATTTGTTGTGATACGCAGGCCACAAGAAGTAATTAGGTGTTTTTCTTTATTTTTTGGATCACTTTAACTCGAGACATGCTAGCTGGCAACATAGGATTCCATTCATTATGCTAAGCTAAGCTAGCGGCGACCCTGAGAAACTAAAACAATGCATGCACTGAGACAAAAATGCATTTGCTCACATATCTAAATGTAGGAAAGAAGTTGAATAAGCCCTATTTCTAAAAACGGTGGAGTGTTCCTTTAAAATGTGATCTCCGAAGGCAGCATTTTCCAGTTTTCATACGCAGGATCTGTAAATCTTATTTGGATTTTAAAAAATGATCTTTAAGTATCCTGAAAAGGGCACCTTTTTTTGCTGAAATTGTATTAGATTTGTACCTCTAGAAAGAAATACCATTCTTGCAAAAGGCAACAAAAATAGCATTACAACTTTAAGATGCTCTGTTTGAGCTGAGTTCATCGCAGACATTTATATAGAATATGAATACAAATATTAAAAATAACATTAATACAATGCTGCCTTGATTTAAAAAAGTCAACTTTCACACACCAGAGTAATTGGTTAGCATAACTCTTGAATTCTTGTTCATTTGTGAGAAACTGCATAGAAAAGGAGATTTACTGTGATGCTAAATGACAGTTTTGTATTAGTCTTAGCCTCCCGAGAACCAGAAAAAAAAAAGTTTTAGTATTTTAGTATCTTTCATGTCATTACATTGTTTAGAGCATAAGAAAAAAAAGAAAACATTTTATCATTTAAATTATATTTTCTTCATATGTCCTCTGTAGTGGACATGAGGACTCAATTAAAAAAAAAAAAAAAATTTAAATGACATGAATAGGCAAAAACAATGGGATTTTAAAAAAAGAAAAAATATTTTTTTATACCTTTGTATAAAGATGATTCTCAGCTATGTTACGAAAGATATAACAGAATGATTTGATCTTTATAGGAATATTGATAAATCATTTATTTCCCTATTCACTTGTTGTGTCTCCCATAATGCCTGATAAATATGCTTTAAATCCTGGTGTCCTCTACAGTGGACTTTTATGAAATTGATGTCCTGTTTCGTAACAGAAAGTCATATTTTGATTTGAATTTCCAGAGATGTTGATTTATGACAAACAATTAAAACAATAGTTTGATTACAAAATATTCTCATATTTCCATAAGTGTTCAATTTGATCACTAAATTAATAAGTCCAATGACTGTTCCAAACATTTGGTATCTCTGAATACCCCTGAATGTGCTCTTTACAGGACATCCAGACTTAAAACTGTGACATGTATGCTATCACAGAAATTCACTAAAATATAAAGTCCATTACAGAGGCCAAAAGTCTATTCCTGGGTCCCAAAGGATATATATAGGCCTTAATATTTGACTAAGAAAATAACAGCCCAGAATAAATAGATCTATATCTTTATTTATTCATTATGAATCTCTAAAAGTCTGAGCCCAGAAGCATCATTATGCAACAAGTGATATATAACAGGTTGAGTTACAGACTGTCATTTTCATTTCACATATCAGATATGAATTTGTTTAAGCATTGATATCTGACAGAAATAAGGAAGATTGATAACATTGTTGCGGAAATAAGATGGGAGTGATTATTTCCGTCAGCATGTTTTCCTCCCCCTTTGTAGAAAAGAGAATTGCAGCTTTGCATGGCCTGATTTTATAATTCAGCAATTAAATAATGTCATAATCACACATGGTTCAGCTGAGAATTACAAAAGCAATATTTACATTTCAATTTGCACTCATCTTCCTGGATGGCACTTTAATATCAAAGCTCCATTTGTTTATTGGTATCAGACTGTGTTTGCAGTGTGTTTGCATTCGGGCTGTGCGGAGATTCAAACAGAGAAGCCCCGCTGTGCTAATGAGTGAGTTCACAGTATATGCTGCAAAATACCTCCCTCGTACACTGTAACTCATTTTGCAACAGAGAGATCAGAGAGCAGGAGCAGAGAAGTGTGTTTATCCCAAGCGTTTAACTTGAAGCACTCAGTAATCCCCTCTAAAGGCAGATGAATTACCTCCTGACCTGCCCGTACATGTGGAGAGTCAATGAGGGTACAAAGGGACATTTACAATCCAAACATTCATTGGGAATGTCGTGGTTTGGAAACATCATGCATCTCTTTTATTGAAAGATTTCATAAACATTGTAAAGCGAAGCATTTTCATAATACTCCTTACTCAAAGTTTTTCATCTTCATTGTCTCTCTCCACAATCCCATGATGACATTTTGCCTACATAATTGTTTCTCAATCCCACTCTTGATCCACAACATAATGGCTAACAGCAATGGTGATGGATAAAATAACTCTACCCAGTTAGGTTACATGGAAGTACATAAAGTCACTTTCATTCCTGTTCTGTTGTAGCAGTATGACAGTAAAATCCCATAGATCTTTAGCTAGCTGGTGACAAATTGTTCCATTCTTATTACTTTGGGATTATAACCAAAATTAAAGTTGCTGCATTTTCCCTTCTTTGCCCTCTCAGGTATAGTTAACCCAAAACTGAAAATTCATCATTTACTCACCCTCATGCCATGACTTCCTTCAGATAAACACAAATGAGAATTTTTAGCAAATTAAGTGCATATAATGCAAGTGAATGGCTGCCGCTCGGTTGGCGCTTGTAAAACCACGGATTAGCGACAATCCATACAACCGCAGTGGATGAATCAATGTCTTCTGAAGTGAAATCATAGGTGTGTGAAAGAAAAATACTTAACTATTTTAACTATAAACTTCCGGCCAACTGTCCTAGTCGAGTTTACAAGTTCAGCTTGACATAAATGCACGAGGATGCGTTCAAGTCCTCCTGGGAAGTTCATTTTTACAAGGTGGGAGGTCGTGTTTATGATGGCAAGTGCTTTCAAGTCACTTTTGCCGGAGTAATATTTCCGTTACTTTCTATTAATTAATTCCACAAAAATACAGAAAGGGTTTTAATCCCATGTAAACTTTGTTACATATTATATTGTTATATTATAATGCTATCGTATTTTGTGCTGGCAATTACCTTTCTTCACTGTAATAGAAAAGCAATATCACTGCTAAATATCTTTTAAGTATTGTCAACACTATCTCACGACCAATTCGTACTAATTCATACGACTGTATAAAAGGTGTCTAATTCGTACGAATTTGTACGACCTCACTCGTACAAATTCGCACGATTTGTCTAAACCCAAGTGATGGGTAGGTTTAGGGGCGGGGTCAGGGGTAGGTCATTCGTATGAATTCATACGAATTTGGTAACTCGTAAAATATGTACAAATTAGCAAAACTCGTATGAATTCGTACGAGTGAGGTCGCATCAATTCGTACGAATTAGCCACCTCGTAAAATTAGTATGAATTGCCGTGAGATCGGGCTGGTATTGTGGTATTCCACCATGTTTGTCACTGATAGGCCTGCAACTCGTAAAGCTTAAAGAAAATCCAGAGCTTCCCACTCTTATTTACGACCAGTGTTGAGGAGTATGTAACAGAGTTACGTTATTTAATTACAAAATAAAAGTAACTGTAATCAGTTAAAATGTGTATTACAGTTACTTATGAAAATGTTAACAATTACAAAGGGGGGAACATCTCAAAATGTTCTGTAAAACGCTAGTACATGTTGAATAATATTAATTTGTTGCTTTGCCTGTTTTTTTATTTGTGGCCGATGTTTCCTGCCTTTTAAAGGCCTATTAGTAAAGCGATGCTGTTCTGATGCTTTTGATTGGTTCTCATTTGAATTTGTAGCGCACCATCGCTGAAAGCTTTATGCTACAATCTGTCTAAGAGTTGCCACCATTGGCGAGTGATAAAAATGCAATGCGGTGCTGGAAATTAGAAATTAGTAATCAAATGTAATCAGTTACATTACTTTAATAAAGTCATTGAAATAGTTTCACTACTTATTACATTTTAAATAGGGTAACTTGTAATCTGTAACCGATTACATTTCCAAAGTAACCTACCCAACACTGTTTACGACATTGTTTCTGCATTCATGTGCGTTCAACTCATAAATATGACATGATAAGTGCGTTGTGAAGTTTGTGGGATAAGTAAAACGGAAGCACAGAGGACTGAGAGAGCTTCACAACAGACTTACGCCACGTGTCACAGTAGGCGTGTTTCCATTACAGATTTGTCCAAAACTTTAGCAATATTTTCTAAATGTCGATTAAAAACGAATGTAAAATGACGCCGTTTCCATTAACCGATGTTATGCGACTAAAACTTTAGTTTAACTTTAGTTAGATAAGTCATTCCAAACAATTTTTCAACGTATGTTTACGTACATTTACTCAATGTTGCTCCAGGGGGATTTTCCCTGTAATAAGGGCACTGTAAGTCGCTTTGGATAAAAGCTTTGGATAAAAGTCTGCCAAATGCATAAATGTAAATGAACATTTAAAGGTAGGGTAGGTAAGAATTGGTTAAAACGTTTTAATGGCAAGGAAAGGCCCTTACACTTGGGAGCGGCAATGTGTGAGGTGTTTGGTGTTTCTCCCTCATGTTTCAAGGTCTTAATGATCATTTGCGGCATTTCTTTGTTGTCTAGAATCCAGTATTCCTGTTATTCTATTGTCTTTTATTAGTTAAATAAAAAATCTCTTCTCGTCTTCTGTCTGAACATACAACGTCATCTGTAACGAAGTTTTTGCGAGGTAATGAAGGGTAATGAAACCGCTGCTACTGTCCCTTTCATGAACGCTCGTGTGACAGTAGAATGGAAGCAATGAATTATAGTTTAAAATAGTATTTTTGAAACACACACCTATCGTTTTGCTTCAGAAGAAATTGGTTTCTCCACTGGGGTCATATTGATGAATGTAATGATCGCTGTGTGTGGTTTTTCAAGGCAAGCGTCAACTGAGCGACCCCCATTCAATGGCATTATATGGACTCACAGGGATGGATTATTTCATAAAGATTTTAATTTGTGTTTATCTGAAGAAAGTCATACACATCATGGATAGCATGAGGGTGAGTAAACGAAGAGAGAATTTTCATTTTCAGGAGAACTGTCCATTTAAAAGACTCAAGGTCAGTCACTGTTGTCTCTTTCCTTGGATTTGAGATCAGAGTTCAAATCTATTCACACCTTCTGAGGTCTTTCAGTCTTTGTGCTGTCTGCTGGCTTCTGACAAAGGCCATGTGATGAACTGCATTAGATAAAAGTTGTCTTCAATGGCAGCAGGTGAAGGGCTGCAAACCTCTTACAGCCCACATCAAGGCCTAATAGGATATTGACTCACATTAAAGGGTTGAAGAGCGTGTTGGAAAATGCCATGGCATTCTTTATCCCTTCATCTGAATGATGGTGTTATTTGATATGTGCAGGTCTTTGTTACACTTATAAAGATTAAAACTTTAATGATACATGCTGGTCTTGTGCAAAGCATCAGCTAGCGTAAACAGAGTTCTTGCAATGGATTCAATTCGAATTCTCAAAGTCCAAGAACGTTGCTTAAACTTTTCTCTATGTACACATTATTGACTTGCAGATGGATATGATTACAGGGTTGTCACTGTGTGTGTGTGTGTGTGTGTGTGTGTGTGTGTGTGTGTGTGTGTGTGTGTGTGTGTGTGTGTGTGTGTGTGTGTGTGTGTGTGTGTGTTTGGGTCTCTGAAAGGTATGCCCCCACCAGCATGTCCCCCCAGAGTCTCTGGTGCTGCTGCTGTAAAGTGGAGAGTAACCTCATGGTCTGATCTCACAGGGGAATGCTGCTCTGTGTGAGCTGATGAGCGGTTGGTTGGTCTGATTAAAGGCTCCCACCGCTCTGAAGTTTCTCACGTGTCAGGTAGACAACCATCAGTCTGGACACAGACACAGACATAAACACGCTGACCTTATTTCAGCTATTGTGTCACGCGTTCATCAAGCCATTTGAGACAAGTGTGAGAAAACAGCAGTAGGGTGTGTTCTATGTGAGACTGAAACTAACATGAACAACTGCATTTTTATTGAGTCTAAAAACTAATTCTGTTTTTAATGTCTGAGGGGTGAGAGCAGTGAGGTGATTACAGATTTGAAGAAATGCTTTAGAGGGAATTTCTTGTGAAGGAATAAGCTTAAAGTAAGCATACACATTTCATAATTTTATGATTTAATGATTTAACTGTGCAGTCAGTAAAAATATCACTGGCTCTTATTTGATGCACATATGTATATAAAAAAGCTATGATTAAAACAATTTGTAATGAATCCATCTGTTATATCTTTCATTTCACCTGAATCGAATGCTGCATTTGAAGGAGCCATTGAATGGGCACAGCCGCTGTGATGCATTCAGCATTTGAATGTGCCCTTCGAAGGATGCAGCCTCTAAATTGGGACGCAGCTACTGTTTTTCACCTACCATATAGTAGGGAAGTATGTGATTTGACCCTCTGCAGTCACACGATTTACAGCTGCTGTAAACTGAAGAGTGATTGGCCGCTATTATAGTCGATTGAACGACCCCCCCCCCAGACACACACACTCTCTTAGAAATGCACAAATCAACTAAGTAGCTGATTTAGCTTTCAAAATAAGGTGAGGACTTTGCCACCATTAGAGAGTAATTACAGACACTACTAGCATAACCAGCTACATTTTCAGTAGCGAGATGGTAGTTCAGCAATTTCTTAGCGGAACTACTTAAGGAATCAAACGAGCTCACCGAAACACTCTCTCTCATGTCATGTGTTGTGTTGTAAGGGCTGATTGATTTAGTGAACCGGTTCATTCAGACAATTCATGTAAATAAAAAGATGACGGAAAACAAAAATGATTCATCTTACACTCTCTATACAGTCTCGGGCCTCATTCGGTATTGTGCAACACTTTTCCCCATGCCCTTCATGCTCTGCCCAAAACACCTCAGGGCTTTGATAGAGCATCACAGATCTGCTGGTGGTTATCTGCTACTGTAACTCTTCCCCACCATGTACTGAGGGGCCCTTGAGATGTAAAGAGCCGTGGGATCAGGGAAACAGCGAGTCTGATAAAGTGTTTCCTGAGTGGAATGCATTATCTACCCTGATGGCTATGACACAGAGAGCTGGAGGAGTTATCAGATGGTCTGTGTCTCAGCCTCTAGATCAGGTAGGCTGGCAGAGCCTGGGCACTGGAGCAGCAGATAGCATCTATGGCAAAGCTGCAGTTCTTGCTATGGGTATGTAGAAGCTTTGAAATGTCCTGACGTAGGTTGGTGTCTGAATGGATTTTGATCTTTGACTTGAGTATAGAAGTAGAGAAGATGTTTTAATTTGAAACTTCAGTTTCAGGGAATCAGTTCAGAGTAAATCTCTTACTTTTGGGGACCTATTTTTACAAGATGTAATATAAGTCTCATGTGTCTGTGAAGTATCAGCTCAAAATACTCTGCAGATCATGTATTATACCATGCTGTAAATTGACATTTTTGAGTGGAAGGAAAAACATGCTGTTTTCATGCACGTATATTTAAATGCAAATGAGCTGCTGCTCCCCACCCCCTATCCAGAAGAGGGCCGAGTCTTTACAGCTCTTGCCACCGATACTAAAGATCTAAAACATCTGTTTAGTTTTGATTGTCATCTCTATCGCGGACATTGCAGTTCATCATCAAAAAAGTTCATTATCTGCATGCGTTTTAAAGCCATATACTAAACTTCTGATATATGGTTTTCTGAGTGCCCGCATCCGAAGGACGCGCACAGAAACCTGGATGTCAGATGGAGCATCTCGTGAGTATTAAACTAAGTTCTCTTTCATGTGTTATTGTGCTTAACCTTATGCGTATTTGACAGTTTATGTCAAACAAAGTTGGTTATGTCTGTGAAAATAAACAGCAAGTAAATAAATCACTATTAGATCTGTGTATTAAAGTGAAAGCAGCTTTATATACCTACTGGTAAATATGCTGTTAATATGAATCAAACAACAAAAGAAAAACAGAAAATCACTCACTGCTCTTGATTAAACAACCCAGGCTCATTGGAAATACGTGACTCTGCCTACATTTTTGCAAACCCTGAAATATGTACCTCCAGGTACGTTTCCCTGCACTTTTCGGGTGAAACGTCCACTTGACTAGAGGCGCTAAGTGGTATCAGCTTTTCTCAACCCCTTCCCTAAACCTAACCATTTGTGTATTATAGGATATAACAGGCAGATACGACTGCAGGCACAAATTATTTAAAAAGTACAAATATTCCAAGTCATTCGAGGCCAAACGATTGATTTTTGTGAAGAAAATCCCCAAAACCGATCAGTGTTGAGTCCACCCGCCGAAGATCATATTTCAAAATTGCCGCCGTTACGTCAGCTTTGACAGCATTTGCTCTTGTGTGACTCGTGACCGAACGCTAAGAGTATTAATTGAATGAAATATGAACGAGTGGAGGGTTTCACACAGAGCGGCGGATTGGATCATAATTTCAGCGATTAAAACATTAAGATCAACTCTGTTCTTCACATGAAGATATCGTATGACTAGGTTTAGGGTAGGAGTGGGGTTAGTTGCTCCAAAATATAAAAGTAGCCTTTAAATATTCATAAAATCATGTCTACTTTTATAAATTCAAAGAATTAAATGTATTTCAATAGGAATTAAAATTCTTGCTTACACCACGTTTTTCTTGAATTGTGCAGGGAAACGTACCTGGAGGTCCATATTTCAGGGTTTGCAAAAATGTAGGCAGAGTCACGTATTTCCAATGAGCCTGGGTTGTGATTAAATGAACTTGAGTAGCTTTAATAAGAATACATTTCGTACTTGAAAGCTTCTGTTAAATTCTCTGGCGAGGAGATAAACATGGTGGACTGTGTACAGTTCTCTCAGGATGGGGTCCATGCTAATAGAGTCCATCAGCAGTCGTGGGAGGGGCATGTGCAATGTGATGTCACAAAAGCTAGAATCTGTAAACGGCGTATTCTGGGACACTGCTTATGATTTATGGGGATTAAAAAAAGAGGAGTGAGTGGATTTTTACCATTATAGGGCCAGATTTACTAACAGCTTCGGCCAGCACAAACCCTCTTTTGGTGTTAAAAAACTACTGTCAGGAGTAGATACACACAGACAAGACATGCAGTGATAAATTAGCGCTGAAAACTTGTGGACACAGTTATTTTTGTGGCTGACCTTATTGCATATGTATTTGTAGGAGTTTCCCTTTCGGGCGCAAAATTTATGGGAGGAGAGTATTTTAATGAATCACACAAGGTAATTTACTAAGGTTTGTACTCGTCAATTTACTGGTGTTTGCACCATTATTTACCGCCCCAAAAAAGCATGTCTTAAACCAGACGCTAACTGGTAGATTGCATTGGTCATTATGGAAATGATCTGGCTGTGTCTGTGTTCATTCATTTGCACGTCATCACGCACAGAACTGTCCACTCCCATCGGCGCTTTCATGGAATTGCGCTCTCACTGTAATTTGCCCTGTTTAGTAAATCTGGCCCATAGGCTGGTACACACACTGCTAACACACTTTTATGTTAGGCCGTGATGATGTGTTTTTGTACCTGGAAGTTAGCATTGCCCTAGTTCCCTCAGCAAATGAACACAAATTTTATGAATTTTAAAGCGTAAAGTCGGCAAAAGTCAAAAGCTAAACGCAGGCTATAAACGAACTGCGGTTGCATGACTTCAACCAGCCACCACCAATCTTGCAGCAACTCTTTCAGTCTTTATTAAAGAAACATTTTCCTTGAAAGTTTGAGTTGAAATAGTTTGCAAGAGTGCGATCATTAACACAACAAGGCTGTGAAAGTGGACTAGTGAGTAGATAAGTTTATCTGTTCAGTGCGATGACGTGTCATGTCACTGACAACCCTGTAGCCCCATAGTAAAAGTAAAAGGTTTAATAAAATCACAAGAGAGATGGTAGAGAATTTGTTAGAGAGATGTTGTACAATAAAAACATTAAAGCATTTTAGGTTGTGTTAACCCCAGACCTTATTTCAGGCATTTAACCAAAAAAGACATTGACTTCAGGATGATGGAATCGGAGGTGCTGAAATGCTAACTTGTTTCTGGGTTTTGGCCTACAAAAATGTCATCCCTGCAGCAGTCTATTAATTCTTAATTTGTGAAAAATCTAAAAACAGCTCTCAGCCACATTCATGCTTGCGCATATTCAAACTTGGCATGTTTGGTTACTAGGCATGTGAGAACATTTGACGTCACCTTTGTAATGCGGGTTCTTGTATTGCTATGTGGCTCTTTGGAGATAAAAAGGCCTTCGATGTTACATTATCCACCGTATTTTTCAGTTCCAAAGTAAGCTATTTTGTGTGAAGGCGCGAGACTTTTGATTCATTAGCCATTATAGATCAATAACAAAGTGCAAAAAATGGTCAAACTATTTGTGCTACAAACCAATCTGTGTATGATTACAATACCAAATACCAGTTTGCAACATCAAGCAGCAAAACAGAATGTATTATTTCAGTTATTAATAGTAATGTACACAGAATAACTGGCTGACATTTGAAGCCGGGTTGTTTAAAGCACCAGCATATAGAGGGATTATTAAAGAGAATAAAACATTCTTTGTGAAACTTAAGTTCTGTAAAACCTTTTTTTTTAGCTTCATAATTACCCATCTTTATCTCTCCTAAGGCTTTGGGCCATGGAGCTGATAGTTTGTGATTGTTCATGGCTCTTGGGATCAGATGACACTTAAAGCTCAGAATAACAAAAAAACTGATCACACAATGAAGCCACTGACAGAGATGTTGCATATACGATACATTTTCCCTCCATCTATATACTGGATACTATAGTCAAAGGACACAACTGCAAAAACATACATTTTATTTTAGTTGAAGAGTTAGAAGGGACTAAACTTTAAACTTTTAAAGCCTAATGTCATGTGTTCTATCTATCATCTATCTATCTATCTATCTATCTATCTATCTATCTATCTATCTATCTATCTATCTATCTATCTATCTATCTATCTATCTATCTATCTATCTATCTATCTATCTATCTATCTATCTATCTATCTATCTATCTATATCTGTCTGTCTGTCTGTCTGTCTGTCTGTCTGTCATCTATCTATCTATCTATCTATCTATCTATCTATCTATCTATCTATCTATCTATCTATCTATCTATCTATCTATCTATCTATCTATCTATCTATCTATCTATCTATCTATCTATCTATCTATCTATCTATCTATCTATCTATCTATCTATCTATCTATCTATCTATCTATCTATCTATCTATCTATCTATCTATCTATCTATCTATCTATCTATCTATCTATCTATCTATCTATCTATCTATCTATCTATCTATCTATCTATCTATCTATCTATCTATCTATCTATCTATCTATCTATCTATCTATCTATCTATCTATCTATCTATCTATCTATCTATCTATCTATCTATCTATCTATCTATCTATCTATCTATCTATCTATCTATCTATCTATCTATCTATCTATCTATCTATCTATCTATCTATCTATCTATCTATCTATCTATCTATCTATCTATCTATCTATCTATCTATCTATCTATCTATCTATCTATCTATCTATCTATCTATCTATCTATCTATCTATCTATCTATCTATCTATCTATCTATCTATCTATCTCAATATAAATGTTTATTTGCTGTCATTAGTTCTGCTATGTCTCATGTTATGTACTTCTAATAAGAGTATGACATCATATTTATGTTGTTGCGTGAGGAGCTCCTGGCAGCCCTGGATTTTCTGAGGTCAGGTGGTCAGTTCGAGGGTTAATGAGTAGGTGAGATGCACTGGTTGAGGCAGAGAGCTGTGAGGGAGCATGTCCCTCCGTAATGACTGGGGCTGCTTCCCTTCCTGATTACAGGCTTACTGCAAGTGTCAATGTAGCCGCCCAACTATTAGCTGCCCCCTTTACAATGTATTAGAGTGAAATATCACAGCCAGCTGACCTCACACAGCCCTCAGGCTGACAATAAATGCACTGTTTGCTTTTAATAGCTTTGTCACTATGCAAAGAAAAATGTATGGTGGAAGACTTGTGAATAACAGGTAATAAAAATGTTCTAAGAATATTTAGCTAATGTTGAAAGCTTGAATGTTGTCTGAACGTAAGGGAACATTCCATTTTATAATTTAGCAAAATTGTGGGAACATTTCAGAATGTTCAAAGAACATTAAAAAATAAAAATTGTATAACTTGATGGCAACATATTTTTGTTAGCTGGTCACAAGTCCTCCTTTGCTTAAACGCTGTAAAGGCATTACATTTGAATTTTTTTTTAAATGTTTTAAAATGTTTCAGGAAAAAACAACGTTCCATGAAAGATGTATAAATAATGCCGTTATTAAATACCAGATCATATTGAAAACATTTTATGTTAATGCTGAGAGATAACTTTGAGAGAACCTTGCCAGAACGTTACCAAAAGTTTTGAGAATATGAGCTAGGGAGGAGTATTCTTGAACTTTTGGATTTTGTTTTTTCAGGCCGCTCGAGGGACATTTATTTTATATTATGAATGACAGTTTTGTGCACCTTTTTTATTTTGACAAACGGACATTGCATTTTTTTTTCATATAATATGTCAAATTGTTGACTGATTCACATTTCTCAGAATAAGAATAAAATGATGGGTTTATATATTGTGGATGTCACAGTTGTAGGGTATTTCAGGCACTCCAAAGGGAACTTTAACCTTATAGGTTCACATGCAGAACGTAGCTGTCATTTCTCACATGCACTGATCAGATATTCACCTGTCCAAACATGCCAGGATTCTTCCTCAAGCTGATAATGAAACAAAAACAGAAACGTAAGAGCCGCTACTTCCAAAGAAAAGGAAAAATTAGCTTCAATACTGTTGCTTTTTAATAGTCTCTTATGTTTTTAGTCTCCTGTCAGGAAATATTTAGGGTTTAACTGCTGTAACTAAACACTATTTGACATATGTTTACATGGCAGAGTTGTATCCATTATGCTGGATTTAACACGAATTGTCTTTGGCATCGCTGCACAAAATCAGTGAGGAGTTTTGCAGCCAGCATCAACACATAAAACAGATAAATGTCAACCCTGAAAGATAATTTCCCCTTGTGTTGTAGTTTCTGATTTATTCTCCTTTAAACATTTATAACACAACAAAACATTTGACCGTGTCTTCAGTATCTTGCAGTTTTGTTTTATGTAATGTTTTGTCATTCCAACCACAGGCTCTCGTTTCCTTTAAGTGTAATCTGTTTTTTCACACCTTCAGAATCCATGACAGATTTTCAGATAAGCCTGAGCAGCTTTGATGGAGGAAATTGAAGACAAAATATGTGATGCTTTGATGTAAAACATTTTATTAAACGTATACGTGAGACTTAATTTCTTAAGTTGTTAATTTCTTGATTTAGTTCTTCAGAAATTTTTTTTTGATGTGTTTTAAGAGTATTTTTCATCTCCTGTCTCAAGGTATGATCGATTTAAGTTATGGTTTTGAGCAAATTATATTTCATTTTTTGATTACTGTTTTTTTTTTTTTTTTTTTACAGTGAGTACCATGTTTTACCATGCCTAATATCGATCTAGCTTACTGCAGTGTGCAACAAATCTCTCATAGTCGCGATATTCTCTCATTAGCACTCGCTCCAGTGGCCTTGTTCCACTCCAACGGCTTTCAGCCCCATCCTGCTTCATACTAATAAATCTTAAACTCAACCATGAACATGATTTCTGCCCAAGTCCCATCAGATTCTTTTCATCCGGCTGTAGAGGTGAAGACAACAACTCCCATGATTCCGCAAATTGAAAGATAGATTCATCAAGCTACGCCTTTGTTTTGAATAAGCCACCTCTAGCGGTGAAAATTACATATTGTGCCATTAAAAAATAAACAGTGTTTGAGTTAATTAATAGGTTGAAATGCATAGTAAACATTATCTTAATTCATTTAGGACCTCATTTGATACTCGGAAGTATATTTTAGAAAGAAAGCTTTAACTCATGAAATAATTATATGTCCACTTAAACATTGGCTGCATCCAAAATCGCTTCCCTACTTTATAGTAGGCGAAAAACTGTGAGACAAAATAAGTATGTCTGAATTCACAGTACTCAACTAGAGTAGGCAAAAAGTACCCGGATGACCTTCTTCCGCCGAGATTCTGAAGTGTGTATGCGATAGACACTTTACTGTCCCATGAGGCCACGGGAGAGGGTTTATGAATGGTTGTGAAGTGACGCAACTGATGCTGGTAGCCATTGACAAATGTAGTTCACCTGGATTACATTCACACTACACACAGTACTCGTAAAATAAGTACTTTTTAAATTTTATTTTTTAAATAAGCACCTATCCAAGATAGTAAGTGATTTCAGATGCAGCCATTAGCTTTTTAACACATTATTCCTGACAAAAGAATGAACAAATAAAGGTTACAATGCAGTTATTGTGACATTCTAACATCATGTCATCACAGTGTGTCACACAGGAACAAACTGAAGAATCAGAAGATCACACAAATTGAACATAAACTTTAATTTAAACTCTCAGGAACACATGGAAGAACACAACCGGAAACACACTCTAACATAACAGTTACCAGACAAAGAACGAAGGAGCAGGGAGGAACTTAAAAAGCAAACTGAAATTAGATAATTAACTAAACACAGCTGAACAGATGAACTCATAATGATGGTAACCATGGAAACAAACAAGTGGCGGGAAACGGAACAAAGGAACATGTGACTGCAAAAACACAACTGAAGCAGACTAAACATGTGACACAGGCTATTAGGCCTACATTAAATATGAAATATTCTTTGTCAATGTCAGTTTTTATGATACTGCTGACATGTTTATACGTCTAATACCAAAAGATGGCAGGTAGATTTAAAGTAGTCTGAGAGTTATTAATGAAGAGAATAAAAGTAATGTTTGAGTTGTAGCACAGTGTTTATATATTATTTTACAAAATATCCACTCCTTGCTTCAGGCAAAATTACACCACTCCACTTTTACTTACATACAGAGTGATATGATATGAACATACATACAACAATTCCCAGTGCTGCTGAACTATATACCGGCACTGTTGCACCATTAATCAACCATTACCATTAACGGTTATATTATATGTATTTTTTCAAATTAGAAGAGTGTTAAGGGTATTCTTGTAAACAGTTGTAAATCTTGTTTCCCCTCCAGCCAGTAATATGGCGTGTTGTTCAAGACATGGGTTGAGATGCAGGTGAGGAAACGATTGATTGAAGGGAGATTTCCTTGACAAAGGGTCCTCAGGGTATAGTGCTCATCACACCGATCGAAAAGAACGATGCAGTTTAGAACCAGAGCAACCTGACACACACATGTACAACAGTGGGGAATTCCTCATGAACCTTTAAGACATGAGATAAGAGCTGGAAAAAGCCTCTCTCTCCTGTGTGCTTCATTCGCCCCACCTTTCTCTCTCTTTAACGTCAACCCCTCCTTTCTACAGCTGACTTATTCTCATTTAAATGTCTGCGGGGTAAAACACCTCTCCCTGCTCATAGCTCACAGGTGGAGTTTACACTCCCCTTCACAGCACACTGACATGTACAGCAAAGCAGAGCCACCTTGGCCAGATACAGTTTAAGGAGGAAGTTCTTCACAGTTATGGAGTTTTGATTGACCCTCAAGAGAAGTTTGGAGAGAAAAGTGCATTGTATTTTATATGGTTTGATCATATATTCATTGTAACACTTATTACGATTAGGACATCAGAGGACTGCAGCATCTTCAAAAGGAAATAAGATGCCATTTTAATTAGGAGCTGTTCCCTGGATATCTTCTCACCCTCACACTGATTTGTTGTGTTTTAAGCCCTGTGAGCCGTGCGGATGTAAGGATGGTCTCAGGGCTTTGAGAATGGGTTTGTTTCAGTCTGGCCGTGTGTGAATGGAGCTGAGCGAGTGGAGAGCCTGATGTCGGAGCTGCTGCTGCTGGCCTGTGTGCTCCTCTCCTGGATCATCACCTGCCAGTCTGGACCATGGAGACCATGCACAGGTCAGACCTACTCGCTGGTTTCACATGTTCAGCTGAACAGACATATTTTAGCAGAGTCTAATAGAGGAATAATCAATGGAAATTATTAAAAATGACCTTTTTTATCTGATTTTATTTGGGGGAAAAGTCCAGTCTCAGTCACAACTTGTCCTAGTTGTTAAAGACACTATTTGAGTCATGGTATCCTTTGTAATTTTGCAGACTTTCAACTGAATTGCCTTTGGATTATGGGCTTTAAATCAAGTAAACCATTTTGGAAAACTAATTAAAGGCAGATGTTCATGATCACTCAGAAGAATGAAAAATCCAGACACAAATGTCAATCAATTCCAATATATTGTCAGACGTTGATCAGGATAAGCCACTCTGAATATCTTGGTTTCCAGGGGATGTAGGTGTTTAAGAAGACACAGATTAGATGTGGTTGCCAGGTGCTGATGTAAACCACTCTGGTGTTGCACAGTGGTTTCATCTGAAAGACGTCATGCACCATAGAATGACAATTAGGGAGCATTTCTAAACCATGTATATCTGCTCACTGTTTGTAGCAACTGTTGCTTGATTTAAATGTCTTCAGTAAACAGCACTTGTTAGTGACACTCTGTAAAAATGGGACATTTTTATACCATTCATCACTGTCTTGCTTTTATTTGGATAAACTCTTTGAAAACATGATATGGTCCCATGACAGAGCACACCAAAATAGCCAGAACACTTGATACATGTTATATTATAGTGGAGAGAATCCAAAAAGCTGTGATAAAACATCAAACCAGAAGGTTATGACATTTCTGCCTCTCTGATTTTTCAGCTTATATATGAGCTATCATAAGATTTAAAATCATAAAGGGGCTTAAAATGGAACAGGAATAGATTTAGTATCCCCTTTTGGCAAACTAAACCTGCTGTAAGTAGATGCAGATCTATTAAAAAGATTGTCAACAATCTTTAGCATTTAAATAGTATAATGATATTATTTTATCTCACAGACAGTTTTTGACAGCTTTTCACACGAAAAACAACGCATTGTTGTTTAGGTTAGTAATCAGACCTTCGAATCTTACTTATGCTGTGTTCCTCTTTATATTAAAAATTCTTCAAGCGGAACATCGTGCAGAATTTTAATTACTATACAAATAAGTTATACACTGTACCACATACATATGTTTTTTATGAATCATTACTGAATTTCAGGTGTAGCCCGAAAACACTGAGCTGCATGTACGTGAATGTGAGATATTTTGTTTTCTCTCCTAAATGTGTCTTTTGCTTTGCTGAAGTCTTTGAAATATGATCCATAAAGTCTTCTTCACTCTAACCATTTCCCTCTTTGATTCACTGAAGTGGGTCAAAACAAAACAAGAGCACTTGCCCTTTGAATGTTTCATTTATTCAGTATTTTTCACCAAAGCAAAAAATATTCTTATTATTTCTCATTTCTTATTATTATAAATGTTGAAAACAGAAAACAGTGCTGCTTAATATTTTTGTGGAAATGTGATACATTTTTGTTCATGATTCTTTGATGAATAGAAAGTTTAAAAGAACAGCATGTCTTTAAAATATAAATATTTTGTAACATTATAAATGTGTTCACTGGGACTTTTGATCAATTTAATGCATCCTTGCTGAATAAAAGTATTATTTAAAATAAAACAAATATGAATGAATGACCCAACAATTTTGAACGATAGAGAACGGTAAAGAGCTTTTATGTGGCTCTTTTATTGTGTGGTTTCATATAATTTTGCTGCCATCAAAGTGTCACAAAAGTGACATTTTTAACATCTGATTATATTAATATATTGAGTATTCATGGCTTTATTGTGATATGTTAGGTTTAGTGATTTCATTCTTTCTTAATTTTTTTTACTTTAGGGCTGATCAGGATAGAATTACTAAAATCTTAATTTGTCCTTTTAAAAGCTATTACTATGTGGCTCTCAAGAATAATTATAATTCATATAATACTATTATATTAATATAAAACTAATATAACATAAAATATATAATATTTCTGCATCAGATTTATACAGTTGCCTGTAGTCTCTCTCTCTCTCTACGACCTCTTGTCGAATGATAAAATAATTTCAGCTCAAAACAACATTTAATGGCCTTTTATTTATTAATTTGGTATTTCATTGCAGCTGACAGTACATAATTCAGTATAAAATATACAGATGTGTATGATGAATTTTACAGATCTGTTACCATTGGACTTACTGTCTCGGGTGCTTCCTGGGACCAGCAGGGCGCAAGATGGGATACACATGGTCCAGTCCAGAGGTTCTCGTGGATTCCAGTTTTCCGGATCTCCACAGCTGTTCAGTTTCGCTGCATCTCAGCTCTTCATTAATTGTAACTTTTTTCCCGCCGAGTTCTCCATCGTTGTCACACTGAAAATCCCACAAATGACTTCTGAGGTGAGAAGAAAAAAGATTCTCACCTTTTGTTGAGTTTTAGTTTGAAAACATCAAAGATTCTTCAGAAGCCTTTTCCTTAGAATATGTTTGAAATTTCTGTGTAGTGATAGCGATCACTGTTTGCTCTTTGATGTGCAGAGGAGTGAGTACATCTTCACACTATTGGAGGGAGATTCAGATGAGCTGCTCCTCGGCCTGCGACTGTCCCAAAACAATCTTCACTTCCTGCAGAAGGGCCGTGGTCACAGGAAACGCATCACTTTTAAGGCAGTAGGACTGGATGATAACCGTTGGCACACTGTGGTCTTGGCAGTGACGGGATACTACTCAATTCTCACTGTAGACTGTGGCAGACCCCTTGAGCTGTAAGACTCTTTGGGAATACTGTAGATGTCAGGTTGTATCATTTTAAATGATATGATCCAAAATGGCAATGATATTTATGTTTATGTGTTGAAATATATAATTTAGTTGCATAAACTTATAAATTATTCGGTTTTGTCTCAAACAGAGTGCTTGAAAGCCCCTTCCCCAAAGATCTTGATACAACTGGTTCCACATTCTACATTGCTAGCAGAAAGAGATGGAATGGCTTATTTTCTGTACGTATCTCATTTCAGGCTTTTACTAATTTAATAAGATTTACAATGTACTTAGAAGTCTAAATGCAATGGTTCATTCTACTGTTTTGTTTTTTGTTTTTTTTTGCAGGGTCTGATTCGCCAGATAGTTCTGTTACCTGGTTCAGATGCTACCTCACGAATATGTCCCTCATCTGAGCCGCGGCTGTCTGCACTCTCTGTTCCCCAGGCTCTCTTACACCTGCCAATCAAACCATCATCCACTGACCTGCCCCTCCAGCCTTATGGTGAGACTGCTAAAACTTCAACACTAATCATCAGCTGCATGTCAGTTTGTATACTAATAACTAAAAGTATATACTTTGCAGGTGATGGAAAAGTACATATTTTGAGTATGTAGAAAAAAGGAAATGTAATGAATGGTTTGCATTTGCATGTAAGTGGAACTGTGGTAGCCCTGTTGAAAATAAACAACATATGCTAGGTATGTTTTGAAGCATGGCAGCTGGTTTGAGCTGGTCCTTATCTGGTCATGAGCTAGTTTAAGCTGGTCAAGTGCTTGAAGATTACAATTTTATTGTTAAATGTTGTTTTTACTTAGTATTATTATGTTTTATTATTTTTCATAATTATTTGTATAATGTACAATGTAAAGTCAGGCTGTGTCTGTAGATGTGTTCCATGGAGAGACATGGATGAGCTATATTTGTTACAGGAATGTGCATACATGCAGCACATGTTCTCACTGATGCATACAGTAGCATGTATTTGTTCCATGATATGTTGTTAACTGAATCTTTATAAGGAAAGTGGATTGTGCAGCATATGTAAGCATGAAATATACGCTCTATTTTAAACATAGGACACAAGTTTCTCTTCCTTCTAAGGAAGTTTCTTCCTAGTGAGATCCTCTGTTAATAGTAACATCCAAATTGAGTGTACTGCCTCAGATGAGAGACGGGACGACGGGAGACAGAGAAGGGAGGATGAAGGGAGAGGGTAGAGAAACAGAGGAATGGAGAAACATATACAGCTGGCACAAAGACAACAAGTTTATCTCCTATGCCTGATACATATGGCAATAAAGAGATTTTTGACAAGGAAACTGGTATCCGGTCCTGTGATTCAATCATAACGGGGACAAAGCTGAATTTTCAGATCAACATGCTGGTCTTAAGAAACTAGCTCCAGCTCAGGACCAGCTTAAACCAGCTCATGACCAACTTAGGACCAGCATAAACCAGCTCAAACCAGCTGCCATGCTTCAAAACATACCTTACCAGCATATGCTGTTTCTTTCAACAGGGAATTTGTCCATAAATCTTTGCTCAGTAACTTGAATCAGTAAAATTGTCTAAAAACAAAATGTAAGCTAATCTTTAAACGGTGCAGGTGGTATTTGGTTTATAATGTCCACTATGTATATATCTTGAAGTCCTACAGGAATGCTGTGTTTTAGCTGTAAACACAGGTCTGTGATTGTATGGGGATGTGAGTAACTCTATCTCACAGGTCTGTTACTGATCCGCTGACATTGACTGACAGCCTTGTGCTTTGAGTTTCTCTCTGGCTCAGAAGAAGTGCTGGTGTTTGAAAGCAGGGTGTAGTTGTGCAGAGATCACTGTTATACTGCATACTGTGCCTGTTGAGAGACATGACACAGGGCAGGGTGTTTGCTTTATTTCCCCTTATGTAATGTATTCTACAGATAGATTTAGTTTGGAATATGCTGTTGGGCTGTCTATATGTCTATAGTTTACTATCTATCTATCTATCTATCTATCTATCTATCTATCTATCTATCTATCTATCTATCTATCTATCTATCTATCTATCTATCTATCTATCTATCTATCTATCTATCTATCTATCTATCTATCTATCTATCTATCTATCTGTCTGTCTGTCTGTCTGTCTGTCTGTCTGTCTGTCTGTCTGTCTGTCTGTCTGTCTGTCTGTCTGTCTGTCTGTCTGTCCTGTCCTGTCCTGTCTGTCTGTCTGTCTGTCTGTCTGTCTGTCTGTCTGTCTGTCTGTCTGTCCTGTCTGTCTGTCTGTCTGTCTGTCTGCCTGTCTATCTATCTGTCTATCAATCCATCTTTCCATGATGGACACTGTCCAGCCAATCTGGAATGCAGAAAAATGTGCACTAAACTAAAAGGATAGGCTTGTTCTTAAAACTGCATGCAATAAATGGTGAAAACTAAGCTAAAAAGTATTTTGTCAGCCTCCATTTGTGTAAGTTCTCCCACTTAAAAAGATGAGAGAGGTCTGCAATTTTCATAATTGGTACACTTTAACTATGAGAGACAGAACGAAAAACAGCCCAAAAGCATGATGTTTCCACTCCCATGCTTCACAGTAGGTATGGTGTTCTTTGGATGCAACTCAGCATTCTTTCTCCTCCAAACACGACAAGTTGAGTTTTTACCAAAATTAAAATATGACATTCTCCCAATCCTCTTCTGGATCATCCAAATGCTCTCTAGCAAACTACAGACGGGCCCTGACATGTACTGGCTTAAGCAGGGGGACACGTCTGGCACTGCAGGATTTGAGTCCCTGGCGGTAGTGTGTTACCGATGGTAGCCTTTGTTACTTTGCTCCCATCTCTCTGCAGGTCATTCACTAGGTCCTCCCGGTTCTGGGATTTTTGCTCACCTTGTGATCATTTTGACCCCACAGGGTGAGATCTTGTGTGGAGCCCCACATCCAGAGAGATTATCAGTGGTCTTGTATGTCTTCTAATTATTGTTCCCACAGTTGATTTCTTCACACCAAGCTGCTTATCTATTGCAGATTCAGTCTTTCCAGCCAGGTGCAGGTCTACAATTTTGTTTCTGGTGTCCTTTGACAGCTCTTTGGTCTTGGCCATATGGAGTTTGGAGCCTGATTGTTTGAGATTGTGGACAGGTGTCTTTTATACTGATAACGATTTCAAACAGGTGCCATTAATACAGCTAACGAGTGGAGGACAGAGAGGCCTCTTAAAGAAGTTGTTACAGGTCTGTGAGAGACAGAAATCTTGCTTTAAATCTTGCAAATAAATTCTTTAAAAATCATACAATGTGATTTTCCTGTCTGTCTCTCATAGTTGAAGTGTACCTATGATGAAAATGACAGGCCTCTCTCATCTTTTTAAGTGGGAGAACTTGTACAATTGGATGCTGACTAAATACTTTTTTTGCCCCACTGTATATGTATTTATTCAAATGGCAATTTCTTAAACTGAACATCTCTGTTTATTTTGCACAGAGGCAGAGGTTCGAGTGACTGCGGGTGTGAATCCTCCCTGTGGACACTCTGAGGAGGGACAGCTGTGGTTCAACACACTGAAGAAAGGACTGTTTCTCTGTGATGGCATTATGTGGCTCACTATGCTGCAAGGTGATTTTTTAACAGTAGTTTGCAACTGCAGTTTGTAGCAGTACAGCTGCTATTTATAGTATGAAATTGCCATGTTATCTGACTATCACATTGCATCTCTGCAGTGAAAGAGAAGCTGGATTACGTGGAGGATCACCAGGATTTATTCACCAGTTCTGAGACATTTGACATCGAAGTTTTCCACATACCGTCTGTAGGGATTTTCATTGCGACCGCCAACCGTGATTCCAACCTCGGTTCAGGAATATACAAATGGACAGATGGGAGGTTTGAACGATATCAAAACATCAGCACGTATGATGCACAAGCATGGCAATACTTCACAGTGGGCAAAAAGGTGTGTGTGGACTTTATGCTATACCAACATAATGTGATCCCAGCATATAAAACTTTTGATAACATTCCCATTAAGTTATGAAAACATTATTTCTGAAAGTTCTCTGAATGTTCAAAATGTATTGATAAGCACCCATTGTAGTGGCGTTCTGGATGAATCAGTGTTTTTACATGAGGCGGCTGAGTGAATGATTCAGTGACTCACTCATGAAGGCCTAAATTAATCATTGTGTTTGAATTGGTTTAGTAAATGATTCACTTAAAAAAAACGAAAGATCAATAAAAAAAATCTCCAACACTAATACACAGACTCACAGTATGGCTGCATCCGAAAACTTATGCCGAGTTCACACTGAACGATTTTCAAACTCGTCAGATCACAGTTCTTTTCACACTGCACAACTATGAGGTAGCATTCAGTTGCTGCTGTGTGCACACTGCACGGGGGTTTTACATTGCATGACTTTACAATAGGAAGAATCGCTGACGACTCTGTCTGGTTCAGAAACTACGTTTCACAACCAAACACACACGAGAAGTGATAACTAAGGAAATAACGCAAGATCACGCGTGTGAGACCGGAGTTCTCGCACGAGACTGGAATTATTATTAAAAATGATATCACACATAAAAGCTAGCGATCCAAATTGTCTGTGCGCTAGAAAAGGAGAAAAAGAAAAAAAGATTATGAAGGAGGAAATGATTGGGGAGACTTAGTAGAGCAAGGATTGTTTTCTGAAAATAAAATTGGAGCAATGTGCTGCTGTTGCGGCTGGTCAAGCAAATGCTTGTGATTTGTTTTTGTTTGATATAACTGTATACATCTATTAAAATACTGATATTTTGGTATATAACTCCTCCTCGAACTTCCCGCTGCCCTGTATCCTGCTCTCTCATTGGCTGTAGGTTATCACCGATATAATTTTCAGTCAGAACACATTTCACACAACAGGATTTTGAGTCACCAGTGAAAAACGGGTCTAAAATCATGCAGTGTGAACTCGGCATTAGGCAGCTCATTTGTTGCCTCTCTGCCATATCAAGCAATGACTTTGCAGGCAGTTCTTGTGCACAAAGGTACCTCACAAGTCTGATTTCAGACTTCAGAGGCAGCGTAACGGTTTAATGATCTACAGCAAAATACAGCAAAAGCTTTGGCGAAAACTAGCAAATATTAATTTACTTCAATAGTAATGTATTCGCTAGAAATGACATCAAAAGTGGATAACGTTGGTCATAAACGTACATTTACACACAAACTAGCCACCAACTGCAACTTTTAGATGCCTCTTTATTTTTTAGCTCAACTGGAACAGAACGGAAAACACAGGATTGTGCTTTTCTATGCTGCCTTCAAAAATCGATCGGATGAAGGTGTCATAGGAGACAGGAAGTGAAGCTAACATTGTATTCAGATGAGCCTTGGTGCCTTCCTACCTCGGAATGCGTCCTACATAGACCACCGTTTTTGGATGCAGCTATATCTGAAACAAACAGAGACAAACGGAGTGATACAAATAGTTGACTGATAAATCAAAGCTAAGCCAATTCAATTTGAGGACTGGAACTAACCGTTGTATAAATGAAAACCTGTGATACTGATTGAGCTGCCAAGTGGAACAGCTGCCACCACTATCAGAAGATGGTGTGGTGCACAGAACGTCCGTTTGCTTTGAGTGGGGCGCATCCCCAGCTGTTCTCTACACATTAGAGTGATTTTGATGTGGTTTTGCAGTGGGAGAGAGGGTGGAGACCTGGCTCTCAAGTTTTAATGTTGTAAATCACATGTGCATAATAACAGAAATTAATTTTGTCTGATGCTGTATCCAAAATTTACAGAAGACACCTCCTGCTTCTCTTCACCGTAACTTGCTGCATAATTACAGTCAAGAGTTGGAAAAGCCGTATGGGACTCTGTTAATACCTGCAGTGCAATTATCCATATGTTTTTCTTCTTGGAAGTCTAAGATAAAATTATGATTCATGTTAAATTTAAAGTGAAATAGAGGGAGGAAGCCTTTGTAATTGCATCAGTGACCAGTTATTAAAAGATAAATCAACGCACCATTAAACTGAAGTTTTGAGGTAGAGGCAATTCATTTAAATACTCCCATCAGCACAGCTCTTTTCCTCTGGCTTTGAAATCCAGCTGGGATAATTAAAAGCTTGTGAGGATGCAGAAAGTACCGAAAATTATGAAGTGCAAAACTCATTACAATTTAATTTTGTTTTTCATCACAACACCCTTTAATTCACTGAAGCGACTGACATGATTTCTTACCACCATTTTCCTGTAACAGAAGTTCCTGGTTGTTGCTAACTGCAGAAGTAAGGATGCAGGGGACAAGGAGCAGTCGGTCATATATAAATGGAGCTCAAGGAAGCTGAAATTCATTCACTACCAGACTCTGAACACACACAGCGCCCGTGACTGGGAGGCTTTCAACATTCAAGACGAAACTTTCCTCGCCGTGGCCAATCATAGGCAAGGTAATGTTTATCAGAACAGTTCAATGCGCGTCTCTCATCTCATGTGGCACTGTTGTTGTCCTGTGTAACTCCAAAGGTTTTGTCTGTTGAACAATAATGGGAGGAAGTTCATTTATACGATTTCTAAAAGAAGATTAAAATCCAAATCCATACAAATCTCATACAAATCTAAGGTCTTTGAGGCACACAATCCGAACAAAAAGACCACCAAGGAAGTCTTTTTAAGGCTAAAAGGTCTCCTTGTTTATATGGTTCACTTTGATTCTGCATTTGATTTCTATTAGCTTACGAGAGCACACTGCTCATCCGTTTGTGTGAAGTTCTTACGTGTGCCTCTGGCATTGATCAAAGCGGAAACGCAAGCATAAAAGACACCTTTCATAGCACTTTATAAGCATACAGGCCCCATCTATACACCTGCATCTATTGGAATACATCCAAACTAAGCCATGCCAGTCCATGTTTCAATGGGCTATATCAGGGGTTCCCAAACTTTTCACCCCGCGACCTTTAAAATAACGGTGCCAGTGACTCGCGACCCCCGCTTTCCTGGAGGGTGGTTAGTGTAAACAAATACGTGGTATGCAATGGCACACCTGTATTAACAGGCCTACCAAACATGAGCGTAATGACAACACAAAAGAACACAGTCTAACAAACATAATATTATACATATATGTATATGTATATATAGGATAGAGTGTGGTAAATTGACCTGCTGCAACTGCCGCTGTCGCTATGTTATTAATCTGTTGTAATCACGTTGAAAGAAAAATCGAAAGGCTGATGGCTTTTTTTATTTGCATGGTTTTATTTTTATTTAACAACAATTTTTTTTTTACAAATAAATGTTGTGAAAATTATGGTTAAACTATGCTATTTTTATTTGATTTCTGTAAATCATCTCGCGACCCCTACTTTGGGAACCACTAGGCTATATGACTGAAGAATAGTTTTTATGTTTTTTTTGTCCAAAGGGGAGAGAAACCATAATATTGACAGTGTAATCTACAAGTGGAACCCAGTTACCCAGTTTTTTGAGGTCAATCAGACAATCCCGACCGCTGGTGCTTATGATTGGGAGTTTTTCACCATTGGCCCGTATCACTTCCTGGTAGTCGCAAATACTTTCAACGGAAGATCAACGGTCATTGATTCTACAATCTATATCTGGCTGGGAGGGATGTTTCAGCCTTATCAGTCCATTACAGTAAGTGAAATATTATTATTATAATATTATTGTAATACAGTAAGTGAGTATTTTCTCCCATCATCTGTATACACATTCACAAACATTTTTTCCTGTTCAACATTTTTCCAAATTGATATAAGCTTCAGTTCAAAAGTTTGGGGTCGATAATTTATTTTATACATTTTAAAAAAAGTTTTTTTTTATCTTTTTCCCCCCAGATCAACTGTTTTTAACATTTATAATATTATAAAATGTTTCTTGAGCAGCACATCAGCATATTATAATGATTTCTGAAGGGTCATGTGACACTGGAGTAATGATGCTGAAAACTCAGAGATTCAAATAGGGACCCACTTTATATAAGGTGTCTGGAGTTAGGGAAAGGTGTGGTGGTATGGGTAAGTTTAAGGGTATAGGGTTAGGTGTAAGGGAAATGTCAAAGGTGTAATTATAAATGTAACTATAGAAATTAATTACAGATGTAATTTAAAAAATGTAAGTACAATGTAAAAACATGTATGTACACAATAAGTGCATTGTATCAAATGATTAATTTAAATGTTAGTACATAGTAGTTAAGGTCACCTACTATAAAGTTGCTCCTAAAATGGAAACGGTTCATTTAAATTTCAATAATATTCACAATATTATATTGCTGTTTTTACTACATTTTTGATCTTGACCTAGGTGAGTGTAAGAGACGTAAAAAAACAAATCCCCATCCCCAAACTCTTGAATGATAGTGTATGGTGTTTGTATGGGACATGATTAACTTGGCGGTTTCCCATTTAAGTCTCTCATTGGCCTTTCAGACATTTGGGGCAATAGATTGGGAGATGTTCCAGATTGAAAACAGGGTGTTTCTGGCTGTGGCCAACAGCCAGATGCTAACGGAGGAAGGCAAGATTCAGTACTCCATCAACTCCACCATCTATGAGCTCAGCATGGCATCTCAGACCTTCATCAAGTTTCAGGATATTGAAACAAACAGGTGAAATTGTGAACTGGTCTTCATAAGAAAAAAAACAAACACTGTCACATTTCTTTTTAAGGGACACTTTGTTGTCTGGATCTTTCAGTGCTTTGGACTGGGAGTATTTTACTGTGGGAGATGACAAGTTCCTGGTGGTCGCCAACTCCTATGATGGAACCTCATACTCTCTAAATAGTGTTATATACAGGTACAGCTCTCATCCAGTATTACGGAGTGTCCATTTACAATTGTTGGCAAAGGCTATTTACACTAAATCTACCCCTATTGTCTGATCAAGCCAGTCAAAATTACAAAAGAAATCCCACTGATAACTTGAGCAGTGATGTGGAGAGTAAAATGGGTAGCATCAGCTTTTGACATGACATGAGTTTAAATCTGCTTTTTTCCAAGCTCATTCTTCTCTCTTTTCCCACTGCAAATCAGGTGTTTATTTTAATTAAAAATTAAGAAATTATTTAAAAAGTGGGAATAAAGTTTTATTTTTATCAGTAAGGGTTAGTGGTAGGTGTAGGATAGGGACAAAGACATGTAATGCCCCAGTAAGGCAACATCCATTTATGATTTTAATAAATATAATAATATACACTGAACATGTTGTTATTAATACATGAGGTGGATATATGCTGCCACTATTTGCGCTTAGTATAAACAGCATTTACACTTAGTGCAAAGAAAATAGTTTTTGTTGCTATTTATAACCAATGACTTAAATTATAGGGAAGAGATCAAATGAAGCTGAGATATAATGACATAACTTTCGTGTTATTATCACTTCCATTCCCCGATGGAACAAAAAAGGAGATCGCTGGTGTTTTCAATTGTGGATCTGCACACTCCATTAAGATGTCAGGAGTCATAGTCAGTTCTTAAAAGACATTAAAATATTCCATACATATGAATATCTCATTATAAAACTGTTTAATTTGTTCTATAGCTTTATTGTACAAAATAGTCAAAAGAAATAACGAAATAAAGAAATAATAATTTGTTGATTTGGAATAAAATATAGAATAAACAAAAATATATGCTATAAAAAAATCCATGTAAATGTCTCTCTGTTAGACATAAAGATGGAAAGGTAATGGTTTTCTAAGCAGATAGTCCTGAACCAAACAGGGAGTCTGCAATTCTGTTTAGTACCACCAGTGGGCCTAAAATTACACATGTGCTGCATCCGGAATTGCATACTTCTATTGTAGGCGAAAAACAGTATGTGACAAAAGAAGTAACGTATGTCAGAATTCACAGTACTCACAGTATAAAAGAGTAGGCAAAAAGGACCCGGGTGGCCACTTTACTATCCCATGAGGCCATGGAAGAGGATTTATGAATGGCTGTGTGTGAAGCAATGTAACTGATGCTGATACGTCTTCCTGTGATAATGACAACATGAATGTAGTACATCCGGATTACACTCCTAATACAAACATTTGTACTATATAGAACATGTTTTTTTAGCAGTCATGAAGTAATTACTTATTCAAAATAAGTACCTACTCAAGAGAGTATGCGATTTCTGACCAATTATTTATGCCTTTCCCTAGGCTAACTTCCCTCCGTCTCATTCACTCAGATGTACAGTACGTCATTTTTTACATTGTACAAGTGCCCATTACTAGTGGAACCCTTGCAGTGTGTTTAAATGGAACACCCAAGTCCTTTGATACTTGGAATCCGATATGGTGCTGATTTATATTTTTTCCTTATAAATTGGTTAACGCACCATTCAGCCTTTATGTATGGTTGGGCTGTTAAAAAAATAAATATAAACAAATATTAGTATATGACTATATTTATATTAAATATAAAATATTATGGAGTTAGACACTGTCACTGCAGCTTTAAAGTTGACATGAAATGGAAGTTGCAATAGTCTTTTCTTTTCTATTGTGGCACAAGTGAAATGGCTTCTCGAACAAAAAGAAATGTAGGGCGGGACTTGATTTTGTCCATCGGGTATTGATTGGATGGTTGTGGTTTGCTGTGTGATGTCATGATGCCATTAAATACACCACCAGAGAAGAGATGAGATGTCACTGCAAGAGGAAGAAGTCATTTTCATTAAAGATCACGAGTAGACATGAATAAAAAAAAGATCATACTCAATACTGCAATATATATATATAAAAATAATTGTCATAAGAATAAATAGATGATCTGACAATGCAATGCATTCTTGAAAATGTTTTAATAACCTCATAAATGTGTGTTTTACAGGTGGCAGGGTTATGAGGGCTTTGTCCCTGCGCACAGACTGAGTACCAATGGCTGCAGAGACTGGGAATTTTTTAACACAACCGATGGCTCCTACCTCATCTACTCCAGTGCTAGAGCTGCTCTCTCTAAAGTCCTTAAATTAAGGACCATCTAGTGGCACTGGACATATGGACTGTACATGGGACAGATCTGCTGGGAGGGAGACTAGTTGACCGAAACAATAACTCAGAGTGTTAACTGGAAAACAAATGAACCCCTAAATGAGATGTTCTTCAATATAAATGTTATACAAAACTTCAATCATATCCATTCATATATCATATGATGATGACGCTTTAACACATGCGCCTAATGACATTCCTTGAAACCCGCTGAAGGATGAATCTGACCTCCTTGACAACAACAGCACAAATCTTTTTTTTCCCCAACATGCAAAATAACATTTCAGAAGACACATACCAACCACATACATATGCTTGCACACAGATCATCAATATGCTTTGTTGATTAAAATGTCATTATGTCTTGTGGTTATGCATCGTTACTCTGCACATGAAGGCAGCTAACTAGTCTACTACCACAATTTATGAACGACTGGAAAAATAGATTTTACCAGCCAGCACTGTACTGTACTGTTTGTAAGCTACTGATTTACATTGTTCTATTAGAAGACCTTTAAATGATATTGAAGTATGTTCAAGTATATGCAATTAATAAATAAAATCTTCATAATATTTATAATAGATGAAGAATAATGAAAAATGACAATGAGGATTTTAAAAATACACAGACTATTTTCTTTTTCTATTATAACTTAGAACTTAATTGTGTTGTTGGTCATCTTTTGAACAATGTTTTATAAACCAGCTGTGCCATATAAGCTATTATATTGCTATTTTAGTGACTAGTGATCAGTCATTTACTGTTGTTCCAGCACAGCATAATTTTGGTTGAATTAAAAAAAAAAATTTTTTATGACATTTTTCGCATTTTTTTTTAAACTCTTTGGCTCCCATAAAAGCCAAAGTCCAAGCCCTGGCTCAGTGATGACCTGTCACTTCGTCATGTCTGCAGGAGGGATGGAAAAGGGTGGAAAAAAAGACAAGCTGCAAGTCTCATATGAAATAGTAAGGAACAATTTAACACACCAGTTTTAAAACAGCAATGTCTAAGTCTTTTTAGATCTGAAACGAATCCAAGGAGCACTTTTTTCAATGCTGCCGTTAACCCCCCTGTTGGTCTTTTCCCCATAGAGTCTCTGGCTATGTGTGACAATTTTTCTTTTTTTTTTTTTGTGGACAAGATAAGCGATATTAGGTTAAATATCTCTTCTCATGATTATTTTGTCCATCCATTTTGCACTAGCATCCTGAGGAAATTTGAACCTGTAACTTTGCAAGACACTGTAGGCCAGCTTAAACCTTCTGGATCCCCCATGATGTTAGTGTTGTATATTTTTATATCTCATACAAGTACGCTTTTGGAATCATATCTTTTTTTCTTCTTTTTTTCTGCATTTAAAATGTTTGGCATTTATATTAATTTTGGGCTTTTGACTTTTTTTGAGAAAATCCTGCATTGATTTCAAATCCGGCACCACACTAATAAAATAAATCACATTAGAAATACACAGATCAGGCATAACATTATGACCTAATATTGTCTCATTTTTGCTGCCAAAACAGCCCTCATCCGTCGAGGCATAGACTCCACTAGACTCCTGAAGCTGTTCAGTGGTATGTGGGACCAAGATGTTAGCAGCAGATCCTTTAAGTCCTGTAAATTGTGAGGTGGGGCCTCCATGGATCGGACTTGTTTGTTCAGCGTCCCACAGATGCTCGATTGGATTGAGATCTGGGGAATTTGGAGGCCAAGTCAACACCTCAAACTCGTTGTGCTCCTCAGACCATTTCTGAATTATTATCCTGCTGAAAGAGGCCACAGCCATTAGGGAATACCATTTCCATTAAAGGGTTTACATGGTCTGCAACAATGCTTAGGTTGGTGGTATGTGTCAAAGTAGCATCCACATGGATGGCAGGACCCAAGGTTTCCCAGCAGAACATTGCCCAAAGCATGCTTCTTCCCATAGTGCATCCTGATGCCATGTGTTCCCCAGGTAAGGAATGCACACGCACCGGCCATCCACGTGATGTAAAAGAAAACATGATTCATCAGACCAGGCCATCTTCTTCCATTGCTCCGTGGTCCAGTTCTGATGCGCACATGCCCACTGTTGGTGCTTTCGGCGGTGGGCGGGTCAGCATGGGCACCCTGACTGGTCTGCGGCTATGCAGCCCCATATGCAACAAACTGTGTTGCACTGCGTATTCTGACATCTTTCTATCAAAACCAGCATTAACTTCTTGAGCAATTTGAGCTACAGGACCTCGTCTGTTTGATCGGACCACATGGGCCAGCCTTTGCTCCCCTCATGCATCAGTGAGCCTTGGCCGCCCATTACCCTGTTGCTAGTTCACCACTGTTCCTTCCTTGGACCAATTTTGATAGATACTGACCACTGCAGACCGGAAACACCCCACAAGAGCTGCAGTTTTAGAGCCATCACAATCTGGTCAAACTCTCTCAAATCCTTATGCTGGCTTGCCCATTTTTCCTGCTTCTAACACATCAACTTTGAGGACAAAATGTTCACTTGCTGCCTAATATATCCCACCCACTAACAGGTGTCATGATGAAGAGATAATCATTGTTATTCAATTCACCTGTCAGTTATTGTTTTTAAGTTTTATTTTAAGTTTTACATCAAATCACATTAATGCTGTTAACAAATAAATCACATAATGCATCAGCAATTTAGTGATATCCTCACAGTTGTGGTGATATAAAATTGAGTCCTCTTAGTCTGAGACTGAGAGAAGACCATGTACAAATGCAGTCGAGACCAAGACCAAGACCTTCAAAAAAATGGTCTTAAGACAGGTCTCGAGACCAAGACCGGTCTTAAGTACTACAACACTAGTTCTTCCACCATAGTTGTTTAAGAAAATATTTTTTTAAGACACAAAGCATGCCATTATCCATCCACTTCTTAGCCAAATTGAGACCCAACAGTTCTGTCAAAAAAGCACAGAAACAGCACTGGTAAAAGTTTTAAATGATATTTTACTGACTCTGGCAAGTCTGCTGTATTAGTGCAGTTAGATTTGAGTGCAGTGTTTGACACGATTGACCACTCAGTCCTCATCTCACGTTTGGAGCACTGGGTGGGCATTCTGGGAAATGCCCTTAAATGGTTTCAATCCTATTTGAATAGTAGAAGGTTCTCTGTTAGTATTGTTGAATTTACTTCGGATGCAGCTCCTCTTACGTGTGGTGTCCCTCAAGGATCTATTCTTGCTCCGATTTTATTCTCCCTGTATATGCTCCCCCTAGGGTTTTTCAAGAAACATGGTATCTCCTTTCACTCTTACATTAACGATACCCATCATATCATGTTGATAGCCGTCATTTCACCGTCTCAGTTAACTAGACCTGATATAGTTTGGCTATAGCCTGCTATGAGTAACCCACTTCTACCCAAAATAACCTTGAATTTGGTTAAATGTCGTTTTTGTCAAAATAACTTGCGAGGTGTATGATATTCCATCATGTAAGCAAAGTCAACAGTGATTGCAAGGTGTTTGGTTTCATTTCTTTGACATGTTCATGTTCTAGATGACTCTATTCTTGGGCTATGGTTAGATGTCTATTAAATGTTTTGCCTTGTTTTAGCCTAGATGTCAGGGCTGCGTTTGGACGGCTATTTTTGCTTACTGGGAAATAATGGGTTTGGATACTCTGTTGGCTTGTCTGGCGGATGCAGATTTGCTTCACCTCAATGAAGGCAAAACTGAGACAATATTTTTTTTTATCTTCAGTAGCTGTTTGCTCCCCTTGCTTAAATTTTGGCCATTTGTCTTTGTGTGTGAAAATACTGAACATTTTAATTTGGGCATGTTTGTTCATAGTGCTCTCAAATTTGACATACAGATTAGTATTGTATAGTCAAAACCCCTTTTTTTCTTTTAAGGCTCCTGTATGTATTTCCGATTTATTATCCGTTCACAATCCTGGAAGGTCTTTTAGATCATCCAACCAGAGACTGTTAAATGTTCCTTGGGCCAGACTGAAATTGAGAGGAGATTGTGCCGAAACTTTGGAACAGCCTACCTGTTTTTATTAGAACTGCCTCTACACTAAGTTTCAAGTTTTCATTAGTTTAAAGCAAATCTCAAAACCTATCTTTTTTCTCTGGCTTTTAATTGTAGTTGATTTGTGCTCTGTCTGGCCTGGTCTGTGTTGTAACGTATGCTGTACATGGTGTTAAATGTTGATGGTATTTTATATAATGTACAGCACCTTGGTAAACAACTGTTGTTTTTAATGGTGCTATATAAATAAAGTTGAGTTGACAAAGACTGAACGGGAAATGATTGTCAAATCAAAATAATTTGTCTTGTGCTTGTGATGTGTTGTTGGCGTAGTTTATATACTCTTCATGTGTTTATTTATTGTGTTATGGGATATTTCTGTGTAAAAAGTAGATGTTTAAATCTACAATATTTATAATATTAAGGGGAAATTACTTGTCACTCATTACAATGAATGACCCCAAAATAGAGAGGCTGCTCACTGCAGAGCCAATGGGTGGAGCGTGACATCCAGCTTCCCCTCACTGAATGTAATCTGGGCGTCATATGTGGAGCTAGAATATACAACCCTACCCAAAACTCTATCCCTCCACCCCATTAGACATCCAGAGAGGTGGAGCTGGACGTCATTACACTCTGCAGTGAGCACCACTTGACAAAAATGCTATTTTTCTATGGTAGGCACCATCTACTGGAACTTCTGTATAATAAACTGGACTGGGTGGAAAACAGTGAATTCAGGTAAACTGGGTCACTTTTGAGATTAACAGCACAAAGTTGCTGTTAACAGTTTATTTGGTCATTTGGAAAATTCAGTTTACCTACATTTTCCAATGTGTTTTTTTTTCTCTTATTCTGTGGTTTATAATCGGCAGGTTTATAATGCACCGAATACATTTGTGCATTACATTTGTGTTCTTCAGGCATGATTTATAAAATCTGACAAAATATTTCATTTTTGTTTTTATTTGACTTGGGAACAGCCTTCTAGTTAACTGACATTTAGCAGATGATTTTAACTAAAGCATAGATAAGTAGGCCTACTGAAAGTCTGGAGAAATGTGGCTATTATTATATTGCAGAAAAGAAATTATGCAATATTCTCATCATCCAGTTGAACTCAAATTACAAGGCATTATTTGTAGTATCAATATATAGGGGAGACCGGGGGCAATTGTAACTAATTTTGGTCATTTTGTCATTACTCAAAAACCTTTTAGAAAATTTGGATACAATTTTTATGTTGGTAACTTAAGTCTGCTCTACTTGTTAACAGCCACCAAATATTTTTTTTTACAAGCAATGTTAGTCAAATATTGATAAAAGTCCCCAGATTGAGAGGCAAAAGACTTAACCACTGCTACCACAATCCAATATTTAGAGTATACATATTTAAACTGAACACAAAACACTTTTCATAATTTACAGGGGAAAATATGATCTATTTTGATGTCCTTACTAAACTGGACACTATGGTGATGGTGTCGTGGCGGGTAATTGTAACAGTGTTACAAATGTCCCGACTGTACCACCCCAGGCCAAGCTACCCTGCTAGCTAGAAACACCGATGCTAATGTTTGACAAAGATATCACATGTTAAGACAACAGAACGGTCATCAAAACAAGACAGATTTAAATTCATACACATTAATGGTTAAGACAGTATGAGGAAAATACTGTAAACAAATACTTTCATGCCTCAAAAGTCTTTGTAGAAACTCTTTTAAAAAAGTATGACCCTGAGCAGCAGCTTGTCTTTCAGCAGGCACAGAAAGAGCTCCAGTGCTCCACACAGAGCACGTCCAAATTGAGTTTCATGGTTCTGTCTCGTTTTCTGATTGGTGAAATTTGAGATGTAAGTTACTTGAGTGAGTTGGAGATGCTGCCCCCGATCTCCCCTATGCAAATGTAACGTTAGCTACTGTGCTTTGTGGGCTACAACACAACACAACACAACACAACACAACACAACACAACACAACACAACACAACACAAAGGCAGCAAATCTGGTATATAAATACGAAAAACTAAAATTAATTGTTCAAGGTATCTCTTCTTAAATCAAAGTAAATACAATCGGAAATACAATCCATCCGTTCGATACAATCAAATCATTGCTATTCCCATTCATATATTTTCGAGAGTAGTGAACGTGGGAAGAATCACTATCCGGGTCGTCCAATTGCTGTCTTGCACAAGATAACCGCCAATATTTATCGACCAATCAGCTCTTTGCTTACTGAGTAGTAAAGAATCTTTCTGTAAGAAAAATAGCCACTCTGGATCATTTGATTGGTTCTGCATTTTGGTTAACATTTGCACTAAATTGCTCTATGCAACCAAAATGAATGAATAAAAGTATGTTTGTGTACGTTTATTATAAATGTATAAATAATGCACATGCTTTCAAAAAGCATTTATGTGTTAGTAGTATTTTAACGCCCTCTTGTGGACGTTGCGTAACAGCGCAATTGGGAGTGGAAACGCTAGTTTCTAAATAAAGCTCCTGCTACGACCGAGAAAGGCGTTCATTAACAGAGGTCCGACTCTTGCGTTTGTTTGGGCGCTCTATTTGTAGTGTGCTGTCTGCAATTTCTCACTTAGTGTAATAATTGCAGCGTAAAATATATTAATCAACAATGAGTGACGCCGAGAAGGAATTCGTTAAGCGGGTATGTATTGTTTTTACTGTTTTCTCTTTTTGCACGCGCCATGATTCTTCTTGAAATGGCCTCCATATTGTATGTTAGCTAGCCAGATAGGCTTCATTCATTTTTTTTTTATTAAACAAATTTGATTATGTACAAGTGGAATGACTCGATGCATTTACTTTTTAACATTTCTAAGAACTCTGTAAAATGATGTAGCTACATGTATCATGGATTTGTACCGAAATCCAAGTATGCAGTTAGCCAACTTCAGGGCTAGCAGACAGACAACGTGCTTTCATGCTAGAAATATCTTTATTTGCTTCTCAGTGTTCGCCTTTCACTAGTAAGCAAAATGTTTGACTGTCCTTACTAAGTGTTGTTTTCTCATTGCATGTTTAATTTAACAGATATAAATTGTACGCGTAATATTTTCTGCTAATAACGTTACATAAGAGAAGGTCATCCTGAGCCTTGATGCTGATTGTTTTTTGCAAAAAAATAAATGCAAGTTACTTTCAAAATCACGTGCACTTCAATTTAAAAGTAGGCAATTGTAAATGAGCTTGTAATGTTACAAGAAATGCAAATATGTGCATATTTGATTATTGTGAGCAATTGTTTTTGCATGGATGAATAAGGCTCAGGATGCATCTGAAAGAATCGAATTGTTTTTATGATGGAATTTAAAGCTCACTTTACGTTTCTGTTGCTTCATCTACAATGTTTTTTTTCCACACTAATAAATCAATAGGATTCTTGGTTGTGATGTCCAGTGTTTACACATTCTTCACCCTTTTCTTTTTTGTTAAGGTTAAGGTTGGAAGAAGAGAAATCTGGATGAAGTCAAATGTCAAGTTGTTAATGCGAATAATTTGAAGCTGAATTTTCAGTGCATGCTAATATTGCGGAGCAAAAGAAGTTCCCATATAGCATTTATGGGCAGTGAGAGAAATGGGGGAAGAGGAATGAAGTCAGAAATGAAATTGAAACTGAAGAAAGAAGAAAAGATGTGTTATGAAGTTAAGATCAGAAGTTATCTGGGATAAGATCGCAGCGCTAAGTAACTCTTAGTATGTTTGTCCCATGCGTGCATGCATAAATCTAATGTTGTCCATTTTGTATTGCAGTAGTTACTATTGTCCTGTAGCATGAGAGATTTACAGCTAGTAATTTTCATACATAAACTGATGCATTACATGTCAAACAACTGCAAATTCTTTTATTATTAGTAAGTGCATTAAAGTAAATTGCTTTTACACTAGTTATATGCCTGCGGTGAAAAGGCCATCATCGCTGCATATTATCCTAGTCTAGATTGGTCTCAAACTCATTTCTATATTATTAGTTAAACATTCTTAGTATGACCATGTTCTCTGGCTCTTAACGTGATTTGGATGTGGTTGGTTTAGGAGTCCCGTTCGGCCTCTAGGAGCGCAAGTCCTAGAGGATCTGCTAAGTCAGCCAGTCACTCGCCGGACCGCTCACCTGCTCAGTCAAAAGAGGGGTCCCACCACACTCGCTCCAAGTCTCGTTCTCGCTCCAGGTCCAAGACTCGGTGAGTATTTCTTGTCTTTTGAGCTATGCTGTTTTCTGTTAATAGCTCAGACAACCTGCATGGGAGAGCAAAATTGATTCATATCTATGAAATAAGAAATGCAGTATTTACCTTTTTTTTAAAAAAAACATTGAAATGTGGAAATGCCATTATTAAAACAAAAAAATACTGGCTTGATATAATTATTAGCTTTCTGGTGTTGTACTGTCACTTTTGACACAAGGTTATTTTATTTTATTTTTATCAGAATGGTATGACACTTGATGTCTTTTGTGGCATTTGCTATGTGAATGCCAAAGAAAATTGCAGACATGATTTAACAAAAGGTTATAATTTCTGACATTGAAATTAGTGTGAAAAAAAATCCAACTAATTATTGTATTGTTAAAATTTGTGTAAACAAATGGATTATAACTATTGTAAAAATATTACTTGGTAATAGGGATGTGCACGAGTACTAGGGCACTTGAATGTGATGGTGACGATATCTATATACAGTATTGTTCAAAATAATAGCAGTACAATGTGACTAACCAGAATAATCAAGGTTTTTAGTATATTTTTTATTGCTACGTGGAAAACAAGTTACCAGTAGGTTCAGTAGATTCTCAGAAAACAAATGAGACCCAGCATTCATGATATGCACGCTCTTAAGGCTGTGCAATTGGGCAATTAGTTGAATTAGTTGAAAGGTGTGTTCAAAAAATAGCAGTGTGGCATTCAATCACTGAGGTCATCAATTTTGTGAAGAAACAGGTGTGAATCAGGTGGCCCCTATTTAGGGATGAAGCCAACACTTGTTGAACATGCATTTGAAAGCTGAGGAAAATGGGTCGTTCAAGACATTGTTCAGAAGAACAGCGTACTTTGATTAAAAAGTTGATTGGAGAGGAAAACCTATAAAGAGGTGCAAAAATGATAGGCTGTTCAGCTAAAATGATCTCCAATGCCTTAAAATGGAGAGCAAAACCAGAGAGACGTGGAAGAAAACGGAAGACAACCATCAAAATGGATAGAAGAATAACCAGAATGGCAAAGGCTCAGCCAATGATCACCTCCAGGATGATCAAAGACAGTCTGGAGTTACCTGTAAGTACTGTGACAGTTAGAAGACGTCTGTGTGAAGCTAATCTATTTTCAAGAATCCCCCGCAAAGTCCCTCTGTTAAAAAAAAGGCATGTGCAGAAGAGGTTACAATTTGCCAAAGAACAACTGGCCTAAAGAGAAATGGAGGAACATTTTGTGGACTGATGAGAGTAAAATTGTTCTTTGGGTCCATACACAGGCAGTTGTGAGATGACCTCAAACTCTGAATTCAAGCCACAGTACACAGTGAAGACAGTGAAGCATGGAGGTGCAAGCATCATGATATGGGCATGTTTCTCCTACTATGGTGTTGGGCCTATTTATCGCATACCAGGGATCATGGATCAGTTTGCAAATGTTAAAATACTTGAAGAGGTCATGTTGCCCTATGCTGAAGAGGAGATGCCCTTGAAATGGTTGTTTCAACAAGGCAATGACCCAAAACACACTAGTAAACGGGCAAAGTCTTGGTTCCAAACCAACAAAATTAATGTTATGGAGTGGCCAGCCCAATCTCCAGACCTTAATGCAATTGAGAACTTGTGGGGTGATATCAAATGCTGTTTCTGAAGCAAAACCAAGAAATGTGAATGAATTGTGGAATGTTGTTAAAGAATCATGGAGTGGAATAACAGCTGAGAGGTGCCACAAGTTGGTTGACTCCATGCCACACAGATGTCAAGCAGTTTTAAAAAACTGTGGTCATACAACAAAATTTTAGTTTAGTGATTCACAGGATTGCTAAATTCCGGAAAAAAAATGTTTGTACAAAATAGTTTTGAGTTTGTACAGTCAAAGGTAGACACTGCTATTTTTTTGAACACACCCCTTTCAACTAATACCCCAATTGCACAGCCTTAAGAGCGTGCATATCATGAATGCTGGGTCTTGTTTGTTTTCTGAGAATCTACTGAACCTACTGGTAACTTGTTTGCCACGTAGCAATAAAAAATATACTAAAAACCTTGATTATTCTGGTTAGTCACATTGTACTGTACACATTGTAAAATAAAAGTATTGTATTGTAGAAGAACATGTGACAATGTCAGATGGATAAGCACAAATCTGAGCTACTGGGCCAGCAGAGAAGAAATCTCAGTGTTTAACCATGAAGAATGGTTGTTACAAACATCACAGATTGCTGAAAAGTAGGGGATCACCTGTATGACTTGTTGTTGTTGTCGTCGTCGTCAGGGTCATCATATCGATCATATCCACGCTCGTAGCCTTGATCATAGTAATCACGGCGGCGACTTACACTCGGGCCTCCACCACTGCACATATATATATATATATATATATATATATATATATATATATATATATATATATATATATATATATATATATATATATATATATATATATATATATATATATATATATATATTTATATTTATATTTATATATAATTTTTTTTTTTTTTTGGCCAGCACCTGAGGTCTGATTGGTTAGTGTTAGACAGCATGCCACCCAGAACGGCGAAATGGTGGATTTGCAAGCTTGCAGTGATGCCTTGAATCACTTAATAAAGTAGATAAAAACAGTTCCGTGTAAGATATGGCAGATTGGCTCTGCACATACATAACAACATAATGATTACACTATAAAATGGTGTGAATTCTTTGTGCGTTAGTTGCACGTGTTTCAGCGTATCGGTACTGGAAGAGTGCTCTTTCTGGCTAGAACGTTACATGTTCACTTGCATTTGCGTCGTTTTGTGCAGATATAAGTTGATGTGTATGTATCAGATATCTGATTAATTCTAATATGGGATATGTCATATAGAAGGGGTGTTTATTCGCTCTTCAGCTTCACCTAATGCAGCTATTCCTTTGTGATGTTTCTTTTCCAAAATCATTAATGCTTTTTAAAAAAAAATTTCTAACTATTTTGATAGACATATTTTCATGTCAATTTGTCTACATTAATTTTCGTACTAGTGTTTTTAAGTAAAATTATTTTGAATATCGCCATGATCCCACCCTTCATTTTTTAACTTATCAGTGCTCGACATGAAAAATGGACAAAATGCCCATCCCTACTTGAGGATACAATTCCATCAAAATACAAAATATTAAATAAAAAATATTATTGAACGAAAATATATTAGATTGATTTTATCTTCAATCTAAAGGTGTTTGACCACCTTTGACCGGAAGGTGTATGAGTGCGAGTCATGAATGAAGAGCACCAGAGGGTTAAAAATAATTCATAAAAGCATTTATTTTACATTAATGTTAATGGGTATGTTTGGCAAAGTTTTTTTTGTGATGATGCAGTAGTGTTGCTTTTGTTCAAAAATTGTATTTCATTTAAAACTGTTGAAATGGCCACGTGGCTTTAATTCACAGTACATTGAGACGACCGTGTGGAAGTCACACCTACTGGCTTCCAGCTAAAAGTAGAAACAACGTTTGGGCCAGATAAAAAAAAAAAAAAAAAGAAAATCCCCCACCCAGGACTACAATTTTAAGCACTCTGCAGTTGATCATTTGACATGTGTTGGTAGCAACTTGATATATAATGAAATTTGAAACTGCTGGTTCTGGTCTGTCTAAGGAGTTTAAGACAGGACTTATCAGTTGGTAACTTGATAGACTGCATGTCTGTTGCTCTTTTTCACTCAACTCTCTCCTTACGCAGGTCTCGTTCTCATCGGAGCTCTCGCAGACATTACAGTCGTTCCCGTTCACGCTCTCATTCTCGCCGGAGACGATCCCGCAGCCGTTCATACAGCAGCGAATACCATCGCCGCCGCAGTCATAGTCACTCTCCTATGTCCAACCGTAGAAGGCATGTTGGTGACAGGGTGAGACAAAAAGTCAGTTCCATGCATGCTATTTCTTTTTTTTTTTATGGTGTTTTTGTACTGCTGTCTTGTAATCTGTAATGTTTTATTTACCTTTAGGCAAACCCAGACCCAAATTGCTGCCTGGGAGTGTTTGGGCTGAGCCTGTACACCACAGAGAGAGACCTGAGGGAGGTCTTCTCCAAGTATGGCCCTCTGAGCGACGTCTCCATTGTGTATGACCAGCAGTCTCGCCGCTCCAGGGGTTTTGCTTTCGTCTACTTTGAGAACAGAGAAGATTCAAAAGAGGTGAATTCTCCAGTTGCATGGATTGTATGGGTTTACTTTAAGTGAATGGCTGTTTTGTTTATACAATAAATTCTGTCTACTGAAATTGCAAATTGGCCATTTTACGTAAGTTTTTCCGAAATTGTTTGATTCTGAGAGTTAAGTTATTTGTAAATGTCTGTGTATTGATTATTGTATGCTGCATATTTGACAATACTGTGGTTTGTCAGCAGCGAAGAGTTGTATTATGCATTTTATTTATATTATTTTACTAAAGTACAGTACTGGTTCCCCTAGCTATTTTATGGCCAGCAATAAAGGCACCTGGGATTAACGGCCTTCAGAAAAATGATTTTTTTTTTTCACCGTATGGGTTATTCTGGACTGTTTTGGTTCTAGGCTAAGGAGCGTGCAAATGGTATGGAGCTAGATGGACGCAGAATTCGAGTCGACTACTCGATTACAAAGAGGCCTCACACACCTACTCCTGGAATATATATGGGCAGACCAACATAGTGAGTGATTTTTCAGTTTTGTTATTCTGATTAATTACTGTCTTTTTAATTGTCAAATGATTCATCTGAAGGTTTCAGATCAGGGGTGCAAAACTAATTTTTAGAAATGTTTTGTATTTTTTTTTCCTCGTGCAGTGGTGGAGGCCCGAGTGTAAGTCGCCGCCGTGATTACTATGATCGAGGCTACGAGCGTGGATATGATCGTTATGATGACCGTGACTACTACAACAACAACAACAACAACAGGTCATACAGGTGATCCCCTACTTTTCAGCAATCTGTGATGTTTGTAACAACCATTCTTCATGGTTAAACACTGAGATTTCTTCTCTGCTGGCCCAGTAGCTCAGATTTGTGCTTATCCATCTGATATTGTCACTTGTTCTTCTACAATACAATACTTTTATTTTTTTATTTAAATGGTTCAGTATGCTTCGGTTTGAATGTCACCTCTTTGTTGTGAGCTGTAAATGCTGGCACTTTCATTAAATCCTAGCTCTCTGTTCACAGGAGAAGATCCCCTTCTCCCTACTACAGTCGAGGAGGACCGTACAGGTCACGATCACGCTCTCGCTCCTACTCCCCTCGTAAGTACTCCACAAAGCCAACCACAATAAACGTGAATGAAAGTCCTTTGTATTGTCTACCTGGCTTTATGGTTTGAGAGTGTTTAACCAACGTGTAGAATTGGCTTCGGGCCGTCAGTGAGAGAACTCTGGCTGTTCATCTTAGCGAATGAGTGCATGAGAATAAGAGCAAAATGTATAAGTGCGCAAGTCAAAACTGAAAGGACAGAAGGCTGTTAAAATTTTGACGTCTTACCTAGGGCTGGGCGATATATCGGATATTAGCGATACTATCGCAATAATTTTGACGAGGATGTAAAATTTGAAAATATCGAATATTTCAAATTCAACATGCAAACTTTCCCAAATAACATTACCAGATAACGCACAGGTCCGCTTCCACCATTCACTAAACATCGGAAGCAGAAGAGTTAAATATATATACGCACAGCGTATGACAAAGAAAGCAACAGAAACATGCACGCATGAGAGAAATAATAGCGCAGCGCGGGACGTGCTTGCGCTGCCGGACTTTGACCTGAAGCGCGCGCACACGCCTTTCAGACAACATACGTTCGGGATTCAGTTCTTTCATGGATTATTGGGTTTCAGTGGTAAAAATGCACGTGCTGGCAAGTATTCAGGTAAACACAGTAGTGTATGTCTTTAGTGAACGTACCACTGATCTATATAATTTATATAGATATGTGGAACGTACACAGAGTTGAGTGAGAAATCGTGTGTTACAATGAATTTGGTCCGTCGAGGTCTTAGAATATGAGGTCCGGACCTCATATTCTGTGTGATTTAATGTTAATCAAACAACAACGAAAATTAGAAAACCACCCCATGCTTGGCTAAACAACTTTAATATATTTATTAAGAATCAGTGTAGCCTATAGTTAATTTATAGAGTGGAGACTTTTAAGATCAAATTAAAAATCTATATTGTCATTATAAAAGTACATTAAAAAAATATATTAAATTACTCGTATCATGATTTAAGATTTTGGTCAGCCCAACCTCTTCAGTAAACGTAAACATTTTGTATTTTAATTTGGTTCTATCTAAATAGTTTTTGATGATTTAATGGGGGCAAAAGAAAATCTTTTTTTTACATTTAAAAGCAATTGCAAACATATCGAGATATATATTGAATGTCAATAAAAAATTTTACAATATCGAGATATATCTTTTTTTTTTTATATCGCCCAGCCCTAGTCTTACCTGAGGAACACTGCGTGACTATTTCCATAAAAACATGAGCAGAGTGGAATAAAGTACGTGATCAACATGATTGATATTCATAATGGCAAGCGAGCCCTGTTTTTTATTTTTATGGTTTGTATACCTGCAGTCTTCGTTTCGCTTTCCCTTTTTGAATATATCTGCTTAATTAGACAGTTATCGCGGGCGTAGGTGCAGAACGCGCATGCTAGTTGACAGTCGCCTGTAGTCCTTTAGGTGTGTTCAGGTGCTCGTTTTTTATTTTATTTTTATTTTTGCCGCCTGACGCGAGGCGACAACACAGTTGGCTTTCATCAGCGCTAGTTCTTTGGTGTCGGTTTGGTGAGTCCTACCTTAAGTGCTCTAGTGATTTGTGACACATGTGAAAAGCAAACAAAAACCTTTGTTTATTTTTACAGGCCATTACTGAAGTGAAGTTCGACTCCTCTCACCCTTCCTGAAGACGATGATGACATTGACATTGTTGATGACGTAGATGTTTATTTCTGGTGGCATGAGTTTGGATGTACTTTAAACTCAATCCCTTCGATTTCTTGTCTAAAGGTTTCATGTCTTTGACCGGTCTGGATGTTTCAGTAGTTAAATGAATATTTTTGCAAATGGTGTTTTTTTTTGTTTGTTTAGTTTTGTTTAATTTCTGACCTGATGCAGGATTTGTGTTTATTTTATAATATGATAGTGTCCGGCTCACACCTCCTTGTTTTTATGCATTTTAAGCTTAGCGGTGGTCTTGCAATAAACGGCTTTATACCTCCCACCTGGTGTGAGCTTATGCTTGAAACACTCACATGAAATAATGTATGATTTCAAAGAATTGAATCTAAATTCTTTAAAAGCTACAAGCTGTTGCATTGGTGTTCAGAATCAGAAAGGGGAGGTGACTTCAGTGCAGAGTTATGGACAACATATTTATGTAATGCATACAAATATTCTCTTGAGGTATTTGCCTTTTAAACGGCAGAGAAATATAAAGAGGTTTATTGAATAGGAACTCTAGAACACCAGTGCCTAGAAGAGCTCTGTTCCAATTGAAGTCTCGTTACCGTAGAGAATATATTGTTAATAATAGTATCAACTGAAATACTTCTTCAGCATGTGTAAAAATTATAGTTTGAAGCATTAATTTGAGCTCGGTGTGGGTGTCTGCATTAGCTGACCAATATGGGATTCCTTCCTTTACTGTACCTGGTTGTTGGAAGGATTTGAATTGTTTTGTCACTTACATATTTAAGGTGTTTTAAGCACATCAAAATTTAACTGGCCTCAATTTGGTGATGGAGTATTAGCAAAGATAGAGCTCCTTAAAAAGAGGATTTTCTACATGACACATGATGTAAAATATTGCAGGGTCTGATTTGGAGATCTGATAAGTGCTGTATGAGACTGATCACTGATTTATAGCCATACAGAAATCAGCAAAAATATACAGAGCAAACGCCACTCCCAGATTGACTTTCAATACTTGCAATGAACGCAATCTAGGTATTGGACACCAAGTGGTGATCCCTGGGTGGGTGTGTATGTGTGCACAGATGAATAGGTTTTGCCCGAATAGTAGAATCATCTGTGAAAGGTGTTTACCATAGTCCACATAAGTGGAATCAATGCATTATATTCACGTGCATGCTCCTCCTAAATCATAATTCCATAAGTTTTTTTCACATTCCTGTTTCTTTTCCATTGACGTGGGCGTTTCCAGAGAAAGTCCCATTTTCCAGCTGCTATTCTCTTTGGAGTCTGTGCTTAAGGTTTTACAGCCCTAATTATTAACCGTAGATGAAGTTTAGAATCAAACTCGAAACGTGTAAAGGAATATAAAACAAACAACGAGTTATTCTCTCAAGGGACCGAGGAAAACGCCCATCCATCCACAACACCCTAAAGATGTCTATCAAGCTGTCAATCACGAATGTACATGAGAGCAGCCTCTGAGAGTGATTCAAACACACACATCCGTTTATTAACACAGGCTTAAGGGCTGTATGACTTGTCACTGCAATATATATTTATATATATTGACTAAAAGAGGCATTATCTTTCTGTAAATGGATTTAAATGAACTAAACCCTCCTGTGTCGTTTAGTCTTATCATTTTGCCGTATCGAGTGATTTATGAGTGTTCACAAATTGAACACTAGACACCAATCCATAAACACCTCAAAAGTAATTTTGTGATATTTAAGAGCGGTTTTATTTAGAGGCGGCGCTTGTTGGCAACAGAGTAACGTCGCAACGACACTTTTTTTTCAATCCCAGTAAAAGAGTTTGAGCAGGAACATAGTTGTGTATATGTAGCAGGGGGGTCCGGCTGCATCTGGGGGGTGACTGCTGATTTTCAGCACATTTATTTTATTTTTTTTCTATTTTATTTTCTCATTGTTTTCCTTATTTCGAGCAATCCATTACACGCGCGCGCACGCCGATATATTTGAACGTATAGATTTTCGTATAGACCATGAACAAACTCTATGTGGGGAATCTGAGCCCTTCGGTGACCGTGGAGGACCTGAAGCAGCTCTTCGGCGAGAGGAAGCTTCCCGTGACCGACCAGGTCCTGCTCAAATCCGGCTATGCTTTCGTGGATTTCCCCGACCAGAACTGGGCGATTAAAGCCATCGAGACTCTGTCCGGTAAGTGCGCTTTTCACATCTCAGAAACTCACGGTTATGTATATCTGAAAATGACACCGTAAAATACTTTCTTGGAAGAGAAAAGAAAAAGTAACGCTCGCGCATCAGCCGCGCGCTGCTCCGGTTCTTCGCGCGAGCGGACCAGTGCGCGAATGAACGCCCGCGAGCTCAATCACACTCGCGGTCGCTTCTAGTACGAATTCGCGATTCAAGTTGTATTTGTGATAGAATTCTTCAAATGCACGCTCGTTTCGCCAAGCAGGGGTGCTGAACGCGCCTATTTCTCAGCCATCGGCCCATAGGAATGTATCGGATGGGTCTGATGCTCGGGTGGTAGGCATAATTATTTTTCAGTTATTTTTTGTCTTGATTTTATTGAAAAGAAGCGAGCGAACTGAGCGAGGAGAAGGCGTCACATGCATGTTCCTATGGTGTCCAGGTATGTTTTTACGAGGTGTCTTGAAGGTGGGTGATGGGGGTCTGGAGGAAAGTGCTAATAAACAGGTAGCTGGGGGGACGGAGGTGAGATGCCAATTTTTGTGCTGCGCCAGGCCACTAACAGATGCACAACATCTCTATATTCTCCTTGCACGCTCGCGAGTCTTCGTGAATGCAACAGAAAAGTACATATCCAAACCTACTTGAAGAAACAGAACACATTTAGGCAGAAGACTCTTATCCTTTGACCTCCCATTCTTCAAACTCTCCTCATTGCTCGTATGTGGTTAGTGGGAGTGGAAAGCATGGCTGCCCATTCTTCATATCGTATCGGCTAATCAAGCATTTCGCATAATATCATGAGGCATAATAGGACATGTGGTTAAGACATTACACCTTACATGTAGACCTGATAAAACTCACCACGTCGCCGACGTGCATAATAAGCAAGAACTTGCACGTGTGGTTGTATCTCACGCCTTTACGTTTCACGCACGGTTGTTTGTTTCGCAAATATAATAAAAACGCTAAAATATATCAGCTTTACGTGTCGATAATGCACTGGAGGACTGTAATTGTGACCATTTGTTCTGTTTCCTGGTCGCAGGGAAAGTTGAATTACATGGAAAAGTGATCGAGGTCGACTACTCTGTTCCTAAGAAACTAAGGTAATAATTTGACTTTATAAATATTATTTTGCAATGCAAAGAAGCATGATGCCTTTGTATTTGGAAATTGGTGGTGCAGTGTTTTGTTTTTGTGAAGCTGTGATGTGATGTGAAAAATATATATTTTACATGTTTTTGTACATTTTAACCTTTATTTACTACTTTTTTCTTCTTGCCTGGTCATATCTTTATCTTAATTAATACATTTTCTGTCAGGGTTAATGTACTAATGATTTTTTTCAATTTTATTTAATTTTAAGCACTGTGACTATAGCACACTGAACTCAAAATAGCCTACATTGTATCATCTTATAAAACTGTAAAGCGCTCTCTGAATGTATGGCTCATGCAGGCATAACAAAATTATATTGATTTTGGATGTTTCCTTGCATTATGTTGCACAGATTGTGCTATTATTTTCCCCTCGCATAAAGCTTAAACACGCCATGTTTTATGTGCAATAGACCCAGTTTGCGAATGCAAACATGGGAATGAAGTTTAAAAAAAAACATAACTGAAATCAGAAATTACGCCCTTTTTTCGCTTATGCTTGAATTTTACATGAGCAAGATCATTGTGCATGACCTCATGGCGCGTGTTTAGGCCCTTCCGTGGCCCACGTGATTTCCTCTATAGGCCCTGCGTGTGTGTGTTCCACGGGAGGGCGGCATAGAAATGGCTAGAGAACAGCAACAACCTTGAGATTTAAGGGCTTGTGTAAAATTACATGTACAGACTATAGTTTACATCAAATGCACGCTTGTTACGGCGTCTTCTAGTCAGACCAGTCGTCACAAACAACGCTTAAATCAAAAAAGAATTATTGCTGTAAAGGTGTGAGTGCGTTATTTCGTAAACCACTATCATACTGGTCTCTGGCGACAGGGTCGCATGAACTCGGGAGTGTGTTGCATAAAGTGGGCAGTCAAGATGGCCAGCCTTTGATTGGGAAGAGTCGGCCATGCTGCTGCTACACTCAACCTAACGTGACTGAAAGCAGCATGCACGAGCAGAACGCGCGCGTGTGTGTGTGTGGCTCGTTCTAGAACCTTTCAATCAGTTCTAGAGTGCTTCTAGAATCAGAGTTGTAATCTGAAGCGAACTGGAGCGGCTCAAGTTACACACGAGCGATATCTAGACGCATTACTGTCGGGATATAATCCTCACACAAGGCGCGTATGCGTTTTATGTTTAAGATATGGTATGGCACAGTGATGAGGTATTTCAGTTATTTACGTCTGCTTATTTTACAGTGCATTTTAGTTCGTACGTGCTGAATAATGCTATAGGCCTACATTACGCAAGTTACGTTATTCAGTGGAGCAGCACAGACGTTTGTTGTTGCTGTTATGAATAATTGTATTAACCTGCAAACAATGTAATGATAGCTGATATCGATATGTCACTGAATCCTTAGCCTTAGTGTATTATGTGTGCTTATTAACAGTTATTTGTTTAATTTGTATATCCATAGTCTTGTCAAATATACAGATAGCCTGCTTGTTAAAAGTGAATGTATCACGACCGAATTGTTTTCATGTCACTTGTATTTTTCACAGGATTTGGCCTGAAGAAAGTGGCATTTAGCAGTATTTTTGCATAAATATTATTACTATTATTCTGATGTTTCATACCCTGACTTGCTTGTTTACAGAATTGCTGGCTTAATAATTATACTAGTTTTATTGTTTGGCAGTGGGTTTACACTGGGATGCTTTTCTTTCTGAAAGACTTTACAAATTTTTTTTTTCCAAAACTGTCAACTCTTAGAATAGACAAAATTTATAATACTAAATTAAAAAGTCTATATCTCAAATATTTCAATTGGATTGGTTTATTATGGTATATTGCATTTGCTGAGCATTACAGGTTTTGAATTCGTTCAAAATATTTAAATGTAGTTATTTGTGAATTATTTATATGTAGTTATATTGTGTCTGTTTTTTAAATAAATAATAGTACATTTGTATGGAATTTAATATGGGGTGTACAGCAATGTTAAACTATTATCACATGTAGCTTATGGCAAAATAGATATGGTCAAAATTGAGTATTGTTTTTTGCCATATTACTATATTAACCTGTAAGTTATTAACTATTGTTTAATTATATACCAGTGATGCATTGTTTTCAGGGGCCCATTGATTTTAATGTTTTCACAAATCAAGCTGTAAAACAAGTCAGACCAGGATTTTAACTTGTACCTTTTACCTGAACTGTCTTAATAGTAATTCTAAACTTTACATATATATATTTTTACATACAGAAACATAAAGAAATTCAATCTAATTAAATAGCACATAGGTACATTTGTGAAAATTATCAGTTTATTTTAATGTTTGTACATCATAGTAATAACTTGAATAATCAGAATAAGCATAAAGAGTCATTTATAAGATACTTATTTAAAAATGATATTTTTATGAATTGGTTTTAGGATATCTATTTAGAGCAGAAATGTCCCAGAATTTTGTTTTTGTTTTTGTGAAAGATCTATTGCAGTGGTTTTATTGGTTTACAACATCTTTTGAATATCAGCTGTGCTTTCCTGTATGTTACTTTTGGATTGTTAAATTTGTGGCTTACAATAAGCAGTGCTTTGCTGAGCAGCCTGTGCTCCTTTCAAGATTATCCCTGTTTTCCTGTGATGTTTTATTATGGAGTCGTGTGTGTTTGCAGTATGGGAGTGTGAGCATGAGACGATATAGGGCAGAGCAGAGCTGCATGAAGATAACATTTAATGCTGTACAAATTTCAGAATTGCTTCCAGGGCTGCAAAAATATTGTTTTTGCATGTTATTTGAATCAGTTAAATGACATTTTACAGTGCATTGATAATGTTTTAAAATGATCCGAAATGTCAAAATAACCAACATATTTAAATTCACATTAATGTGCTTAGAGTTTAAAAATTTGAATTTAATTGTTTGTTTCATGGCTGTGCAATTAGCTGAGGTGTGTGTGCTAGACAACAGTAATTAACCAGAAATCTTTAATTCATGCCCTTATTATCGAATAGTGTTTTTAGGAATTTATTAAACAATCTGGTTTCTCAACCACCAGGGAAGGTTTAGACGGTTTTACCGATTTAATTAAATAGGTTGTTTGGAATAATTAATTTAGTTATTCAGTGGTTAAAATTGTTGTTGTTTAGCCAAATCCAAACAATAAAATAGGATTAAGAAACATGCACATTTAAATTCTAGTGTTTTGAACAGACAAAAAATTATTACAGAAAATCAGGTTAAATTCAAATAATAATGCATTTTATTTTGTGATTTAATTGTTTTTAAATTGAGTGAAATTGTTACTGTATTATGGTGATGCTCTTTGAGTTTTCCATGATTATAATTCCTACAATCAAATCATTTGTTCTGTAGAAGTATTTTTCCTCTGTTGAACATGATTTTACTGACTTGAAAGGTTTAAAACTGGTTACCCCTCAGTTTAAATATTTAGTTATCTCACATTTACCTACCTTTAGGGTGCTGAGGTAAAACCATAGAATGTAGAATTGATGGCTATATCTGGATGGCTAAAAATGATCCACCCAGTTCAAATGATTTTTCTCTATTGGCTCACGAGTTGAATAGATTGAGATTATGAAGGCTAAGAACAGAACTGGAAAGTGGAAGCTGGAAAAGTGGGTTATGAAGTTGAACTCTCAATAGAGAACTAGTCACAAAGCCCAGGGGCATTATGATCTTAGAGATGAGGTTGATTCAGTAATACCTTTCCCCCCCATCACAGCTTAATTTATTGTCACTGTATATGGCAGACAAATGACCTGTAATACATCCTGGAGTATTTGCAAAATCATAAAAGATAATTAAAACAACTCAAGATTCTTGTCATAGTTTGATGCACGCTTGAGCGTTTCGTTTCTAAGAATAGTAAGTAACGAATGTGATACTAAAAATTATGTTATGACTTTAGGTACTTTTAGATTTAAGGCATCAGTCCTGACATAATTTGTTTTCATAAACGAATGAATGAAATTCATTGCCTCTTCTTCTTTCACACGTTCAAAATGTGCCTGTAAGAACGTGCTTAAATAGAAAATCAAGTGATTTGTTCTCTTTGAACTCAGTATTTGTCCAACTTGAGTCTCAATTTGCAGAGGTTTACAACAGGCACTTCATATTCAAAATCCTCATATTGGTTTGTCAGTACAATATCTTGCCTTATGATAGCGATTGGAAATTATTCTTTATTATATTGGAATATTTCTTTGTTCTTTGTCTCTAAATCATATAAACCTTAAAAAGATATTACAGAAACTTTATGCACAGGTTGGGATGTGCTGCTCCTTTCATAGAGATCTGCAAATGTATTTTGTCCTTCATTGTTTGTTATTGAAATGTTACTGTACTTCGTTTTCTTCTAAAAACCTTCTGTAACCTTGCCTCCCTTGAGATTAAAATACTGTAACGCATAATTCCTCGTTTGTTAATCCCTTTATCGCTATAAAGGGGCAGAGGAAAGAAAGGGATTTTATCATAAAGAATGTGAGAATGATTGTTGTAGAAGCTTTCATGCTGTAATCTCCTCTTTAGCAGCTTTGGTTGCTCTCTTCACTCGCTCATGTTGATGTTTCTTATTTGTTGAGTAGTATTAAAAAGAGGGTCTGTTTTGACTTTGTGACAGGTGTAATGTTGTATTTTGTTCAGTGGAGTGGATTCTGGATTCTGAAAGTTAGTGGTTTGTTGCTTATTTGGTATCTGGCTATTGTGTTGTCATTCGTATGTTTACCTGTCCTTAACAGACCATTGTGTTTAATTGTCCATATGGTGAAAGGAAGCACATGAAAGGTGTGGGGCTATAATCTCAAACTGTACTCTGACTGTTCCTGTACACTTAATCTTCAGATTAATCTTGGTCTGTCTGTATGCTTCTCTGCGATGAGGAAAAAGGCTTCAGTCTGATAGGATTAGCGTGAAAAGGGTCAATGTGAATGGACACGGTTTAAAACAAAATACAATTATTTCCTGCTGTAAGTTTGTTTGAATTAAGGTTTAAAGTCTATTCTCTAAATGTACATTATTGATCTTATTGTGACCAAATCATCCATGCGTATGTTTCATTTTCTTTTCAATATTTTACCTCGTCATGTTTAATCAAAATATCATAACTGGTGAAATGGCAGACTTCACCAATCAATTAGTCCTTTTTCTTACAATCGACTGTAAAGCTTTCAGATCCACTTCCCTCCAATAAACAACTGATGGATAAAATCAAGTCCCTGCCCAACATTTTCTTTTTCGATAATCCTTTTCACTGATTCAAAAGATCTGTCAAAAAACAAAACAACATTCAAACAAAAATTGTGTTTAGCTGTTTCTCTGTTCTTTTATGATAAACATTAATTAAGTAACAATTACCAGTACAAATGTTTGTAAGGTTGTCAGTTGTTGTCAAACATAAATAACATAATAAACATAAATTAATACCGTTTCTGTTAAATCATTTACAAAAATCTTGGATAAAATGCTTTAGAACTAGTACTCAATTCAGATTAAAATATGCTTATGTCTTGTTTTATATCCACCAAATTTCTCCATTAGATTCAGATCAACAGTAGCCTTGGCTTGAGGGAAGCCTACCTTTGCAGAAGAGGACTGTGGGATATCTCAGCTGAGCAGGGGGCTGCTGAGCGGCAGCAGAGTGAGCGTTCATACTGGCGCAGTGGCACTGCTTTGGGGTTTGTCATGCTCTTGGGTGGCATGGCAGGCAGGGGAAATGGGCAGCTGAGAACCCAGCAGGTGCCACGTCTTGCACTTTGGCCCTGACTGGCTCACTCTGACTGAACGCTGTGTGTGTGTGTGTGTGTGTGTGTGTGTGTGTGTGTGTGTGTGTGTGTGTGTGAGCAGTTGTTCGCCCCCAGTGCTGGTGAGATGGTATCAGGCTTGGTCAGTACCACCTGTCCAATACAACCTCTTCTTCTCAACCGTTCATGGTTGTTACTACGAAGTTTAATTTGTTGTCCTCTGAAGATGCTAGTCTGTTGAACTCGATGACATTTGTCTTGTCCTTCTGTGCAACTGTCACAAGAAATATGTGTAATATAGAAGGAGCTGTAAATATTTCATTGCAGCTGCATCAAGGGCACGCTGCCTCGTCTTACAGCATTCAGAAGAGAGTGTGCCATACCCTTAAAGGGATCTTTTTCTTACCCAGCGGTGTTTGCAAATATTATCAGTGCTCCAACTGTTCTGGCAGAACCAAGTCTATACCCAACAGTGAGAATAATTCTATGGTTACTATGGCAACTGAATAGGAGTTTTTCTTTTTTCTTTTTCTTTTCTTGAGAGGTCAAAGATGGATGAAAAGGATCCTGTATTATACATTGCATTTTGTGAAAGTGCATGTTTTTTTTTTTTTCTGGGCCCAAAGGAAAATGTAAATGCTGAGCTGAGCTTGATCAGTTATGTTTTATTTAAATATCAACTTTGTCTCAGAAGTTTCTGCTAAAACTCCTTGGGAGGAATCAAAACAGACAAATATGAGTAAGAGTATAGAATTTCACGGGTTTGAGAGTCCCAGAAAAGGCATGAACCGATACAATGTGTGCCTTGAATGCAATGTAAGTTGCTTTGGATAAAAACACCCTATGCATATATGTACAATGCAAATAAAAGGTTAAACGGGACTCATTTTTGACCACATCTGTTAATTTATGTCTGTTGTAATGAGCATGTTTTTTAATTTCTGAATTGATATATTTTTGGCATATAGTCAACAAAAGTGAAGGTGGTACAACTGTCCAGATATCATAATAAAGAAAAGAAAAAAAGCCTCATTAAATGAACAACATTCTTGAAAATAAAACATTAGTTTGGCATAATCTTTTATTGTTTATTAGAAGAAAAAAAACTAAGCTGCTTCACTGTTTATTAATATTTAAAAAATTATTTTATTAATATTTGGTTGCCTACCAAATCAAAGTCATGTGTTGATAAAGAAAAAAAGATTAAAAGAAAAATCATTACTTTATGTTTATGGTTCGGCCACATTACATTTTCATTACATTTAAACTTGTTGAAAAGGGTATACAAGTTTTTTCTTTTAAATAAGCATGAACGTTCACACATGCTTAACTAGATTTTTAAGACTGTTCTTTTTTGTTTATTTAGAGACTCTTATATGCCATTAACCCTCCACTAAAGTAGAGAGCACAGCTCAAATTATTGGCAAATCTGAGCAGTGAGCACAGTGACATTGACGCTTGCTTGAGATTACTTGAAGAAAAAGAGAAATTGAATTAAAATGCAATTAGAAGTCTATATTCCTACACATAATATCTCCATTTGCTTTCCATTTAATCTCATTGCTCTCTAGGAGAAACAGTTGGAATATTACGCGGATGTTATTTGTGATTTTTCTTGCCAGTGTAATGCTGTAAAAGATTATTCTATTTCGAAAGATTTTGCCTTTTGTATTAGGCTAGTCGTTTGTTCAATTTCATGATGCGTTTCATCCTTTAAAAACGTATAATAATTAAATTGTCACTGTCATCCCTCATGCTCTGTCTGTATCTCTGCATTTGGCATTTAGAGCACAATGTCTCTGGTGTTTGTGGGATCTTCCCCTACGCAACTGTAAAACTTTGTCAGTGAGATTTTTATTCATGAATCCCACTCATGCATCGGCCATTTACATTTTGTCGCTCCATATGTATGATTGAGAGGGCCTCAACAACATGTTCTCAGAAACCTCTGAGCGAATCGGCACCCACCAGCTCCCTGGGCACAACTCTGAGTATTGTTTTGCTCTGCTCTATAATTATGAATGGAGAGGCAGCCCTTCGTTTGTGGACTAAGGTGATGGAGGGATCACATCCATCCACAGGCCTTGAGAACATTACTAAAGAGTTTTGTTGGAATTTGAATGATTCATTCAGCGTGTCTGTGAAATTGGGTGCTTTATTTGATTGACCTTTGATGGTCCTGGAATTTTTGTTCAAATGATTTTTTATATATGATGTATATATGCTGCTGTTTTCCAAAATATCTACCAAAGAGGGTTTGTAATACCTTGAAAAATCTGTTTTTATGTCCATTAATCTCAGCGGCAGTTTTACCTCCATGTAAAAGTAATGTAATGTAAATGTTATATGCTACCATTTAGCATATAACATTTGGGGTCGGTATGAATTTGTAATTTATGTTTTTGAAGTGGGTCTTAGGTATTTATTTGATCAGAATATAGTAATACAGTAATATTGTAAACATTATTGCAGTTTTATCTTCTATTTTCTTTTGTTTTTCTAACTGTTTTCTATTTAAATATATATTTAAAAATGCAATTTCATTCCTGTGATGCAAAGCTGAATTATCAGCATCATCCAGTCTTCAGTGTCACATGATCCTTCAGAAATCATTCTCATATGATGATTTGATGCTCGAGAAACATTTATTATTATTATTATCAATGGTGAAAACAGATGCTGCTTAATATTTTGTGGGAACCATGATTTTCTGTTAGGATTATTTGACAAATGAAAATATTTCTATTTAAAAATGTAAACCTTTTGTAACGTCAATGTCTTTACTATCACTCTTGACCAATTTAATGTGTAAAATTATTATTTTCTTTAAAACTATCTTACTGACCCCAAATATTCTAATTATAAGAAACAGTTTTTATTTATTAAAAATGGATTAAATGAAAACTTTTTGCATTGCATAAAGAAAGGCTCTTCTGATACAGCAGGTATGTATTACATATTGTAAAAATATTGTACATAAATGCTGTAAGGATGAAGCAGAAGTCTGCTCTGAAGCATGGATCAGCAGTTTATTGTTAGAAATATGGCAACAAAAAGCATGATCAAATGTTAAGTGTCTTCGTGCAATCTCACATTTGGTACCAGTCAAATGATGTCAACATTTTGTTAATTAAAACTGAAAATGGATGTTTAATCAGACTGCTGTTTATGTTAAAAATTATATTGGGATAATCATGAGCTGTTGTCCACGGGGCTCTTGCTTAGCATGTCTGCATGGCTCTGAGAGTCGCTGGCAGAGGGCAGTGTTTCAGAGGTGACGAACAGTCTACCTGCTACAGTATGTGCATATGGCATACATAAAGGAATTAGTAAGCCAAGAAGCTCAGTCTAGTGTACAGAAGGCCTCTATGCCCCATGGTCTACTCACAGTCTGTTGTTGATGCAGTTTGACAACGGACGAAACAATGTCAGACACGTCTTTCAGTTACACCACTTCTGGACAGTGTGTCTTTGTCACCCTCTTGCTGAGTGAAACGCCTCTGCCTCTGCCTTCATTGTGGGAATCGGTGAATGAGTACATTGAATGAAACTCTCCCTGATAAATATTTAGCCTGTTTGACACAGACTCTGCAGGCCAGGCACAGAGAAAGAACCCCTTGAAATCATCATGTTAGCGAGAGGTAGTTTGCAATCATTGGTAGATTTAAACAGACTCATCATAAATCTTCTTTATAAAACGGTTAGTTTCAGTCCTTGATTCTGATTGGTCAAGCTGTGTTTTATTCACTATAAATCACGGATATGACCGCCTCACCCAAAGGTTCTGTGTCTCACCCTTAGAAACCATCCTTAGCAACATAAACAATCAATATAGTTCCATGTTTGATGTATTTCAGCAAAATTAAACATTTATTATTTCTGTAATGAATTATGAGTGACCCCTGCTTTAATTTTGAGGCCACGCCCTTCCTGCTGTTAAAGAGTCCAATCATATGGGAGATACGTTGATGTGTGTGAGTGTCTGTGTGGAAGCTCAAAATTTCTGAAGTAGGGAATATTACTGTTTTTAATAGTTTTTTGTTTTAGTTATGGTACTGTTTGTCCATCAATTTACATCGCAATGCTGTGTTTTAAACTAAAAGATGGAAAACCGATGTTTTCTCATGCTGAGAGATAAGCAAATTTATGTGTGTGAAAATATCATATATAGTGTTAAAATATATGACACTGCTGATGAGAACAGCTCCTATTCTCTGTTTTTATTTGAGCTCCTTAAGATGAGACCTCTGTCTCTGTCTGATAGAATTTACTTCTATATATATATATATATATATATATATATATATATATATATATATATATATATATATATATATATATATATATATAAATGCCTGTATTGTGCCTAACTGTTTTATAAAAGCATAAAGGTACTCAATGCATGCTGCATTATGAATAAGTCACGGCCAATGTTCCCTCTAATTTTTTTTTTCTTGCTGAACAAAACTTTTCTCTATTGGGCGTATGCTTTGGCTACCTGAGCAAAGAAATTTAGTTTTATTCCAGACCTGTACAGCACACATTCTCATTTCTATTATTTCTATCTAGCACACGTTCTTCTATTTCTATTTGATTTGACCTTTGAAATTCTATAAAAGACATTTAAAAAATCTCAGAACAGTCAAATTCTTAATAATATAATATAATATAAAAAAATTAAGCAGTTACAATGCGATAGTTTGGGATAACCATAATGTGTTTTTGTATGGTCAATTATTAGCAACAGATAGCATTAAACCATCAAAATTAAATGTTTGTTTATTGCTTATGAATTTGCAAGATTGTCTATATCAAGGGTTTTCAAAAGTTTGAATGGAAAGGTGCCCTAAACAATCCCATTGTGAGATCAATTCTTTATTATTATATATTTTTTATTAAACCTTTATTTAACCAGGCAAGTTACTTAAGAACAAGTTCTTATTTTCAACAGCCTGGCAAGAGAATTAGATCTCCTGAAAAACACACAAACATATTTTGCAATACACACACATATACATTCATTTAATACATTTACATGCTGTAATAAAAACACCTCTAGTAGTTTTTTAAATGCAGAGATTGAAATATATGACTCTAATTTCAATGACTTTTGTAGCAAATTCCAATCATTTGGGGCAGCAAAACCGAAAGCTGAGCGGCCATAAACAGTTTTCTTTTTTGGGATAAATGAAAACATGCGTATAATGATGTCCATTTTAAATGGGAATACAGTTCACATGCGTTATGTAAGGTGCATTAGTAATCAATCGAATAGTTGCATGGTACAACACATCTTATTGTTTAAAAGTTCCTATAGACTTCGTCTCCGTAGTCGAATAACAGTAGAACTGTGGTTTCAACAAGATACTTTTTGGATGATTTAGTAAATGCAGATCTATTTCGATATAAGAAACCAAGTCTTGCTTTAACTTTCTTTTAAAGATTCACTATATGATCAGTGAAAGTTAAAGAGCTATCGAGCCATCTTTCGAGCTATTTGTATGAGGATACCACTTCAAGATTTGCTATTCAGGGATGTGATACCTTTGATACACAGATTCTTTCCAAACCACATTACCTTTGTTTTTGTGCTATTCAAAACTAAGTTTAAATCATGAAAAGCTTTTTGAATATTTAAACTATCCTGGATCCGTTGTAAAACTTCATCATTCGATGATCCTGTGGAGTAAAGAATGGTGTCATCAGAGTATAAATGAATAAAAGTTCAGATAGCTTGGGGAATGCTATTTATATAAATTGAAAATAGGGTAGAAGCTAATACAGAGCCTTGAGGAACACCTTTGTTAATAGTTAGGGGCTTAGATAGTTCTTGTTCAACTTTTACATGTTGGGATCTACTAAAAAGATAACTAAGTTAAATTAGATGCACCAATACTACGTAATCTGGATAGCAGTATGATCAACTGTTTCAAAAGCTTTAGCGAGATCAATAAAAATAGCTATGCAAAATTGTTGTGCATCTAAGGCATTATAAATATTTATAATATAATATATAAGTTTAAATGCTTCAATTTCTTGTAAAACAAACGTAAGCATTTAAACAGATCTAATAGCTCAATATTTAAAAAAAAAACATGAACGTGATCTGAACATTTAAACTGCATCGTGTAGTGAAATGTGTACGTTTTTGTGTAAGTTTAACTGTATGTATAAAAAACTGGAACTTATTATTATTAATATTATGTATATTAGTATAATCATTAATAATATACTTTTGGTAACACTTTAGCATGGAAAACACATTTACTATTAGCTATGACTTTTGCCTAAATAAACTCCCAATTTAACGCTTACTTAATAGTAAGTAAGGTAGTTTTTTAAGCATTTAAGTTTTAAGGTAGATAGCATTTAAGTTTAGGGTTAAGGATAAAGGGATGTACAATAAGGTCATCATGCAGAATTAATTAATATTATAGGCATTAATATTGTGCTTTATAAGTACTAATAAACAGCAATGTCCTAGTAATAAACATGCTAATAGGCAGCTAGTTAAGTGAGAATTGAAGCCTAAAATAAAGTGGTTGCATACTTTCAATATGTTAATAATATTGATGCATTTTATTATTGCTTATTTTAAAACTACACAATTGTAAAAAAAAATAATAAAATAACTGAAAACGTGATATAACTTTGTGGTCTGGCTGTTTTATGTAGAATGCCACAGCATTTCCACACACAAACATTCAGGCATTCGCTAAAGAATCTCCTTGAGGAAACAAAAAATACTCACCACGAACACATGAAAATATTTCACAGAAATCTTTATTATTCATTGTTTCTTCACTTTATTATAAAACCGCATTTACTTACAGATGTGAGTCTCGAAATGTTGCGTTCACACAGCAACTTACAGTAGCGCCTCAAATGTCTCTGAACATGCAACTGGAGTCAAGTCCGTATTCCCTGACTAGTAATCATAGCGAGAGTGACCAAAGTAATATCACAGATGGCCAAGTCTATAAAACTGCAAAGTCTTATCACTTTTGACATGACAAGAGTCCAATCGAATCCAACAGCTTTTATATCTGGGTGTAGAGCAAAGCATTTGAGTCACATATAGAACACAAATCTGACAGGAGCAGCTCCTATGGAGAACAGTAACTGGATCTAAAACCTCCAGATGACACACAGCTCATATCTCTGTCACTGTAAGTTACCGAAACCACACATAAAAACACAAAACACGGTAGACACGGAGACATGCAGCACAGAGTGACTCTCTCGCACTTTTTGACGTGTTCCATTCACACAGCGGACGTTTTCCGAGAATATGGTTGTGTGTTCTGAAAATGTATGGGTTTGAGGTCGGTTATAGAATGCGGTTGTCTCTCCTGTAAATAACTGAACTGTGTGTGAACGTAACCGTATTAAGAAATAAATACAAGACAGACAACCGTATTCTGCTGCTGTGTGAACAACATGGCCTTATTTGATGACAGTTCCTCAATCTTATGACTTTATCCCCAAGCCATTGAGCTTTTTAGATGAAACATCAGCCACAAACCATGACGAGGAATTCCTCTCAAATTCTCCTGTACTGACTTGTGGCTCAGCTGCCAAGTTCATTAAAGTGATTCATTCAGAATATATTGGGTCATGTTGTTGACTCAGTCCCCTGAGGAAAAAATAGCATGTGTACTTGTGTGGTGACATTAAGGACAGACTGAAAAAGTGCATTTGTTGAAACTCCAATCTATAAAGACATTTACATTTTTTTGACCCATCTGTGCCTTCGTTAAAGTCTCTCTATTTTGATGGCGCTAACTGTCTCAGCATTATTGTTCACTAACAGACATGTTGCTAGGAAACTAAATTTCTTCAGTTGGCACTGAGTTTCAGTGCTTTGAAAATGACCATGGTGATTGGTTTGTGTCTTTCATACTTACTGAAATAAATACATATTTAGAAATAAATGCAATTTTTTTCCGCCGTCTTGTTTACCTAATAGTAAGACATTTGTTTGTCACTTCCTCTAAATGTGGCTGTAAGACAGCAAACCACTTAGGTTCAATGTGTCACTCTCTTCCGAGTCTTTCCTCACTTATCGAAGGAACATAACCTTTTCCAAGATGACAGTATTTTTAATGCTTATCTCACGATGAGACTTGACAACTGAAAGCTTTCTAGAGATCTTTCATCTGAAGTCAGAGTCAAGCTTGAGGTCTTTAAACGGTCTCTCAGGGTCTTTTTTCATGAGTTAAGTCACAAGACTATATTTACAAAAATGACATTATGTAGGCAAAGGTATATTATTGTAAATATATTGTGAAAGGGATAGTTTATCCAAAAATGCAAATTCTGTCTTCAATATATTTTGAAGAATGTTGGTAACCAAATTATATTGGTGCCCATTGACAACATTAATTGTACGGACAAAAAAGCACTGAGAGATATATACAAATACATATACATATATTGTTTTTAAAACTGCATTAAAACCGTTTAATAAACACGTAGTTCCAGTCAGTTTAATCACTGTTCTATATTAATGCGCTGCAGTGCTTTCATTGAAACGTACACACACACAGACACACACACAGATCGAACTTTCAGGAGCACGGAAACGTATCAACTGCTATTAATCAAATAGCTTCACAACTGAATCGCTACATTTATATTTATCATGAACGAGGGGGTAACATCCCTGTTTTTGAAGTAATTAAACTTTCATCTTCATTGGTAGTAGAACGAGGATGCAGCTTTTTAATTAATTAATGCAAATAAATGCTATAAATTATTCATTTTATTAATGTAACCTTACCACACTACTTCATCTCTGTCTGATTTAAATTCGGTAGAATGCTAAGATCCAGCCAACCTTAACCAACAAAATGAACGGTAATTTTTACCTTTCAAGTCAAAATATTGCCTCAAACGTCAGTTACAGCTTTAACTTGTCAATGCTGGCAAGGTAGGCTTATATGCTGGATGGTCCACAGCTGGATTATCCTTTAAAAAACTAAAGCTTTTTTTTTTAGCTAGTTTTGACCCTTAATCTAAATAAAAAATCTAAGTTCTAAATGAAAGTTTTAAGCTTCTTTAAAAAAAAAATGAAAAAAATATTTATACATTATTTAACATGAAAATAGCTGAAGTTGTATTTTAACAAAAGCTTCAAGCTCAAATGAGATGCTGCTGATGCATCAGTGAAATTCAACAGAAGTCTGAGTTTTGTTAAATTCTGCAATATTTGAGGTGACAAAGTAAAACTCAAAACAGACTTTTTGAATAGCAGTTGGTGCTGCCATATGGTGCTGTGATAGATTCAGTTATGCCTGTGCAATTTAAGTAATTATCTCACTGTAAAGGTAGGCACATATTCATCAGTTTTGTCTGAAAACCAGAGGTTTTTTAACCCTCCTTGAGTTGAAAATAGTTTTCATACCGTAGATGAGTGTCATTACTCATACTGTTAAATGTTGATGTACATTTCCTGGCATGTTTACTTGAGAAATAGGGTATCATGCAGATGTATCTGTAGTGTCATATTGACATCTGTTCTTCTGTGTCACTTGTGATGTGTCAGCTCATAGTGCAATGCTTTTCACAGGCTGAATGTTGTGAATCAGTATTTCAGTGATGTTCTCCAAGTGCCTGAAGTTATCCTGAAGCTGCTGGAACTGTTGATGGAATATGTGCAAATGATGAGAAAACTAAAACATTTGTGATAAGCTATAACTGACATTGACATTCCACCCCCAAAATTAGGCCATCACCCCCATATTTAATAATCTTGACGCTGCTCTGCTGTACTCCATTACGCAGTGCTCTGTTTGTTGTTAAGAATATGTTTTAAATGTTAGATTTTTAGGCTGGTCTACCTCAACAGTCTAACAGCGCTCGTCAGTGTCGAAATGATTGAGATGGCCAATCAAGTCAAAGAAAGCGGGGAAAGACTGTGAATTCCAATGCGACGCTTAGTGCATCGTAAGTTCTTTTACGATACTGTTTTATGATAGAAATTTTCTGAATGTGAATTGAAAATATGCTTTTACATAATTCATGTAAAACATAACTGAATTTGAACTTTTAGCATTTTTTCCGTATCATAATAACAATAATAAAAAAAATAGTTTACTTAATAACTACAAAAGACCTGAACAATACCATTCTTATTTGTAATTTTTTTCTTAAATCCCTTTTAACCCTTTAATTATTTAATTCCTTTAAATAAACCAATAAATAATATAACAAATTTGGAAAACAACAGATAAAAAGACTTGGTTTTGTTGCTTCATTCCATGGATGTTATCCATTCAGTCTAACATAACACTGTTCACAGAAATCTCAGATCCATTCCTATGGGACGTTCTTCAGAGCTTGTAGTAACCCAAGGGAGTGGAGCATAGTGAAGGGTCAAATACTTTTTATAAATAAATGTAGGCAAGCGTATGTTAATGTCAGCTGCAGCTCATCTGAAAGGGCAGGTGGGTCATCAAAAATTCACCCAAAACATAGACCTCTATATAGACTGAAAATGTGTTCAGCATTCTGTAACAAATATTTTTGGAGTTTTTGGACTATTTTGGTCATAACGTTAGCAGGATGTATTAAAATTTAGCGTATGGCTTCAGCTGGCATGTACTATGATATACTAAACAGGGTTGCGGGTGCCTGAGCCCTCCACAGCTCTACAGCACCCTACAGTTTTCCCAATGTAAATCTGTAATTGAGTAGCATTAGGGATTGGTGCTTATTTTCATATTAGCGTAGTAAACCTCGATGATATCAATCCGCTTCAGCTATGTGTATATTAGACTGCATCAGGCCAGTAACTAATTGGCATGCTAATGTAAATAGCCTTTATATATAGTTATGTTGTGTTTTTTAAAGTTTGTTCTGAGAATAGAAATTACTTTCTTTTCCTCACCAGAATTTCTCCACAACATGTTACATTCTGAGGCAATACATACTACATTAAGGGCCAGATTTACTAAACAGGGCAAATTACAGTGAGAGCGCAATTCCATAAAAGTGCCGATGGGAGTGGACAGTTCTGTGTGTTAAATTTACGAACGTTAACCTTTGTAAATCACATTGCCTGATTCGTTTAAATACTCTACTCCCATATATTTTGCGCCTGAAAGGGAACTCCTACAAATACATATGCAATAAGCCGCTAAAATAACTGTCCATGCCTTTTCAGCGCTAATCACTGCACATCTTAAGTAAATCCTGATAGTACGGCAAAAGAGGGTTTGCGCTGGTGCAAGCTGTTAGTAAATCTGGCCCTAAGGCCCTGTTTACATTAGTGTTTTCATTTTAAAACGCATAACTTTTGCTATGGTTATGCCTGCCGTCCACACTACCCACTAGTTTTCTTCCTGCAAAAACTTTTGGAAAAGCTGCAGACCCCGTTTTAGTTTGAAAAATCCGGGGTTGCGTTTCAGTGTAGATGGACCAAAACTGAAAGGAAGGCGTGGCTGCCCACATTCGCTCCCTAATTGGGTCTTCTGGATCATTGCGTATCCTTCGTCAAGCCCCAATTATAGGATCTTATAATCCTATGCTACCGGAACACGACAATAACAGACCAGAGCCGTCTCTCTCAATGACTCTGTAACAGAACAGCCTCGACGACCGTGTAAACAATATAATGGAGACGGAACTGCAAGCTTTGCTGACTTTGTTGTCCTTTTTAGCAGCTCAAACTCTGGATTTTATAATACTGCAGCTGCCTACATGCACAAGAGGCTAGCTATTATTAGAGCAATCGGCAACTCTTTACACTTGTGCATGAACGGTCATATGACAAGTGTTTTCGGTGGTGTAGTGTGGACGGACATCGTTTCTGCATTCAACATTATAGCGCCACCCTCAGGCTGAATTACGCAAGGATGTTAGACCTCTGCCAAAAGTGTATCTGCATGTGTTCAGCGATTTAAAATATAAAGCTTACAAAATAAACTAGCGCTAAGACCCAGAATCTGCCCTACCTATATTTACTGTTAGGAGCTGGTACTGGTTAATGTGCTGGTAGTTCTGGCATCATAACAGTGTTTCAGTCTTAATGATCTGTTTTTACAGCTTATATTCCATAGGCTGGGTAGAGCTTTGAATTGTAAATATTGGAGTATGTGTACATTGTAGACTAGGTCTTTTCTGTAACTGTACTTTCCTTCATTTTGGAGACTGTCGAACTGTTATATAGTATTCAGAGAAATGTATTTTTCGAAAATCGGAGGCCTTTAACTCTCTGTGCACAGGTGGATTGTGATGGACGTCACTTTATGGAGTGGAGAAACTGTTCTCTGTGTGCCAGAGCAGGCTCAGAACAACCACAAGCCTGCCAAGGGCAGTTCATGCTATCATCAGCCCGCTGAATGTGCCAACTGGGTTTCAGATGAGCTACAGTCTCTCTCACACATCCCTGTTTTGTCAACACTAACATTTTAAAATGTCCTCTACAACTTCCTTGTTGCTTTTGCATGTCTTATTAAAACACTGTTGACGTTCTCAGCTGCCGTTTGGTTCTGCTGCTTTGCTGTTGGCCTTTTGACTAGAGCTGCACAGTTAATCGTTACTAATTGTGAAAAGTGTCGACTACAGTATTCCATTTAGGTCTACTCCCATTGCATCAACATTTTCTGTTCGCAGTGTGTTTTTTTCTTTTTTTGTCAGTGGTTGAGCATTATAAATAATCACAGACAGCGATCTGCTGTAGTATCAAATCAGAGGCGTCTTCATTAGATTTGATTTTATAATTTAAGATCTAAGACAGCTGTAAAAAGTATAAATGAATGTGGTGTATAATTTATTAGATGTGTTACGTTTTTGAGCTGCATAAAATCGCTCCATCATTGTGATGCATGAGTTTTATTTACACTCCCACTGGAACATACATCTTCCTGAAGAACAATAAATGTATCTTGTAAGAAATAAGAGCCTAAGGCTCTGGATTACTCATTACATTAGGTAACTCAATCTCATGAACTTTTACATGAAGTCACATTTATGTTTTGCTTACTTTTGCTTGATGAGTACTACTGAAGAGACAAAAGCTAAACTAGGGGTTTCAATTTAAAATGTTTAGTGAAAAGTTTATAAAAAACAACAAATATATTTTAAGTAATGTTCTTACAATTCAAACATAAAGTACCAACTTTGCGTTTGTGAATCTGCACTCTGCAGTTAGCTTTAGCTGTTTTTTTTAGCTGGTTAGCCAGCTGGGCTCCCAGCCTACCCAAAACCACTCTATGGGTATGTTTACACGACACCATTTTCAACTGAACAGATTTTTTTCTATTAGTTTTTGGATGTTCATTTACTCGACAACTGCATTTTGTGGGCCTAAAAACCCAAGCTTTTGAAAACTGGTTTTAAAGTGCAAGGTTTTGAAAACGATACCTTTACTACACGATACTGTCTCCATGTAAACAACAAAAATTGCAAATCTGTAAAAACAGTGACATCAGGCACATGCGTGTTACCTTCACGCATACATACGTGTTCGCAGGGTGTTGACAAAGCGAAATCTCCAACTACATGCATAATACAGCATTTTTTGTAATTTTTGCAGATTCATGTTAACGGGGATCCTTTTTGGCAACGTTGTCGTGTGTTTTTAGTGCAGCGTTGTCATGTAACATACTCTAAAACTGGCCAACAGACAGGTCTGACAACCTAAAGCCAGCATATACGAATAGGATAGTTTAAGATTTTTAAGGGATACATTTATCAACTTTTAAACTCACTTTTCATAACGTCTATGCATTGATTTTTGTCTGCGAAAATAATATCCGACTTTTAAAGGATGCTCATTAATTGGGGGCTTTTCTCAGCAAACAACTGAGAAAAGTTGTTTCATTTATACTTTTTTATTTAAATAAATAAAATAATTGTATTTTATTTATTAAGGCATATTGTGTAATTAATTCAGTTAAAACATTTTAATCATTTTAGAGCTGTAATGTAGACTGAAAAATAATAAACACATGTTTTTCAAGCTTTGGGAAGGGCACTATTAGCAGTTTTATAGATGCAGTGAGGATGCCTCATGTAAACACTCTTTCCTGTCTCTTGCTGTCTCAGCCATTAATATCCTGGAGCAAAGTGGACAAGCGCCTTACCAGAAGTACTCTGTGTTTCTCTAATGGGGCTGCTATTTAGAGCAAGTATTTCTCAAAGAGTAGGACAAGCAGTTCACTGTTGCCCGTGGAAGATGAAAGCACAAATAACTGATAAATACTTGCAGATTCGTGTTGGCGGGTTTTTTGTTTATTTGTGTGTGTGTGTGTGTGTGGCTGACCCATAAAATGAAGCAGGACTGGAAACAGCTGGCAGACTGTACCTTTATTTACCAAACAACAACTCTGCACCATGCCTTGAAAGCAAACTCCCAGCACGCTGATTACTTAATGCATCAGTGGACTAACAATGCCCTCCTCCAAATCCTGTGATCTCTTTAAGAAAACAGTGAACACAATGTACCTGCAGGGTACAGTGTTCTGTTATGTAGTATGGTGCAGTAGTATTTTTTTTCTTGCTTTTCTGACTCGATACTGGATTTCATTTAGATTTCAACACTGCTGCTGTGGACCGATATAGATTTTTTTTATTATTGGAGAACAAGATGGCCCATGGCCGATATTAAGCCAAAATATAATATCATGCTATTTAATTTAAAGATTGTACAAAAGAGAAGATAAACAAAAAAAATTAATTGCACAAATTGTTAAGTAATATTTAATGAGATAATTTCTGGATATTTGAAACCTGTATGACTTGCTTTCTTCTGTGGAACACAAAAGATAATATTTTGGGAATTTTTGTCTATGCAATTGAATTCAAAGGAAACCAAAACTTTTTGGCATCTTGTGTACAACTCTCAAAATTGATTCTTTATTCATTGACTTGCCTATGTTGTGGCAAAACAAAGGATGGGAATCATGATGAGTTTTAATTCCGTAACGTTATCTTGTAGTGATCTTCTGGACTACTGACTTTTCAGGAACAATTCTTTTCTTACTGAACAACAAGAATTATATGAAATTATGGAATTATAATACATTTAGATTATACCTGCAATCTTCTGTAGAATAACAGTTCCCTCAGTTCTCTCGTCACTGTTTTGCCTTCTCCATCTCTCATTGGATGAGAGCCAGTGTTGTGCTCTCTGATCAGTAGGCAGGGCTGTGACTGGGTGGCGCTTGCTCAGAGTGCTGCTGTGTGATCTCTGTGTGTGTGTAAGTGTAAGTGAGCTGCAGTGCAGCTGCTCGAGTGGTAGTTACGCCCACAGCAGTGAGCACTGTATTGTTAATTGTAGTAAACAACATAATCTTGTGTATATGTAAAGCAGTAGTATGATTGTCTCAGTGAATTGGAATGAAATGTTTACCTTATATGTTTGCGTTTGTTATTTTTTATGCCACTGGCCATATATTATATTCATTTATTTAATTGTTCAGTGTCAGTTTTGCCTGCAGGGTGGACTATAATGTGGGGAGATGGGATTAAGTGATTATGAAGTTGTTTAAAAGAGTGCATTTCTTATAGTGTTTTGGTTATAAAATAGACTTCCTGAGAAGTGAAGCCAAAATATTTCAATCTCCACCTAGTGGCTGGCTGCAGTGTAGGTCATAAACCCCACCCTCTCCATGTAATTAAAAAAATCCAATGACACTTTCTGTCATTTCAGGTAGTTCTTATCACAGTGATGTACAGTGGGTACGGAAAGTATTCAGACCCCATTACATTTTTCACTCTTTGTTATATTGCAGCCATTTTTTTCTCATTAATGTACACACAGCACCCCATATTGACAGAAGAACACAGAATTGTTGGCATTTTTGCAGATTTATTAAAAAAGAAAACCTGAAATATCACATGGTCTTAAGTATTCAGACCCTTTGCTCAGAATTTAGTAGAAGCACCCTTTTGATCTAATACAGCCATGAGTCTTTTTGGGAAAGATGCAACAAGTTTTTCACACCTGCATTTGGGGATCCTCTGCCATTCCTCATTGCAGATCCTCTCCAGGTCTATCAGGTTGGATGGTAAATGTTGGTGCAGCTGAAAAACACTGCCCTGTCCCTGCAGCTGAAAAATACCCCCACAGCATGATGCTGCCACCATAATGCTTCACTGTTGGGACTGTATTGGACAGGTGATGAGCAGTGCCTGGTTTTCTCCACACATACCGCTTAGAATTAAGGCCAAAAAGTTCTATCTTGGTCTCATCAGACCAGAGAATCTTATTTCTCACCATCTTAGAGTCCTTCAGGTGTTTTTTTTATTATAGCAAACTCCATGCAGGCTTTCATGCGGGAGAAGCTTCCATCGGGCCAATCTGCCATAAAGCCCCGACTGGTGGAGGGCTGCAGTGATGGTTGACTTTCTACAACTTTCTCCCATCTCCCGACTGCATCTCTAGAGCTCAGCCACAGTGATCTTTGGGTTCTTCTTTACCTCTCTCACCAAGGCTCTTCTCCTCCGATAGCTCAGTTTGGCTGGACGGCCAGCTCTAGGAAGGGTTCTGGTCGTCCCAGACATCTTCCATTTAAGGATTATGGAGGCCACTGTGCTCCTATGAACCTTAAGTGCAGTAGACATTTGTTTGTAACCTTAGCCAGATCTGTGCCTTACCACAATTCTGTCTCTGAGCTCTTCAGGCAGTTCCTTTGACCTCATGATTCTCATTTGCTCTGATATGCAGTGTGAGCTGTAAGGTCTTATATAGACAGGTGTGTGGCTTTCCTAATCAAGTCCAATCAGTATTATCAAACACAGCTGGACTCAACTGAAGGTGTAGAACCATCTTTAGGATGATCAGAAGAAATGGACAGCACCTGAGTTAAATATATGAGTGTCACAGCAAAGGGTCTGAATACTTAGGACCATGTGATATTTCAGTTTTTCTTTTTTAATAAAGCTGCAAAAATGTCAACAATTCTGTGTTTTTCTGTCAATATGGGGTGCTGTGTGTACATCAATGAGAAAAGAAAAAATGGACTTAAATGATTTTAGCAAATGGCTGAAAAATTGAAGGGGGTCTGAATACTTTCCATACCTACTGTATGTTCAAGTGTTCGTTTTTCCAATAAGTAGTGTCAGTAAATTATTTGATGTTATTTAGTTTGAAAAAAGAAGGGTGTAATGTCACGATTGACAGCTGGGCTTGTGATTGAATCTGTGGGAGCGAGAGTGGGGACGGGACCTTGATGCCGCCACTCCACCTCAGGATCAATACTGCGCAGACTCTGACTCCAAATGACGTAAACGGCAATGACCATTTCTGGGATATTTTGGCTTAATATTTCTATAATGGAAGGAAGTGGAGATTCGTTGCACATCTTTTTTTTTTTGTACAGTCTATGTCTTTGCTGCACATCATTATGCACCACTCTGTTAGTTGTTAGAATAATAAAACGTTTTAAAAGTCTAGCCTCAGAGGTCTAACAGCACTCTGTGTCAAAATGATGGAGATTGCCAATAAATAAAAGAAGGCAGGCCTTACTGTTCAAATAAGCCAAACATTGTCATATCCATCTTCATCCTTATCTCCATCCTCACTCTCACTCTCTCCATGCCAGATTGTCATTATGACCTCATCTCATCCTTACTCTCATCAACTAGATGTTCTACCAGTGGATGTTTATACCTTTTTGAAGTGCCATAGAAAACATGAAGATTTATCTCCTGCATTAAAATACAAATCTTATAAGTGCATTACAAAATCATGCAAAAATACAAATACATTTAGATAATTCTAGCAATTTTCCTTACAACTAAAATATATTTGTATTCCAGCCTATCATGCCAGGCATGGCCTTATGCGATTCTATTAATATTGCCTTGAGGCAACAGACATTTTTTTTTTGTTATTTACAATAAAACAAACTGCTTTAATCACTAGTAAAGGTGACTCAGATGTTTTGTGGGTGATTATCTGGATGAAAATTTGTTAAAAATGCACTTTTGATTGGAGAAAATATATAATTTAACTGCTGTGCCATATGTGTACAGTGTAAAAGGGTGTGTGTGCTACGAATGAGCAACGGACGGCCAATCGTGTGCCTCATTCATAGGACAGAAATAGAAACGATGTTTGAGGGGTAAAACACATTAAATGGTGACGATAAAAGCATCAATTGAAGTGAAGAAGAGACATTTTAGAAGTTTTATTCTTAAATTTTTCTGTCTGAAAAGTCACAAAAAAGCCGATAGCATAGTATATAATAAGATGATGCGCAACACCTTTATGTAAATGGGTTACGTGCTGTGTTCGTCCAATGACACTGACACTACAAATATTCAAATAAGAACTTTAACCCAGGATTTATGAATATGTACATTCTTAACTTATAGGGCAAAACCCCATTTGTAACGTAATACGTTTATATGACTTCCTCAGAACTTTAAGTCCTAGTATTAAGCATTCCTAAACAACTGCATAAAGTTTTCTCTTTCTTAAAGTGAGTTTAGGAGTTCATGAGTGGCTCCTAAGAGCATGATTCTCTGACTGCTGGTTTCAATGAGTGAATATTGACAGCAGCAGAGGGCCTGTCAGGGAACTGCTGCCTCCATTTACCCATGAGGAGCATCTGCCTCCTGCAGGATCTCAGCCAGGCAGGTGAACACACTGCATTCTCATTAGCCTTCGCTCTGAGAGTGAGAGAGACAGCAAACAAGAGAGAGAGAGTGAAAAGGTGTATATGGTTGTTATTGTCCTCCTAAGGTTTTTGTATGGCAGTTTAGATCAGTATGACCAGACCATCCTAATAGTTTCTACTAAAGCTTTCACTGTCACATGCGGCACATTCATCATGTAGAATTTCTTTGGTGTCATTGAGCACATTGTATTAAACATTGCCTTTGCCTGTGATGTTTATTTGGCAGGAGATCTGTTCTTTCTCGTCTCCTTACACTCTGAGACTGAGTACTGACACATTTCTTCATCTGGGATTTTAAAATGTAAATTCTTTTATACTAAAAAGATGACTAGTAACTCCAAAACGAATGTGTGTTTGCTTCAAATAAATTGTATTCTCTTTTAATTTATTCTTGGAATACAGCGACTATGAGAGGAAGCACGTATCAAGGTTGCATAATATTTTCTTTTTTAAAAGTGTCTGTTCTGCTGCAGTTTAGTACAGTGTTCCAGTGACACTTGGATAGTTTTAGTTCCTGTCGTGAGACGTTCTGTATTGACTTCAGGAAACACTGAAAGCTCAGTCAGTTGTAACAGCAGGGAGGAAGTAATTTGTCTTAATCTTAAGACAGACAACACATGTGTGCAAAAGTAATCGCTGCACCATCTTTTGACAACTTATCTGACAAGAAAGAACAACTGACCCTCAAGTTGAGGTGTTAACCTCAGTTAAGTGCTCTCTGAAATGAATGCTGATGATAGTGTTATAGTATTATTGTCCATTTTGAGCTGATTCTGTGACTTTGATGAGGCAGAGATGGTGTGGGTTACTGTCATCTAATTTAGCACTTTTTTGATGCCACAGATCCCCTTCTTTAAATAAAAAATGTCTAATATGGGAACATTTTTACTTTTTATTATCTTTTTTTCTTCCCATCATTAGAGTACTGTTAGATGTACACTACCCTTTAAAAGTTTGGGGTCGGTAAGATGTTTTTGAATGAAGTCTCTGGTTTATTTGATCATACATATGATAAAAACACTCATTAGAAGTTACCTAAAAGTCACTAAAGTGATTAAAAGTAGCACAACTGTTTAATTTATTTAAAACAAATCTCCAAACTTTTAAATGATAGAGTTAGATCGGATGGAATCTCCATGTCAGAAATATCAAATCCAGCCCTGGACGCCAGACATTGTCAAAATATATCTGTTTTATCTGGTGTGCAAACCAGCAAAACCTGTCAATAGAAAGTCAGCCTTGTACCTCAAGACTCTATTAACAGCCTTCTATCAGCAGATGCATGCAGGAGACGAAGTGATGATAATAAAAGAAGTTTATTGAATAATGTCTCAATGCTCCGACTTCGTCTGGCCTGTAAAATTCCATCAGGTGTTATTATACAAAGGGAAACACAAAGAAAGATTACTGCTTCATTCACAACATCATTATGTGACAATAAAAACCTTTAAATGGAGACATTGTCTTATTATAAAGACAAACATCCCTTTAGACCACACAATCATAGGATCAAACAACAATAGGAAATGAAAATGACATAAATGATTAATAATAATAATACAATTATTTTATGATAAATTATGTAAATGAAAATATGAATAAATTATAAAATATGTTAATTAAATAATATGAATATGAATAACTGAATAACTACATAAATGATTGATAATTATAAATTATTATAAAATTAAATCATATAAAAGAAAGTAAATAAAACTATGTATGATTGATCACAGGTTGCTATTGAAAATCTTCAGATCCTTCAGTAGAATAAACCTGAAGAGAAACATAAAACTATAACTGTCTTTATTATTATTATTTTAATATAGTATTTTTACTCTTTTAAAACTTTTCTGAAGACCCCCTAGCAATCTCTTTGCAACTTCAGGGTTTAGGAGTCTGTGTTTCCAAAGACATTTGTGTTCTTCGACTTTATCGGTTGACACTTTGATAAAACACATTTTGGTGGCATTTATTTTGTTTATTCTCAGTATAGTACAAACTACTGTCATTTCCTACAAACCAGTAATTCACCCAAATCTTTAATTATGTCACCACACCATCATTCAGCATTTCAGTTGTTGAAGTGAGCACTGCCCCACACTGACATTTTCATCAGGAAGAGCAAAGCGAGTTGTGATGTTCCTGTCATGTGACTCAAGAACTAAATTAAATGTCCACATTCTTCCTGTCTTTTCCAAAATACCCTCTATGAATCTGCAAAATTCTCAAGAAAACCAGCACATTTGTAAGCACAGGGCTCCCGAGACTGAGGGAAACCCATTGTGGCTTTTAAAGTTCCTGTGCATCCAAAACTATTAAAGCCAGGAATGTGCAGCTTTTTAAAGTGTCTGCGTAGATTCACAGCCCAAGACAAGACATTTGAAGTAGGATTGCATTTCTTGCATCTGAGGAGGGAGCAAAACGTTCCTGAAACTGCTAACTTAGCTCTTCTTCTTTGACTCTTTATGAGACCACGCTGTGGGACGTATAGGACAGACATGGAACATTGGCCGTCTGTGGCTTGCGAGCTGCCGCCTGGTGTCAGTTCCGCACACTCTTATGAGTGTGTGAGTGTATGTGTCCTGCCACCCATATGGAGTGGAGCCACTATGTCTCATCTCTGCATGAGTGCGTTTTTTGTTTCTGTGGATGTTACCCATCATAACGTTTGCTCCTTTCATGAGATTAGTATATTTAGTTTAAAAGATGAAACAATGAATGTTAGGGCTGGGTATTGATTTCAATTTCTGATTTTGTCTCACTTTTATTTCGATGTCAATTCATTTGGATATACTTTATTTCTCAGGTACAGTTCACGTCTCTCAACTAAAGCTGTAAACTATACAGGGAGGAAACCCTGTCAGTTCAAACAATACTATAACATTAAAAGGTTAAAAAACAACAGAGTTCAATTCAATTGCTATTATTTGTTGAATACAAACATTTAAATTGCACATAAGGCAGTTTTGAGAGCAATTTTTTAATTATATAATTATGTTTTAACATTCTACTACATAGTACAACACGTAAACAGTGGCTGTCATAAATACTTGATTTCATGACAGAATTATTCAAACGTACATTGATTAATAAAGACAACTAAAAGGTCAAGAAAAAATATAATGAATATGTTATACAGTACAGTGTATATATTTGACCAAAATGTAGTTCATTGTTTCTTGCTAAATTTAAAAGAACAGAATACTGCATAGATAAAAAGATTGATATTTTGAAATTTAAGAATTTATATCAAATAAAATAGATCAATTGATATTGTCAACCCAACCATTATAATCGGCCATTTTGTTGGTCAGTGCTGCTTTCTTCTTGTAGGCCCGTTTATTGTAGTCTCCTGTTTTCATCCAAGCTCATATTGGTGGGGGTAGTGGGATCATCCTAACCAGTCAAATCTTGATCCCTTGTAAGAAACGTCGTTTTTAGCTTAAAGTTGTTTTAGGAGCATATGGAGGTCATGCTGATCAAAACCACTTGAATTCAATACATGACATTGCAACCAAAGTGCAAGTCACTTTTTGATTGGCAGTCTGTTCTCATTTCCTGTGCATGGATCCAGATAAGAGTCAGCTTCCTGTCTTTGTTGTGTCCACGGCCAGGGAATTAGAGAGAAGTGAGGTCCACCTTTTTCTCAATCTCCAATGAGGAACCGCTGAAAGTTTGTTCTCTGTTTGCACACGTGTGACGGCCAATTAGCCACCCCTGCTCACGTGCCCGCTTTGTGGCTGAGTGATTTATGTATGGTGAATAACATTTCGTCTGGCTGACAGGGATGATCGGATGGTGGTCGTTAGCAGGTCTGAGAGGTCCTGGCCCAAGGTGAATGGTCCTATTCTGACCCGTCTGCTGCACGCCGCTTCGAGTACCGAACGTTCCTTCGCACCATCCACACGGTTGTGAGGATCTGTATGCGTGTGCGCCGACATGGTTTTCTAGCTTGAGCGCTGCATCTGGCTGCTGTAAATATTAGCTTTTCAACTGAACGTGGCCACCCTCAGATATTCAAAGGCAGAAATTGAGAAGCATGTTTTTTTATTTAGTTGTCTGGCACCCTTTTCTAAACCAGCAGCAGACAGCTTGGTTACGTTCAACAAACATACGGTAAGCAGTGCATTCAGTCTGTATCTTCTAGTGCTGGTGGTTTTGGACTGGGGTGAAGGGGTCTGTGAGACCGATTTTAAAAGGGCATTGGGTTCAGCTCCATTACACATAAATATAAACAAATGCTCACTGAAGAGAGTCGAAAATAACAAGCTAATAAACCTGCCCCCTCCTGATGGCACATCATAAATTGATCCTCAGAGATCCAGAACCTGGCTCTCTGTGTTTGAACTCATTTATGGCATTGCATGCGTGTGACAAGAGTTTTGTTTCTCTGTCTCTTAGTGTGATCTTGTGTATACACTAAATACACATTTTCGATGTTTTTGGGATGCACTATTGTTAATAATTTGGACTGATACTATAAACTGATCATTTTATTAAAGTTATTTCTCAATATGTATGATTTTTTTTATTGAAATATCCAAAAAACACTAGAACAGTGTTATATATTTTGTTGACTTGTGTACATACATTATCCTAAATGTTTCCATGAATGTTTAAATGCAGAGAAATAAGCAATTTTAACCGTGTCCGTGTGGCGCCTCAATGACATCATACCCAGCGTTATCCTCGATTTCTGGTTTTATTTTGTAGAAACCATGAAAACACCAAAGACACTTTAATATATTATGTGTTTTATAAGACAGGTGAGAAACTGTTTGGATACATTCATCTACAGAAAACAAATCATTGTTATATAGCAAACACAGTTAGTCTTATTGTTTAAATCTTGTTTTCTTGATTTAATGCGAGTACCATGTTTTACCATGCCTAATATCGATCTAGCTTACTGCAGTGTGCAACAAATGTCTCATAGTAGCCGTCGAGTGAGCGCACAGAGTAGCATTATAACATAACTTTCAACACACTCAAATGTATGTTATATGATAAAACAGTGCTGCGTTACCCCACGCATGACTGGAAGAAGCGGGAAGCGGTCATCTGCGGCATAATAAAAGCTTCACTGCCCTCAAACCATGTGTCGTGATATTCTCTCATTAGCACTCGCTCCAGCAGCCTTGTTCCGCTCTAGCGGCTTTCAGCCCCATCCTGCTTCATCCTACAGTAATGTTAATAAATCTTTAATACATTAGCTCAACCATGAATATGATTTCTGCCTGAGTCCCGTCTGATTCTTTTCCACCGGCTGTAGAGATGAAGACGACAATTCCCATGATTCCGCGAAATCAAGGTGTCACTAATCTATGCCTTTGTTTTGAATAAGCGACCTCTAGCTGCGAAAATTATATATTTGCCTTTAAAAGAGTCATGAAAATACATTTATGACTGCCTCCAGAGGTACCATAGGCCCTGCCCACTGGCATTCAGTTGGCTGACATTTTAAAATAACTTTTCACAGTTTGAAATGTTTCTAATTGTATGTATATTAGGGATTAGGGATGTCACAAGTACCCGTACTTAGGTACCAAGTCGGTACTGAAATTTTAAAAATGTGACGATACCAGCATTTCTGTAGTACCGGTAGTACCGACTCCTGAGTATATCCGGCACCCGCAGCTGCATTCAGTCGCTTCCGTGTTTATCTAAGCGCAGGGCTCCAGACTGTAGCCAAATATATACTAGTGTCTGTGAATATTAAACTGGAAAATACTATTTAAATATTACTCCTCCATGTTCTGATTCTCTGTGTGAATGACGGGTACCAATTTAATAGGCTACAATAAAAAAATATTATTCAATTAATAATCAAACTAGGCGAAAATGATCATGCACTGTTAAATATCTACTCTACGATACTGAGACATTAAAAGTACCTTTTTTTAAATTTGCCAGATAACCAATTTAGTACCAGTACGGTTCATTTTTGGATTTTAATTGCCACTTTATTGATAGGAACGGTGAGAAAAAAAAGACCTAGTAAAAATAGTAAGAAAGTTGGAAAGGGGATTAAGAAATGATGCAAGTGACTGTGACTGAGCACATGCAAACAAAGTGGACAGCTTAAAGTCCTTATGTCTTTTGTGAGTGTGAATGTGTAGAAGAAAGGCATAGAGATGCTCATGCTGAGGTTTACCAGGATCCTCCTGTGATGGGCAGGGCGTGTGCATCTGAGCCTGTGCGCGTCCAGGAAGGGCTCAGTAATCCAGGGCTGCCACAGGCATGCTGAAAATTAGGAGCCCCTGAAGAGTTGTGGAGAGCACTGTCACTTTTTCCACCCCAGCAGGGTGGAGGAAAGATGGAGAGATGGAGGAGGAAAAGAGAGGGAAAGAACATGAATGGTTATGGTGGTTAGAAAGAGAGAGAGCAGACAGAAAGAAAAAAAAGCCGTCCACTTGTGTCGTCGGCATTTGAACCTCAACACAAGGCATAACAGAGAAATGAACAGTTGCTGCTATTCTTTTCTTTCTTCTAACAGCTTTCTCAATTTTTGTTGTATGGGGACCGCTGAGCACTTTTCCCCCCCTTCAAAACTCACGGACCTAAACAAATCTACCTTCCATCTTTTGGTATTAGAAACAGTTACATGTGCATAAAGTAAATTAACTATCAAAGGGACAGTTCAGCCAAAAATAAATATTCCGCAATAATTTTTTCACCCATATGTCATTCTGAACCTGCATGACTTTATTTCCTCACTGAAACACAACATTTTGGCCACCATTGACTTTGACTGTATGGGCAAAAATAAAAACATTGAAACATTTATCTAAATATCTTCTTTTATGTTCCACAGAAGAAAGAAACCATACAGTTGTGCTGCACGATTCTGGATAAACTGAGTCACAGTCTTTTTGTTTAAAATAGAGATCAGGATTCTGAATAGAAACTACACAATATAACACAAAAAGTAAATTTTCTACAAGTCTCTGGTCGCCACCTACTGGTGTAACCATTTCGCTGCTGAAATAGAACAAAAACACTCAATATTGCATCTAAAATGTAAGTGACTTAATGTAATTGAATTGTTTATGGAATATGAAATCAGTGTCGTGATGGTATTCAGGAAAACTGCACTCTTGGTTGTGTGATGTTGCTTAACTGTATCATATGTTATAAATAAATAAAACAATTTGTAATTTTAACCATGTATGTTAACTGAGTTTTTCTGTTTCCGATTTCTCCTCGAGAGGCGAGCGTCTACAGCAAAAAATTGTTACCGTCAGTTCATTACATTATATTATTCACTATCGATCGCTACTTACACTAAAGGAATGCAGAATTATTCTTGCATTTTGGTTATTCCGTAGTTATTTTTTGTTATTGACATTTTAATCAGGCTCTTGTCCGGTCGGCAAGAAAAATTCTCTTTCACTTGCCCCTTCAAAAAGTCCCCTTGTCCCGGACAAGCGTTAATGTCGAGCCCTGTAATTGATACAATCTTTACTTAAAGCGTCAATTTACTTTCAAAAGTTGATTTATTTTATTTTGATCACAAGACATTAGTGTTTATATCCAAACTAAAAACTTGTATCCTTGTTCTTCTGTGATAATTATTGTAAGAAATAATAATTGGAAAGACATACATATACATGACAACTGCTCTCTCTGGTTCAGCAGCTGCGCCAACACAGATCTGAAAGTTTGCGGTGATTTTGTCAAAGGTTTAATAGACACAGGCGAATCATTGTCATTTAGGAATAAAATCATGTGGGTTGTTGAATCAAGATCTTTTAACGATTAATCATGCAGCTCTTTGGGGTTGGGACTATATGACAGTGAGTAAATGATGAGCGAAAAGACATTTTTGGGAAAACTAACCCTTTATCAATTCATATACATACGGTGGTCAATATTTGAGATTTGCTTACAATTTGCCAGTATCAACCAATATTTTTTAGAGACCAGGAACATAATGAAAAGTTTTTTGAAAATTTGTAACATTAAATTCATGGCAAAAAAAAAAATAAATAAATAAAAATCATACATACAGTATCTGTAAGTTAATTTGTTAATTTGTAGACAGATAATAGTTTGACTGGAGTAGCTCTCACAAGTGCATCGTGAATGGAAACAGCCAATTGAAGGTGTCACAACTCATGACAATGGACTCTTCCAGTGTAGACAGCATCATTGATTATAATGAGAGCAATTTAGCTTATCGAGGTGCTGCTCATGTCCGCTGGAGACACGGTGTTACAGTTGAATCCTCTAATTTGAGGGTCAGGATGAAGAGGTGGAGGTTTGAGCTAGCAGAACTGCCATGCTGGAATGGAAAATTGCCCCTTCTCAACAGGAAGTTTAGAGGGATTGACAGTTAGCAGGCCACAGCATTAGCTGAAGCTGAGGCAGTTAGAATGTTTGAGCGGCGTGAAGAAAGTGACACAGTTTACAGAGCTGTGTGAGTGTTCCATGTAGAGCGGAGCTCTCTCACTAGAGTATTGCTAAGTGTGCTGGGGAGAGAGTAAAGAAAATGTGTAAAGACCTGAGTCAGGGCAGCTTTACTCTTGAAGAATGAGATTAATCTCTTCCTGTCGGGCAGCTTGAAAGATGACGCTTGGCGCATCTTCGTAAGCCTCTTGTGTTAACTGTTATCCTTCCGTTTACTCTGTGTTTGTCTTATCAGAGTCTACCTGCAGAAGAGCCCTAGTGAACTGAGTGTGAAAGTGCCTCTGCAGATCTCGTTCTGCCTCTCTTTGACTGCTCTTTCCTCTGGCCAGCTCGATTCCACTCATTTTAATGTAGTTGTTAACAGCTTGTGGTAGAGCGGTTTGTGTGGCTTTGGTGTCGGTACGCTCAGAAGCTGTTGGGTAGCGTCGGACTCGACGAATGATGGAGCACAGACACAGGCGAGTCCCTCTGGTGCAAAAAGGGTGAATGAGGGACCTGCTTACTCTTAATCCATTTCGCTCTCTCTCTCTCTCTCTCTCTCTCTCTCTCTCTCTCCTTCCACCCTTCCTCTCTCCCTCTCCCTCCATCTATCTATTCTAAGCATGTCATTGGACAGTTTCCCGCAGTGAACGTGGAGCTTGTGAATGTAGCAAATTTTGCATAGTTGCAAAAAGACTTTGGTAATGATTCATATGTATCAAGGTAATAGATCTATCAAAATACTGCTAAAAATGCTCCGAAAGTGATGCACAATATTGTCGGTAACCATATCGATATGGGCAAGTCTAAACTTGTTTTATATTTGGAATTTGGAAGCTGGTAATATCTTATTTTTTTCCATTTTATACACACAGTTTCTGTTTTCTTGTAGGTTAGAAATACATTTACAATGACAGTATATATATATATATATATATATATATATATATATATATATATATATATATATATATATATTATATATATATATATATATATATATATATATATATATATATATATATATATATAAGAAGTATCTTCTGCTTAATTAATTCTTCTTGCATTTCTTCCATGAAGACATTTATGTTACAAAAGATTTCTATTTAATATATTTTTTAATAAATGAATACATATTTTTATAAATGCATATAAATCCTGTTCATTAAACTTTCTATTAATCATAGAATCCTGAAAAAAATCACAATTTCCACAAAACGATATTAAGCAGCACAACTGTTTTCAACATTGATAATAATAAAAAATGTTTCTTGAACAGCAAATCAGCAGATTAGAATGATTTCTGAAGGATCATGTGACTGAATACTGGAGTAATGATGCGGAAAATTCAGCTTTGCATCACAGGAATACATTTCACAATATTACTGTTTTTATTGTATTTATGATTAAATCAAATTTGATGTGCATAAGAGACTTTTGACAGGTACTGACTGTAATATGTCTGAATTGGCATGAAGGTTGAGTGATACAGTTTGTATATAGTATATATTTGCTTATAAGAGTGAATTTTATTTAATCAGAGGAACCAGCAGGAACACAAAAATATCAAAATTGAATAATTTGCGTTTAAATACAGCAATATAACAGTTCGACACAACAGTACTAAACAGCAGTATTTACTATATTTGCTAAACATTTTAATAATTTAATTTATGACAAAAATCATACAGGACTTTTGTGTGTCAGAATAATTGATTCCGCATTTAGAATTGACTGACTGAAATTATACAATTATAACCCTTCTGTCTTAGCTGTGAGATGACATGGGGAAAAAGCACATTACAATATTCACAATATTTTCAATTTTATATTGCTAGTAAGATTAAAAATGATTTCAAGAATATGTTTACTGTTGCTCGTCGCAGTAATTGGACAACTGAAAATACATTTCTGCTTGCTTTTTAGTTGTTAATATCTGTCAGTGCACACACCACTTTAGAGATGATCATGATTTTCAATGACAGCTCTTTGATGCTCAAGCTTTATAAGTGTTTTGTCTCACTGTTTCTTTAGTCCCTCTTGGATCGGATTGATTTTAGAGGCAGAATTTATGTACCCATACCCTGAATATCGCTGCTCTTCTGTTTTCTGATTCTCCTTTCTCACTTTTACTTTCTTGTTTGTCTCATTGTCTCTCTCGCTTTCTTCTGTGTCTGCAGGAGTCGGAAGATTCAGATCCGGAACATTCCTCCTCATCTCCAGTGGGAGGTGAGTGTGTAACTGCTCGGGCAGAGAGAAGTGTGTGTGTGTGGTCAGGACTCTTGTCTGTCTCCTCTGGGTTGCCGCGCTTCTTTCTCTCTCTAACTGACGATGCGTAAGAGAAGCTCCGCCCATACACACAAATATACTTCCTCTGCAGTCCGTGTGAATCTTTCTGGAGAGTGTTCAGCCCTGGTGACCCGATTGTAAATCCTAATGACATCATCACACTGAGCTCTGGCCCACTTACACGCTTTCACACACTTCGTTCATGTATTTGGACACTGTGCCTCTGTATTCTGCAGTGCTTTTGTGAGTTTAATGGTTCACTGTGTAAAAAAAAGGTGGCAGTCGTGGCCTAATGGATAGAGAGTCGACGGAAATGACTGAGGTGCCCTTGAACAAGGCACCTAGCCCCCAATCACTCAATTGCTCTCTGGGCGCCACAGAAAAAGGGCTGCCCACTGCTCCATGTGTTTGTGTCCACAGTTTGCAGTGTGTGTTCACTATACACTACTCAATTTTTTTTAATTGTGTGCACTAACTTGGATGGGTTAAATGCAGAGGACAAATTCCGAGTATGGGTTACCACACTTGGCCTTCACTTTTCACTTTCATGTCAAAATTGATGTGTTGATGGATGCTACCAAGCTGTTACCGCACCTACAAGAGGCCATTTTGGGTGCAAAACTGTTTTCAACAGTGATAATATGGAGCTGCGAATCATCATATTAGAATGATTTCTGAAGGATCATGTAACATGTGACATTACTCCAGCCTTCAGTGTCACTTGATTCTTGTTTTGCAGCTCCATATTATCAATGTTGAAAATTCTTTGATGATTAGAAAGTTCAATGAACATGTGCATTTATTAAACATATTTTTAAAGCATTTTTTGAATAGAAATAATTTGGATGATTTTCCAACTCCCTTTTTTCTAGTATCATATCTAAAAACAATTTATGTGTAAAAGGTTTTTTGCTGATTGTGTTTGCCTGATTTTGCTCTTCTCGTTGCAGGTTTTGGATGGCTTGTTAGCCCAGTATGGTACTGTAGAAAATGTGGAACAAGGTAAAGACTTGCCTTTGGGTGAAATGACTATACAAGTTGCATTTAAAGTGCACTATATTTTGTGTTTTCTATTTAAGTAGTTGACATTTCAAGCAGTGCCACATTCTAATTAATTCAAATTATTATGTAATTATCATGCTTACAGCTTGTATGATTTAATATTAATTGAAGGACTGCATTAAATATTTGATAATGAAATATATATATTTATTTGTCACACCACAGGACCATTTAAATGAACTAGTGAAGACAAAATAGTTTTTAAAAAATGGTGAAGAATGGCAGGTTTTTTAGGCTCGATTTCCACACAAAATCTAATAAAGTGTTGTATTAATTTGTCCCTACTTTATTTACATTCACTCAAAAAAAAAGTAGACTTGCAAAGCAAGCTGCATTATCATGAAGCATAAGCAGAACATGCACACTAATTATTTTATATATTATTTTAAGTATTGACTTAATAAAATAATATATTATATTGTAAAATAATATATAAAATAATATATTATAAAATAATATATTGACTGGGAAAAAACTATTTTTCAAATATATTTCAAAATAAATCTAATTATTAAACTAAATTAACCATATAGACCAAATTACTGATCTAAAGCCCACATTGTTACTGTATGATAATCAAAATATATTCTGTTGCATTATTTTTCTGTTTAACACTGTGAAGCTGCTTTGAAACAATCTGCATTGTTAAAAGCGCTATATAAATAAAGTTGACTTGACTTGTCTTGACTTTTGACATCCATACTAACTAGTGACAGTGAATAAAAAAATGCACTTTCTTTTATATATTCATATCATCGCTGTTGGGCTGAAACCTCGTATTTACAAAACCGTCACTTTTAAGGAAAAGTGTTTAATTAAAAAGAATTAAACACTGTGCTGTCAAAGTTGATATTGTGGCTTTATATATAGTCAGACATTTGTATGTGTCATTATATTATTAACATTTTAACAAAATCAAGCTCAAATTGCGAGGTTACAAGGTTTAATTTTTGACCAACGAATTTCTGAGAATTCTGACATACGTGTTTTGTTCATCATGAGAACAGCTGCATCTGAAGCAGTAAGTACATCACATTGAGTTTTTATATATATATAGTCTTTTCTATTGGGGTCAAATAGCACATTTGCTGATGAACCCATGTGTGGATGTCGAAATTGCTAACAGACTAAGGACTACAGAGACAATGTGTGCATTTAGATCACGTTACCCGAACTTAAATCACATCAACACATGTTTGTGGGAGGGAGGAGAGGGAGGGAGGGCTCTGAGCACACAGACAGGGCTCTGACTAAGACTAAGTGTGAATGAGAGGAAGTCACAGACAGACAGTGCATGGGACAGAGATGAACTCTTCTCTGGCTGAAATGAGTAGTGTGGCGGCGTGGCAGTGTGTGGATTGAAGTGGGAGAGTGTGTGGCGAGGCTCCAGCTGTAATGTGTGTGTTTTCAGGGAGGAGTGGCATGGTAATATGGAGGTAAATGTAGGCGCCTGTGGTCTCTCTCTCTCTTACTCACAGCTGAGACAGATTGTGTTTTTAATGTGGTTTTAACATGCTTCTCCTGTGACCACTTGTGATTCATGACACACATCGCTTACTTTATCAGTGTGTTAACATAAGGCAAGACACCCCAGGTCAATAGAGTAAAATAAAGAACTAATAGATATCACCATACTTCCCCAGTTTATTGATTTCATTAAGAATTCCAAGCATTTTTTTGTATTACAAGTTTTCTGAAATGTTATGTTTAAATATGCAAAGGAGTTGTTATCTAATTAAATATGCACTCATTTGCATACATTTCTAGAACAAAAATGTGATGTATGATATCAAATAATTTGACAAAGTTTGATGTATGTAATTGGTACTGAAGTTTGAGATATCTGGCTCAGTGCAGGAGGAAAAAACTAATTTTGAGAAAATGGCCTTTAAAGATATGTATTACTGTATTGTAATTTAAATTTACAGACAAAATGATAAAGTGCTATAAAAGATACACTTAAAGGTATAAATTTGGGCTTTCCACTAATTTAAAAAAACACTATGAAAAGCCAAAAAGCAATCTTTTTGCTTATTAGTGTTTTGCCTTAATGTTGGTGCTTTACATATCATTGCGCCGCTGCACCCATGGTATGCCAGCAAAGTTCCGTGATTATTATGCAGGAATGAGAAAATAGTTCCTAGTCATATCGGTCTAAAAAATCGCAACTTTTCATTTTCCGTTGGTCTTAGTGCAAGATGTAACTATAGAAAAGTCAAGTCTTAAATAGGAAAAATATTGAAAGTCTTTATATATATATAAAAAAAAAATGTCATTGATAATAAAAAAATATGCCAAATTACTTTCAATATGATATCAGGAGAGTTTGTCCTTCTGTTATCTTATATTCTATGCCTTAAAAAATATATAAAAATTAAAAACATGCTTATAATAGAAGAGGTATATTCAAGCTGTTATATTTTTTCAGTATTTTTGAATAAGTTAATGGGCCCAAAAAAAGATCATGTCATCCAAAATAATAATTGTAACTCCCATCCAAACAGTCCGATTGTGTTCTCATTTTATGAAATAAATACGGTTATGGCGGCATGACATAAGGACAGTGTTAGTTCTCGTTGTTCTTTCTTAGGACCTATTGATGTGTTTTTATTGGTGACACTCATTGGTTCTGAGATTGATCGCTTGAGCTGCCTTATAGTGAGGCTTTGTGGTTCTCTTTATGTGTGAAGCTCTGGATTTCTGCCCAGCCATCCCACTCAACTTCCTCCAGACAGACTGTCTAGTCCTCTAGACACACAACTCCATCTTATCAATAAAGAGGCATGCTTTCCTCTTAAAAATACCATACACATTGCCTCTGCAGTGGCTTCTGTAATTATTGCAATGACCTAGGAGGAATTCTTGTAATGTGGCACAGCTTTCATTTTTTAGTCCTATTTCACAGTCTTCAGAAAGTATAATATCGTTTTGAGTGGGTCATGGAGTGTGCAGTCAAAGATTTTTTTCTGAATTAAGACTTTTAATTTGAAAGACGCGCGTGAAAAGCTGTTGACTCTTCTGTCAGACTCAGTTTAGTAAAGAGTGTGAGGAAAAAGTGTTGTCCTTATTCAGTATCTGCAGTCTGACGAGATGTTGTCTGGCTATTTGTCAGCGTCATTATTCTAACATTATTTACGCAACTTGTTACGAAATAAAAAAAGAGTTGCACCTAAAAAAAACAAACTGTCCTGTCAGGTATTAAACCGTGCTTGTAGCGTGCACTTTTCAATTGCATTAAATTTCACTATATATATATATATAATATAAAGACAAAAAGTAATTATGAGCATGCAATGTCATAGTTATGGTGTCAATTAGTCATGAAATTGCCAAAAGTACCAGCAAATTAAGTAACTTGTTCTTTGTGTGTTAGCTGGGAAGGATTTGGATCATTAAAAGCAAATTTATCTGCGGCCTAATGACCATGGGAAAATGTGGGTCCCATGAAATCCACTGTTTTAACAGGTCCTGAGTTGTATGAAGGTTCTATAGTTAGTAGTTGTGTGTGTAAAGCAGCATAAACTCTTGAAGTGGAGGGTCTTGCCCTCATTGTGCCTGTATTTAGATGATACACAGAGCTTTGATCAATGGACGTCAGGGTTGCTTTGTGATTACACATGGCCATGGCACAGAAGTCCTAATTTTATATGCAGACACACACAAGTGGCTCTTCACAGCACTAGGTTAAAACTGCATTTGTTTGTCTGTATGCATCTAGTACAAAAGCTTTGCAGTCTCATATGCTTATGAATATGACGAGCTCTCTGTTTCTAAATATTGACTTCTCTCTCCCTCTCTCACCTGATTTAAATTTTGCAGTTAACACTGATGCAGAAACAGCAGTGGTGAATGTGACGTACTCAACAAAAGAGGAGGCTAAAATGTAAGAATTTAAGAATAAAGTTTTCTATTGGAGTTTCCTAGTTTTTCTTTTATTTATTATTCATAGTGATGGACGGTATGACCAAAATCATATTTAACAGTATAAATAATTGTCTCATGTCAATGGTATGTCAAAGACCTTTTGCTGTATTAATTTTTTTTAATAATATAATTTAAAATATGTCATCTTTTTAATATAAAATATTTATAATTCTATACATTTATTTAAATGTATATATTACTACGATTTAATACATATAAAGGTGATCATAATTTAATTTACATATTTGAGTAATTTTAATAAAAAATCAGCAAAAGTAACTATATCATGACATATACGCGACTATTACGTTATAAAATTACTAATAATTAAATATTGTCACATTAATGGCATATATCATTTTCTTTACTAAAAAATGTATCCAAAAAAGTTTTATATATTACATAATCAATGTTTATTTAAGTTTTGTGACATTTATACAAAAATTAAAGAGACATTGTTTTTGTGTGTGTAAATAAATAATATAAAATAAGTGCAAAGACTGCTCTACATGATGTAACATGAGTTTAAAACACTCAAAACTGTGATACATTATAAATGAATTGTCATTTTTGACGCCATTGTAAAATAGCAAGCTATTAATATCATCTGATATTAATGCAGTGAAGTTGTCTGCATTGGACATCTTCTGCAGAACCTCCACCAGTTGACCATACTCCTAGCTCTGATTTTTCATTAAAAAAATGCCTAAACTCTCCACCTTTACACTGTCATTGTATTCCACTGATCATATTCTCCATCCGTGTCTTCAGCGCTGTAGAGAAGTTAATAGGACAGACGTTTGAGGATTACTCCTTTAAAGTGTCTTATATTTTGGATATGGATGCTGCTCCACCCCTGCCTGCGACCCGGAATCGCCGAGGTGGAAGGACATCACGTGAACTGGACTCCCAGCCCGGGACCTCTGGAGGCTCCCTGGGGCTCCGACAGAAGCAGCCAGACTTCCCCCTGCGCATGCTGGTCCCCACACAGTTTGTGGGAGCCATCATTGGCAAGGAGGGTCTCACAATCAAAAACATCACCAAACAGACACAGTCTAAGTGAGTGTTATGGATTGATGTGGTTTATACGATTCTGAAGAGTTCATTTGGTGCACTTTAATAAAGATAAATACAATTATTTTTATAATTATATTTATGAATTATTTACAAATGTGATCTACACTACCGTTCAAAAGTTTGTGTTCGGTACCATTGTCTCCCACAAAGGCTATATTTATTTGACCTAAAACAGTAATATTGTGAAAAAATGTACAATTCAAAATAAAAAACAGTTATTTTATAATGTATTTATTCCTGTGAGGGCAAATCTGAATTTTCTGCATTATCACTCCAGTCTTCAGTGTCAAATGATCCTTCAGAAATCATTCTAATATGCTGATTTGATGCTTAACAAACATTTCTTCTTATTATCATCATTGTTGAAAACAGTTGTTCTGCTTAATATTTTTGTGAATTTTTTGTCAGGATTGTTTGGTGAATATTAAGGTAAAAAGAACAGCATTTATTTGAAATATAAATCTTTTGTAACATTATAAATGTTGTTACTCTCACTTCTGACCAAATTAATGCATCCTTGATTAATAAAATTATTAATTTCTTTAATAATACAAAAATGTATTTGGCTCCAAACTTTTAAACGGCAGTGTAAATAGTATTTGTATTGTACATGTACTATCCATTGATAAGATCATCAGGATATTTTGTGTTCAAAAATGTCACATTTATTAATCTGGCTGTGAGCGTTATTTCACATTGATTCTAAATACCTGCTTGATGACAGTGACAACTCTTCACAAAGCTTTGTTTCATCTCTGCTAAATGGTCATGTTCTCGTCCTGATAGGGTGGACATTCATCGTAAGGAGAACGCGGGAGCGGCAGAGAAGCCCATCACCATCCACTCAACTCCCGAGGGCTGCTCCGCCGCGTGCCGGATGATCATGGACATCATGCAGAAAGAGGCTGATGACACGAAAGTGTAAGTCTGAATCTTCCAAAGTCTTTTTATTTCACGCTGTTCTTTAAATGCATCTCTTTAATTGCCAACTTGTGGTCTTGCTTCTGTAGAACTGAGGATATTCCTATGAAGATCCTGGCCCACAACAGTCTGGTCGGAAGACTGATCGGGAAGGAGGGTAGGAACCTGAAGAAGATTGAAGAAGAGACCGAGACCAAGATAACCATCTCCTCGTGAGTGTCTGTTACTTTGATGGCTTTCAGCAGGTGAAAACAAAGGAAACTCATAAATATTTTGCTGTTGTGGCTGTTATTTTAAAATCTATTGTGTTGTCTTTAAAAAAAAAAAAAATTAAAAGAGCAGTCACACTGCAGCTCTTGTTTTGATAGGTAATACTGTGTTTTGTAGTCAAGGTATTGATCATAACATGACCTGAACATGTGATGTGACATCTTGTAATGGGTTGTTAAGTGCTAGGATCTGGTGCAGAGCATCAGTGTACAGGTGGTTTTATGTGTTTCCCAGAAATAAAGTGTGTTGGTCACACAGATAGCTTAGGAAGTGAGTCACCCAATTAAACCCTTACCAGCACTCCTGACGTCATTGCTTAGATGTCCCTCTAAAAACAGCCTTATTTACCAATGCTCATCAACACTGATTCAAATAGCTTGCTCTTTACACAGAATCCAGACTTCCTTCCAGGTGGAATCAGAGAAAAATGCAGTAAAATTTACCTTGATATTCAGCACAAGAACAACACAGCGATGATACAGTGCAAACATCTTGTGTTTTGTCTTTCTATGACATGGCTCAGATCTCTCTTATCCTGTGCCCCAGTTAACTCATGCTTTATAATTAGGGTCCTTACCATATTTTGAAAATGTGGTTGTTGTAGGGCAAAGTTTGGTTTGGTCTGTTTTTATGTCTATTGACATGTTAATAATAATAATAATAATAATAATTAATAATTCCCCCCCCTTACTGATCAATGACCTCAGGAAGCACAGGGCTTAAATAACAAGGAGAACTAATCAGATAATTAACATAACAGATGAATGGAATCATGAATCAAACTGAAACTAGGTCAAATGACAGGACACAAAGGCAAACAGGAACAAATCCAAAACACAATGAAACCTAGCCAAAACAGGAACAACACAGAGGTTGAAAACCAGCTCCTGGACGTTCGTGTGCGCGTGCAATTTCTTTCCTTTATAAAGTTTCAACCTCAATAAAAAAGCTGTGAGCGCATACAAGCACATCTGCTTCATTATGCTATATTTGTGGGCACACGTATCGCCCTTAACTTGTTGTGGCTTGGAGTTCAAAGCGGAATCGGATATTTGTGTTTAGACGTAGGTCGGATGTCCAGATATCGGATATGTATCTGATTTAAAACCACATTTGGAAGGGTCTCAGATCGGATGCGGAAAAATCGGATCTCGTGCAGATTTGTGTGTTTACACGTGTGCAACAAATGATGTCTTTCTAACATTGCTCAGATCTCTCTTATCCTGTGCTCCAGTTAACTCATGCTTTATGGTTAGGTCCTTACCATAGTTTGAAGATGTGATTGTTGTGGGGCAAATTTTTTTTTTTTTTTTGTTATTGACATCATGTTAATAATAATAATTAATTATTATTAATTAATAATAATTGATTAACAATCAATGAAATCCGGAAGCACAGGGCTTACATAACAAGGAGAACTAATAAGATAATTAACATAACAGGTGAACGGACTGATTAATCAAACAGACAGACTGGGGAACTAGGTCAAATGACAGGACACAAAGTGAAACAGAAACAAAACCAAAACACAATGAAACATAGCCAAAGCAGAACATACACATTACTGTAGCTTCCCTCCCGGAAGGCGCATCCTCGCGCTGTAAAGAGTCCATCTGACGAGGGAGGAAAAGGGCTCTGGTGGTGGAAATGGAGCTGGAGAGGAGTGTAAACAAACAGAGACAGTCAGTATAGTCCATGGGAGAGTGGAGGGTGGGAGGAGCCAGTATGAGCCAGTATGAGCCAGGAGCTGGAGGAGCCAGGTAGGGACACAGGCCACAACCAGCACAATGATCCAATGCCGAGTCGTAGGAGGCAGGAGCCATGGTGGAGGCCTGGGAGGAGGGACCAAGGATGCGATTTCCTGCGAAAGAGGCAGATCCACACCACCAGATGGAAATAGGGAAGTGGTTGGAACTGGTTGGCTTCAACAGAAGATGTGGGAGAGGGAGGCTGGGCGGGAACTTTGGAAACACAGGAGACTTGAAGCTGAGCGGGACCAGCGGAAATGGGAGATCCAGGGGTGTCCTCTTCAGATTCCTCTAAAAGATTTCCAGAGGCCAGGTACAACTCATCCAAAGGAGCGGGGATGTGGGCGGGGCTTCCCTCCATGCCCTCATACTCCACAAGCACTCCCGTTGTTGCGTTGCTGCTGACTGATGCACTTGGTAGGACACGTCATTGGGCTCCGGGGTGGGGTATGGGTCAGTTGGACAGGCACAGGCTAAGGTCCCTTCCTAAGGTGGAATCTGGCTGTAGCTCTGTCTGTTGGGGTGGAGGCTGACTGGGCTCTGGGTCTGGAATGGGCCTGGTGTCATCCTCCACAGGGCATATGGCGAATGGCAAATCAATGTTCACGAGCTTGAGATGTAGAACACGCAGAGCAAGAATCAAGGGAGCTGTCTCTCTGCTCCGGGCATAAAAGATGAACAGCAGGAAGGTCTATGGTTACAGGGTGGAGGGAAAAAAGGAAGAAACACTGGAAAAAAAGATAACACTTTATTTTAAGGTGACATAGTCACACAATACTACATGTGCTTACTATAGTAATAACAGTAAATTAAGTATATTTACAAGTAACTAACCCTAACCTTACGTCACCTTCAAATAATTTCAGTTCAATGTTCTGTCATAGTAGGCTATTGCAAGGAAGGAGGATTAAAAAGATTATTAACAGAACAGGTTAACAGAATCATTTATCAAACTCATTGGGAAACTAGGTCAAATGACAGGACACGCAGGCAAACAGGAACAAAACCAAAACAGAACATACACAATACTAACAGTAAATAATATTATTAGCATATAATAGTGTTAAAGTGAATAAGGTTTCACTCATTAACATTAGTTAGTTAGCATGAACTAACTATGAGCAATATATTTTTCCAGCATTTATTAACCTTTGCTAATGTTAATTAATACAAATACAATTGTTCATTGTTTGTTCACGTTAGTTCAGAGTTTATTAATTCATATTAAAATATGGTTTTAATTAAAAAAAATTATTAGTAAATGCTGAAATTAAGATTAAGCTTTAGAAGTATTTTTCCATCGTTAGTTCATGTTAACTAATGTAGTTTACTGTTAATGTTAGCAAATGCAACCTTATTTTAAAGTGTTACCAAAATAATAATAATAATAAAAGTAATAATAATAATAGAAAAGATGTTGACCCATTCAGAATAAAGTAATAATTAAAAAAAAATATATATATTATTCAATACCAATGTTGTCACATCATATTCACAATATAATAATGAATCATTAAAAATGCCCTCAATTCAAACACTGCTCTGATCTTACTGGAATAATAGGTGTTTCTTAAATATGTACCAGTAATTTTACTCAGCTTTTTCTCTTTCTTTGTCTATTCTTCCCACAGTTTACAGGATTTAACTATTTATAACCCAGAGAGAACCATTATAGTGAAAGGGAGTATCGAGGCCTGTTGTAGGGCTGAAGTGGAGATCATGAGGAAGCTGAGGGAAGCCTATGAGAATGACATTGCTGCTATTAATGTAAGTGTTTGTGGTTTTGATGACAGGATTTGAATCACCCTCAATTTTAATCCACAGTCTTTGATGTTATAATCAATATGACATTTTTCAGATTTTGCTGTTTATAGTGTGTCAAACCTTGAGTCTGAGTCCTATAGACGACAAGACTTTTCGATGGCTTGTCTGTTTGCTTGTGTTTAGTTATTGACTGTGTTTATAGGAAACAGCCTTGAGTCAGTTCATACCCTGCAGTGCATAAGGAGAACGCATCCTGTCAACAGCCGTTCACACAGACATGCACGCACATGCACACCATTCTCCCTGTTTACACACATGACGTCACTGCCTGTGCCTGAGGGAGGTGAAGCCGTAGACTGAGAGCGAATACTGTAACAATAGCATCATCGTTCTAGTTTACATCGTTCTAGTTTCATCTTCAGTGAGTCATTTATTTTGCGGCAGAGGCCTCTATCAACTACACAGATCAAATGTATGCAGTTTCATTTATAGTCACGCATTAGTCAGTCCTCAGTCAGGCATACAGTAAATTATTCATGCTTGGATCAAGTGTTTTTGCGACAGTTTCATGTGAAACTGTCTGTTAGTTGAACCTTGTAAACTTTATTCCGTTTTTGAATGAAAGAGGCACAGCAGATTAATCAGACAGAACATGAAAAAACAGGCATATCTCTGTCAAGACTAAACCGCATAAAAACTTTTCTAAAGCGATTACCACATAAAATGATGCACCGGTTCGATGGAGCCACCTAGCGTGACAGTAACGATATTACAAGACGTTATTACAAATATTAATACAGTTAAGGCTGTTCATACAGAAAATCTGTGGCTATCTTTTAATCTCAAAGGAGAGTTAGTATCAAGAAAAATATGATAGCTTGAGTTTGTGCACTGAGAAATCATTCATAATCCATGATGTTACTTCTCTGTCTTGCAGCAACAAACCAACCTTATCCCCGGGTTAAGCCTGAGTACACTGGGCATCTTTTCAACCGGTTTGTCAGTATTGCCACCAGCTGCTGGACCCAGAGGCGTCCCATCCATACCCCCAACTGGCTACAACCCTTTTCTTGTGAGTGCAAACCACAGTATGGATATATACATATACATATACAACATTTTTATAACTACAACGTATCCGGATGTTTCAACCTTAGGAATGCATCACAATTTAGCTTGGCAAAATTCAGATTTTAGCAATTGGCCTCACCCCACACAATGTTCAAAATGGAATTTGAATGGAAATAACAGGAAGAATTTACTGAATTGTAATTCACAGAAATTCAGTGTAGTCACACTAGGAATTTGTACTGATTATTTATATTTTTGCCTGAAGTCATTAGACACATTTTTCTCTGAATTAAGTTAAATATTGTCAAAAATGGATCAAACTTTACAACAGATTTTTGATAAATGTCTGTAGGTTGCACTTTAAAACATTTGTTATAAATATCATGAATTTCTGGAAAAACCCATATGATAATGTTTTTAATGGGAAATTCATACTGAAATTACATTTTTTAAAAACTATTCTTGAACAAAGAATTACATTCTATTTACATTCTTAAATTGTTTCTGTTTTCTACCTCAATTTCAGGAATTAAATGGGACAGAATTCTAAGTTCAAATCTAAATGGTGCACTATCCTGACATTTAGCCTCCTGATCACATTGTACACATTGTCTCTTTCTTAGTGAGTATTCATCTTAGTATGCAGAACACCTACTCAATGTTCATTTAAATAATTCATCAGTTCAGTTAGCATGCAGCAGGATTCCCCTTCATATTTAGTGATGAGTCAGACATATTTAGTGATGAGTCAGACAGGACAGCTTATGGCTCACAGATGAACTAATGAAGGTAGAATGAGTGTGTGAGTGGGTGTGTGTAAGATGGCACTCATTACTGAATGAGTGTTCGTTGGTTTTTATCATCCTCAGTAGTACTGTAAAATTCTAGTAGTCATTTATTATAAATTGTTACAACAGGTTATTAATTGGTGTAGTTTTTTGCTTATGGTACACCAAGCTTACAAAACTTTGGCATTTACTGTCATTAAAAAATCTTGCTTGCAAACGGTTGTTGAAAATAAAAGAGCTATCAGCTAAAAATAAGGGTTAACCGAAATTTTATATATATATGTATATATATATATATATATATATATATATATATATATATATATAAATATATAAACATGTATATATATATATATATATATATATATATATATATATATATATATATATATATATATATATACACACAGTCAAACAAAAATTTATTCAAACACCTTCAACATTTTCTCATATTATCTCAGTTTATTCGCTACAGTTTAGAAAATGATAATGAAATATGACAAGAACTCAGAAGAAGAACTCTAAGAAAAGAGTTAAACTGTGTCAGAACAAATTCATCTTGATATAATGTCAGATAACTTTGATAGAAAAGTATGTAATGGATTACAATCAACTAATCAGTTTAAAGTTAAGTACACAATTCGATAATACCTATTTAGGGCAACCAATTACCAAGCAGTGCATTAGCAATTAAAGAAAAAACACTAAAAGGGTTAGTTCACCCAAAAATGAAAATTCTGTCATTAATGACTCACCCTAATGTCGTTCCAAACCCGTAAGACCACCGTTCATCTCCGGAACACAGTTTAAGATATTTAAGATTTAGTCAGAGAGCCTTCTGTCCTTCCATTGAAAGTGTGTGCACACTCTACAGTCCGCGTCCAGAAAGGTAGGAAGAAAGGTATGAAAAACATCTTCAAAGTAGTCCATGTGACATCAGTGGGTTAGTTAGACTCTTTTGAAGCATCGACAATACATTTTGGTCCAAAAATAACAAAAACTATGACTTTATTCAACATTGTCTTCTCTTCTGCATTTGTTTGAATCCTGCTGCTGATGTAAGACGCTGCTGCTGCGTTATCTGGCTTCCATGTAGTCTGAGGGAGACGCACTCTTTGCGTCTTACGTCAGCAGCGTCACTGTGGACTCGTGAATGCGGATTCAAACAAACGTGGAAGAGAATAGAATGCTGGATAAAGTCGTAGTTTTTATTATTTTTGGACCAAAATGTATTGTCAATGCTTCAAAAGAGTCTAACTAACCCACTGATGTCACATGGACTACTTTGAAGATGTTTTTCATACCTTTCTTCCTACCTTTCTGGACGCGGACTGTAGAGTGTGCACACACTTTCAATGGAAGGACAGAAGGCTCTCTGACTAAATCTTAAATATCTTAAACTGTGTTCCGGAGATGAACGGTGGTCTTACGGGTTTGGAACGACATTAGGGTGAGTCATTAATGACAGAATTTTCATTTTTGGGTGAACTTACCCTTTAAAGGGGTGATGAATTGAGAAATCAACTTTCCCTTGAGCTTTTGATATATTAAAGGTCATGGTAATATAAGAATATCCTTAAGTTTCACAGTTTAAAATGTCATTTGTAAGTCAAAGAAAAGCTTTTATTGAAACCGGGGCCAGCAAATGATCGATCTCAGAATATGCCACACCTTGACGGCTCAACATAAGATGAACTGATTCTGTAGCCACACCCACCGGCTCGTGCTACTGACATGACAGGCCTATGTGGAGCTAAACCAGATTGAACTTCTAAGCAATAAACATGCCGCATAAGCTTAATTCGGATTCTAATATAATGAATGTATGGATGAACTTTACTTTTCATGAAGATCCAGCTGCACATTTGTTCCTTCACTTCTGATCACGGATTTGTTTGTAAATAAGAGACTGGATTTGTAGACAGGATGAGATTACATGAATGAATGAATGAAGCAACACACTAATGTGAGTAAAAATGTTTTAGTGATATGTGATAGTATTGCATTGTCATATTTTGTTTGATATAGATCTATTGATTATGTGTATGTGTTTAACAGAACATACCTTATCACGCTGTCAAAGGCTGGAGAATCCTTTATTTGTGGTGTTGTTGGTTCATTGCGATTTGGGATCAGACTCAGACATGTATGTGCCAGGGCTCGTAAACCCATGTCCCGGGGCTATGTGTTTTCCAGACGGGCTACCAAAACCTATCACCGCCCTGCCGACGGGCTATCTTAAATAGTGAAATAACATTCCTTTCTTGATGTGTGTTGTTCACTCTCTTGACTTGATATTTGAAGTTTTGATCAAGCTGTCTGTAACGCACTTACCGCACGTGTGTGTTAGTGATGCACAGTTTGCGCTTATTTCACCGATCGGGCGGGCCAAGTAATAAAAAAAAAACATAAATCGCGGGTGGATTTGAGATAAATTAATATGTTTGTTTGATAAAGATGTTTTGCGAGCCCTGTGGGCGATTCATTCCGGTTGCTGTTTCTACACACACTTTCAAGCAATTCTCACATGTACTGACGAGGGAGCTGAAGCTCATTAAATATGCAAAGCTTATCCAATCATAGCCGTGGGCGTTTACTTTCAAGTTTTCAGTGCGGCACGCCTATAAAATCTGAGCGTTGCAGGAGAGAGTCTCAAAACCAGGGTAGAAAATAGCCTATTACTTATTCATTATGATGTTTTAGAATGTAAAAATCTTGAGTATGGGGCCATAAGTTGACCTCAGACAGCAGTATAAAAAAAAAAGTTCATGACATCTTTAAGCAAAACATGGTCGGTTCAAAGTGAATAATTTTGGTTCCAAATTTGATTAGAAATTTTTACTAATAGTCCACTGTATGAAGAATATTAGGGTATAATATGTCACTGTTTACTTTATTTTGCTTTCCTAACTTACATATATGAACTATAGTGTCCTGCACCCACTAGTAAAAAAAGATTATATCTGGTGTCTGAATAAGTATATATATTTCGTTAGTTTAACTTCATATACAAAAAAAACTAAAACTGAAATAAAAATGTAAACCTATAATCAAAACCTATAATCATTGTGTTTATGCAATTTTCTCTTAGTCTTTCATTCAGAATATTCACAAAAATATAACCTCAACATTTATCATAAAACAAATTTTCCACAATTATTGGCACGCCTTCATTTAATAATTTATATAGCCTCCCTTTGCCAAGATAACAGTTCTGGATCTTTTTCTATATCACGTAATAAGGTTGATGAACATATGGCAAGATGTCTGAGACCATTCCTCCATACAGAATCTCTACAGACCCTTCAGATTCAGAGGTCCATGCATGTGGACTCTTTTCTTCAGCTCATCGCACAAGGTTTTGGTCATGGGGTTTAGGTCAGGGGGCTACTGATGTGATGTCCATGGCAAAGCCTTCTTTCTTTCTATGGTCAGTGAACTGTTCTGTTTAATTTGAGAAGTGCTTTGGATCATTGTCATGCTGGAAGATCCAACCACGGCCCAGTTTAAGCTTCCCGACAGGGTCAGTCAGGTGATTTAATATCTGCTGGTACTTGGTACTTGTTGTACTAGATTCAGTGAATCTAGTCCCACTGAAAGTCCCAGTAACAATTTGTGGTTATATAGGTGAGATCTGATCGTAGTTTTTTTCTGATCTCAAGACCCAACTAGCATCTGTAGTTCCGCAATAGATCTTTACAATTTGTACATTGTTACCATCACCAGTTGATTTAAACTTCTTAATTATTGTCCATATGGTGGAAATGAATGTTCTTATAACAAAAAAACTATTATCTTATAGCCATTTCATGATTTGTGCAGCTCAACAACCTTTTGTCACACATCATTATTGTATTCTCAGGTCTTTCACATACTGATGGCTGGCTTAAGGAATTTGGCCTATGCGTTATTTAGAGCCAAGTGAAAGCCATGACTTATCACTTAAGTGTTACTGATCACTAAGGTGAACTTAAAAACATACCATATGAATGGGAATATACTTCAGTTAGTAGGAGTGCCAATAAATGTAGAGTACATACATTCCAGGGAAAAAAAGAATTTTTCATGATAAGGCTTTTTTCTTCTTTTTTTTCCTTTTAACTATTTGACACTAGTTAAAGGTTAGATTTTTGTAAATTTTTTAATGAAAGACCAAGAAGAGAAAAAGCAAAAAACTCATTTTCACTGTCAGTTTTGCTCATATTTACCAAGGGTGCCAATACTTATGGAGCTCACTGTAGCTTGCAGCTATTAAATGGGCCGATTACTTTTTTTAAAATATATAACTTATAATTTAAAAGTAGGGCTGGTAAAAAAACAAAACAAAAAAACTTATGAGGACTGACTTTTGTTGTAAGTTCTCAGTATTTACATGTGTAATAAAGGAGAGCCAGTGAAATTTTCTTTTAATTTAATCTATCCCATCCGTTCCAGGGTCACTCATCACAGCTGGGTGGGCTGTATGGTGTTCCGCCTGCTAGTGCCGTCTCTCACCAGCACACAGTGAGTACTGGAACTAAAACTGTCTGAAAACTCTTCTTTTTATAATTGCAGATATTGATATCTAGAAAGTGGGGTGCAATACAATTTGATAATGCTATGTCCCCAAAAATGATTTTAATGATCATTAAAAAAATATTTTACACAATATTTATTTAAAATTCCTCAAAATATTTAAAAACAGAGAATGTTTCCTATCCATTGACAGTGTCCACAAGATGGAGTGACTACATCTGTTATTGAACCAATTGGACAATGGACGTAGTTATCAGCTTTACTGTAACCTAGTGCAACAGCAATGTCTCATGTCATTTGAATAAATAACTTAGTAGTTATTTACAAATGACAACCTCTTTCTCTGCCCGACAGTACTGAGCACCACAAGCTAATGCTGTTAACTAATGAATGAAAACTCTCTGAGACCTCTTCAATCTATCACTGTCGCCCATGCCGAGAGTCTGAACAATGAGTCATCGGTTTTCTATGGTTCACACTTGGGTGCCAGGCAGGTCAGGTCGTTTAGGCCTTGTTTACACCTGGTATTAAGATGCATTTTGGTTGATCGAATTCAAAGTAGACAAGGGAGACACACCCGTTTACACCTGTTTTTTTTTTGTCTCTTTTGTCCACTTTTGTCCTGATTACTTCAAGGGGAGGGTCTATGGACGGGTAAATGTATGGGATTTTTCAGATCTTTCGATCTAAAAGATGAATTAAGCTCACACAATTTACATATGAACGCGCCGGAGACAATGGAAAAACATACGGAGAGCAACTTTCGTTTCTGCTCTGACAGCCACAAGACCACGCCGGACACCGTGAGTGTGTTGAAATCAGGAATGGTGAGAGAACATTGTGCTTGGTACGTTTTTTTCAAACCAAACTAGGGTCTTCATCCGACAAAGTTTAAATCCTGTCTGGCCAGCGCACTTCCCATAATGTTTACGCATCAGGTCAGTAGGTGGAAAGCCGCAAGTCCTTTTAAAGCTGTTTGAACTACCTCTGGAAATGGTCCAAAGTGTACAAGATCAAAACGTTTTAGACCCTGTTTACACCTGTATTTTGCATCGTCCACTTGTGATCTGATCAACCAAAACCTTACACTAGGTGTAAACAGGGCCATAGAAACAGATAAGTGGTTTGTGTTCTCAACATCACTTTCGAGATGAATGGAGCGTTTCCATTCAGACCTGTGTGAACCTTCAGGGCTCAACCTCCAGCCTGCGCTGAACTGAGCAGTATCTCAGTGGGATTGTGGGTGGTTTGGGGAAAAACATGGACATTTTAATAAACCACTTTTGTCAAAGGATCACATGCTCAGATGGATTTTAGAGGAATATCTGATTTACAGCATCAAATTGAATTGGAGGATGTAATATTTTGCATGTTTCTTCTGCCCTCTCCACAGCAGGCTCCTGAACAGGAGGTGGTCTACCTCTTTATCCCAACTCAGGCTGTCGGCGCTATTATTGGCAAGAAGGGGCAGCATATTAAACAGCTGGCACGATTCGCAGGAGCCTCTATTAAGGTAGGAGTTTCTGCCTACTAAAATGCCTCCGCTGTCATATCTGTAAAATGGTTTCTTGTATGTTTTGGTTATGTAAAGCACAATTATCCATCTAGTTTTCTGCGTCCCATTGCTGAGGTCCTTGATTTGAATCAAACCATATCACGCTCAGATTTGGCCTAGTTGCCTCAATGTGGGTGAGCCAATTATCTGTAACCTTCTCACTGTTGATTCAGCCAGTCCTGTAGATTGCTGGGTAATCAGTAGAGTGAGACAGTCCACCAACCCATGGTTCAGTATGTGCTTGTGCCTCAGTTCATTTCATGTCTAATGGCATGTGAACTATTACACTGCCATTCTAAAGTTTGGGGTTGGTAAGATTTTAAAAAAGTTTTTGAAAGGAGTCTCTTATGCTCACCAAGGCTGCATTTATTTGATAAAAAAATGCTTAATTGCAGTGATTCTTAATACCGTTGAAACATTGTACACTTAGAGAGTGTTAGTGATCTTTGACAGTAGCTACAGAACTGTTTATAGTTGTTTTCTCTATATATTTCAATAAAAGCTGACATTTGTATGTCATTTTACAGTGTGGTGCATTTTAATGGTGCACAGAAATAAACACATAGTGGAACTCTCCTCTGAGCTCATCTGTTGAAGGTTTGTTGTTGTTGTTGTTGTTCCTGTTGTTGTTCATGTTCAGATTGCACCTGCAGAGAGTCCTGACGTCACTCAGAGGATGGTCATCATCACTGGCCCGCCAGAAGCTCAGTTCAAGGTAAAGGAATATGATACAAACTTAAAAGGCCAGTAAAGTTACTTACATTCAGTCTAAGTGCAATTAATTAATTAATTAATTAATGCAAATTAGATTTTGGTCCAAAGTACATGAGAGTTCAATGTAAATGTAAAGGCCTTTAGCCCTGTTGTACTCTATCATGCCCCTAAAAAAATGAATAGTGCTTCTGCATTTCAGGCCCAGGGCAGGATATTTGGGAAGCTGAAAGAAGAGAATTTCTTTACTGCAAAAGAGGAAGTGAAGCTGGAGACACATATAAAAGTGCCGTCTTCAGCAGCTGGGAGGGTCATTGGGAAAGGCGGCAAAACGGTGAGAATACAGTGGAATTTAGAAGTAGTTGAAGTAAGATCAGAAACATTCAGTGATGTGCCGTATATAACATAGTTGGACTCCTTTATGTGTCAGGATTGTGTTATGTTCAGTATATTTTAGTTTTCTTTTTCTTTTCCTGTGACCTAGTTTCCCAGTGTCAGTTTCATTCTGTTCACCTGCTGTTCCCTCGTTTCGTTTGATATATGCTCCCTTGTTTGTTCAGTTCTTGTTCCTGTCTCTTCAGTGTCTTGCGTGATTGTACTATTCTGTTTCCTGAGATTACCTTGCCTGTTGGATTTACTAAATTATTCAAATTAAATAGTTTTTGCTGATCTCCTTCGTCGCTGTGCGCTTTGTACAGCCACCCATGACATCATTGTAAGGATTTCTGAGGTTTTTTATGACAGGGTGAGCAAATACAGTTGATGTGGCATCAGGTCTCAGTGTGGCATTTATTTAAAAAATACAATGGGGGAAACAAAGTGTTTAATAGGGTTTATTTATTTATTTATTAATTTCAGAGTCTGAAAGCCTTATTTACCCTGAGGTTGAGTAACGTCAAAGGCGATTCTAATGTCTGACCTAATATAGGATTCTGATTCACAATAAAATATGCTTACACCTTTCAAATAAGTTGTTGTCACTAGTCAATCTTCCTTTCATTATGCACCATTATAAATGATTGAGTCAAATGTGTTTGCAATAGTAAACTGTGATTCTGAGAATTTAATTTTTAAATTTTAACATTTAAAATAGCTTTCCCAAAGAAATGTTCAGTGTTAAAGAATGGGAACATTGTTGATTAATCAAAGTTAATGTGGTGTGAATAGTTCCTGAGAGAGCTCATACACGCCACCAGAGAAAATTATGAAAATGTTATGTTATTGTTTTTGATAATCGTTTTGTATGTACCTGACTCATTTTTCCAAGTAATTTGCTCTGCAAAAGGACTGAACAGGTCTGTGAGAGCTTTTTTTTCTCCAAGCTATTTAAAGGGGGAAAAAACTTTATTATGGCTAAAGTTTGTTAGTTATATTATATAACTGTTCCTTTTCGGTCTAAGGCTTTGAAGAGAGCAGAGTGATCCAAATCACTGTGACCTGTTTCAGTCAGAATTATGTTTTAGGAACTGTATATATCGTTTCTAGTAAATATTTGTGTCTATTCATGGGGGCTCCAACCACCAGGGCATCATTTTTTTAAACTAGATAGCTGTTGCAGTTACCCAAGGGCATAACAGCTGATTGGTTTTGATGTATGCCATGTACCTATGAGCAATTAGATATGTGCTGCTTGTTCTTTTGTGAGCCTGGTTGGCACACTTTGACCCAACTGGCATTATGACTTTTAGGTATGATGTCATCAGCTTGTTTCTCTGAACCTCTTTTAGGTTAACGAGCTGCAGAACTTAACCAGTGCAGAGGTCATAGTGCCACGGGACCAAACGCCAGACGAGAACGATGAGGTCTTTGTCAAAATCAGTGGGCATTTCTTTGCCAGCCAGGTAGAGTATACATGAGATATCACTACAGATGTGTGGACAGTGTTTGCTTTCAAATGAAACCTTCTGCTGTTGTGTTCAAAAGGACTGAAACTTACAGTGTACCGCTTTAGTGATGGATCTTAATTCTGAAAACATGCTACACTCTACTCCAGGGGTTTTCGAAGTGTGGAGTGCAAAAGCATGTTGGGAAGGTGCGGAGAAGGGCTGGGCAATGGATAGAGATTTATCTGTAATGTATGTGAATAAATGCGTGCAGCGCTGGACTGTTTAAACATGATAGAGCAGCAAAGAAACATGGATGAATGAGAAGAAAGAGCAGGAGGTGAAACCACGACAGAGAACTGAATTCGGTGCTGACAGGCTGCTTTCTGTGGTGCACATTCACCTCACTTTCACAGCTTTTTGCACTTTATCAGTTAAATACACACATTTATGGGTCAAAATGGCCTTCTTGTTGAGTATTCACATAAACACAGTCAGTTATGTCTGAAGTGAAAGTAAACAGTTGGGCATCATTATATTGGATTCATGCATTAGGTCTTTAAAGGGTTAGTTCACCCTAAAATTTAAATTCTGTCATTTACTCACCCTAATGTCGTTCCAAACCCGTAAGACCTTCGTTCATCTTCAGAACACAAATTAAGATATTTTTGATGAAATCCGAGAGGTTTCTGAACCCCTATAGACTGCATTGTTATTACCATTGTAAAAAAATCTGACATAAACTGTCCCTTAAATGTTGTTTAAAAAAAGCCAATTTTTCAGACTAGACAAGCCAATGCACATGTGCAGTCCTAAGGGCGAGTTTAGGTTTCCATGGCAAACTGAGCTTCTAATGACAGCTGCAGTGATGCAATGAGGGCGGCAGTGGCTCAGTGGTTCATGTAGATTGTCTACAAACCGGAAGGTTGGTGGTTCGATCCCCGGTTCCACCTGACCAAGTGTCGAGGTGTCCATGAGCTAGACACCTAACCCCAGCTGCTCCCGACGAGCTGGATGGCACCTTACATGGCTGACACCGCCGTCGGTGTGTGAATGAGAGAGTGTATGGGTGAATGTGAGGCAATATGTAAAGCACTTTGGATGGCCATAAAAGCGCTATATAAATGCAGTCCATTTACCAATGACTTTACCAATCAGCGAGTGGCTCTTTAACTTAGAAGACGGGACATATTTCGCCATATTCCACCATATTGCGCATTGTAGTTTCTCCCATTCATAAGTAATAGGAGTTAACCATCTTTCTATATCTACAGTCTTTGCTGTTATACACTAACACTCAAAAGTTTGGGGTTAGAATTAACTTTTATTCATAAAGGAGAGTAATTGATTACAAGTAACAGTAAACACATTTATGATATTACAAACATTTGTATTTCAAATAAATGCTTCTTTCTATTCATAAAAGAGTCCTGAAAAAATGCTTTAATCTGTGATAATAATAGGAAATGTTTCTTGAGCAGCAAATCAACATTGTACACTTTCTGAAGGGTCATGTGATACTGAAGACTGGAGTAGTGATGCAGAAAATTCAGCTTTGCATCACAGGAATAAAATACATTTTAAAATATATCCAAATAGATACCAGTTTTTATCAATTGTAATACTATTTCACAGGTTTACTGTTTTTACTGTATTTTTGATCAAATTAATCAAGCCTTGGTGATCAGAAGAGACTTCTTCCAAAAAATCTTACTGACCCCAAACTTTTAAATGTAGTGTATTTTACTTCATTTTGTTTCTTGGCCACGCTGTTGAATTGGGTGCAAATAAAATCACCTCTTATTGGTCAATGACACATGGCAGTGTCAAAATCATAATGTCTTGTCAAGCAGTCACCTCTCTCCTATGGAAACCAAAGTGGAACCGAGCATTTACCACAATAAACATGCTCTCCTCTGGTCCCACAGACTGCACAGAGGAAAATCAGGGAGATCATCCAGCAGGTGAAACAACAGGAGCAGAAGCACCAGCAAGGCGCCCCCGTGACACACCGCTCCAAGTGACCATCAGGGCAGCCCCAGCGGGCACCTGCCAATGAATGTAGCCCTCCCAACTGGAATCAGACCAGACCGGATGCAGGGGACCGGCCGGGCAGACCAGCAGCCGTGGGATCAAAACCAAAGAACTTCTTTCTAGGGGAGATGAAGGAGCCGCAGGCAGAAGGGCTCTGAGTGCACTGCCAGCTTGGGGAGGGAGGGAGGGGAGGGGGAAGGAAGCGTAAGGAAGACAAGTGTTCCTTTTATTGTTCAAACACACCGACTGAGAGAAGAATAGGTATGGGGCGTCTGTTATCAGGACGGGACATATCACGGTTGCCCCAAGTAACAATTTCTTTAGAAACTTCTTAATTTAGGCTTAATATAGGGTTAACAAAGATAAGACGCTCCATTAACACGTGTACACTGATGCATTTTGACTGAGTTGTGTTGCTGTTTTCTTGGGTAGGTAAGTGTGGGTGTGCACTAGCAGTTGGCGACCGATTTTTTTATTTTTTTTGATGCTCAGATTGCGATTTCAATGATCCTCAGCTGTATTGTCACCAGTACACTAGAACAAACATACTGTTATCTGAAGCATTCTTCTTGTTTTGCACAAGCCATTGGGCGAGTAGTGCACATATGCGGTTGCGTACGCATAACATTGTTGTTCAAATTTCTTTGATTATGGGATGAGAATGTTGGGACATGTAAAAGACTGAACGTTTACTCATATCTTAGCTTGTTTGCATTTCAGGACACATCATCCAACGCAACAGATACTTGTTACTTAAGCCTGTGTGTGCCAACGGATGCAGTTAAAACATTTCTTACTGTGCATATCTTTCATTTTTTAGCTTTTCGGTTTTAGGTATTTCTATCCAGCTCTTACACTCCCTTTTTATTTTAACGCCAGTGTTTTTGCGGCCTTTGCATTTTGTAATTTTATCACTGCCACATTCTTGTGGCGGTAGTTATTAGAGTCGGAGTAGGTATGTAGTAGATGTGGATTAGGAGTCACCACCCCTGGTTTGCTTTAGGGGGTATGAAAAGAGTATAAAGCAAGCACCAGCGCCTGAAAGGCAGCGCACCTTTACTGACTTGACATCGGGCAGAAGCGAAATCGAATGTGCACCAAGAACTCTGCCTTAACCTATGCTGAAAGCAAACAAAAAGATGGGCGACTCAAAATGTGATTTGGAGGGTCAGGTTGATTGTGGGACGAGGAGGCACCTGTGGTACACACACAACCGCGTTTGGCTTTAAATCTCTTTGTCAGGGAGCTTTCTAAACGGCATGACAGCTGTGAATGTACAAAAGCAGCCTTTTAGAGAGAGCACCACCCTGTCATGTTCAGTGAGCTGGTTGGTCAGCAAGATTGTTTTTGTTTTGTTTTATTATAAAAACATTTTTTTTACCAATAGTGGGGCTGTTTTGGGAAACGAATTGACTATTTCAACAGGACGTGCAGGCATGGATATCCCTTTGTGCTTTATTTTCTTCTTTTTTTGACCATGGAAGCTCGTGGCCTTAACGTCACCGGTCTATGACATCACAGACAGCTCCCTCGCCCAATGAGAGCTAAGCCTCATCTTCCAGACGCAAGGTTTATGCCAATACGCACAGCTTCCATTTGTGTGTATGCGTGTGTGTATATAGATATATATATAAAGAGAGAGAAATATTTATGAATCTATTTTTTTTTCCTATTTTGTGACGAGAGCTATTAATAAGAAACAAACAGAAAAAAGTATTTTTTGTTTTGTTTTTTTTGGTGGAACACTGCCATGTTATTCTGAAGGGAAGTGTTTATTTTCTTGGAAGTAGACTATGAATATTGGTAGTATACTAACAGTAAGAACAGTAATGAATCAACGCAACACTTTGATCAGAATGTGATTGGCGCGCATGTCAGTATTGTGATCTACCTCAGGCGTCAGGGTACCTCAATCTTAATTTCCCTTTTTTTCTCCCCACATTTTGTATGCCTTGTAAACTGAAAGTTTTCTTTTTTTATGATAATAAAAGATCAAGAAAAAGACTAGTCTGAAGTCTTCAGGTCCATCTGACAAAGAAGAATGGATCTTAAAGCTTTCAAAACTCTATGCGAATTTACTGCGTTATTTTACCGATCACAACCTCGTGATTTATAGAATGTGTAACTGAGGGGTACTCACCTGCTCGAAAGGGGTTCCGAATGTGGATACTGTGTACTGATGTCTAGATCAATGACAAATGGTTAAAAAAAGACTATGAATATCAAGTATAATATCTTAATTCAAAGCATTGCGTTACGTTGTCTAATGCGTAAGCCAGCTTTCTCTTTACATTTTGTAAAAATGAGTCCAAATTCAGGAATTACTGTAAGACCAAATTTTTTAATTGAGTTTTTTCTATCAAGGCCTTTCACAAAACAAACCTGGTTTGATATGAAGAAAAATAGAAAAACATAAAAAAATAAAACAGCTGTTTTCTTGATGTAATAATTCACAGAGTCACTGTGTTTGTTTATCGTAATCACACAAAAATCACGAATGCAGGTATTTTTGTCGCCGCAGATCTGCTCTGTCCCCGATTACTGTACATGCGTGTTACCTCTCAAAAACCGAGGCCTATGTCAAATCGAGATAGAGGACAGTAGACGGTCAGGTCCAAGTATGTGTACTTGCAATGCTGGTTTGCTTTCATACAGTAATTTACATTATTTGTCTGTGGACTGAACTGCAAGTGGTCCCTCTACATAGTTTTAGCAACCGTTTTTGGTAGGGGTGTGTTACCGTAGTCCTGTGTAAATCGTTTTTTACCTACTGAAGCAACTTGTCCACACTTATCCACAAAGAGTAGCACAGATGTCAGGTGATGACGGTGTTTCTGTAAGTAAAGGTTAGAGGCTAAACACGGTTCTAATGGTTCTGGACTCTATGAAGGCTCGTAGCCAAATGAGACCGTTATTTCCCCTGAATGATAGACATTCTGCTTAATCTCAGGTGTTTGCTCATTGATGGAGTTCAGGTTGTGTAGCAGTATGGTAACTCGGTTCACTTTTAAGTGTTATTGTAACTGTAACACGCGCCACGCTGTCGATAGACACCTATCTAACGTTCTACAGTGGTTCTTAACTTTTCTTAAAGAGTTTGTATTTCAAAGCTTTGTCAGGTGTGCATCAGTCGTGCATCAGTATTTAACTTTACGGAAGCTTTAGTCGATACTTGCATTAACTAACATCACACTGTTATATTGTCTCTGTAATCTGGTAATTAAGATGTCTCGCTATCCATTACGATATCCTGTAACATAACGCTAGGGATAATTGAGGTCTTTGCATTATCTTTAGGCCATAAGTCATAGCTAATATAAGTCGAACGAATCAGGTCAGTTTAGGGTAGCTGTTGTTTGTAGTCGGCATGAAATTTCTGTGGTCTGCTTTGGGCCCTTAAACTTTTAGGGTGAACGGAGACTTAAAGTAGGTGCTGTTTTATGTTTTTTTTTGATAATCGGTTGATATTAGAATAGACCACAAATACAGCTATAGTTGCTCACAGTATGTCGACAGCATTCTAGTTGTTTAACTTGGGATGAGAGCAGGAAATCAGAGCGATGCATGAGAAATCAACGCAAATCATAGGCTGTGAAAACTTCTTTGCGCCTTTTCCATGGCAGATCCATTCCTACGCAGCTGTCTAGCTTCTCACGTTAGTTCATTTCGAGCAATGTGAAACGGAGACTGGGCTTTTCCTGCACTGCCTGCCGTGTCCCCTTAGCTGGATTGTTGGTAGTGGGGGTGGGGGACTGAGAGCTGATCTTTTTTTTTTTTTTCTTTGCTAACATGTTGTTTTGAAATGTAGTCGAACTGTACTGCTGATCAACATGGATTTGAGCAATAAAAATTCTTTATAAAATGATCGTGTCTGAAGCTTATCTTTCTTGGCCAAGGGTATCCAGTCCTTCTCTTGAAAGGGCCACTGTCCTGCAGAGTTTTGCTTCAATCTTGGAGCTAAATTTGGCAGGACAATGGCCCTGCTGGAGCAGGATTGGACATCCCTGTTATTGGGTATGATTGGGTCAAACAAATGCACAAATCATAATGTGATGGCACACCCCTCCCCCCTCCTTTAATATAAAGCAGCATTCATAAATTGTACATATGAATGCTTGTTGGAAATGAACAGCGTGCAGGTGATTACATTTTCTGACAGAAACTAATGGAATGAGTTTATTGTCAGATGATTGAAGATTGATCACATCATAAACAGCTTTACTCACATGATTTGGGTGTTTGGTGAATGGAAATACTGCATTATGCTCACAGCGTTGTTAATGCCACTGGTACATAGAAAAGAATGTGCTTTAATTCACCATTTAAACACTATCAAGTTGGATGGGATTTCAGTGACTGGGCATGACTTCACATATTGGATGTCTGCCTTTCCATATAGAAAAACCCATAGTGCATATTTACAGCTTGATGTTCAATTTTGATATTTATATAAGTACTGCAACATGGTAAAATATATAATATTTTCCACTCAGTGAGGTAGTTCACTATTTACGGCTAATGTGAAAGTTCCACAACCAAAACCCACAATATTCATATTAGAGTCTGTACAAAGAAGGATGGTATTAAATACCTCAAATATATATATATATATATATATATATATATATATATATATATATATATATATATATATATATATATATATATATATATATATATATATATATATATATATATATATATATATACTCTGATGTCTTTTATACCACAAAAGCCTGTTATGGACAGCTGATGTACATTGGAATAAATGCAAAGCATGAATAGTAAACTCTGTGATTTGAACATGAAAGCAGGATTCAGAATTCAAGACCAACAACATTACAAATAGACCCAATAGAAGATCCCAAAACGGCAGAAAAAATGTCCTCTCTCTCACATACATTACAATCTGTGCCAAAAAAGACACAGCTGCCTTCCATGTAAAGAATATGTAAAAAATTACTCCTCCTTTTTAAGAAAATGTAAGGCCACAAAAAAGAAAGATTTTAGAGCTTTTAAAAAACACTTTAAATCCAAATGGTAACCACCTACAAAGTGACTACGTAGGATTGGATCAATGACCCACACTGTCCCTTATCTGTTCTTCTTGTCTAGTCTGAGCCCATTTGTTTCAAGGCCGTCCAGGCGGAGGTGCCGAGTGCTGTATTTACGGATCAGAGCTCCAGGCAGCAGGGCAACACAAGCAATAAGGAGCAGTTTTAACCCCACACTCCAGGAGAACAAGTCATCCAGAGAGGAGATGTGAGACAGCATTGACCCCGTCTGGACGCAGATAAAGTTGTATGGCATCAGGCCTAAAAGACAATTAAACAGGTTTCAAATAAATGCTACAAATATCAAGGGAAATATTCCTAATTTAACTGTGTTTACCAATGAAGACAGCCATGAAAAAAAGAGTGACAGGAATATTTAGTATTGGGGAGGTCATGTTTAAGAACCAGTTTGGACTCATTGGAAATAATCTCAGGAACAGCAGAAAAAAGAACAAGCTACTTCTGTTTTCCTCGACCTGGAAAAAAGTAAACAAGTTGTAAAGTTATGAATAAAAATCATTGGATATCGTTGGATAGCATACTTTGTGCTTTCAGACATCGTAGAAGACAAGATAAGTAGATGTACCTTTTTCTGCAGCATGGCCACCTTGTCAGGGAACAGTCTTACAATGTGCTGTTTGCCAAACGCTTGGGACAGGAGGAAACAGAGAGTGGCACCTACTGTGGTGAGGACACAGGCAAGAAGAAGACCATACCACGTCCCAAACAAGGCCCCAGCCAAGATATTCTGGGGGAAAATAAATCATAAACTTGAAGTAGAGTCAAAATCAAAGGATATGAAGGTTTATGTTATGCATAACCGTCCTGCTGTGTTGATAAAATGGGAACGCTGCTTGTGTGGCGGGGTCAAATTATCCCCTATTGTTTTCCATGCAATTTTCAGAAAATAGACAGTGCGAAAACACTAACATCTACTGCAGTTTGTCAGAGACTTAAAACATATATACACATTTTTAGTTGTGACTACGTGTAGTTACTATTTGCAGAGGTGAAAATGACTACAACTAAGTATAAAGAGCATCTAACATTATTTGTGCAAATAGTATTTATTAATATTTCTATATAATGTAAATAAATAAACTCTGAGTGTCTATTTACAATAAGTGCAAATAGCCTGCCTTGTTGGCAAATACTTTTTGCACTAACTCCGCTCACTGACGTCTGGTTGGGCCAGACAAAATGACGGAAGACACTGGTTTGTGTACAACAGCAATAGTATAGGGGTGAAGTGTGCGCCAGAAAGTTTTGACGCAAATCGACCGAAGTTCGAATCCGCCTTTTGCTGAATTCGCTCATTTCAATAAAATTAAAATTTTCAATAAAAATGAATTATTATATTTGAAAAGTGGAAATAAAGTATCTAATGTGTGTTTATCGGGTAGGGGTAGGTTAAGGGAGGGATTTATTATCCCAATAAGGCGGCATTCATTTAATAATTTTAACAAATATAATAATTTACACTCTTGTTATTATTGCATACTGTTTCATGTGGACCAACACTGAGGTGCAAATAGTATCTGCCACTATTTATAAGTATAAATATCATCCAACTAGTGTCGATAGCAGCTTGCTAGGAAATTTTCACTTGTAAATAGAATCTATGGCTATTTAAACAGTATAAATAGCATATATTGCTAAGACAATAAGATGGCCATTGGTCCGTTAAAAAGCGCTATATAAATGCAGTCCATTTACCATTTACAATATGCTATTTCTACAGCATTTCCAAAACATATCGGTGTAGAATCATTGCATGCAGAGACCTTAAAGAAGAACAATTTTCAGAAAGACATCAACAGTTTAAACCAGTGTTTCAATAGCCGCATTTCCACCGTGGGAACTTTCCCCAGGAACTAGGGACTTTGGGGTGGTATTCGTTGTTTTTCGACCACAGGAACCAGGGTCTAAATAAAGTTCTGGGTAAAAGATTCCCTCTCAAAACGGCCCTGCTCGCTAGGTAGTACTTTTTCGAAGTTCCTACGTCATAGGACTAATCTTCACGGTACTTTAGACTGCGATGGAAACACAAACAGCAGCAGGTCTGGGGGGAAAAAAGTTCCTGGGACAAATTGTTCTGGGTAATTTCGGTGGAAACGGGGCTAATGTGGGTCAAGTTTATTTGCAACACTATAGGAAAAATAAATCCTTTTCAAGTGTACATTTAAGTGTAATGTTTCAACCGTGTACAAGTTGTGCTCTTACTAAAAAAGAGGAACCGGGTATGGCAAAAGCCTGCTTGTAGATGTAGGCACTGCAGAAGAGTAACAGCACATATCCTGTGTGCTCTGTTTTATAAAACTGCAACAGCTCTGCCATCTCTTTCAGCTCATCCAGATCTGATGGGAACTTCAACCTGGACACAAATAAAGTCACATGACATTGGTAAACTTGCAGGGACATTATCTCTGGAGATTATCCATGGTTCAAAGACACTATGGTAATAGCTCAAGAATTGGCATTTTTTGCAGTGTTACAGCCCATTGATTACCAGCCTTAAAACACCTTATCAGAGATGAGGAAAATAAATTTTATCTGGTTCCCTTTTGATCCGGTTAACTCTCATTGCATAAGTTGCTAACGCTATGGGAAACTCTGTTTCACCAAAATACTGAAGCCTGATTGAATCACGTTTGTGTACCTGCATGAACAAATGACATTTCAGCCCGTTAAAACAGACTGCGAAGAAAATAAGCCTTTCTTCTCGCCCTGGAAGAGCCCAGCAGGGGATTAACCAGTGTTTCTCCCTTTCGGCCATCAGCCAAATCTTTTGAGAGCAAATTTCACACCTGAAAGAGCAAGTAGTAGTGACGTTTGGTAAATGTCATGCCCCAAGTGCCCTGCACACCTCGGGACAAGCACAGTGAAGCATCGCTTGCCTGGGCCATGCTCATGCTGAAGCCATGCTCACAGAGACAAGCTGCTCTCACTGAGCCTTGGAGGAAGAAACAATGTCATGGGGGTTGAGCAGGTGGGTTTCAAGTAAGGTTCAGTTCACGCGTGCCTCTCCCCACAGCGAGATGACTCCCTAGTGCTCTTCTCCTGTTTTCCATCGCCCCTTGTCAAGTGCAAGCTAACCCCCAGAGGGCTGCCCCATTTTTTCCAGAAGTCCATGATAAACTCATCAAGTCATGGCACGCCACCTAACTCTGCCATCCTTCAGTTTCGATTGCCCTACATTGAGGGCATCAACCAGAAGGGCTACGACACGCTTCCCCTGTTGAGGAAGCTATTGCCATGACTCTCTGCCTGTCCACGGCTCTGGGATAGAAAGCCATGGCGGACTACATCCGCCCTTGCGTTCAAAGCCACTCTGCAGCTGGCAGAGCTGGATCCGATCTACATACTATGGCGGTCCTCTAGGTCTTTCAGGCCAAACTCCTCTGTGACATGGACAAGTCTGGCCCATGTCCGCTGCTTTTAAGGAGTTGACCTGACTCTGCATGCTACAAAGACCACAGCCCAGGTGATCGGTCATGCAATGACCAGTTTGGTGGTGCTGGAAAGCCACTTCTAGTTCAATCTGATGGAAGTCAAGGACACTGCTAGGATGGCCTTCATTGACTCCCCAGTCTCCCCATCGGACCTGTTCAGCTTCACTAAAAGCTTTACTGTGGCCCAGAAATCGGTGCAAGCCATTCACCACTTACTGACAAAGCAATCCAGTTCAGCTGTGTCAGGTTACCAAAAGCCTTTGTTGACCCAGCATCTTGCCAAACCGGCACCGACACCTGCTTAGCCTCAACCGGAGCCCGAGGTCAGACAGTGCCCCCATAGCGCCAAGCACTATCCCCTTCCTAAATGCCCGGGTCCCTGGCTGAAGATTGTTGGATCCTTATCCTGAGCCAAAGACAAAATAGTTCTTCTCCAAAAGCCTTGTTCAGTTATGGGCTCTGACAACGATGTGTTTGCCAGCAGTGCTGGGTCTGCCCCCAAAAAGTGTGAGAACCCAGGCAGTTCGTCGCTGTACGACGATCCGCCACTCATGCCGGTCTAGCCCCTGGCCACCAGAATACAGGCCTGGGAAAACATTCTGGGTTTGTCAGGATGGGTCCTATAGACAATCAGACAAGGTTACTTGCTCCAGTTTGCTCGCAGACCCCCCGCTTGGGGGCGTGGTCCAAAGATTGGTCCAAGGCAGCGAAGCTCGTAGAGTATTTTACTAGTAGTAAAAGTAGAGTGTTTACCAGTGAATGGTGCCATGGAGAAGGTCCCAGCAGCCCACAGCAAGTCAGGCTTTTACAGCCACTGCTTCCTTTGTCCCAGAGAAGGATGGTGGCCTCAGGCCCATCCTCGACTTGAGGCTCCTTTTTATCAGCGGATCTAAAGGATGCTTATTTACATATCACCATAGCCCCCCATCACAGACCGTTCTTAAGATTCACGTTCACGGGGTGGCCTACCAATCTACTGTCCTGTCCAATTCTGGCTCAAGGCCCGCATTCCATCTCAAACTTAGCACCAGAGATGGCTCAATCTCAGGGTGAACCATGGCTGTGTCAAGGCCTTGTCTCCCTGGATGACACCCCAGATGTACCAGTCAACCATTTGGAAACCAGCGTAATACAGGTCCTTCTCAAAAAATTAGCATATAGTGATAAAAGTTCATTATTTTTCATAATGTAATGATAAAATAAAATTTCATATATTTTAGATTCATTGCACACCAACTGAAATATTTCAGGTCTTTTATTGTTTTAATACTGATGATTTTGGCATACAGCTCATGAAAACCCAAAATTCCTATCTCAAAAAATTAGCATATCATGAAAAGGTTCTCTAAACGAGCTATTAACCTAATCATATGAATCAACTAATTAACTCTAAACACCTGCAAAAGATTCATGAGGCTTTTAAAAACTCCCAGCCTGGTTCATTACTCAAAACCGCAATCATGGGTAAGACTGCCGACCTGACTGCTGTCCAGAAGGCCATCATTGACACCCTCAAGCGAGAGGGTAAGACACAGAAAGACATTTCTGAAAGAATAGGCTGTTCCCAGAGTGCTGTATCAAGGCACCTCAGTGGGAAGTCTGTGGGAAGGAAAAAGTGTGGCAAAAAACGCTGCACAACGAGAAGAGGTGACCGGACCCTGAGGAAGATTCTGGAGAAGGATCGATTCCAGACCTTGGGGGACCTGCGGAAGCAGTGGACTGAGTCTGGAGTAGAAACATCAAGAGCCACCGTGCACAGGCGTGTGCAGGAAATGGGCTACAGGTGCCGCATTCCCCAGGTCAAGCCACTTTTGAACCAGAAACAGCGGCAGAAGCGCCTGACCTGGGCTACAGAGAAGCAGCACTGGACTGTCGCTCAAATTTTGCATGTCATTCGGAAATCAAGGTGCCAGAGTCTGGAGGAAGACTGGGGAGAAGGAAATGCCAAAATGCCTGAAGTCCAGTGTCAAGTGCCCACAGTCAGTGATGGTCTGGGGTGTCATGTCAGCTGCTGGTGTTGGTCCACTGTGTTTTATCAAGGCCAGGGTCAATGAAGCTAGCTATCAGGAGATTTTGGAGCACTTCATGCTTCCATCTGCTGAAAAGCTTTATGGAGATGAAGATTTAGTTTTTCAGCACGACCTGGCACCTGCTCACAGTGCCAAAACCACTGGTAAATGGTTTACTGACCATGGTATTACGGTGCTCAATTGGCCTGCCATCTCTCCTGACCTGAACCCCATAGAGAATCTGTGGGATATTGTGAAGAGAAAGTTGAGAAACGCAAGACCCAAAACTCTGGATGAGCTTAAGGCCGCTATCGAAGCATCCTGGGCCTCCACAACACCTCAGCAGTGCCACAGGCTGATTGCCTCCATGCCACGCTGCATTGAAGCAGTCATTTCTGCAAAAGGATTCCCGACCAAGTCTTGAGTGCATAACTGAACATAATTATTTGAAGGTTGACTTTTTTTGTATTAAAAACACTTTTCTTTTATTGGTCGGATGAAATATGCTAATTTTTTGAGAATTTTGGGTTTTCATGAGCTGTATGCCAAAATCATCAGTATTAAAACAATAAAAGACCTGAAATATCGCAGTTGGTGTGCAATGAATCTAAAATATATGAAATTTTAATTGTATCATTACATTATGGAAAATAATGAACTTTTATCACAATATGCTAATTTTTTTAGAAGGACCTGTATAGGTTCCCTGAGATAACTGGAAAGAGTATTGCATAGCTGGCCATGCTACCATGCATGCACATGAGTTGTTGCTTGTTGCTCTTCAGTCGAAATACTCTGAGGAAAATGGCATTCGGAGCCAGCTTATATAGGCAAATTTGTTTGTGCAGGTACACAAACATGATCCAATCAGGATTCAGGATTTTAGAGAATCAGTTTCCCCATAGCGTTAGCAACTAACGCAATGTTCGTTTCCATTTTCTTAGGAACTGAGGTTATGCTAGTAACTGAGATGTTATTCCACACTTATATAATACTAAATGAAGATAAAAATAATAGTGGTTTAAAACATCTAAGAGACATTTTGATAATATTTTTTATTTTATACAGTGCATTAAGATTATCTTTGCTTGCATAGAAAAAAAATACATAAAGAGAGGACCAAAGCAAATTAAAAGTAATGCTGGAAATGTGTCTTAAGATAATATTGAAATAAATTAAGAAACTGAGTTTCTCTAATATGAGTAGGTAGAGAATCACAGACAATAGTAGTGGGTCTTCACGAATAAACTTCTGCATTATGAACATGGCAGCAAGTAACAAAACAGATCTAATTTCACTGCCAAAGGACAAATGACAGCTGGAGACAAGGACACAATAGAGAACATCCATTTTAATAATGCTTTTTTACACTATGCAAGCTATACATCATCACACAGAATGTTTAGCATAAAGACTGGTAAATCACAATTCCAGCTGTGAGAGCGGTATATTATATTGCGAAAGACAGACCGTAGTTGTTACCACACATGCATTAGACAGGCACACCTGGAGGCTGCAGTCTCCATTTCACTTTGGTTGTCTTCACCATTAGATTTTCCCGTGTCTCCTTCATGGTCCTGTTTAGGCAGCTGAGGTACAGGGGGGAGATAACAGGAGAGTAAATAAAGGTAAAATGTAGCCGTCACTATTACAGCGATCAGTCCAGCAAGAGAGCGCATGACGGAATAACTAGAAGGCGCAGATACTGCATCTCCAATTCACCGCGGTTAACTTCCGGGAGCGAAAGCACGAATCCTACGTAGGCGAAGGCCATACTTATGAATATTAATTAGTCTATGTGGCCGCTAGTATAATTCGTTTTACCAGTTTACCAAACAGAAAATTATGACTATTTGGCTTTTTTTAAAAAAAAAAAGAAAAAAAAGAAGCCAATATGTAATAAAACAAATCCAGGAAAAGTTTAATATTTTATTTAATTATGCTTGTTCCTTTATCCATAAATACTACAGTATTATTAAAATAATAAACATTTAATCCAAAATACAAAACATATATAATATGAAAATCAAAAATATATATGACGTTTGTCTTTCACCAAATCGGTTAAGCCTATTGGGCGGACGTCACGTTACACAATTAATATTCATGAGCCAGTCCTTGGCCGTAGTATAATTTGTAAATTCTCTTCCGGGAATGGAAGCGTTGTCTCTTGCGGTGACCAGATGTGATCTAAATAACTTTTGCTTTTTTTTTGGCAAAGCAAGTTTTATACTATTACACTAAAAATGAATTGCCATGGAAGACATGTAGGAGATGTGATATGTCGCTCAAATAAACTATAGTGGGTGTGATTGCATTGACGCTGTTAGCTGGTGATAAGTTCCAAAGTCCTGCAGATCTTTCAACTCACAACACAACACACACAGTTTAGCTCAACACAATGGCCCGATATGAACTTGTAAAACGATCAGTTGCTCTGATCACTCTTACCAACCCACCAGTCAATTCCTTAAGGTAAGTAAAAAACAGTTTATTACTAATAATAAATAATGCATCTATGTATGTCCAATCCATTTGTATATTTTGTTATTAAAGCAAGGTCAAACTAATAATTTATAGAATCGTACATATATTTGTACTGATATGTATTACATTGTTATAATTCTAACTGTTGTAAAAAAAAAAATATATATATATATATATATATATATATATATATATATATATATATACAAGATTGTTACAAAGTATCTTTTCCACATAGATACAAAGTGTCCTTGAAAAGTTTAGTGCAGCACAATTAAGTCAATGCACAATAGTGATTTTAACTAGTCCATTTGCTCTTTTAACTTAGTTCTGCAGTGCGTCATGGCATTGCAAAGACCATGGAGCGAGCCCTGAGTGACCCAAAGGTCACGGCCGTGGTGATCTGTGGAGAGAATGGAAGATTCTGTGGAGGTTAGAATATCAAAGTAAACATCCTCCCAAAAAAAACCAAAAAAAATTCAGGTTAAACAAAAGCACATGTTGCACATGTCTTTTGCTGAATTGCTTGTTCTGGCTGAGTTATGTAAGAAGACCATCTGGTGATAATGCATATTTCTGCAGGTGCAGACATCCGTGAGTTTGCTGGGCCTATGAGAGAACCTCCTCTGGTCCCCGTGTTGGATTCCATAGAGGCAGGAGAGAAGCCTGTGGTTGCCGCCATAGAGGGGGTGGCTCTAGGCGGGGGTCTTGAATTAGCCCTAGTCTGTCACTACCGTATTGCACACTCTAAGGTAAACACTTCTGTTTATTCTTATGAACATGCATACTGACAACTAGCTTGAATACTGTGCAATACTGTCTAGACTAGTGTTGCTATGTCGTTAGTTAATGGGTTGAACTTTGATATCAATATTTGACGTTTATCAGAGAAGGAAAGATTCTTGCTTTATGGTTTATGCACTAATTGTGTAGTGAATAGTGTATTATGCGTTCCAGGCACGTCTTGGACTTCCAGAGGTGACTTTGGGCATCCTGCCAGCTGCTGGGGGAACTCAGCGTCTTCCCAGGCTCATTGGCATTCCTGCTGCCCTAGAACTAATCACCACTGGTAAATCATACACTTGGCCTATTGGCACACCCACAATTCACCCCAGCAGATTTCAGCCTCTTTGCTAATTTCAGCCACATGCCTTCTCTGTAAATCCCAGTTCTAGAAAAAAAACCCATAAAAGTCAAAGTCAGTAATTGCAAGTGCATTAAAAATGTCCTGCTGGGATTATTTTTGAGTTTCCTGATTGGCTAAAATTGCATGATTAACGTTTCATTTTTCAATTATTCAATAAATAATTAATTAATTCTCCACTGTATGAAGTGCTACAGTTAATCTGATCATCCAGTGTACAGTGTCCAGTGTATATATATATTTTAAATCATTATTTTATATTTTATTTATAAAAATGAAAGCAATGGTTTCATTTTTATAATTTTGGTTTCAGTAATAGATAAATCTTTTCCCACCAGGTGTCAGCATTGTACACGTGTTTCTGATTGATTTGCTTTAGGGCTTATAGCAACAAGTCAAGTCACCTATATTTATATAGCACTTTATTCAGTAGAGGTTGTTTCAAAGCAGCTTTACAGGGATAAACAGGAAAATAATGATTCAATGATGCAAACAGATTTCCATTCGGCTGTAAAGCAGCTCTAAAAAGAAAATAGTGTCATTGTTCAGTTGAGGTCAGTTCAGGCAACAGCAACAGTGCATCCAAAAAAGAAAATTGTGTCATTATTTACCAAACCTCATGACATTCCAAAGTATGTATCTTTTTTGGGGGGGTGGAAATTTTTTTTTTCCTCTGAGAAAATGAAACGCTGTGAGCCTGTGAGGGTTAGTAATTTATTTTCATTTCTGGGTGAACTAATGCGATTTCAGTTGTTTTATGGTTATGATGGGATTTTCCTCACCCATTGTTATAATATATTAAGCAGAAAAATAATCACACAAAGCACCCCCACATCGCTCAGTTTCTCTTTTACCAACGGCGGAATTATTGTGTTATATTGCAGGCCGCCATGTCTCTTCCCAGGAGGCTCTGAAGCTGGGCATCGTTGACCAGGTCACAGAGCAGAATGCTTGTGAGGTGGCTGTGGAGTTTGCCCTGAGAGCTGTAGGTATGTCAGCATGAGATTGCAAAGCAGAAATGCGGATATTAAAAAACTGAACAGTAAAGGCAGGCAGAGTCTTTGGCAGGCTTTCAGAGTCAGGGGACGCTCCAGATAAATCCTTTGTCACAGCAAGTGGAATTAATGTTTCATATCCTTGTCAACAAGTTTCAGAGTCGTTCTGTGCTTTTGATCTATTTTTCAAGAAGTGAAAAGGAACAGACATTATTAGAATATTAATTGTGACCCCTCTGAGTATTGGAGAACAGTTTAACACTTTTTTTGGTTTAGTTTTTGGGGATTATTACAGATCTTATATGATACGATGGACTTTATATCACCTCGAACCGGTTTAAAACATCCAAAATGTTAATGATTATATTTAGGGACTAGACTCTTAAAAAGCTGTCTTAAAAACTATATCCGGGGCAAGTGAAGTTAAAAACCTTTGTTTATACTGTCGCTTGGAGCGTGTTGAATCATGCTCTCTTTGAAAAATAATTAGAGACTCTCTCTTTCAGCTTCTGGAAAATGAATGCCAATTCTTCACCTTCTGCTTGACCCTCATATCCTCCAGTAATAAAAAATCATATGAGAGCAATTAAATCATTGAAATGGTTGCCGGCTCTCTGAGGTATTTCTGTAAAATTATTCAGCTTTTCTAGGTCTACAGTAAGTGCAGCTGTTTATTATGCTCGATAGACCACACATTCTCATTGAGAGTGAGGGAGCCAGATCTCTTGTAATATGAATGTTGTGAGTGACTCTCTTACGGAGAGATCAGGGTTCATCTAGAGTCAGGATAAGCTGTGGAGGGAGATTAAAGATTGGCCACAAAAGCTAATGCTCTCAATGTAATCACATGCTGAGCGAAGATCAACCCGGCCAAATCCTTGCAACAGTCAACTAAATGGAATTGAGGAGGCACAGGTATGGTGGACAACAGCCATATGTGCCTGATTTACTGACTAATGGAAAATTGTCAATGGTCCAAATCAGTCAGATCTGTCAGAATGTAAACGGGTTGTTTCCATCTCAAAATGTGACCACACAGAAAATGTTTAAAGAGAATGGCTGAAAACTAGACTGAATGATAAATCTCATGTTAGCCTGGATGATCTTAACCCTCTGGGGTTCTTCATTTATGGGTCACACTCAGGACCTTCGGGTCAAAAATGATCCGGAGGGCAGGATTAAGATAAAAAAGAATCAATGAAATATATTTTTGTTCAATAATATATATATATATATATATATATATATATATATATATATATATATATATATATATATATATATATATATATATATATATATATATTTTGGTGTTTTGAGATAATTTCATGATTTATAATGAATATTTATGCAATAATTATGACCCATAGGAAATGAATGGGAAATAGTTTTTTTGGTGCATACAATCTACAAATCAGCCAGGATGCAGAAAAAAAGTACTCAACAGTGAAGGGGTGAATCTCTAAAACATCAAGAGTGCAAAACAGACAAAAAAAAAACTGACACACACATACACTTATATACACAAAACACACGCACACACACATGAACACGTGCCATTCCGTTTTTGTGTGTGTGATTTTTTTTTATTCTGTTTTGCACTCTTGATGTTTTAGAGATTCACCCCTTCACTGTTAAGTCCTTTTTTCTGCATCCTGGCTGATTTGAAGATTGAACGCACAAAAAAAACTAAGTATTTTCATATTTTTGCCAATTTCCCATTAATTTCCTATGGGGGTCAAATTTGACCCGAAGACCCTGAGTGTGACTATTTTTTTTACGACCACTTAGACTTTTCAAATACTGTCCCCAATTGTTTGTGTGTTCATATACCAAGTACCAATAAAGTCACCCAGTTTCGGACCATTCCGATGAAGCTACGATTTTAAACATTAAAAAAAGAGGGTTAATATCTATTGTGAGAGAGTAGGGTCCCAGAGGTAAAAAATAACAATGTAAAAGTCCATACTGTCACTTACATTATACAGTCCCTGACAAAAATCTTGTCGCTTGAGTACAATTTGAACTGAAGTGCCGCTGAAATATATTTCTTATCAAGATTTTTTTGAGAAGAAATGGCTCATTTTAATCCCAACAGCTTTTGTAATAATGTTTCAGTGCAAAATGAAAAAAAAATATTGTAATATTCACAGCTTGGTAAAGCCCATTGAGTCAATTTTTGCAAAGACATAAGTGTTGTCGCCTTGTCATATGAGCTTCACCTGTGACTAATAATGGATCAATTAGATCTCAGGTGTGTATAAAAAGAACCTCAGTACACTAGACCTTCACATCAACTGCAACTAGACCTCTGCAGACATGCCTAAGATTCACCCTGAGACTAAAGGTTTGATTATCAAGAGGCTGAAGACCAGATCCACTGCTGATGTGGCAGACACCTTCAAAGTGTCTCAGCGTCAAGTACAGAGGATAAAAAAAAGATTTGAAGAGACTGGAGACATTTATGACAAACCCAGGGTAGGCAGACCCTGCAAGACAGCTGCTCGAGAGGACCGTTTGTTGGTTTGAAAATCCAAGGACAGCCCATTTTCCACTGCAGCAGATCACGTGAAGTCCCTGTGTCAACCAGAACAGTTTGTCGGATTCTGTCTCGAAATGGCCTCCATGGTCGAATCAGTGCCCAGAAGCTAGCACTAAACAAAAGACAATTGAAAAACCGTGTGTCATTTGCCAAAGCCCACAGCCTGCTAAAAGGATGGAAGCTGGAAAAGTGGCAGAAGGTGGATTTTTCAGATGAATCTTCTGTTGAATTACACCACAGTCGCCACAAATATTGCACGAGGCCTACTGGAGCCCGCATGGATCCGAGATTCACCCAGAAAAGTTTGGTGGCGGAAAATTCATAGTCTGGGGTTACATGCAGTATGGGGGTGTGCGAGAGATCTGCAGGGTGGAAGGCAACTTCAATAGTCTAAAATACCAAGACATCTTAGCTACCTCTTATATTTCCAACCATAAAAGAGGCCAAATTCTGCAGCAGGATGGTGCTCCATCACATTCTTCCATCTCCACATCAAAGTTCCTCAAGGCGAAGAAGAGTCCTTGCCAAACCGCATGGAAGCAGTCCTTCAAGCTCATGGAAGTCATACAAGATATTCAATTTGGATCTCACAGCACCACTACTTAATTTGCTGACATATTTTTGTATTTGCAGTAAATTTGTTCAATTTCTGTATAGGTGACAAAACTTTTGTCTTGCCAACATTTGACCTTTCTGTCTTGATTAAATGATAAATCTTTTTTCAGTGAAACTAATTTATTTCAGTGCATTAAATATCATTTGGGAGGGTTTTAGCTTTTCATATGAGCTATTTCTAACACCAATTGATGAATTAAAAATCAGGTTAATAGCAGGTGTTTCTACAAAATAGATAAGCGACACGACTTTTGTCAGGGACTGTATATATATATATATATATATATATATATATATATATATATATATATATATATATATACTGTAACTCAGTAGTTTTAGATTGTATAATTGCTTTTGTTTCAGTAACAATTTTTACAGTGATTTATGGGATGAGTAGCTAATTTACGTGTAAAGGAGTTATATTAATGTCTTTTTTCGGATTATTTTACCTTTATTTAGTTATTTATTTAGTTGCCTCAAATCAAATGTTGTGATTAATCTTGTAGCTGCTTCGTTTAGTTCTTAGATTACAACTCTGTGCCTGAAGAATTTGTTTTAAATCCCTTTTTACAAAGAATGGGATAAATACTTGCGGAAACAAAATTGTTCTATGTTTCCTCTTTTTTATTCATTTATTTATTTAATAAAAAATCGTGCAAAAAGTCATCAAAAGTGCCACATTCCCTAAACACTTTTTGTAGAATCTCAATCTCTGCACTCATAGCTACAGAGATTTATCTTGTTTTCCAGTCGCTGAAACATCTGCCACATGCACCTATCAGGATCTGACCCAGCCCTACTTACAATAATTCACAGCATTAGTGATTCAAGTCCTGCCCACAGCACCACAGATTAACCACAGCAACATCTGTACTGTGCACTATAGCATTGCACACTAGACATCAAACTGGACACCCATGCTTCTATTAATTTACTTGAAAGGAACAACACTGTTTTGAAATACTTATTCCTGTCAATATACTTTTTATTGATTGCTCAAATTGTCAGGACTGTTGGTTTCTGGTCCTGCTGGCCCTTTAAGGCTCATCAGAATGACCCAGATTCCAGAGAGAAAGATGAATCTAATGCAGTTAGACGCTATATTGAATCAGGTACCGCCCTGCGTAATCCTTTTAGTGAGGCAGGAAGTTAAATGCTAGAACCTCTGCTAAATTAAAAAAAAATGCCATTTTGTTGTGTGTGTGTGTGTGTGTGTGTGTATGCTAAGAGGTCAGGTCTAATGTTTGTGTGCTTTGAATGCTATGATTTTACGCTTTCAGAAATCCAACATATTCAGAATCATTCAACACAATCATTCAATTTTGGAATATCTTGTTAACTGTTCCATTGCTTGGTAATTTTTTTTGCAAGAAATTCAACTGATTCAGAGTAATTGCAATGTCTGTTATAAAACAACTATAAGATCTACTCCAGGTTCAATACTGCCCACTGTCCACACCTTTGTTTATCGCATTAGGTTATATTTTGATATCATATCCATTACATCTTTTACAGCCAAACCGCTGTCTTCCCGAAGACTGAGCATGCTGACCATGCCTTGCCCTCCAGATTTGGATGCCCTGTTAGAAGCGGTCACAATGCAGGTTCAGAAGAAGGCTCGGGGAGTGATGGCACCTTTGGCTTGTGTTCAGGCAGTGCGGGCAGCTGCTACATTGCCTTACAGCCAGGGAATAAAGCGGGAGAGTGAACTGATGGCCACGCTCTTCAACTCTGGCCAGGCCCGGGCTCTTCAGTACTGCTTCTTTGCTGAGAGGACTGCTGGGAAATGGACTCTACCTAGTGGAGCACAATGGAATAACACCAGACCCAGAGAGATCCGGAGTGCAGCTGTCATAGGTACCAGAAGACAATGTCTTTATGTGCATGGACAAGACCTGGGAATGGTAACAGGGTTATTTGGTAAACTAAAAACAAAGTAAAAAAAAGTTGTGAATTGAAGTTTTACATTTAAATGTATGCATTTGGCAGACACTTTTATCTAAAAAGCGACTTACATTACATTCAAGACGCACATTTACATTTGATCAGTTTTTTCTTTCCTTGGGAATCAAACCCATGACTTTGGCATTGCTAGAGCCATGCTCTACTGTTTAAGCATCAGAAAACCTAAATTAAACAAAAATTAAAAATGCTGCCTTGGAAACTAACCAACATAAGTTGAAGCACTCAAAATTGCTTAATTGTACAAAAGTTACATTACATTTCTTTTAATAAAAAATAAATATTCACTAAAAAAATTATCTAAAATAAAAAATGAAAATATAAAAACTAATTACAAATTTTAATAAAAACTAATGGCATATAATGTAAACAATACTAAAATAACACTCAAAATTCTGTCATTATTTACTCACCCTCATGATATTCAAAACATGTATGACTTTCACAAAAGAAGATATTTTAAAATAGAGAAGAACAACATTGGACCCCATCTACTTTCATTTCAAAATATTTCAAAATATCTTATTTTATGTTCCACAGAAGTAAGTCGTACAGATTTGGTGGATAAATTAATTTAAATTTTTCTGTATCCCTTTAATATTCCAAAGAAAATAAATACACTTCACTTTTTAGCACATTCATTCATATTTGTGTATACTTTTATTAAACACAAAGTGACTTAAAAGCGTGATCAGTTTGTGTGGTCCCTGGCAATAGAACCCGTTGCTTGCATATTCTCATCTTGGACAGGTTTATCCACACGTATAGGTTGTTAGTGTGCCAATGTTGTTTTTCACCCTTGTTGAAACATTTTTGAAGTTTGCTTGAAGTTTGAAACAAGCAGAGATGTTCTGTTATCATAGAGGAAGGATGCTGGCAGTGTGCAAACCATCATGCATAGAAATATGGCACATTTTGTGCTCTGCTCAGTTTCACCATCTGCCAATTAACAAGTCTAATTGTGCCTAAATTGGTGGTTTTGTTTTACTTTGTATTGACCATTAATTTGTCACCATTTTAGGTCTGGGCACAATGGGAAGGGGCATTGTTGTGTCCCTGGCTCGTGTGGGAATTTCTGTCATTGCTGTTGAGTCAGACAAGAAACTCATGGAGACTGGCAAGCAGATGGTGATAGGCATGCTAGAGAGAGATGCCAAAAGACGGGGAGTGAATGCCTCTCTCAATCTCCTCAAATTCACTCTCAGCTTACAGGACCTAAAAGATGTGGACCTTGTTATTGAAGCAGTCTTTGAAGACATGGCACTTAAGAAGCGTGTTTTCCAAGAATTGTCCAAGGTGTGTAGACCAGCCACTCTTCTCTGCACCAACACCTCTGGTCTGGATGTGGATACACTGGCCGGTGTGACGGACAGACCGCAGCTGGTGATTGGGATGCACTTCTTCTCACCGGCACATGTCATGAAGCTCCTAGAAGTTGTCTGTGGGCCTCATTCCTCAAGTGAAACCATTGCTACAGCGATGAGTCTTGGGAAGAGGATGGGAAAGGTGAGTGTTGCTGTTGGAAACTGCCCTGGTTTTGTTGGAAACCGCATGCTGAAGCCTTACTCGGATCAAGCCACCTTTATGCTGGAGGAGGGGGCCACACCTGAACAAATCGACAAGGTTCTGGAGGACTTTGGTTTCGCGATGGGTGTCTTTAGGATGTCTGATCTTGCAGGCCTTGATGTTGGTTGGAGAGTCCGGAAGGAATCTGGGTTGACCGGGCCTGATGTCGACCCGAAAAATCCTCCACGTAGGCGCCTAGGGCGTAAGTACTGCCCCATTCCAGACATGGTCTGTGAGCAAGGCAGGTTTGGCCAGAAGACAGGTCGTGGCTGGTACATTTACGACAAACCTGGGGGTACAAACGCAAAGCCAGACCCACTGATCAAGAACCTCCTTGAGATGTACAAGAGCAGGTACGGCATTCAACCACGCAATATTACAGATCAGGAAATAATTGAGCGATGCCTTTTCGCCCTGGCCAACGAGGGCTTTCGTATTTTGGAGGATGGCATAGCTGCCCGACCGGAGGATATCGATGTCATCTATCTGTTCGGTTACGGCTTTCCAAGGCACAGAGGCGGGCCCATGTTCTATGCCAGCATGGTGGGTCTGGAAAGAGTCCTGGAGAGGTTGGAGCATTACCACCAAGCCCATCCGGATGTGCCTCATTTGGAGCCCAGTCCTCTTCTGAAAAAACTTGTGGCTTGTGGCAGTCCTCCTGTCCAAAAATGGAGCGAGCATATCAAAACAATCCACAGCCATCTCTAAGAGCACCATGAGCAACATGCTAAATATGTTAAGTTTAAAACTACATAAAAACGGTTATTAATAAAGAATCGACTTTCTCAACTCTTATCAGTCTCTTATCGGCTTATTATTTCTCCCTGAATAGGTGTTAATGTCCTGTGTCCGTCTATTTTTGCTTTTCTTAGAAGCAGAAATCCTTAGTTTTGGCAGAAAGGGCTGTAGTTGTGAATTCCTGTGAGTAATGTGGCTCATTACCTTGTTTCATTTTTGTACAGCTCTGGTCTCATGCCCCATTGGTGTCGTTACTCCAGTCTTCAGTGTCACGTGATCCTTCAGAAATCATTCTAATATGCTGATTTGGTGCTCAACAAACATTTATTTGTATTATTATTATCTGTGCTAAAAAAATGCTTAAATTTTTTGTGGAACCGTGATATTTTTTTTAGGATTCTTTGATGAAAAGAAATGTCTTTAAAACTATCAATAAAAAAAACACCTTTTGAGCAGTGTTTATATTATAAATTAGCTATTTAGATGTTTTTTTATTATTATTATTCATATGGCTGTGCATTCAGTTTGAGGAAAACTTTTAATTAATTTGGCTTTGATGATCTATGTGGAATAGAAGGTCTGTTAGGTGTAGTGTGTATGATGTGATTTGTGCTTTGCTGCAAGGGATAAGTTAATTGCTATTGCTTCTGTGCTGCTACCCAAATATGTTCGAGGCCGTTTAATTAAACGCCACTAAACCCCTGTGCTCATGCTTTTGAACTATGACCAAGATGCAGTATCTGCAAAAAAAAAAAAAAAGAAAAAAGGTTCAAACATTCACTGATGCACCAGAAGGAAACACAATCAATTAAGGGGTGAATACTTCTTTGAATTTAAAGATCAAGGTAAATTATACTTTATTTGTCTTCCAGGGACAAAAAAATATTTGTCTTCTGTTGCTTCTTAAGGGGAATACATATATTGAAAAAGTTGATATTTATTAAACAAAACAAGAACAAATTTGACATCTTCATCCTGTTCAAAAGTTTTCACCCCCGGCTCTTAATGCCTCGTGTTTCCTTCTGGAGCATCAGTTTGAACCTTTTTTTAATATTTGTGTTTGAGTCCTGCAGTTGTCCTCAGTGTGAAAAGATGGATCTCAAAATCATACATTCATGGCTGGAAAGGGTTCAAATATGCAAAAGATGCTGGAAAACTGAAGAATTTGCAGGAACTCTAAGATTTTTCTAAAGAACGGTGGACAGTTTAACTGCTCAGGAGTCAGGACACACAAGAGACTCATGAACAACCACCAAAAAAAAAACAACAAAAAAAAAACATCGGTGATAATACAGGTAAGGACACACAGTAGCCTAATAAGAATCAAGGGTATTTAAACTTGAGCAGGGTCGTGTTTATAAATTCAGCTGTTTTTTGGACTTGTGAATATATGTAAACATATTTTATGTAAAATGTTTGCAGTTTGCATTAGTATTCAGATTTAAAAACTATCGACGGAATTATGTAGGCTAGTTTATCAAACAATGTATTTTTTACAAACATTTTTTTTTTACACATTTCAGCAAAATTCGCCCTTTCTTTTTATGTGATTCGGCCACAGTCAACGTCTTTTCCCCCCATACATTTGCTTTTTTCCCCCTGTAATAATTACCTACCAAGAATAATAGTCAAATGTCTTTTTCTTTTTTTCCACTAGAAATAATTAACTACAAAAAAATAGTAGTCAAATTAATAAAAGGAGTAATAACAATAATATAATATTTTTTTTTTGAAAATCTTTCAAAAGTCTTTCCTCGTGTATCTAAAATCACGTACAGTAAATGAGAAAACCTTTGTAATGACTCTGAGCGCCGTCTGCTGGTCAAGTGTTGTCACGGCAGCTGTAGCGTGCATTATATTTTCCGTCAGCGTGCGAGCAGCGCTCAGTCCCGCAGCAGCATCCACTGCTACTGCAACACGAGGAGCCGGGCTCATGTTTCACATAAGTTTCGATCAGCGCTGTTTTGCTGAGCTTTTTCCTCTTTAAATAGCGAACTCTCCAGGACCCTTTACATGCATGATTTCTTCCTCAATGCGGATCTGGCAGATACCGTTATTTTAACTCAGTTCTATTGATATTTCTATGGAAATCTTTGAAGGATTATCCACATCGAAAGCCATTTCAGTTTAATATGGAAAAATGTCATTCTTCGTATTCGGTGCGACTACAAGGATCTTAATGCAGATGTTGTGGGAAGTTTAATGCAGATGTTGTGTGATGGTAGGATATCATCAGCTGTAAGTGATCGAACCTGAATAAGGTAAGCACATCCAAACTCCAAATACTTTTACAGTTCGTATTATTTGAGACTAGCACTCTGCTGTTCATCATTTATTTTTAATACAGTAATATTTTACATAACACAAATGAATTACATGTATTACATGATAATATTATATAATACTAGGCTATATAAAATCTATGATTAAAAACATGTCATAAACCTTAAAGTCTGACCTAAAACATTTTATTCCTCTAACAGCTCATATTATTTTAGACTAAAACCTCCCTATTTGTAATGGATCTTAAATCAGTAGGTGACCCTCTGGGTGACAGTGTATCTTCATTGCATGCCTCTTCTCTTACAGTAACCATGGCTTACACCGGAGTGCAGAAGGCTTTGAAGAGTGATAAGTTAGATGAAGCTCAAGCTCTGGCCAAAAGCTGTGCAGGCCGACCGGACTTTCTCCCCTGTGATGGACTGTCCATCTGCGCGACACACAGCCATGGAAAGTGTTTCAAACTGCACTGGTGCTGCCATTTAGGCTGGTGTCACTGTAAGTGGCCAACTAACGACATGCATATACATTCTATTCTATTCTATTCTATTCTATTCTATTCTATTCTATTCTATTCTAAATACATTATGACACTACTACTAAAATGATAAGTGGTACAACATATCATTCACTTCACACAATAGTGCAGCTGACAGTATGATTAAAGGTCACTGCCCAAATATTCTATATCAGAAAGAATTGTAGTCGATCATCTTGCAGAAAAAAAGGTTATATGATAAATACATGCATCATCATTTCTTTACTATTTATATGCATCTACACTTTTAGAAGAAAAGGTTCTATATAAAACTTTAAAGGGTTCTGTCAGGTGCTTGATTTTTATATCATGGATTTAGTTTTAACCCTTAAATGCATACCATGGGACTTTAGTGACCTGGGACATCATTCACAACCCTCCTCGCTCCACCTCATTCATTTTTTTTAAGTTAGACATCAACCTTCTTAGTATTTCTCAATCAATTTATTATGAACTAAAAATAAAATAATGCCTGTTTTTCCATTAATTATTAGTACAAATTGTATAGGGTCGTATATACAAATTGTATAAAGTATATATTTTTTCTGCACAACAATAATTGAATCTTTGATGACTGAATAAGTGCATTTCACTTTTATTCCACAAGGTGGCAATGTCTGATACACAATGATGAAGTGACGTTTCACTCATAGTTACCGCAGGCAGAAAACAAAAGAATAGGAAATCAGCAAAACTTGAAATGGCTCAGCGATTTACAGCAGAGCAAGTTCTGAACGCAATCAGATATTAGTTTCACTGTCACTTGATGGTGGATCTGGATCAAAATATTGATTTTGAAGATATTGGAAATTACAGTTTTGAGAATATGTTTGAGATGGCGAATATGAGCCAGATGCTGAATTTACTGGGACGAGGACAGAGATGATGGTATAAAACATCTGCTCAAGCTGAACCCTTCCAAGCTCCAAAAGTTAACAAAATATGCTTTATACTATACGTTTGTTACTCTAATATCGGGAGAGTTTTATATTATCGGAACAGGTAGAGATCCATCCGTGTTAGATATAGATCCGGGTCGCTAAAGACCCAATTGTGTAATAATGATTGACCAGACAATCATGCATTTAAGGGTTAATTCATTTTTAATTTGAATTAAATTACACATGAAAGTATTAAGCAAGCTTTTAAGACATTTCTCCTTACATAGAACTTTTTTGGCAAAAAGGGTTCTTTAAAATTAAGTCAAGAACCCTAGGGATCGATATAGAATCCCACTGAACCTTTTTTTCTTAGAGTGTTGGGTTTCAAATATGACATTGATTTATTTGAACAACACTATACATTGTGTGTATGATCACGCAATCTGTTTTTCTTATTTATTGTCACAGCTGTTTGGGGAACATTTATGAGTTTGTGTTGTCATCAGTAACTGCTGTCTGGTGTCACATGGATGCTTTTTCAGCATTGTATGGCTTCAGCTGTACCTGAGCACAAGCTTGAGAATTTCTTAGTAATCAAGATGTGTAGATCGCCCCAGAAATATCTCACCAGCAAATGCATTGTGAGAGTTAAAACCTTGATAGCTGACTTTATCAAAGCTTCCTGAACCTTGGCGTCACCTCTATTCTCCAGTTGTTAGCTGGACATGACCCTGAATCCACCAGTCCTCAGCGTATACACACAGGAAGCGTCTGCCCAGTTCCTTTAGCAGGATGTTCACTTCCTCTAGTTCACGTCACTCTGTCTAGTTCAGGTCCCGAGTGATTGTAAAAGCTTTCATTGTGTTTTAAGGGAGGTAAATGTCAGTACGAGCCCTTTAGAACTGCGTGAACACCCTCTCATGACACTTCTGCCAAGGGAACTGAACTTTATTAAGTTCATCCAACAAATCAAATGATAAAAGAATCCTCACTGGCCATCACAGAAGTTTTTTGATTTCCTCTATTTTTGATTAATCCCATCCTTTTCCAGATGAGCTACTGGCCAGTCCTATGTTTGTGATTAGTTATACAACACAAATAGGGTTACCGTATTTATTTGATCGTTAAAAGCATGTCTGTATTCAACATATTCTAATGTAATACTGGTCTGCAAATGCAGTTATGCAGTTCATCATTGTTTGCATGCAGTTTTATCATTTGTATGAGCACATATACATCCACATTGTGAGATTCGAGGTTGCAAAATAATGAATGTGGATTGAAGGATGGTGGTAGACGCTCAGTGTTTTTTAAATTTGTGTATGTCCTTTATCAGTGTGTGCACATGATGACAGCTATAATCTGCCATTATTGCAATAGAGACAGAGCATTATGTTAATGTATGCTCGTGGTTTATCAGCCAGCACACTTGCCCTGCGAGTACTACTGACTGGTGCGCCATTCTTATAAGCACTAAATGTAGCATAAAATTACAAACACAACATGCTCACCCTGATATGTATTGTTTAGTATGCCGGATCTGTTAAATAATTCATGGAAGGAAATCCTGGAGCTTTGTTGCGTAACTGTAGAAACTAAGGGCCCTCTTTTAATGGTCTGAAGCACATGGCGCAGGGCGTATACGAATCCACTTTTGCCAGTTTAATGACTAAAATGGTCGGCTTCCAAAAGGGTTAAACCTAGTCTCATTATGAGTCATGGGTGTGTTTTGGGCATAACGTGTAGTAAACCAATCAGGGTCTCATCTCCCATTCCCTTTAAAAGCCAGTCGCGCTTGAACCATGGCGGATTCGCTATTACATGGCGGAATTTGCAAGCGGAAAGACTGAACGCTTCTCCAGAGAGGAATCCTTTTATTTTTAATATTTAAAAATGTGTGCTGCTGCACGTCCCTGTGTGTGTAATAAGTAGAGTGTATGCACACTTTAACTAACAAAAAAATACTGCGCTGTTGACTTTAGACCAGGATTTTGTTGGTCAATGGCGCAGTCGTTTTCAGTTGCCTTAAAATAGCACCAAGCCAACACACCTCGTTTTCAGACCAGCACGCCCATGGCGAGTGCATTTGCTGTTTGAACAACGTGGCGCTGGACGTGAAAATGAGAACTGCGTTGGGCTGAATCTAGCAAAAAACTCTTGTGTCGCGTCTGGCATTGCATTGCGCCAGGTGTATGATAGGGCCCTAAGACTTTTGAAATGACACCTAGCGTGGTGACTGCTATTCATGATTCCAATGTGTGGCTCATTATTAGATTAAGCACTTTTGATTTTATGACAGATCTACAGATCTTTTGCTTTAGTGGAAATCTATACTTAAAGGGATAGTTCATCCCAAAATAAAAATGTTGTCATCATTTAGACATCCTTAAGTTGTTCCAAACCTGTATGAATTTCTTTCTTCTGCTGAAGAAGAGATTTTGAAGAATGTTAGTAACCAAACATTTGATGGACCCCATTGACTTCAATATTTTTTTTTTATTTTTTTAAGTCAATGGGGCCTATCAACTGTTTGTTACCCATATTCTTCAAAATATCTTCCTTTGAGGGTGAGTAAATGATGACAGAATTTTTGGGTGAACTATACCTTTAAGTTTGGTGTCAGTAAACATTTTTTGAAAGAAATCAACACTTTTATTCAGCAAGGAGGCATTCATTTGATAATAAAAAAAAAAATACAGTAAAGACAAAAAAGTATTTAAAATAAATGCTATTCTTTCAAATTTTCTAATTATCAGCAAAATATGAAAAAGTATTACGCTTTCTACAAACATTTTAAGCAGCATAACTGTTTTCAACATTTATTATAATAAAAAAAAAAAATGCTTCTTGAGCAGCAGATCTGCATATTAAAAGACTGAAGTAATGATACTGAAAATCCAACTTTACCATCACAGGAATAAATTATATTTTCAGATATTTTCAAATATAAACTCATTATTTCTAATTGTAATAATAGTTCACAATATTACAGTTTTTACTGTATTTATGATCAAATAAATTCATCCTTGGTAAACATCAGCGATTTCCTCCTGACCCCACCGAATGGTTACTGCTAAATAAAAAAAATGTAAAAAAATCTATTGAATACATTTCTGTTTCCATTCTAGAAAAACAGTCTTTATTGTGATGTTGTCTTACCTCTTCTTTTGGTGCAATGAGAGCCCCAAGGGGACACTGCTGTGTTATGGTGTACATTGTGATGATTTATTAATATTTCTCTTGCACAGCATCGCACATGATACCAACAGCTTTGCTGTGCTGTGTTTGGGTTTGACAGTATCCAGTCGTACTCTGAGCAAATCCAGGGCTGTGGTGAGAGAGCAGAAGCTGTGAGAGTGGCGTGTGCGCTCCAGGCGTGTATGTGCTGCTTAGTGAAGTTATGTGGCCATGTGTGAAACGTCGAGAAGGAAGCCTCCTGTTTCTGGCTCTGTGCCTGCAGCTCCAGCTGTCAAACATTGATTTCCTCTCTGAGCTCTGTTCTGGCTTGGAGATCCGGTCCTTGTCCAACAGATTTATAAAACAAAGAACCGACAGAAGACTGTAAATGAATGCCAAACCGTGCAAGTGGAACCTCTATTGTTGATTGCACATGAGAAAAGTGTAGTAAAATAATTGTGTTCCGCTTAGTTGAGACAGTCGGCAGACACGGCACCCCCTGTAATTTCCTTCGTTTGCTCTCTTCCCAGGACATGTTTGGAATCTCATTCCAATGTAATGAGTTTGTTTTGCTTTTGTGTTTATTTCGTTGTCTTTGCTTTTCTTGGCCGGTTATGTTTATTAAGTTCCACTCAACAATGTATTACAGAAATAATATCAAATCTCAGGGTTGCAGTAATTCTTTACTTATGGAACTGTACTATTACTTATAATTATAAGTCCAGTTATTGTGCATTAAATTATTGCAGTATTTATTATTATTTTGTAAATCAATACAGAAAAAGGATATAAAATGCAAATGAATTGGCAATCTTGTTTTTGAATGGTTTGAATCTAAATGAATCTATTCACAAAATGAATCAAACTCCCAGTGCTTGATATGAGAGAGTCATTCACTTTTTAATTTACTTTTAGTTATTTAAAACCTGGAGTAGTCATCTGTTTACAGCACCGAACACAAGATATTTGACAGTTGCTGTCTTATGTGCCCAGTGTAAATCCGTTCTGGGGAAGTAAATGAGATGGATGGAGCTATACTGTCATATTTTATCTCTGTAGAGCTGACTCCTGTATAATTCAGGGGGTGCTTTTGAGAAAGAGAAAGATGGGGAGTGCATGTGAGAAAGCCCTTTAGACAGAGAGATGAGACAAGAGACTTACTGTCAGAGGCCATGAGCGAGTGAGTGGATGTAGATCTGGATCTTGGCCTTAGATAACAACGGATTAGTGTTGTCATAGATGTCCTGATCACACCCTGACTGCGTTCTGCCAGATGTATGGAACAAAACGGAAATGAGCTGTATGGTCTTTTCATTTTGACCATTTTTCAACAAAGGAGGACCGTGAGCTCCCATCTGAAACATTAAATCACAAATGAGACAAAAAAATCCTTTGTCCTTGATCAAACTTTTGATAAGGCTCTCAGATTCTAATCAATAATATTTACAGCATGATTCAAAGAGGATATTTCATTGGAAAACAAGATTTTCATTTTTATTTTGAAATCATCATATTAATACCATGAGCACATTCATGAGGGGGACTCACATGGATTCAAATATAATGGCATGAAGAAAAACAAAAATGATTTATATTTTAAAAACGTGTGGTCAAAATAAAGCCTCCATATTGTACAACCTTGATAACATGTTTTATTTGACACGTGGTATATTTCATTACATACTAGAACTAGCTGGTTTAGTATGGGTTTACTATCTGCAGACCCATAGAGACCTATAGCTGTCAGACTAGTTCTGTATTCCAGTGCATGTTGTTAAATGTGTAGCTTATACAAAATACATTTTTGGTGATTTTCTTTACTTTCCTTTTTTTTCAAATCAGGTTAAAATGTGAAGAAAACTTCCAAATCCAAAGTTTGGAACAGAGATTCCATTAAAATGTACTGTGGTGGTAAATAATAGAAAGCTATAATATAATATAAATCACATTATGTAAAAGTATTAAAACCGAGTGTTTATTCTTTTATATGATATATGTACATTTATATTTACTGCTATTTTTGTATTTCATGTTGATTTGATTTTATAATTTACAGCCAAAAGATTAATCATTTATTTCACATATTTGATCAATTGAAGTATTTGACACGAATGCCCTTTGATAAAAAGTAAACAAGAAACACCCAGGTGTACATATCAATGCCTATTCAAAATTCAGCATCTTGGCAGTGCCACTGTTACTCATTTCATATGCAAAGAGGTTAACCAATCATAACAGAGGTCATTTATAGAAGTATTAAAGCTACAGTAACAAAGGATCAGAGCAAGGGTCGAAAATTATCACGTAAAACTCAAGAAACATTGACTAACATGGACTATGATAAAAACCAAATGAAATGCTATAATGTGTAGAATAAGCATTCATTCATTCTGTGAAAGTAGTATTGCTGCATTGTAATATAACCTCAGTGGATTACAGCATAACCATCAATTTGGATCATTCATTATTTATTTTTATCTCTCATTATATGTGCACAGGTTTTTTTTTAATTATGTAATTAAATATGTTTCAATGAATTGCACTTGACTATTTTAGATTTTTTAACTCTTTTCTCTTATCTCTTTTATCTCCTAAGATGAACTAAACTGGTGTGTCAGTAGCTTTCATTAGCATGTAGATGGACGCCACAGGTTTTTGGATAACTCTCTCCATGCGAGATACTGATGTGCATGCTTTAATGAAAACAAAATAGATTTATTTGTAAATGATGATGACTTTCAGACCAGAGGCTGCAGACATTAATACTGCAGTGCACTGCAAGACTGAACATAATGAAGCATCCTGTGAGTTTTAATGCAATGCATATCTCAATTTTTTGTTGTTTCAGTTATACTTAAAGTTTTGCTACCTGAATATTCTCAAAGCCTTAGTTAGAATTTACTTATTTCTTTCTGAGGCAATACAATTTTAGTACACAAATGAATATGTGATGTGCTTTCTGATAGATATTCAGGTAATGATCTAATTTGACTCTGTCTGTACAGGTAAATATGTGTACCAGCCCATGACCAATGTCGCTCAGCTACCCAGCACACCTGTGCCGGTCACTCCATCTGACTGCACCGACACCATTGATCTGTCCATCTCTCTGACTGAACGCTTCCTCTGCATATCCCCCTGTTTCCTGCCACCACCTTGTCCCGAATCCCCAAAATACTGCAACATTGCCGAACTGTTTATCGACGACTACATTGTCAAACGCATCAACGGAAAGATGTGCTACGTTCAGCGGCCCCCGGTTCACACGGAGGCCCCTCTTAGCCCGCCTAATATAAACCCTGCTTGTCTGATAGCACAGAAACAGCACACTAAAGACAAGCAAACAGTCGAGGAGACCGTTAAAGGACCAAAAATGGGCCACTGCTCTTCGCCCTCCAGCTCAGAGGACTCAGGGATCAATGCTTTGGGAGGACACTATCTAGAATCCTGTGAGGAAGAGTCTGAGGAAGAGGATGAACTTAGCATGGATGGACACTCTAGTCCGGGAAGTCTATGGGACCAGGATGAATGCACCCTACTGTCTCCTTCCAAATCCACTGTGGAGATTATTGAAAATATTGAAACTACTGTGTGATATTTCTAGCATATTTGCTCTTTCTGTTCTTTTCACATATCTCTTTCTCTCTGTCTGACGAGATTAACTCATTGTGTTAAAATAAGTATTGTATGTAGAGGAAAATGCTACACCCATAAATACATGGCTAAACTTTACATTTGTCTCTAATCTACATTTCTCATTGTCATATGATCCTATGTATGAGGTTTATCAGCACAGTTCTTGACTTTAAATCTGCACTACTGAAGACTTTTTGGATAAAAATGAACCAAATACCATTATTGATTGAGCACATTCAGAATTGTGTTCTTGCCTTACCCCATTTCACTAAGCCATGGTGAATTATAGTAGTATAGCAATTCATTCAGAATGACTCGAGGAACTGGGGGTAATTTATTCAAAATAAATACTTTTTTGAGTGGACATGTTTTCGTGGGATATTTCGTGTTTACGTCATTCGTCCTTGCATTTTTTAGTCATGTCAGTAAACCAAGCAAAGATGGTCAGGCTACTTTTGTGGCAGGCATTCTATACTTGCTCAGATGACATATATTTTCATCTTGTAGGACTTTCTTCTTAGTAAATCTTTGTGTGGCTAGTAGTGATCACATGCAACCTCAAACCATCAGATTCATTTGTGCAGAAGAGCAGTGTAGACTTGAAGCGGCGCTGCACAGACTGATTGGTGTGTGACATCAAAGTACTTGGAGAGCAATTAAAGAGCAAACGGTTCGTATGCCTAAAGCCACTTGAAGGCAAGCCTGCAACCGTAGCCGAAACGCAATACGCATGGTAGGAGAGGACTTGTAATGGATGTCAATGAAGGAGAGGCTTTACTACGTCGAATAAACCGCTTTTGTGAGGAAATAGCTCAACATTTAATGAATCGACAGTCCATTGGCTAATCTTCAACATGTTTGCTCTTAAAGGGATAGTTCACCCAAAAATGATAATTACCCAATGATTTACTCACCCTTAAGTCATCCTAGGTGTATATGACCTTCTTCTTTCAGACAAATACAGTACTATACTATAAAATATATTAAAAACTATACAACTATATAAAAAGTACAATACTATACAAAAAAATCCTGGTTAATCTAAGCATTTTAATGGCAGTGAATGGCAGCCCAACATTTGAATCCCAAAAAAGTGCATCCATCTATAATAAAAGTAATCCGGGGGGGGGGGTTAATAAAGGCCTTTATAAAATCGATGGGTTTTTGTAAGAAAAATATCCATATCTAACATTTTATAAAGTAAAAAATCGATCGCCTTTCATCGCTGCGACGATGACATCGGACATAGCATTTTAAACTGTGCGAGGAGTTACACATTCTGCGAAATTCAATGATGCCAAGGTTGTAATGTGGTCGGTTATCAAAGTACATGTGATCCAAGTTTGCTATTACGTTTACTTCAATGGTAGAACCGCGGACCCTCGCATCTTCCAGTAATTAGACCATCACTAGTATGCTTTCGATTCAATCTTGCTGTACTCTGATGTCAAACACCGATCGGTCTGCACAGCGCCGCTTCAAGTCGAACACGCCTAAGAAACTATATGATTCCACCACTGATGGCGATAGAGAGGCCAATGTTTTGTAGTGCAGCTTTAAGAAAAACAACAAATAAATGACACCTCTGCTCTTAAGCCTACTACCACATTATAACAGACTGTAACCAGTTGACCAGTATATGAAGTTTAATGTGAAATATTTGCCACCTTGGACCCTTCTCAGTGAATGTCTATTCCTATTTTCATGAGTTTAGAGTGCTGAGGTGATACTGAAGCTGGCATCTCATCAACCATTGAATATGTCAGTTCTTTAGATGTCAATGTTCATGTTCTTTTAAAAGGGCAGAGTAACAGACACGTTATAGATTTTATTAACCCATTATGTGTGTTCCCTAGTGTTCACTAACCCTTTAAAGATGTTATGTTAATGCCATCTGGCTGGTGTCTTCACAGGCAACTTTTCATTTTTATATTATTACTCATACTTTGTATCCTGAAACAGAGCATGCGAATCTTAACATTTTCTGTGGATTCAAAAGCCATTTCATCTTAAAAGAACTAAAACAAAAGAAAAATATTTTAGGACATGGAAATTACAATAATAAGACCTAAGAAAAAAGTTTATCAGTGAGCACCATAACGTTAAAGATAATGACCATATAGAGCAAAAAAAAAAAATATTTCTATCAATATACTTTTTGCTAGACCTGGCAAGAGAACTCAAGGATTTGACGATCATGGCCATAATTGCTGGGAACATTTATGATTTATGATCAATTATAGTGGCAAGAATATAATTTGCATCCAATGTTCATGATGTGCCCTATTCATGTTCTGTGTATTGGAATAGGATTAACCTTGATGAAAATGCATTATGTCGGCACTGCAGAGTGCTGTGAACGGTCTTGCATAAGTAATTTGAAGGGCCATGCAGTCATATTCTGCACTTAAGAGTTAGAGACTTTTAAATTATCAAAGACCAGCAAAGCTTTTTCCTCTCCTAAACTACAAGGAATCGTATCTAAACATGGTTTTAAAGCATCATGATAGGTACTCTTCTGGCCCGTATTCACAATTCCAGTGCGGGGGCTGCATGCATATTAAGACTAGGCGATTTCCTAGGCAGGATATTAAAGAACACCTAATTTTTTTGAAAATAGGCTCATTTTCCAAGTCCTCAGAGTTGAATAGTTGAGTTTTACCGCTTTTGAATCCATTCAGCCGATCTATCTGGCGGTAGCACTTTTAGCATAGCTTAGCATACATCATTGATTCTAATCAGGCCATTAGCATCTCATTAAAAAAATGACCAAAGATACTTTCAATATTTTTCCTATTTAAAACTTGACTTTCTACAGTTACATCGTAAGTTAAGACCAACTGAAAATGAAAAAGTTACATTTTCACCTATATGGCTAGAACTACTTTCTCATTCCTACGAATAGTCGCGGATCTTCGCGTCGCATTTGCCATGCAGCGTAAGAATGATTCGTTGGTATTCTGTGAACATGGTGGTAGTATACACCTCGACTTACTATTACAGCCCTTTACAACACACACAGAAACTGCGCTAATCACACAGGTAAATCCACAACACAATTTGTTGGTTGTAAGCTTGAAACTTTCTCTGCACCACACACTAACTTAGTGCCAGTCACATTGAAAGTTATTTGTAGCTGGGGCTACTTTCAGCGCCATGAATATCATTGCGCTTGTTGCAGCCATGGTACGTCCGCGAAGATCCACGACTATTACGCAGGAATGAGAAAGTAGTTCCTAGCCATATAGGTGTAGAAAATCGCAACTTTTCATTTTCAGTTGGTCTTAGCACACGATGTAACTGTAGAAGAGTCAAGTTTTAAATAGGAAAAATATTCAAAGTATCTTTGGTCATTTTTTAAATGAGCTAATGGCCTGATTAGAATCAATAATGTATGCTAAGCTATGCTAAAAGTGCTACCGCCAGATACAAAGATCGGCTGAATGGATTCAAAAACGGTAAAACTCAACTATTTAACTCTAGGGGACTTGGAAAATGAGCCTATTTTCAGGCTCATTGGAGTGGAGTGGAGTGTTCCTTTAACTTGGGACAATATTATGGGGAAGCACAGGCGAAGCACTGCTACTTGGGCGCAGAGATATCACGCAACACATGAAATCCCCAAACTTCTGTCAACATACCGGCATATGTTGTGCGATATCTCTGCGCCCAAGTAGCAGTGCTTCGCCTGTGCTTACTCATAATATAGTCCCAAGTCAATATCTGCCTAAGAAATCGCCTAGTCTTAATCTGCATTGCTACTTGAACTCGTTGTGAATACGCAGGCCACAATAAGTAATTAGGTGTTTGTTTGTTTTTTCTTTTCTTTTTTTAATCGCTTTTACGAGACATGCTAGCTGGCAACATAGGATTCCATTCATTATGCTAAGCTAAGCTAACGACGACCCTGCCAAACTAAAACAATGCATGCACTAAGACAAAAATGCATTTGCCCACATATCTAAATGTAGGAAAGCTGTTGAATAAGCCCTATTTCTAAAAACGGTGGAGTGTTCCTTTAATATTAGGTAAAATATTGATATTGATTTCACTACTCTGACACTATTGGATGAGAACAAAAGTTGAACGGTGATGACATCGCTGTTTTTCTGTAAAGCTGCTTTAAAGCTGATTCAGCAGTTTCATAATTGACGAATTTTGCGACAGTAAACACTGTTATTGACCTGAACTGTATTAACATTTAACTGAATTGAGCTGAATACCGACACCATTGTCTTCTGCTGTGCTTTAGAGCAGAATTTTGTTGAAGTTTTCATCATTGACTCAAGTCAAGTCAGATCAATGATGAAAACTTCAATAAAATTCTGCTCTAAAGCACAAAAAGACCAAAATCTAGTTTAAATCAGAGGTGCTAAAATGGAAACACTTTAAAATAATGGTCCATCATTAATAAGTAACCATGCAGGAAGCAATGCAGGACTAATGAGTCAGCTACTACTATTAACTATTATAGAAACAAGCTTAACTAATCAGTAAGTAATATTAGAAGATTCAGAAGATAGTTCCTTATTAGGCAATCAATAATTACTTAATGAGATTAGCCTCATCAATAACTATGAACTAACTGGAAAATCATAAAAAAATATTATTGTGTGTCTGATATAATCAACCATCTTTTTTACTCTGAATAAAGTCATAAAATGCATCACTAATCACTAGTGTCAAATGTCACTCAGTCACTGTGCATGAACTACTAGTGATCTGGATCATTATTTAAAAGTGAAAAAGATGTTTGTCACTTTAAAATAATGGTCCAGATCACTAGTAGTCCTTAGGTACTTGAGTAATTAGTGATGCATTTTATAACCATGTTGAGAGTAAAAAAAGACAATTGCTCACATATCAGAGACGTTAATATTGTGATTAGTAATTCTTTATAATTTGTCATAGTTACCTATTAGTTCTTGATGCCAATCTTTATTAGTAACTATTTATTACCTAATAAGGAACTGTCTTAGTCCTAAATTTGATATTTACTGATTAGTTTAGCTTGTTTCTATTTAAAGTTAATAATAGTAGCTGAAGTGTTACTGTAGTACTACTCATTAGTCCTGCATTACTTCTTGCATAGTTACCTATTAATGATTCATTACCATTATCTTCACTTTAGAATTAATTATACATTTTGCATTAGTCACATTAATAATGAACCTGTATATGGTAGTTCTTAGTAGTCCTCTGGGAGATATAACATTACTATTACTTACTAATTTGTTAGTCAGAGTTTCTTGTTAGTTGTAACAAATGATAACAGTGCGTTACTCATTTGTTCCTGTGTAGTTACAACTTCCATAGCATCCCGCAGGTGACAAATAAAGATGAAAGCGTAGTTTTAACAGTTTTTATAACACCCGTTTCAGGCTGTTAAGATCTTCACTGTCACTGTTCTGAATTCGCCATGGTTACTGCCAAAAAGTCATTATAGGGACACAACACGGTGCCATGCTTGACTGATTGATATAAGAGTAAAGCATTCAGTCACAGCAGGGCAAGGTTTTAAGGGGTCTCTCTGTGCTGTCTGTTTTTTTTTTCTTTCCTTAGTCTTTTTCAGAGCACACTTGCTTCCAGGCACATCGCCTGCTGCCCTTGCCGTCCTATTAGATGGAAAGCAGCAGTAATTGCCTGTCATCACATACACTGCCCTTGAACAAATGTGACCAAAAAACAAAAGCTCTCCCCTCATTTAAGCAGGGATCCAAATTTTAGGAAGAAACAAGCAAATGAGCGCTACTGTTTCATTATTGTAATTTTGTTGAAACAAAAACACATTCCCAGTTTTCTCTCTTTTACCGATGTGTGCTCAATCAGTACAGCATGCGTTTAAATTCAGGGAATGCACAAACTGTAAAAATGTATACCTTACTGTTTGAAAACAGTCATTAATTTTTCAATTCCCTTTGGTGCCATTTGTAGAGCAGAAGCAACACAGCTCACCTTTAAACTCACCAGTGGTTTTGTTATGTAGTGTGTGATGAATGGTAATGTCAGGTACTGTAGTCACGGGAGGTTTATGGCACATAAGATAAAGCATGAAAATGCACTGTACATCAGCCATGAATTGAAATATGTGTGTGACCTTTGCATCATTAAGAGGCTTGAATGTGTAGTCTCTTCATTAAGCAAATGAGTGATTGAATGCTAATGACCAAAAAAAATCCAATTAAACATGGGGATCCGTCTCAATTTAATTGAGCTTGGAAAGACCCGGAGAGCAGCTGAGCTGTCATGTGTAATCCTATGTTCTTGTCACAAAGAGAAACACAAATGCACAAATATTCTCAGTCTAAATGAGGATATCGTTGAACTGTTTTTATAGAAAGCTGATTATAGTTATTACAGAATAACCCAAACCCTTTGACTTTATTAGAATACAAATACTACATATAATAGCGTATAATTTAAAAAAATAAAAAATTCCACGTGAAGATGTCCATCAGCCACGTGACCACATACGTGCAAAATGTTATTACATTGCACATTTTGCGACACTAAAAGCATGGCCATTTCATTACATTAATTTAAGTAGTTGTACATATCATGTCAGTTCAAAAAGAAATTAGTTAATGCTCTGTTGCGTATGAAAATAACATGCCACACTAATAGATAGTGTTAACAAAAGCATACATGAGATACAAAAATTGCATTTGCTGAAGCAAGCATGCTATTTTAGCTTGAGCACTTTTATTGAGTATCATGACTTGTGCTTCATGGGACTTGTGCTCCATATCGTAAGTGCAACGTTGTACCAGGGGAGCTTCCCAGAAAAGCCATATTAATGGAGCTGGTTATGTAAAGCAAAAGTCAAAATGTATTGATTTACACATCGTGCACTATAGTATAGGTGTTTTTGAGGTCACAACCAGTGTTGGAGGGAACACATTACAAGTATTGTGAGTTACATAATCAGATGACTTTTACAAGTAACGTGTAAAGTAACCTATTACTTTACAAAAAAATAAAAATAAAAAATTCAAATAAGTAACACACGTTACTTTGTTTTCCCATTTATTGACTGACAGCTCCTGTTCCCATGTTGAGCGAAATGCTGAGGCGTAAACATGATTATTGTAAACATGGTTATTGTAATTTAATTTACTCATCTCATTTGCACACAAACAGATTCAGTATTCCTCAAAATAAATAAAAACAGTTAAATGCTAACTCAGAATAGAATGCAAACCTGCTTGTCTGGCTATCACCAGACCAAGCTCAATCGTTTAAGATTGAACATTGGTCTGGGGAGTCTGCTTTGTATTTTCTACTGCACAAGAGGTGTGATCAACGAGCATAGTTTAAATGACTCTGTATGAAATTGGATAGTCCTTCAACCAATCAGACCTCAAGAGGCGTGATCACTGGGAAACGACCCAATAGCGGGTCAAAATTGTCAAAATTTGAAGGGCAAAATCAAATCACTGGCAGATCATGCTGTGTTACCCAATAATTAAATGTAAAATAATACATCATTTATAATCTGACTTTATGAACCATTCTCTTTGCTGTTGACCATTGATGATCCAATTCTGCCATACTAATAAGCAAAAAAGTTTCAGCTAAACATCACATTTGTGTTTTTTTTTATTTTATTGCTTAAGTAAGAGTGTAAGAGAACTTTCTTCTCCTGCCTCGTTTTACTTTTGGTGGTAATGGGCCTTGACATTTGCCAAAAATACCCGGCACAGCCCAGGCCAGGTGAGAAAACATAATGCAAACCAAGTAAAACAATTAGTTACTTTTTTTAGGCAGTAATTTAATATTTACTTTTAAAAGTAACTTTCCATAATACTGGTTTCAACACAGTAATTATTTAGTAATCAATAATCTGCCCCTATTGTAATCGTAACTTAAGGAATAAAAGCTGTTGTTCTTTTACTGTCACTAGTGTTCATTTTAGCTGGAAACTGCAGCGAGTTGTATTAACAGGTATATTTTTGGAGTTTTGCAAAACATGTAGGTAGAGGCATACCTACCCTGTTTCCATTTGTCCTCAAATGGGGGTTTTGTCAACTTTATCTAACTTCTGGTGACAAAATTGTCCCCAAAATATAACTGAGTTACACACTGAACACACACACACACACACACACACACACACACACACACACACACACACACACACACACACACACACACACACACACACATGCACGCACTACAAGAGACGGATAAATAGAGCAAAAAGCCATCTGCCTGACCATTTAGAAGGGAGGCGACTTGGTTGAATCTCAACAAATCTCAAAAGATGGAGAATATCATCAAAAGAACATGCAGAGATGAGAGCCCATCTGCTTCAGTCTCACAGCTCCAGAACTGGCTTCTCTTGCCAGCACTACTCTCTCTCTCTCTCTCTCTCTCTCTCTCTCTCTCTCTCTGTCTCTCTGTCTCGCTCTCTTTCTGTAGCCTTCATCTGTTCTTCATTGAGCTCAGTATACAATGAAAAGACGCTGATAGACCAACACGATCTCATGACAATGCGTATAGTACGAGTGTGCAATCTCGTAGAATGTATACGCCAAAATGAGTTTTGGCGTGCATATGGTACGCCGTTTTTGGCGTGCATATGATACGCACTTTATGGTGTGTATATGACACGCTTTTGGGTAGGGTCAGGTGGGGTGTGGGGTTCGTACATATAATACGCCATAAAGTGATCATATGCACGCCAAAAACGGCGACATATGCACGCCAAAATGAGTTTTGGCGTATACATTCTACGAGATTGCACACTCGTACTATTGATACGCATTTTCAGGTGAGATGCTGAAACACTGAAACTCTCTTACAGCCAAAGAAAAGCATTGGCAATGTTCTTTCTAAGTGTGTGTGTGCGTGCGTGCGTGCGTGCGTGCGTGTGTGTGTGTGTGTGTGTGTGTGTGTATATGTGGACTGGTAATCCCTACGGTATGGGGACAAAATGTCCCCACAAAGATGACAATATCCAAAATCCTTGTCCTTGTGGGGACATTTTTTGGTCCCCATGAGGAAAACATCTTATAAATCACACTAAGTGATGTTTTGTGAAAATGTAACAATGCAGCATGTCTCCTGTGATAGGTAGGTTTAGGGGCAGGGGCAGTGTAGGGGGATAGAAAATACGGTTTGTACAGTATAAAATGCATTACGCCTATGGAATGTCCCCATAAAACATGGAAACACAACATGGTGTGTGTGTGTGTGTGTGTGTGTGTGTGTGTGTGTGTGTGTGTGTGTGTGTGTGTGTGTGTGTGTGTGTGTGTGTGTGCATGTGCAACTCTCATGGCAGTGTGCCTGGGGCAGAGGGGAGCAGGTGTAACAATTTTTGAATCAACTGTCCTGAATGAAGCTAAACCAGACTGGCTATTCATATCCAACATGAAAAGATTGTGTCAAGCTATAAAAAACTTATTTCAAAACACAATGTGTTTAATAATTATACAGAGTCCTCACAAACATTACAAATCGTTGGACAAACATTCTATAAGAAGCACTTTGGGATAGTTCTGAGACCAGCGTACAAGCTTTTCCCATTGATTAGCTGAGAAGTGCTCACAAAAGACTAAAGATCGTGAACCAAAGGCCTCGATGCGTGGTTAAAAGGAAGCTGCAGGGGTTAGCCATGGATGGTCATGCTCATCATTCATTTCTGTGTCATTTACCTGTATCCAGACCAGTGTCAGCATTGATTTGTCAGGAAAAAACAAACAGAATGTGCCTCTTTACGCCACCAGTGCTCACCTACTGTGAAACTGAGAGCTTTGGGTTCACTTCTTTGTTCACTTTTGTGAAAATGTCCTTTCTGCAGCACAATGGCCCCCCTTACATGTCTACATGCTGCTTCATTGGTCTGCTCTCTTCCCATGGGTCTCATTTGGGGAAGCTGTCTGCAATTGGAAAGATGTGTGCAACAGAACCGTTTGATGGGGCTGAACTAGTAAGGATCCAGTGGTCCTCTGGGCTTTCATCTGCCAAATAACATCCGGTCCACAGTACTTTAACAACCAGAGTGAGCCTTTATTTCCTCTCACACTTGCATGTAAAACTGCTGTTTTGAGCTTTGATGACTTTTAATGACTTAAAGAAGCTCAGTAGCACCCAAAACACCAGATGTCTGCTGTTTTTGAGATGTGTTTGCCAAATGAATATTGGGTCTCATTGAATTTATCATTAACAAATAATGTTTTTATTAGTTTAAAACTTTATTTCTGAATGTCCAAGTATATATCAAGTTGATTCACTTTTGTTAACCCAAGCAAGTCCTGATTTGGCAGAGTTAAACGCATTCCTGGGTCAACATATTTTGTCTGAAAATTTAATCATAACCATAACCCCTAAACTAGTCTTGTGTAGCCAGACTTTCAGACTGACGGCAGACTGTCTGGACTCTTTTGCAGCTTTCATTAATCAAGGAGAACCCAAGAGGATGTTTGACTGGCATGTAACACAACCAATTACAGTTTGTTTTGTTCCACGTCATGTTTAGGGGCCTGAAAATGTAAAGTAGATGTCCCTGCAATAACAGACCAGTGTGCGTCTATAAATGATTAATTCAAGAATTTTGTGCAACAATGGAGCCACAAATATTTTTGATTATATCGTGAAACAGCTGTGTCGCCATTAGAGCTCGTGCAGTCGCTCTGTAGAAGCTGTGTAGAATGCACCAGCCAGCTCGAATCGCTCTCGTGGCAATTTGATGGCATACGTCAAAGTCACGTGGCATTGGTTCAGTGTCTTGATTGTTGTATCTTGTTGGTCATTAGCCCTTGTGTATTTAAGCCCTCATGTTGGCTATGTGTCTTGGTCTAGTAGGGGAGACCAGGTATGGTTGTAACACTTTTTTCTTAAGCACCTAAAACTACAATAAAATATGTGTGAATATAGGGAGTGTATGTGCATATTGTATGTGTTTGTGCATGCACATGTGTGCGTTTGTTTGTGCATGTCTGTACGTGCACATTCATATGGGTGTGTGTGTGTGTGTGTGTGTGTGTGTGTCCTGTTTATATTACATTTTGGGGCCCCAGTGGTCCCCACTTTTCAAAAGGCTTATAAATCACACAGGATAAGTTTTTTTGAGAAAGTCAAAATGCAGAATGTTTCCTGTGATGGGTAGGTTTAGGGGCAGGGGCAGTGTAGGGGGATAGAATGTATGCAGTTTGTACGGTATAAAAATCATTACGTCTATGGAGAGTCCCCACAAAGATAGTGAACCAGACATGTGTGTGTGAGTGTGAGTGAGTGAGTGAGAGCAAATTAACATAAACATAGGCATTCTGTAGAATTATTATTATTATTATTTTTTAAACACGTTGTGGTGGGACTCATTTTTCAGAATATGGAGTCAGCTTACTGACTAGACGTGGAACAAATGGTGGGCTGGTGCATGGATAACAATTTCTGCATAAATGTGGAAAAAACTAAAGAAATGATTGTGGACTTAAGAAAGACCAACAGGAACCACCCCCATCCCCTTTGCATCTAGCTTCAAATACCTGGGGGTACATATATATGACAACCTCACTGCAGCAGCCTGGTGACAAAGGCACACCAGAGGCTGTATTTTCAAAGGAGGCTCAAACAGGCTGGCTTGGAAACTACAGTCCTTACATCTTTTTATAGGTGTGGTGTAGGTGTGGAGAGCATGTGTTACAGTATGGTATGGGAACTGCTCTGTTACAGTTAGGAAGGCCCTGCATTGTGTGGTCAAGTTGGCAGAGAAAATTGTGGGATGCAGTCTCCCAGCAATCAATGACATATACATCAACAGATGCAGGAATAGGGCTATCAACATTATGAAAGACTTCTCCCATCCTGCCAATAGACTATTTGTCCCTCTTTTTCAGGTTTTAATGTGTATATATGTGTAGGATTGGTATTGTTTCTAAGAGTAGTTATTTAAAAAAAAAAAAATTAATTGTGTTTTTTAACCGGACCTCAGTTCCTAATTTCCTAATTCCTTAATCCTTAATCTTATCTGTGATTCGTGGAATTGGTAGTGTTACAACTTTCGCCGTGTAAAAACTATACCTGATCTCCCTTATTGTTTCATGTCACTACTGTTGGTGAGGTCATGAGTCAAGTCTGTTCAAGTCCTTGTTTGTTTTGTTCACTTGTAAATAAACTGCAAATGGGTTCCCGTCTTTGCCTTGCCAGAATCCATGTCCTGTCCCCCTGCATGGGCCTGGCCCACCATACTTCCCGAAGACCGCCCTCCTAGACTTTTGTTTGTTTGGTGGTGTTTTGTTAGGCGTCAGGAGTTGCCCTTAGAGGGGGGAATCTGTAATGTTTAGTGTTTTGGTTTTGTTTCAAATTCATGTTTCATGTTTTTATTTTGTTATGTTCAATGTCATGTTTCCTGTCGTCATGTGATTTCATTGTGCCCTCATGTGATCATGTCATGTGCTTCCCTAGTCTCCCTGTCCCAAATGGCACACTTCGTGTGCACTTTCGGTCTTGTGGAATTACAATGGCCGCTGCGTGCGTGTGTCCGTTAAGTCCACAAGACCGTTAGAACGCCCACTTTGCGGCTGCTATGCGCCCTCGATGCCCTCGAGACAGATAGATAGACTCCTTCCAACATGTAGGCTTGTGGGAGAATTCTGCTTCATTCCACACCACGATGAATATGTTAAAACAGAGTGAAACTACCGAAAGGAGATGTAAATAATGAAGCTGCTTAGTTATCTCCAACAACATTACACTAATATGAATTAATTGTATATAGTTCTTAAATGTCTAAAATTCTGCACTAGACAGATTTATAATTAGTGAATATAATAAATTGAATACAAATGAATCATACATTTACAGAAAATGCTTTCTACAGAGGATCATAAGATGAATGGCTGCTTCAAGTGTTTCTTCTGTGTTTAACTAACTTTAACTGATGCAATTAACTGAATTTAGTCTTGGAATGTTACTATGGCAACCATTTATAAAGAAAGCTACATGACTAGGTATTGGAATTAATAGCAAACATTAAATAAATGATCCAGAACAACTTGACATGCAGTTTTGTTCTATTAAGTCATTCATACTGATATATTAATCAAAGCAAGGCATGAAATTAGAGGGAATCAAATAACATCTCTTGAAAATCCATTTCCTTTTGAGTGTATGTTGAAAATCAGCATCCCTACATCCTGACATGCAGTTTTGTTCGGTTAAACTCTCTGCTCAATCTCTCCGATCCTCCGGAGTCTAACAGCACAGCGGCATCCATCTGGAATCTGCGAAGCGCAAACTGTCTTTGGCCAGTTGACACAACATCAGAATAGCTCAGTGGGATTACTGTGATTGTATTTAGAAATAGATCAGACACCAAGTGGAAATTCTGAGTGGTTATAATCTCCTGCTTTTGACAGGGAGTTGATGATAAATTATATTGTGTAACAGTGTGTGAATAGCCAGTGATGGGGAGTTAAATCAGTAAATGCAAAGACAGTTGTAGTACAACTCTAATACTACTTGGACAACTACAGGAACTCATTTCAAGATCACTCATTTAACAGCTCATCTGTTGCAGAAATTATATTATAAAAAAAAAAAGACCAATCAAAAAAAAAAAAAAATTCAAATCAGGAATGTCAGAATCAGGAGTAGTTTGTGCATAAAAAATATCCGTCAAAACCAAAAAGTTGAATGATGTTCACTAACCCTGCAAAGTTTTTTTTTCCGATTTGGCTGGTGTTTATCCTCCTTAGCATGCAGTGTGAAGAAATTCAGTCAGTTCCCTGATCATTCCAAATTCAATTTCAGTGAGTAAAGAGCACATATACTCACAGAGTTATGTACGTACGTTATCATCTCTGACAGACAGCATGTTGAAGACATTTTTCTCCCTCTTCTCTGAAAGCGATAATGCATTCGAAACATACGATACCGTTTGCTTTTCAGGAAATGCATGTACTTGCTTTGCTTCTCCAAAATACTACTGTGTATTGTGCTTGTTATTTTTTGACAGACATCGATATCGTCATATTCAAATGATGTGGATTGTAATACAGATGAACAGATGAAGTTAATAATTATTAATTTCTTAGCAGGCAAGTATTCAGTTGTCACAGGCTGGTTGTATAAACATACACGAAGATAAAGATGATGGTAACTTGGTAATATTTAATTAATCCACATAATGCTCAACACAAACAGAGCAACTTACGACACATCCATAAACGACGACACCGGACCATGAACTGAAAACAGAACCAAACAGGCCTATATACAGGTGATAATGATGAGTGCACAGCTGAACATAATTAGTGTCTGTGACAACAAATGAGTGAGAAGGCAGACGATGAAGACACATTTGGAAAGTCCAAACAAGCATGACTGTGACGTCAGTGAAGTGGTTGATGCCCATGAGTGTGTTTTTAGTTCTAATATTCCAACCAACAGCCAGCATAATGCTGCGTTCCAGGCAGGTTTTTGAGCCTGTAAGTTACGACTTCAAACCACTCCTGACTTTGTAGCGTTCCAGGCAAAGTCACGCCAAACTGCCCGAGTGCAAGGAATTGTGGTAGCTAGGCTATGTGACGTCAGAGCTCGTAACTGGGAGTACATCGATGTAGTACGAGTTCACAGGTGGAGGAAGTCACGGGGTTTGACTGCTGTTCCAGTGCACTTTCATGGGAAGGTTGGAAAAACAGGTTACGGGTTGCCTGGAACCTTTTTGACGGACATGATAATGTGTGTGAGGGTTGAACTATGTTCGATTTTTTCGGTAATTATAAAACATGCTGTAGACGTTCTAAATGATTTTAGTACAATACAAAAATACACACACACATGCACACACAAATGGATCATGCACATTCAGTTCAGTTATTTTGTGACGTTTTGGGGAGAATATGACAAGAAGCACTGCTTGATAATTCATCAACTGCATATTAAACAGTCTAATCACCCATTATATTAATATACACAGTAATGAAATACCCCAAGTTTCAGTGTTTTTAATTGACATTCCAGAACAATTGTGAGATTTTCTAGATCCAAGACAGTGAAAAATGCAAGCAAGCAGTTTGGTCTTAATTAGATGTACTTCTAAAGATTTGACACTGCAAAACACTGTGCTTAGACAACAAAATATAATGAAAATGGACGTTGTTAAAGACTGCTGGGAAAGACAGTATGCTTTAAGACCTTTACAAACAACAAAGATACGAGAAACCCAGACAAAAAGAGCTGACAGGACACAAAATAAAGTAATGAAAGCTAATTCTTTAGTCTTTATCCCTCCATTAGGATTTCCAGGCATCTTGTAAAGTAACAAGAATTAAATATCTTTCGCTCTTCCATTTAACATTTATTTGAAGCTTGTTTCTTTTTGAAGATTCTTCATTTTAAAAACTGTCTAAAATAATGAATCTCTTCTTTTTTTGTATTCAGCCCATCACACACAGACACACACGCACGCACGTACACACACACACACACACTTCATATTCTCCTGTTTACTTTTTAAATGATTAGTCAGGTGGGCCGGGATTTGAGTGTGAAGGGAGCAGAGGGGAAATGTAGTGCCAAGCACTGTGTCATGAGTTTTAGTGCACATCCACCTCATTAAATTCACTCCACTGACCTGCAACTTCAGCTGTCTGCGCTGAAAACACACATCTTCTTTCCTCGAACAGGCTTTCCAATGCCTAACCAGACCTCGTCTCTTCAGCATCAAACCCACAATTGCTGACAAACAAGAAACCATATGAAAATTTCAATAAGCAGTCAGACTTATTTAACAAGCGATGTTCACCCAAGTGGTCCAACCTTCAAAGTGGCTGCTGCTGATTATAGCAGAGAGTTATTTACATCAAGTGAAGTTATTAAATGTAATTTTGTGAGGAGTACGCCCATCTAATCTTCCAATTAATACTAAGGTAAAAACCAGAAGCTAACCTCTTCCCATTGTTAGTTCTTGCAGCATCCCTCCTCCTCCCCCGCTCCTCCTTTTTTACAATTTTGCCTGTATTGGGGGCAATCGGAGCTCGGGTAGAATATCCTCTCCGAGCCCTTCTATAGCAGACAGCAAGCCAAATCTGTTTACCACTTTCACTAAGATTATATGGGCACACAAACTCGTGAAATATGATAAATATTAAGACAACACAAAAGTGCTAAGTGAGTATGAATACAATATTCATGATGTAGGCTACACTGGTGGTCAAAAGTAATTTAAGTAAGTTAATATTTCTTAATGTTTATGAAAGAAGTCTCTTATGCTCACCAAGACTGCCTTCATTTGTTCAAAAACACAGTAAAAACTGTAATATTGTCATTTTTTTCTTATTATTAGCAATTTAAAAAAATGGAAATTATTACTTTTATTCAACAAGGATGCATTTAATATGTCTGGCTATCACCAGACCAAGCTCAATTTAAGATTGAACATTGGTCTGGGGAGTCTGCTCTGTATTTTCTACTGCACAAGAGGCATGATAAATAAGCATTATTCGAATGACTCTGTATGAAATTGGATAGTCCTTCAACCAATCATACCACAAGAAGCGTGATCACTGGGCAACGACCCATCGCTTCATCGTGTTAAACCCGCCAATAGTGAGCCAGATGGATAAGCCAGTCTGTGATTGGTTCCCGTAAAAGTGTAACAGAAGCAGTAGAAATGAATGTACAGGTTTTCTGACTGAGTTGCAAGGCGAAATCAAATAGCCACCAGATCAGGCTGGGTTTACCCAGTCTAGCATTAAATTGCTTCAAGTGACAATAAGTGACTTCTTTCAAAACTTGATCATAAATGACAAAAAGTTCTTTCATTAAGTACAAGCATTACAAATCAACAAGCCTTCCTTTCTGTATGGCATCAAATTTTAATGATGCATCATGCACTAAATGCAAATCATGATGCTATGAGTGTTTGAAAGACCATAACTGGCACCAGAAATATTGAGAAATATAATCAGTCTTTTTATGACCCTAGAAGCATAAAAAAACAAAAAAAACCAAAAAAAGATTATTTGAGCCTAACACGTCTAAACATAAGAGGTAATGGCTGCTAATTACATTAAAATAGGGTTGGCGTGAGTGACCAGAGCTTCTGAAAAGAGCATGAACTGTTGTCTGTTTAGAAAGTTATTATTTTGGGGAATGAGACTAAGGAGACAAGCTGAGACAGAAATAAGAGAGGAGAGATAGAGAGGTAGACAGTGATCATCCATCACTCACTCTTTCAGTGTTGATTAGGATTCTTCCTGAAACAGGGGGATTAATAGTGACGGTTCAAATAGGCTTGTGTCCGCTTGTCTCTGGAGCTTCGCAGATGTTCGACAGGATTCAAGAGAGCAAACAGGAGAGACAATTTGTCTCTGTCCCATGGGAAGGTTTACTGATTAGAGTTGGATTTACCAATGCTTGGAGAGAATAGAACACATTTTGTCATGCAAAATAGCTAGGCAATGAGTCCGATACACTAGCCTAGTCATCATTAAGAAGTTATGTTGCAATATAGTTTTTTTGTAATGCAATACATATAAGATTATAATAAATTAAACTGTATATTTACACAATGTTGATATTTCAATAAATATTTGATATTTTACTATTTATTTAGTTTCAGCCAGACACAGTTATCATTTTCATGCCCAGCTCCACGTTGATTAAATAGCAAAAGCACTTGCGCCCGTCTGTTCGCCCATGGGCTTGCTGGTCTGGAAACAAGGTGTGTTCAAACGTGTGTTGGCGCGCTGAAATTTTGAGGTAACTCGTTTTTTATGTTGTTTAAAGGATGCGTTAGTATTGCACAACACACATACACTCTGCTCATTATTATTGTGTACATAAAGATAAAAATGCCTACATGTCAGTGATTGCATATATCAGAATTGCATATATCAGCCCTTTAGTCATTGCATATATCAGAATTGCATATATCACCCTATAGTCATTGCATGTATCAGAATTACCTATTTGCTTGTCTGGCTATCACCAGACCAAGCTCAATCTTTTAAGATTGAACATTGGTCTGGGGAGTCTGCTCTGTATTTCCTACTGCACAAGAGGTGTGATCAACGAGCATAGTTTAAATGACTCTGTGCGCAATTGGCTAGTCCTTCAACCAATCAGACCAACAATACGTCGCTTCTCTATCCGCCATTGTGTTAGACCCGGCAATAGCGCGCCAGGTGGATAAGCCGGTTTGTGACAGGTCCCCGCAAATTTGTAACAGAAGCAGGATAGAAATATGTACAGGTTTCCAGCCTGAGCTGCAGGGCCAAATCAAATCGCCACCATATCAGTCTGGGTTATGGGCACACATGTATTTAAACTGACTTCTCAGGTTGAGGGTGTCTGTTCAGCCATGTAAATAGCAATCTGCCATAGTGCACCTATAGCTTTTAGCGCACCTAGCTTTTAAAGGTGCCCTAGATTGAAAAATTTAATTAACCTTGGCATAGTTGAATAACAAGAGTTCAGTACATGGAAATTACATACTGTGAGTCTCAAACATCATTGCTTCCTCTTTCATATGTAAATCTTGTGCGCGAAAAACACCACAGAAAAAACACTCAACATAACACTGACTGTGATGCAACAGACGGGATCATTAATATGTACGCCCCAAACATTTGCATATGCCAGCTTGTGTTAAATGCCAGGCGGAACTGCACAGCCGAATCATCGGAAGTTCTGCAGGTTTTGTGAAGAAACAAGCGTCAAGCGAGGATAGCGAAAATGGCAGATCATTGAAATAAATGTTATGTTCCAGGCTGTGCAGGGGATGTGAGGACTTTTCATAGCCTTTCCACAGAACAAAACTCTCAACAGGCATGGTTGATGTTTATCTATAACCGTATTTAATTCAAAGTTGTTTGTTTGCTCTGCCCATTTCACCACGGACAGTTTTTCTAACCTGGGACAATATCAAGCAAGCTTCGCTCAGCGTCTGATACTGAAGAAGCGGCAATTCAAACTATATTCCCGCAAGCAGTAAGTACTTATTTTATCCACTTCTTGACTGTAGAAACCATTTCTGATTAAATTGAAAGTTCTTAGTGAGACAACAGAAATCGCATTTGGTTGGTTAAATCGCCTCTGGTAGAAATTAGAAATCGCGTTCGCGGGGGCACTGCAGTGCGATCGAAAAGGGCACTTTCACTTTCAAAGGGGCAGGGGCTCAAAGTTGTAACTGCTGACGTTAGGAGTTAAGGTGTAAAGTTAATGCTATATGCTAGTTAACGTTTAGGCTGAAGTTTCAGCATTGACATAACAGTTCAGTTTTGCAGGTTCTTACTGAAAATAAAGACTAAACTTACCACTCAGAAGCGTCCATTTCCAATCTCAAAACAATTGGTTGTTCCTCAAAATCGGCATCTTCCTCAGAAACAGGCTTTAAACATATAAGTTTGGATGCCTAATCTCGCCTTGTCATGCCAGACAGTAGAGATGTTGCTGTCATTGTGAACTACTGAAATAGGCCGCAGTGAAACAGCCAATCAGAGCAGAACTCCACATTACTATTCATGTTCACTATTCAATTTTATTCTAGAAACAATTTCTATGGTTGTAATAGACCTGTAAAACCGTATCTGAAAATATTTTGCCCTTAAATAAGCCATATACCCTAGATATCAGAGAACAATTTAAAATTTTTGTTTAAACTCATTCTAGGGCACCTTTAAATGGAATGGGAGATGACACTCTGGTTTATTGCATGTTACGTCCCAATGAAAATATGATTCAGAACATTTTGCCATGGGCTTAAATTCTTATATTCACTGGAGGGAAAATGGTGAAAATCAAGAGTGGAAGTAACTGCTGAGATGCTGAAAAATGACTGCTCATTACAAAAGCTCAGATAATTTCACTGCTTTTTATTGCAAATCCTTTTCTCTGAGAAGAAAAAAAAAATGCTGGCCTGTACATTGATAAAATGCTTGGCATTTAAGAACAACAGCACAGATTGAGCACACATCAGACGATGTATAAAAGCACACAACCCAAATCACCAAAACAAGCACTTAGCACATCTGTCAAAAAACATAATCCAGCCACAATGGCTTTCCACTTATCAGCACAAAGCCCATCAGTATTCGCCGCCAGCGAGCATGCAGCACTTTCTCATGATAATAGACTGGGGGTGGAGAGGTGATGAGAGGGGAAAACCGCCAGCGTGCCGTATTCCAGGTCAGCGTGGCACACGTCCCTGTGATGTGGAAAACCATCTGCTGAGCCCCCATCTGCACACAGTCTACAGCCCCATTTACATGGCACTTCATCAGCAGAGTTGTGTTTGCCAGCCCAGCCCTTCCCTCACGGTTTCCCCAGTGCACTCGGCCATTCAAACACAAATGAGTCTGCCATATTCAACTCCCTCGAGAATTTGACGATGGCCGCCGGGTTTTGTTACCATTTCATTTCCATATATTGAATGGAGGAGAAAATTGCTCAGTTTTGGATATGAGAGGGGGACAGGGAGTCCAGATGTACCTGTGAAATAGGCTGCTCCCCATTTGCATACTTTATGGCTGGCTCTACCGTTAGCGGTTTAATGTGAAGCTTTGAGGAATATTTGCAACGTGTTTCTATGAATACATGAAGTATAATTAGATGCACAGTATAGGGAAAACCTGGGATTGTCAGTGAATTCGAAAAACAGCTTCATCTTAACAGTAAGGATTTGAGCCTTTAAACACCTTGTATAAAACCCTCTTAAATTTTAATATTTTTAAAAAGTTTAGTTAAATTACAAATAACATTGATTAGATAAGTGAACACAATGACACCACACTGGTCTGGCACACAATTTATTTATTTTTTTGGGTTTTTTTTTTCTTCTTTTGTTGTGTATTTAAATGTAGCTGAAAAGTCAATAAGACAATCACAGAAAGGCTATGACTTTCTAAGTATGACTACACCAAGGTGATAGACTGCATATGTCTGCCGAAGCCCAATATTTATCCTACTTTCATCCCTCTATTTTAGGTATCATCTCGTTTAAGCACTTAGAGCAATGAAAATCTGAAAAGCTGCTATTGTGCTATTCTCTCATGGATTGAGTGGCTCATTTATCACAAGTGCTTCACTAAAATTGAGTAAAACACTTCTGCTATCATTTGAATATAGACTTATTACAGTATATAGTACTTTTTCAGAAGAAAAAACATTTAATGAATATTAATTATTCACATTTTATTGAATAATGCATAAGCACTTCATAATAACAACCAAAATAATTTGTCCCATTTAAGAAGCTTTGGGCTTCTTAAAAAATTATGTGTTGCCTCATTTTTTAAAAAATATATTTTTAATTATATTTTTGGAGCCAGTATGCAAGTGAATTCTAAAAGTTCGGAGTGGATTATTAAAACCTTTGTAGATGAAAGCATCAGTATTTACGTACAGATCTTTTGCTTCGCAGTCAGTTATCCATAATGCTTCAGGGTCAGAAGACTTCTGACTTCAATGAACAGAGAGACGGACACACCATGACACTTCAAAACTATTACCTTAATCAGATTCATTGTCTCACCGCTGAAGTCATTTTCAAGAAGACACCCATGACTCACACTATTATGAATGTATTCTTACCCAGGAGGGCTAATAACACACACAGAACAATAAACATATGTGCTAGGTATAAATCTGTGCTGTTCATAAGGTATAAATGATTGCCGGCCATCAAACGCAACTCATACAATTCATATCAAGCACATTTGAATTTCAATTTCAGCCTTTCTTTCTAAGCAGAATCTACACATACAATTTTAATAGTATTCCTATTCATGTGCATTGTGAATTTGACCCTGTCTCCACAGCATTGGTTTTCCTTGAAAAAAATCACTGTTTGTGCACGGTTAGTGTAATGTATGTCTGAATAGACTGTGGAGTCAGGGCCACGTTGAAGAAAAACAACAACCCCTAAAAAACAATCTTTGAGGAGAAGAGAAAAGCAATGAATATTTTACAGGGGGAGCGCAACGGAGGTGCTCGGCGGGTGACTCAGAGACATTTATGGAGCTTATCAAACCCAGATCTCCCACAGAGGTCTGCGCACAAACCATAGACTGTGGCAGCTGTTTATCAGGTGAACTATTGGTGAGTTCCCGATCCAGTGGTGGCTTGATTTACCTCAATCAGAGGGACATTATTCCTGCAACGAAAGAGAGAGAAAAAGATTGTCCTTCTGAAAATAAGAATGTTCTGTGGCAGGGGCTCTGCTCATGAGATCACAGACGTCATTCGGCGCATGCGTTTGCGTGTTAGTGGTTTCATTGAGCTGACTCAGTGTGTGTGTCTGTGCTCAGCCTAGTGTGGGCTTATGTATTAAAATATTCATATTTCAGAGGAATATGTCAACTCTGAAAAGGACACACGCAAAGTGATATTGGAAAACCAAGAGGATGAACCTGCCATTTGATGTTCTTCATTTTTTTTTATTCTTTATGAAGCATGCATTTATAATAGGGGCAATAAATGTCAAATTATAATTAATATCACTTGTGTGATAATTCACCCTCAAATATAAATTTTGTCATTATTTACTCATGATGTTTCAGACCTATGTCTTTCTTTCTTACATGAAATACAAAAGGGAAAGTTTTCAAGAATGTTCATAATGCTTTTTTTTTACCTTCTCTGGTGACTTTTGTTGTATGGAAAAGAGCAGCATTAACATTCTTCAAAATATTTCTTTTGTGTTCAACAGAAAGAAAAAAGGGTGGTTGACATCATTATTTAGGGGGAGAACTGTTCCTTTAAAGGGATTTTCACCCAAAAATTACCCCATGATTTACTCACCCTCAAGCCATCCTATGGGTGTATATGACATTCTTATTTCAGACGAATACAATCTGAGTTATATTAAAAAATGTCTTGGCTAAACCGGGCTTTATAATGGCAGTAAATGGCAGCCCAAAATTTGATGTCCAAAAAAGTGCATCCATCCATTATAAGAGTAATCCACACGGCTCCAGGGGGTATATGGGTTTGTAAACAATATCCATATTTACATTTTTGTAAAGTAAAATATCTACCTTCTGCCAGACTCCTTCCGTAACGCCTCTCGCAGTTCAAAACGCTTACGCAATGTCCAACGTACTAAAGCAAATATCACTATTGTCACTCATACATAACTCTAACCCTAAAGCTACGGTCACAGAGAAATTTCTGTGAAATTTTGCCAGCAAAAAAAAGTTCAATTTTCAATAGTATAGCAATGTAAGATGCATAGCTCACACAGAAGTCACTTTCTGTTGGTTAATGTGGTGAATTTGCGAGAACAGCTTGAACCCATTGCGAAATCTGCAAGTGGAAATATTTCGCCTTCATCTCGTTCACATGTATTCCTATTGAAATTACTGGATTTTGCCCATGAAAATTCACTGAACAACGGTAAATGCACCTTAAGTAATAACTTGAGAACATACCTCACACTGTTTGTGATTTGAATATAAATGACTCCTCAAATTGTGCAGCATGGAAAATAAAGGTGAGCTATTTTCTAAGCAATCCCATTTAGAGGAAAATAACCACCCAGAAATGCATTAGCAAACCACCAAGAACACCATAGGAACTGAATAAAACCAAACGAAACACTCACAACCTTAACAGCCGTATAAGCAGTCCCTTGCCAATCACCATGAGCAATGAGGCGGCAAGCACTACTTATGGTTTTCTCAGAGAACTTAAAGGGTTAGTTCACCTAAAAAGAAAAAAATCTATCATTAATTACTCACTCTCATGTCTTTACAAACCTATATGACTTTTGTTCATCTTCGGAACACAAATGAAAATCTTTTTAATAAAATCTGAGCAATTTCCGTCCCTCTGTTGACAGCTACACTGTAGACTCGTCTGGACTTCCTTATTGTCAATGAAGTTATGTTTGTAATGCGTAGTAATACGTAGAAAACTAACTAACGTTAGCTAGCTAGTGATAGCTTAGTGACAGCAATGAAACGAATGTCACAGGTTGACTTAGTATTTTTGTTTGTTTTTGATCAGAGACATTTGGGCCTTACTGTGTGCAGTGTTGTGTGATGGTGTTTACTGTGTGCATTAATATATTGGCACTCTGAATTGTAGTGGTTATGTACTGTGCATGTGCATCAAATTTGTAGTGGGTTTTGTTATTCCTTAATTTGCCCTGCTTGATCCTTTATAGACACTTGTTTATGGACAAACCTGGCAACCCGCTTCCTGTTTTATTACTATGCCCATATTTGGACTGTGCTTCCTCCTCTGTTAATGTGACTTAATTAATTCATCAGAACTTGTCACCATGCTCCACCTTTCTGCCCATATTTGGATGACACTTCCTGTGATTGAGTAACTTTATTATTGTATCTGCATTGCTGCTGATAATGGCAATTAGTGACTAATGGTCTAACAGCCGGCCACGCCTAGTTTGAAGGAGATAACAACTGGTTCTCTGAAACAGAGGGTGGTGGCTGCTGACCGGCTGCCATTTTGTGTTCAATGCATGTCCCTGCTCTGCACATGGAGTCCAAGTTCCCAGGCATCTTTGGCTGACCACCGGTATACTGCAGCTGGATTTTCTCAACGCTCTCTAATGTTGCCTAAAGGGCCGTAATTATATTTTATTACCACACCTTGTGAATGGGGGTTGATTTTCTGTGGTGTTGGTGTTCATGGTGGTCATTTGTTGTAGCCTTAGCAATACCCATCTTATGGTTCCAGTGGCTGGCATTGTCCCGAAGACTGTGGCTATCCTCGAACCTCCCTCAACGCTCTCTAATCCTCGAACCTCCCTCAACGCTCGCTAATGCTGCCTGAAGGGCCGTAATTATATTTTGTATTACAGTGTAAGTGTGACCTGCTATCTGTGATTGTTAGTGGTCATTCTTGGTGCTCTCTTCTAGCCTCTGGATTATCCATCTTGGGCTCCTGGGCCCAGTGTCGCTGTGAAGACGGCCTTGGTTACACCAGGATCTCCCTCGGCTTTGCTGTTTGCTGCTGAGAGTATTATAACTTTCGCCTGTGGGTCGGACGACTGCCGTGATCTTTTGGATGTGTCTGCTTGACTTTCTTTGGAGGGAGGACAGTTGGAGCGACTTGTTGTGAAGTCACTGAACTTTTACCTCTTTCCAAATGGCTTCAGAGACATAATTTTAGATTAACTTTTTCCCTTAAGTAACCCTATCCCTAGTAGTGCTTCCTTTCCCAATAAAGACTATTTGTTGTATCCACACACTGACTGTCTGTTCTGTTTCTCTGGCTGGGACCTGATTAATTTATTTCATTTTATCTAACGTTGGTCACTAGGTGACACTAATGCCGTCCAATAGCTATTAGTTGATAATACAAAGTACATTTATTTAGTTTGACACCTTTATAGATGAGATGAGAAGACATACTTTTACCTCTATACTGGGCTTTCTCTTTTTCCGTCCCTGTGCACCCGAGCGTTTATACCGCTTCATTTTGATGAACGCGCCAGTGATGAGCACTTGCCTTCCCTAACGTCTGAATGCCTGTGATCGACAATACTATCCATTCAATCTAATAATTAGGTTGACACTTAATTAAACGTGTGGCTGAGGGGGCGCCCAATGATGATCATGTTTAACAAATTGTGTTTTATTTTATTTCGCTTGTTCTAATTCTATGCTTAATGGGAAGTAAGTCTAAGGGCGCCCCCCAACACAATAGTCGCCCTAGGCAACCGCCCTGGCCCCACCCCCAAAAACCTTTTTTTTTTTTGCTTTGGCAAAATAGTACTCAAACCAGTCAAGTAATGTTTACTTGGGTTTTCTGTAACAAATGCATTAGCATGCAAATAGTTCAGACTACTAAATAGTTTTTAAAAGGTTACTTCAGCGATTAGCATCAAGCTTTGTATCAGTAAAAACCCAGGAGTATATTCAAATTATCATACTTTCCCCCCTCATATGACCCTGAGACGAGAGAATTATGTATTTTATTTCTGGAAAAATTCCTCAGATGGCGCAAATATCGTCATTTTGCATCATCTGAGGAGTTTTTGTCCAGAGGCTAAAGACTACAGCCAGCAGGAGGGCACTATTTCCACATGTTTTAAACATTGCATTCACAGCACTCGCAGCACTCGGCTCGGGGAGCTGCAGAGATTCATGTAAACGGAGCGGTGGAGAGCAAAGTGAGTGTTTCAACTTTTCAAATGAGTTCCTATGAAAGTTAAGCTTCCAAAGACATGATCTGAAATGTCTGAACGCGCGCTGTGAATGCAGCCGCAGCCGCGAATCCTGCGCTTACCTCAGGTCATGTGATGAATGTATTCCGATCCTGCTGCATTTGTGCCGTGACATTCAATCGACTCACTCATATTGAACAGACAGGTTCAGTTTTTAATTTTAGCGTCTCTAACTGAACTGGTTTTATGAAAATGTTTGCGGTGGGCAAGTAAACCAGTAAGCCGTGCCTAGAGCAGCCTCTGGCAGCGAAGTGCATTCTGGGAATTGTTGTCTTTCATGCCCATGAGACAAAAATACATTTTCTGTGTTTTCTCAGTTTAGAAGTCACCAAATTCAAAAATAATTTAATATTTCTACTACATTAATGACCGAGTTTAAATACAGATTCATCTTCCCAGCGCTGAAGTACCCCTTTAAGTAAGTTGAAACAAGTTATTGGACATTAAGTAAAGTTAACTTAAAAAGTATTTTCACAGTGAGGGGAAATTAGCATGAGAGGGCAATTTGAAAAAAAGCGCCAATGGGAGTGTAAAGTTCTGCGTGTAAGTTCTGTGATCTACTGACGACGTGCAAATTAAAGAACACAGACGCATCTGGATCATTTCCATAATGACCAACACAATCTACCAATTAACATTTGGTTTAAGACATGCTTTTTTTGGGCTGTAAATAATGCCGTATATATATTGACGAGCGCAATCCTTAATAAATCATCTTGCATGAAGGGTAATAGCAAAATAAAAAAATAGCAAGGTAGGAAAATAGCAATTTGATTCAACCACATATTAACGGAGGGGAATTATACTTTTTTTGGCATGTATGATGAAACATTCTATGAGATGCTATTGAATTATAAAATTTTCTTTTGATGTTTTCAATTTTTTGATGTATTTTTTGGGTTGTAAATCATGATATGTAAATCAACCTTTTTATATGATGATGAGGAGGATACAGTGATGTATGAAGTCACTGATTGTGATTGATAATTCATAGTTTTCACGTGACGTCACACCCTTATAGGAACGTCCACCTAGAGGGCAAAACAAGGCTTTCCTCCGCTGTGTGCCAGTGATTTTTGCCAGGTTTGTGTAAGTACTACTGTAGCAAGACAGTGATATTAAAAGACCAAATTCAATATACATCTTATTGATGATGCATAGGCTACTTTGTACAGACAAGCAGACTAACACAGAATATAAATACAACACACGGTTTTTACATTAAGCATTTTTTCCTGTCAAAACCCACTATAAAAACGTGTTGTGTTCATATTCTGGGCTCATCTGTTCACATATAGCCTATTATGCATCATTAAAAATATATTTTAAAGATATTTAATATTTTAACATAAATTTTTTAGTATATTAAAGCACTTTAGGTTGCACACGTGATGTCGCTACTGCAATTGAAAACCATTATGTGGAGAAAAATCCTGGAATGTTTTCCTGATTTTTTTTTTTATTTTCGACTGAAGAAAGAAAGACATGAACATCTTGGATGAAATGGGGGTGAATAAATTATCAGGAAATTTTCGTTTTAAAGTGATCTAATCCTTTAATCTGTGTTTAAAATTAAGTGCTGCAATACAACTCGATTTTGAAATAAAAACCAGTTCAACAAATCCTTGATTAGTGTTAAACTTTGGTGCATGTTTTAAAACCCAATGTTTTAGTGATTGAAATACTGCAGCAGGTGCCGTGTATGGATCACAAGTGGCCAAAATTTGCATCTTGTTCACATATTTTTGTTTTTAAGATGGAAACTTGTCAGACTGTGCTGCAGTTCTATGTCTGTTGCCCTCCAGGACTCTGCGACAGTCATGTGACTGAAAACTATGAATTGATGGATCTTCGCAGTGATCGTTCATAAGTTGATTTTAAAAGTGTCTATGTTTTGAATATTGTGTTAATGCCTGATGAAGGTCAAGGGACCGAAACTTTTCTGCAAATAAAGGATTTTTGATATTTTTGCGCGATAGTGTGCAGGACTAGCCTAGAAATCTAGACGCACCCTAGCGACAGCAAATCTAATTTGCCTCGAGTGTAGTATAGGCCTTATTCATAGCAGCGCCATCTTTGATTTTTTAACGAGAATGAAAGACATACATCTCTTCAGTGGGTTGTACTTTTATTTAATGCGTTTTTGGATTGTTCTGCTGATGAAACACTGCAAAAATATATTTCCAAGAAGTTTTAGTAGACAAAAAACTCCAGATAACATGAGCTCTGGAAAATAAGTGATTTATGAGCTGCAATACAGCTTTTTACAGCAGATGCCATTGAAAACACGGTAAGTCTTACCCTCACAGCCTCGCTTTCATACCTGTCATGGCGCTGCTCTGAACTCTCGGTAGACCTGCGCTGGAAAAACCAAAATCTGTTCAGGCCAATCACATTGTGTATAGAGTCGGTGGGTGGGCAGACGGCAGAATTGCGGAGGTTCTACGTGCTACGTGTAAACAAAGAAGCTGGCGAACAGCGGTCTTTCGAATCGGCTTTGGCCGTGACTCTGGAAGACTTGGAGTTAAGTTTTTCTTTGAGAAAAGAACAAAAAACGGTACTGAAATCATTCTTAAGAAGGGAAGATGTGTTCAGAGTTTTTTCGACCGGATACGGCGAAAGTTTAATATCAACTAGCTCTTCTTCACGTTGCTCCGGTTGGTTGTAGCGCTATCCTATTGCGTGTAAAGGGAATTTGAAAGACAACTGTTTATCCCGCCCCTTGGATTGAGCCCTGCCAATGATGAGTTCCCAGACCCAACATCTTGATGTGGGTCTGGCTTGTCAGGCTAGTGCAGGACAGTCTTTTGTTATAGATTTATTTCCAGCAATAGTTTTTATCTTATTCTATTTATCTTATTTATCCTGCAATGTGCACATCAATCAAAATCACGATTTCAGAAATGTGTGCCTATTTTCCATTTATTCGCAGATATTATTATTTTTTCAATTATCTTTTATTCTGCACGAAGGGCCAGAGCTGAATGCTTTTTGACCAACAACGCTGATGGCTGCAGAGAGCAGATGGGTCATTTGAGCAACTAAAAGCTAGTCCCTGTTCAAAAGTCCCTTTTGAAAGGCAAAAAAAAAAAAACAACCTGCAGTTGCCACAGCGGACATGCAGAAGACATAGAACAAGCAATCCCCAAACTGTATATTTAGAGTCTTGCGTAATATGCTTTTAACAAAAAAAAAAAAAAACCCACCAGGCTGGATGCATTTTTAATGCCGATAGGCAAGAGGAAAAAATGAATAGACTTAAGTATTTAATCTTCACCGCTGCTGCTGGATGTGTATCAGCGACATGCACAATTATCATACATAGGCATGGATGGATGGCAATAAAGAAAGGGGGCTAGAAAAAGAGAAATTTAATTGAAAACAATTTCTTAAGGTGTTATGGAACCGTGCTGTCAAGGAAGTCAGGGTGAGGAATGAGACAGAACAGAAACCTCACCTACATCAAATCCCATATGGTACATTTTATTCTTAAGGTTATTGACATTGTAAACAAATCAAAACTATTTTGAATTAATCCGATGGCATGCTATACTGGTAATTGTCAGCCAAACTGATGTCGACTTCAAAGTCAAATATCTCTAGAGCTGAAAGAAATTCATGGCGCTTAACAGCGTCCCTGTTTGAGTACACAACAGACATATACTTATGCAAAACTGACAGAGGATTTGCTTGTGCTTATCAGTGAGATACTGTTAAATGTCCTGGGAGATGAGGGCCATGTGGAGAAAATTAAATGATGCTTTTAGAGACAGTTTTAGAGCCGATGCATATGATTAGCCTTAGTCGTCACCCTGGCAACATTTTTTTTTTTTTAATTTTATGGGAAGCACTACAGCTACAGACAACTATTTCCCAAGGGACTTTCCTAATAACAAAAGATTCATTAAAATTATTAACAGATACATCTCAGGCGTGCAGATGCATCTGAATTCAAAACTTTTTAAAGCACTGGTTGAATGAATGAGGCAGCCTTCACCTATAAAATGCTTGGCTTAGCGCTGACTTATGTAATGTTGCAAACATAGTGTTAATCAAGTACTAATATTAAAGTCAAGCATCAAGCAGGGTAATTATAGTTAACTAAATCTAAAACCATTCAAAACATTTTTGTTTCTTGAAATAAAATAAACAAACTGAAATAAAATAGAACATAAAAAACTTATTTTATTTTAGATTTTTGTCAAAGCAACATTTCTTATTTTCATTAAGTTCAACATTTCTTATTTTCATTAAGTTTAACTTGATGTACTAAAATAACTAAACTTAAACTGAAATAAAAATGGTAGACAACCACAAGTACATAGACCTATTTTTAAATAACAATAACTAAAAAAATGACAAAAACACACAACATAATAGCTACAACTTTAATGGAAATTGAAATGAAAACAGAAAATACAAAAATAAACACTGATTCAAAGTATATTGCCAAAGTTTTGGGACACCTGCCTTTACATGCACATTAACTTTAATTACATCCCATTCTTAATTCTTCTGGGAAGGCTTTCCACAAGGTTTAGGAGTGTGTTTATTGGAATTTGACCATTCTTCTAGAAGCGCATTTGTGAGGTCACACACTGATGTTGGACCAGAAGGCCTGGCACGCAGTCTCCGCTCTAATTCATCCCAAATGTTATATTGGGTTGAGGTCAGGACTCTGCAGGCCAGTCTAGTTCCTCCACACCAAACTCGCTCATCAATGTCTTTATGAACCTTGCTTTGTGGACTGGTGCGGAGTCATGTTGGAACAGGATGGAGCCATCCCCAAACTGTTCCCACAAACAAAAATGTCTTGGTATGCTGAAGCTTTACGAGTTCCTTTCACTGGAGCTAAAGGGCCAAGCCCAACCCCTGAAAAACAAACTTTACACTTGGCACAATACAGTCAGGCAAGTACCGTTCTCCTGGCAACTGGCAAACCCAGAGTCATCCATTGGATTGCCAGACAGAGAAGTGTGATTCTTCACTCCAGAGAACACATCTCCACTGCTCTAGAGTCCAGTGGTGGCTTGCTTTACACCACTGCATCCGATGCATTGCATTGCTCTTGGTGATGAAGGCTTGACTGCCACTTCTCGGCCATGGAAACCCATTCCATGACGCTCTCTATGCACTGTTCCTGAGCTAATCTGAAGGCCACACAAAGTTTGGAGGTCTGAAGCTATTGACTCTGCAGAAAGTTGGCGACTTCGCACTATGTGCCTGTCACGAATCACAGAGGCAGGATTCAAGTGCAAGTAACTCTGTCTTTATTGACACAAAAAGTCACTGGAAGACAAACTCAGAACGGTACGAAATCCGGATGAGACGGAGCCGTGAGAGATTTCCCTTGGCAGCACGGGAAGGCTGTGGAGAGTAGAGACTCGGGAGAGCGGCGAGGGAAATCCGGAAAGGGATCCACAAACACCAGGGAGACAGGACTGCAGCCGGAAAGACACACACAGGAAACATCCAACAACGCTCTGACAAAGACAAGGGAGAAACAGAGAGACTAAATAGGGTGAAGGTGATGAGTTGCAGCTGGCACTGACGACCAGCCACAGGTGCGTGATGAGCCAATCCCAGGCTCCGCCCCAACCAACATGCAACACGCACCCAAGAGTGAGACAGGGAATCCATGAACCGTGACAGTACCCCTCCCCCTAGGAGCGTCCCTTGACGCTCCCAGCCGACCTTACCTGTTGATTGTAATCATCAATAAGGGAGTGATCCAGAATGTCTCTAGCAGGAACCCAACTTCTCTCCTCCGGACCGTAACCTTCCCAGTCCACCAAGTACTGGAAACCGCGTCCCCTCCGTCTAGAATCCAGAATGCGATTAACCGAATACGTTGGTTCCCCATCTACGAGTCGCGGCGGTGGGGGAACCGGGACTGGCGGATTAAGGTGGGACCGAAAAACAGGCTTAATTTTGGATACATGAAAGGCGGGATGAATTCTCCTGTACGCCGGAGGAAGTTTGAGGCGAACTGTCACCGGACTAATGATCTTGGTGACAGTAAACGGGCCGATGAATTTGGGAGCAAGTTTATTAGATACGGAGCGGAGCGGAATGTTCTTGGTAGAAAGCCACACTTTTTGACCCACGACGTACGGGAGGCTTAGACCGGTGGCTATCGGCTTTAGCCAGTGCGCGCTCCCACCTGGAGCAGAGTCTCACGGGCTCTGGTCCATGTGCGATGACACCTCTGGATAAACGCGCGTGAACAGAGGGGACCGCAACCTCGGAATCCAGACTAGGAAAAATGGGTGGCTGGTAACCTAGACTACACTCAAATGGCGAAAGGCCCGTGGATGACACTGGTAACGAGTTATGAGCGTACTCAACCATAGAAAGTTGTTGGCTCCAGGATGAAGGATTCTTGGAGACCAAACATCGCAACACCCTTTCCAGATCCTGGTTGGCTCTCTCGGTCTGACCGTTGCTTTGGGGATGATAACCCAAGACAGACTAACCGTTGCTCCTAGTAACTTACAAAACTCCTGCCAGAATTTGGACACGAATGGGAACCTCTGTCGGAGACCACGTCCATCGGGAGGCCATGTAACCGAAGACGTGATCTCGACAGATACCGCTGTCTCCTTGGCTGATGGTAATTTGGGCAAGGGAATGAAATGTGCTGCCTTCGAGAATCGGTCCACCACGGTCAAAGACCGTCATGCCATTAGAGGCGGGAGGCGGTAATAAAATCTAGCGCTATGTGGGACCAAGGTCTCGAAGGAACAGACAACGGTTGAAGTAGCCCATGAGGAGGTTGGTTAGATGTCTTACCAACCGCACAAACCGAGCAAGCCAAAACAAAACTGCGAATGTCGTGAGCCATAAGTGGCCACCAGAATCGTTGCTTTATTAAACTACTAGTGCGGTTTACTCCTGGATGACACGCAATGTTGGAACAATGACCCCATTGGAGGACCTCGGATCTTAACTCCTCCGGCACGAACAAACGACTCGGTGGGCCGCCGGGCGGAGGCGTTACCTCTTCTAAGGCCACTTTGACCTTCGATTCGATCTCCCATGTGAGTGTGGAGATAACTATTTTCTCTGGCAAAATACACTGGAGTAACCGGGCGTTGGAAGCATCAAAAATACGAGATAAAGAGTCGGGTTTGATGTTCTTGGACCCGGGGCGGTACGATAAAACAAAGTCAAAACGTCCGAAAAAAAGTGCCCACCGAGCCTGCCTGGAGTTGAGTCTTTTGGCAGATCTAATATATTCAAGGTTCTTATGATCCGTCCATACAATAAAAGGTACCCCCGACCCCTCAAGCCAATGACGCCACTCCTCCAACGCTAACTTGACGGCCAACAACTCTCTGTTACCAATGTCATAATTACGTTCGGCAGGTGAAAGACGATGAGACAAAAACGCGCACGGGTGCATCTTGTCATCTGAGGAAGAGCGCTGTGAAAGAACTGCTCCTACCCCCACCTCTGACGCGTCGACCTCTACCACGAACTGACGCGTGTGGAATCAGGGGCAACTAGGATGGGAGCGAAGCGGCGACTTTTCAGTTTGGCGAATACAGCCTCAGCTGTATCGGACCACCTGAACGCCGTCGTTCTGGGAGAGGTCAAGGCAGTCAGAGGTGCGGCTAGCTGGCTGAAATTGCGAATAAATCGCCGATAGAAATTGGCAAACCCCAGAAACCTCTGTAGGGCCTTACGGGAATCTGGGCTTGGCCAATCCATCACAGCCTTAACTTTGTCAGGATCCATGCGCATTCCCTCCGATGACACGATGTACCTAAAAAGGAACAGACTGTGCATGAAACGCGCATTTCTCCGCCTTGACAAAAAGCCCATTCTCTAGCAACCTCTGAAGCACTCGTCTGACGTGTTGAACATGTTCCTGGAGAGACGAAGAAAAATCAAAATGTCATCCAGGTAGACATATATGAATTGGTCAACCATGTCTCTCAACACATCATTGACGAGTGCCTGGAAAACCGCTGGGGAGTTGGAAAGCCCGAATGGCATCACCAAATATTCAAAATGCCCCTGGGGTGTTAAATCACGGTTTTCCATTCATCCCCCTCCCTAATGCGAACCAAATGATAAGCGTTACGTAAGTCCAACTTCGTGAAGATAGATGCTCCCTGCAACCTCTCAAAAGCTGAAGACATCAACGGTAAAGGATAGGTATTCTTTACCGTGATGTTATTCAGCCCTCGGTAATCTATACAAGGTCGCAGAGAACCATCCTTCTTCCCCACAAAGAAGAACCCCGCCCCCGCTGGAGAAGAGGAAGGGCGGATGAATTTGGAGGCTAGAGAATCAGAAATATATTTCTCCATGGCCTCCCTCTCTGGAATAGAAAGAGAGTAAAGCTTGCCCTTAGGCGGAGACTTACCTGGGAGTAAATCTATAGCACAGTCATAGGGACGATGCGGAGGAAGAGAAGCAGCACGGGACTTACTGAACACTTCCTTCAGGTCGAGGTACTCCAGAGGCACGTTAGACAGATTCACTGCCTCACTCTGAAAAACAGAACGAGACACAGACGAACAAGCAGACACAAGACAAGACTCATAACACTTATTACTCCACGCAGACACAGAATTGTGTCCCCAGTCAACCCTTGGATTGGAAAAGCCAAACCCTTGGATTGTGTAACTCCAGCCAAGGGTGACCGAGGACAACGGGAGCCAAAGGGGAGTCCAGGATGAAAAAGGAAATGAGTTCAGTGTGGTTGCCTGAAGTGATGAGTGTGAGTGGTTTAGTGGTGAAGGAAATGTCAGGGAGTACTTGTCCATTGAGTGCGTTGACAGAAATGGTGTTCTTGAGTGCAATGGTGGGTATGCCGAGCTTGAGTGCCAGGGCAGAGTCAAGAAAGTTACCTTCCGCTCCCGAGTCGAGAAGCGCTTGCCCGGAGAATTCCTGGGCTGCCCACAGCAGTCTCACCGGAAGGAGAGTGGAGGATGAGGTCTTTTCCATGGAGATCCCGCCCGACAGTAGCCTTCTCTTTACCGCCGGGCGTGGTCTTTTACCGGGCAGGAGTCTAGCAGGTGTCCAACCTCGCCGCAGTATAGGCAAAGACCACGGGATCTCCGTCTCGCTCTCTCCTCCCGGGAGAGCCGAGCTCGACCCACCTGCATGGGCTCGGATCGAAAGTGTAGCTGACCGCATCCGCAGCGCTGGCCTGAGGGCATTCGACACTCCCGTGCTGTAGTTCCATCCTGGATCTCAGCCGACTCAGACGAGCGTCCACCCTCAGCGCGAGTTCGATGAGACCGTCAATCCTCTCTGGTAGCTCGATCGTGAAGATCTCTTTCTGGATGCGGTCAGCTAGCCCATGCAGGAACATGTCCCACTGTGCCTCCTCGTTCCATTTGCACTCGGCGGCCAGGGTGCGAACTCGATGGAATAGTCCGAGACCGGCGGTTACCTTGACGAAGGTCAGCGAGTTGACGTGCCGCCTCTCTACCTGCCACCGCCCGGTCAAACACCCTCTTCATCTCTGCCGATAGCATCTGGAACGAGGAACAGCAAGGATGTTGATTCTCCCACACCGTCCCCACAATGCCGCTCGTCCGGAGAGAAGGGTGAGGACAAACGCCACCTTGGATCTCTCTGTGTTGAAAGTCTGAGGTTGTAGAGTGAAAAACAGGGAACATTTAGTCAGAAAAGCTCTACAGTAATTACTCTCACCGGCATAACACTCTGGTGTGGGTAGGCGTGGTTCTAGTTGCCGCGGTGTGGATGGTGTGGGAGGACTCGGCGGTGGGTTGGGCACAGCGGGACTGGCGAGTTGTTGCATCTGTTGGGTCAGCTCGGACACCCGTGCCACCAAGGTCTGAACTGCCTGTCCTGTGGCAGTTAAGTTCGCCTCCTGCTGGTTCATTCTAGCATTACTGCTGGTCAGGAAGGCGTTGATATCGGAAGCACTTGCTGAATCCATGGTAGGTCAGAGCGTTCTGTCACGAATCACAGAGGCAGGATTCAAGTGCAAGTAACTCTGTCTTTATTGACACAAAAGTCACTGGAAGACAAACTCAGAACGGTACGAAATCCGGATGAGACGGAGCCGTGAGAGATTTCCCTTGGCAGCACGGGAAGGCTGTGGGCAGTAGAGACTCGGGAGAGCGGCGAGGGAAATCCGGAAAGGGATCCACAAACACCAGGGAGACAGGACTGCAGCCGACGGGAAGACACACACAGGGAAACATCCAACAACGCTCTGACAAAGACAAGGGAGAAACAGAGAGACTAAATAGGGTGAAGGTGATGAGTTGCAGCTGGCACTGACGACCAGCCACAGGTGCGTGATGAGCCAATCCCAGGCTCCGCCCCAACCAACATGCAACACCCAAGAGTGAGACAGGGAATCCATGAACCGTGACAGTGCCTCACCATATGCTGACCCTGCTCTGTGATTTTATGTGGCCTACCACTTCGTGATAGTGATGTTCAGTTCTTGAACAAATCGTTATTTTGAGCCAGTTCTCAGCAAGTAACCATTTGAGCCTGTTCATTAATCAAACTGAATCAAACATTAGTTTTGGGTTGATGACGCAAGACACAAAAGCCGAAGTAGCATGTCCGACTAAAAAGAACCGAATGAACCGGTTCAAACATCTGTCGAAGTTTGCCACGGAATACCGAGGATGATTGAGTTGGCGACGCAATCCTGAATCACGCAATCCTGAATATACTGGAAATATGCGTATTATGACTACTGTTATTAAATAACATTTGATTAAAACCTGTAAAAATCTTTCTGTCGAGAGATGTACAGAAATTTTTACTGTAGTTTATTGTGCGTGCAGATTATATTTTAAATCAATGAGTTTATAAGGACAATAAACAAGGAGTTGATAAGTTTGGTTTACTCGTTCTATATACTTTAAACCAGGACGGTCGGCCCGGCAATGAGATACTCAAATGATACTCAAGTGCCGGTCAATTTAATGGCCCAATGGAAAATAATGAAAATCAGGACATTTTCATCACTTTATAAAAAACAGCCAGGAAGGCCAGGACAGGATTTGAAAATATTACATGTCCTGGGAAAAGAGGATGTTTGGTCAACCTAGACATAAAGAACATATCCGCGTTTGTTGATCAGTGCCTGTGATGTGTACTGTAGTTGGACAATTTTCAGTTGAATCCGATGTGAAGGATACATTAGTTAACTCTGAACACAAACACCATTAACTGAAGTGAATGAGAGGCAATAATCAGGAAAATGCACTCACGCAAATAACGTTATTCGATTGTTTCAGTATGCATTGACACAGATTACTTTGTTTGAATGTTTCCTTGATATAACATGACACCGAAGAATGCATAAAAAAGCATAAAAGAAATGCATAGTAACATCATTGCATGATGAAGTCAGGAACATATGAGTCTGCTTTTTGAAACGGTTCGTGGGTGTGTGGGGTTGGGGTATAATAGTACAATAGCTTTAATAGTATCTCAGTGATAATCAAAATAACTAAATTAATTAAATAACAAAATAAAATTAATATTTTCATATCACCAATAACTATATAAGCATATAGTGTCACATGCCTGTCCTGTCTTGTGTGCACATGTGGGTTTTGTTAGTGTGGCCATGTGCATCTGTCATTGTTTGATCCCTCCCCCTTGTTGTCTGATTATTGGTTTCATTTGCCCCACCTGTGCCACCTCATTCCCAGCTTGATTTCTCCCCTTTATATAGCCCTTGTGTTTGTCAGTCTTTGTCGGATCCTTGTAATGTCTACGTCTCCCAGTTCCCTGTGATCTTTGTTGGTTGGTGTAAGTTGTCTTTTGTCTCTTATTATGTGTTTTTTCCCCCCTCGTGGGTTTTTGTTTTGTGTGTTTTGTTTTTGTTAATAAATCCTTTTTTATCTGCACTTGAATCCTCGCACCAGTTTTTCCTTTGTGTAAACGTGACTATATATATATATATATATATATATATATATATATATATATATATATATATATATATATATATATATATATATATATATATATATATATATATATATATATATATTTAAAAAGTTACTTTCCCTTGCAGTCATGATAGAACAAATCGGCAGGAAACCACCACAACTACGGGCACGTGTCTCACTCTGCAGACACATTTTGGTCAGGATCAGAATCCAGCTGGTACAAATGTACATTCTGGGAATAACATTCACTGTGTGAATGCTCATGGTTTTTGGCTTTGGAAGTTCCAATCAAGGCCGTCTGGGGTCATGCTGTGCCTCTACTTGCAGCCGTTATGATAAGTGATTGTGTTGCTGGCTGAGGCATGCTGAACTTGTTAGCTCTCTGCTTGGTTTCCTTGACTTTGAGTACAATCTGCAGCCATTGTGAGTCAGGATGTAATCGGTAAGGTTAGAAGGGCCCCAATAGACTGATGGGTTTATGATAAATTAACTAGGAATGTCTATAACTAAGCAGGGTCTTAAAGGTGTCATGAACTGGCTTTTCAAATTATTTTACACTGTTGTCTGAGGTCAACGTATGACGTTTGCATGTTTTTTTTACATTCAAAAACATCATAATGAATAAGTAATAAGCTATTTTCTATCCTGGTTTTGAGGCTCTCTCCCGAACGTTCAGTTTTGATGGACGTGCCGCACTGTAGACTTGGAAGTAAGCGCCCACGACTAGGATTGGATAAGATTTGCATATTTAATGAGCTTCTGCTCATTGTTTTGAAAGCAGCAAGCGCTCACAGGGCTCGCAAAACGTCTTTATCATGCAACACAATGATTTATCTCTCATCCACCCCGCGATTGATTGTAGAATATTTTTTTTAATTTCTTGGCCCGCCAGATTGGTGGATATAAAGCGAACCGCACACACACATGTGGGTGTGCGCTCTTCAACTATCAAGTCAAGAGAGTGAACAACGCAGAACAAGAAATGAATGTTATTTCACTATTAAAAATTCACCGGCCTGCCAACGGGCTTACGTTTTGGTTGCCTGTCTGGAAAACACATAGTCCCAGGACGTTGGGCTTTGCGAGCCCTGGCTCATACATGTCCAAGTCTGATCCCGAATCACAATGAACCAACAAATAAAGGATTCTTCATACTTTGACAGTGTGCTAAGGTATGTTCTGTTAGACACATACACATAATCATAACGCTCTGTAACAATGCAATACTATCACATATAAAAACATGCTATAACATATATATAACATATGGAAAGCACAGCAGTGTGTTTAAATCTCAATATGTCACATGAGCTGGATATTCATTAAAATAAAGTTCATCAATGCATTCATAATATTAGAATCCGAAGGAAGCTTTTGCAGCGGCTGTGTTCTTCCACAACCAGGCACATTGCAATATCTTGCGATCTTTCGGCATAGCTCGGTAGCGCGATCCGGTGGGCGGGACGTATTTATCTGTTGAGACGGCGTTTGCCCATTCTATTACATCATTGATCAATATATATTTGTAAGCTTTCTAGGCCTGGTGTCAATAAAAGCTTTTCTTTGACTAACAAGAAAGTTTTCAGCTCCAAAACTTGCAGGATATTCTTTTATATATCAAAGGCTCAAAGGAAAGTCGATCTCTCAATTCATCACCCCTTTAATAAGGCAAACAGTAAAGATGACAGTGATTGTCTAGAATGTTGTTTATATGCTAAATCAGAAGGAGGGACATTATAGGTTTACTCAAGAAATTAACAGTAATATTGACATATCGTGAGGATCAAACCTCACATAAAAATATAGATAAAGTGTTTACCAGTAATTGTATTACTTTATTGTGAAAAATAACGCACACAATGTTAAAGTATGGGGAAAAAATGAACTACCAGATCACATTTAAACAGAGAGATCTGATTGACAGAATATTGACAGAGACAAACACACTATATAAAAGCCACAGCTAAATGTGAATATTCTTCACTTAAAGTTTAGGGTTAAGCACAGGAGACTGACATGGAAGAGAAGAAATTGTTGAAAGAAGTCGTATTTATTAATAAAACATTTTCTCGTCACTTCACAACATTAAGGTTGAGCCACTGTATTCACATGGACTATTTTAACAGTGTCTTTACCCCCTTTCTGGGCCTTGAAAGTGGTAATGACATTGCAGTCTATCAGGGGTTAGAGAGCTCTCTCAGATTTCATCAACAATATCTTAATCTGTGTTCGGAAGATGAACGAAGGTCTTACGGGTTTTTAAACGACATGGGGTAAGCATTTAATAACAGAATTTTCATTTTTGGGTAAACTATGTTTTAATGCCTGCATGGCTTTCAGTTATAATATAATGTTGAATGTTTATAATAACTCCCCAGAAATGTTTTTATAATAAATAATAATAATAATAATTTGAGGCATCATTATTGGTATCTGTGAAACTGACCTTCATTCATAGTACTATATAAAAATATGCCATTCAACAAATATTTAATGTTAAGAGAGAAGATTCAATGTGAAAATATATTTATTATTACAATCTGTGTGTTTCAACCAGTTAATATTTTTGTATGTATTTATTTTAAAGAATGAAAAATGTGTAAAATTTACTTCCATGTACTTCCATGCGATGCAAGTAGCATGTGCTCATTTTATCTCCTATATGATTGTATTGGTGAATTACCTCAATGGATGTGAAAATTGTAGAGCCATTCATCATTCAACCCAAAATGCAGTGACAAGGAAATAACCTTGCACTGGCTAACTTGATCTATTGTTGAGATCAGAGGTTATTAAGAATACTGAAAAAGAACCTTCCAGGTTTTGAATACAAATTCTGCATAAAAACCTTGTCAAAGCACAGCATACAGAATAGTTTGAGCGAATAAATGAATGTCATCCATATGGCTTTAACTCTTTTTTTTTTTTTTCAGTTTTTAGGAGAAGCTTAATGATGAAAGAAATCACAGTGTTTGTGCTGTTTGCAATTACAACCATTGAGGAATATGTGAAATCTATACACCTGCATCAGTTTTCCATCTGCTCTCCACTCTTCATCACACCAGGACTGAACTGCTGATGGTAACTTTGACAGTAGGCGATGAATAGTTTTTTTTTCCACTGAAAGAAACAGGAATGCAGCTGTTTCAAGCACATCAAACAAAACTCAACTGAAATAATGATGATGAATTAACAAACACTGGGGCTAGGCATCATGCGGATGTTATGCACTTTTGGCTTGGTTTTCAGCTCAGCCCTGTGCCATCAGTCTCTTGGATCCACGCAGAGCTGTAAATGCGGCAGTTACCAGGATAAGATTGGTTGTCATGTCAATGTGCATCATCCTATTGAGAGTCATCATCCCATCTTTCAGGCATTTTTAAATTGCTTTAGATCATGGCTCAAAATCTCACATAACCACTACCAAGTCCTCAATGCGCATATTTTACAGATACAGTTTGAAGCATTTCAGCATCATGTCATGATCTCTATGTTTGTCTTTGGACTTTTGTTTCACTTCCTGTCTCATGTGGTGATAGGTGATTTCAAAACACTGGCTGAATCCGAAATCGCTCCCCTATAACCTAAAATAGGGCATTATTTGAGGGGACAGCCATTTGTAGTGCTGTCCAAAACCGTAGTGGACATAAACGAGTGCACTCATCCCACATTGCGCAGCAATAACGAGTGTACAACTGACGTACACAACGGCTGTCCAAATTCGCTCACTTATTTTCATTCACGCCTTTAAGTGAACTGTATTAGTGGACAAATGTAGGGAATAGTGAATGAGGGTTTAGGCGGTGATTTTGACTTGAGCCACTGCTTCATAAAGCTTTGCGTCTTTTGTTTCAAATCAGTGGTGTGGAGTATGTATTTAACAGTAAATTGTGATTTTAGTAAACAAGGCTTTGTTATGTCATAACTGTTTTGTAATGTCTCTTATTGGCCTGTTTAGCGGAGCCATCCATGGAACAAACAAAACAAGCCCTGAAAATTGATAGACACTTGATGCTTAATCTTATTAGATGATTAGCTAATTGCATTTGATAGATTTTGCTTTCAATAAAACATTTGCAATGGGTTTGTAAAAGGTACTTCTTATGGTTACACTGTTCTGACTAGCAGGCATCACCATTGTGTGGCGTTTTGAAACCGTGAATCATTTTGCGAAGCAACTTGTTCAACTGATTCAAAGCTTCAAAAAGCTTAGTTTCTCTTTCTATATTGTAGTTTTGTAGCCTGACGTGGTCATACTCAATTCTGGTCAGATATATGAGTCTGATACCGCTCCATTGGGCTGTGATTATTGGGGCGTGTTTCAACCGAACCAGGAAAGACCTCAATTGGATAGACCTACAACCAATCAGATCAGCTGAGTAAATGACGTATGTTGAGCGACGCATAGTAGTGGGAAGTTCGGATCATTTTACGGACTCGGATCTTTGAATCTCGTTCAGCAAAATGAACAAATCTTTTTTCAAGTAATTTCGTTCATTTCAGCAGAATATAATTAAAATGTCACGTTAAATTCCCCAACACATCTATTACTTATTCAAACATTGATCACATTTGAAACAAACAATAAATTATAAGCTATTGCAGCCAAGGCCAAACTTTAAGAAATGATTAATTAATTGGTTAGCTGGGTTTTCAGGAAATGCAGTCTGTTAGTTCACCTCACCTCCGAATCCCAGTCGATCTTTCTTTTGTCAATTCACATTTAATCACATCTGTTCCCTGGAAAGATAAGTAACGTTACGCCTCTCCTGTCTTCAGGTTCAAGTCATTAGTTCCGTCATCAGTGTTTGATCTGGGCCGTGACAGCCCTATAAGCAATGCATGCAGTCCCGAAAACAGAATTGATTAGTTCACCTCTCAAGTCTTCGTTTTCGAGTCATTCGTTCTCACAGCCCCATTGGCTGAGTGCAAAAGATCCTGTACAGAACCGATGGCCTGTAGCGCATGCACGGTCAACACAAAATGAACAAATTGCTCTCTGAGACAACTCGTTGTTCCCGAGTCATATTTAAGATTAGTTTAAAAAGAACGAATCGTTCATTAACATCGCATCACTAACGCATAACTTAGTTGTCAACAGAACTCAACTGCACGCACGCTAGAAGAAGTAGTAGAAAGGGACAATCATTATTTTTGAGAGACATAGTAAAGTTGAATGCCTATACGAACAAGTTCTCCGTTTAGGATTAGAACGAATTCACCTTGATTGTTCCCAAAGGAGTTTCGTGGTCACCTTGTTTCATTGTTAGCCTCATGTGTATATATAAAGCCCTTGAGTTTCTCTGTTCTTTGTCAGTTGTTGTTTTGGCATGGGTGGGCTTTGGATCTCCCTCATGATTCTTAGTTCTTTGGATTCTTTCGTGTTCTGTTGTTTCTCCCAGTCTGGGTTTTTGCATTTGGATTCTCACCTCTCCAGTCATCTTTATTCTCCATCATAACACCATACACAAGAGCAGTTGAATATGGCATTGTCATAACTTTTAAGGTTCATCTGTGGGTTAAATCATTTAGGTGGTGGCGATTTCCGAATTTACAGTTGGAGTTCAAATTCATTGGAAAAAATAATCAGAAATGCTATGAAAAGGTTAGAGCATGGCAATATGTTGTATTTCATATTCTTGTTGCAGTAGAAGGAATATCACCACTTGCAGTCTATCAGTGACAATAATAGATCCATTAGTTTTGATTGTCTTTGTTATTAGAGAATTAAATAATCAAAGACTTTTCCATGATGGAAGACTTGGTTTCCTTGGTGATGGATAATGCCCGAGAGTGTGAATAAGTGTGTATGTGTGTGTGTGTGTAATCATTGATTGCTGTCATTAGCCCAGTCACAGCTGCCTGTCGGGATTCCCTGGCAAACATGGAGGTGATTCAAACAGTATTTAGCTAAGCAATAATCACATACAGGAATGTCCTCTAACTCAACGGTTTCAAGAGGTTTTGTTTGAAAGTTTACATTGACTATGTGGCGACCCAACAAAAGTAAACGTAAAATTAAAGATTAAAATGTATGTTTCTATTTATTTATTTAATGGAAATGTATTCATATTACCATTAACAACATGAACAAAATCAACTACATTATAAATCAATTACATATAGCACAAAATACACATAGCACAAATCAACTCACCTTTGAGATCCACTTAAGTAACGTAAATTTGATTAACAGTTTGAAAAATTAGGTGTCTTTACAGTTTCTGTTGGCTGCACCGTAAGGGTTATTTTTTATTTTTTATTTTTTTACAATGACAAAAGTCATAACTACTGAGTTGCTGTGTTGCTTTGTGCAGAAAACATACTGAATTGGAGGGTTGGCTTGAGTGCAGTTACTTGACTGAGAGGTTTTTAGCCACTCTTGTATTGAAGAGGACAATGAGCAAAAATGGCAGCAGAAGCTCACAGAGTAATGAGAGCTACTGTTTGGGATGCAGTCGCTGGGTTAGAGAGCACCAATCACGGTCACAAAGTTTGCTTCTCCGCAAGCTCCATTATCACTAAATAGGCACAAGTGCCCAATGAATTGGCTGTCAGACAATGACTAATCTGCAGAACTCAGAAAATAGAAGTGTTTTCGAGAGGTGAGGCGATGCACTCAGACATCTGATTACCTTCCACAGTACCTAAGTAATGTTTTACAAGAAAGTCGATGCAAAGAACCAATGCGTATTAAATGTGTCTTTTTATTCTGTCAACTAATCTTGTTGTTTTAGGCCTGGTTTTACAGATTAGAGATTATGATTAGACCTTAGTTTAATTAAGACCTTTAAGTAGCTTTTCAAATCGTGCCTTAGAAAAAAACAGGTGACAAAACAAAACAATGGCACTGACATATTTTAATATATGTGCAAGGTGCTTTCAGTTAAAGGTGTCATGAACTGGCTTTTAAAAAAATGTATACTGTTGTCTGAGGTCAATTTATGATGTTCGCATGTTTTTTACATTCAAAAACATCATAATGAATAAGTAATAGGCTATTTTCTACACTAGTTTTGAGGCTCTCTCAAGACACGCTCGGTTTTGATGGACGTGCCGCACTGTAGACTTGGAAGTAAATGCCCACGGCTAGGATTGGATAAGATTTGCTTAATTAATGAGCTTCTGCTCCCCTGTCAGTTCACGTGAGAGATTGTTTTGAAAGCGGCAACCAGAAAGATTCTCTCACAGGGCTCTCAAACCGTATTTATCAAACAAACACAATGATTTTTCTCTCATCCACCAGACATTGATTTATTTTGTTATTACTCGATCGGTGGATATTAGCGCGAACCACACACACACGCGCTCTTCAAATATCAAGTCAAGAGAATGAACAACGAAGATCAAGAAAGAAATGTAATTTCACTATTAAAAATTCACCGGCCTGCCGACGGGTGTAGCCCATCTGAAAAACACATAGCCCCGGGATGTTGGGCTTTGTGAGCCCTGGCCTATACACGTCCGAGTCTGATTCCGAATCGCAATGAACCAACAAATAAAGGATTCTCCAGCCTGTGACAGCGTGCTATGTTCAGTTAGACACGTACACGATCTGTAACAATGCAATACCATCGACCTGCGTCTTGTTTATAAACGAATATCTTGCTATCTTCGGCAAGTTTATTGCTCGGTAGGGCGGTTTGCTCCGTTTATCACAGTTTAGCTCCACGAGTCGGTGGGCGGGGCTACAGAAGCAGGCGTACACATTTATCTGTAGAGGCGGCGTTTCCTCTTCTAATATGTCATTGATCAGTATATATATCTGAGAGCTCTCATTTTTCTGGGCTTGGTGTCAATAAAAGATTTTTTTTGACTAACAAGGAAGTTTTCAGCTCTGAAACCTAGGGGATATTCTTATATTACCATGACCTTTAATATATCAAAGGCTCAAGGGAAAGTTGTCTGTGAAACCGGGGGTTAGTCTTTTATATGTGATCGAAAAATGAACTATAAAATTAACAGGCCATTATTTGCTCTTTCATTCTAAATGACTCCATTCCCCACTGAGAGGGACCACATGTTCTTATCTGTCAAATGCACCTCCACACCAGCTCTAATCCTTCTTTAAGATTCCATGTGTTAAGATTAGCTTTTACCCACATCATGCCCTGGGACAAGATTTTTTTTAATCCAATTTTAGAGCCTTAGAATATCAGGGCAGTGAAAAATGATGGTTTTATCACAGTGTGAATAACTGATGGTGAGATGGAATTAATTTTTTAATCATCAAAACAACAGTAGGCTGACAATATACATACTCATCACAGAGTGCTCTGTGACTTCAGGTAAACTAAACCACTATTTAATCACTATTTATACCTTATACCCTATATCCATTTAACCCTTAAATACATTAATGTTTGGCCAATCATTATTACACATTCGGGTCTTTAGCGATCCGGACCTATATTTAACACGGATGGATCTCTACCTGTCCCGATAATATAAAACTCTCCAGATATTAAAGTAACAGTAACCGAAGTATAAAATAAAGCATTTTTTTTCTTTTTCTCAAGGTCTCCCTGAGCAAGACACCTCACCCTAGCTGCTCCCGACGAGCTAGATGTTGCCTTGCACCACTGTTGGTGTATGAATGAGTGAATGAATGTGTGAATGTGAGGCAATATGTAAAGCGCTGGGTCATGGGTCTGTTGAAAGAGCTATAAATGCAGTCCATTAACCATCTGGCCATCTCTAACATATTCCCAAAACTATAATTTTCAACATCTTCAAAATCAATACTTTGATTGCTAATGTTTGACTGCGTTCAGTACTTGCTCTGCTGTAAATCGCGGAGCCATTTCAAGTTTTTTTACTTATTCTTCCTATTCTTTTGTTTTCTGCGGTACCTATGAGTGAAACGTCACTTCATCATTGTGTATCAGACATTGCACTTATTCAGTCATCAAAGAGTCAATTGTGCTTACACTGTTACACACCTCGGGCCCTATACAAGTTTACAAAAAATTAATGGAAAAACGCATTCTTTTATCGTTTTAATATATTTTTTTCTTGTTATATTGTTTATAATGAATTGACTGAGGAAATGTCTAACATCAAAAAATGTATGAGGAGGAGGGTACTGAATGATGTCCTGGGTCACTAAAGACCCGAGGTATGCATTAAAGAGTTAATCAAATTCTGAATAATTAACAAGACCAGTAGACAAGCATCTGCAAAATACAATATACAAGCGTCTTGAACATCCAAGACTTCTAGCTAGCAAAATAACAACAACAAGGTACATCTACCAGGTAGTTTTAGCTCAGTAGCTCTCATGAGGAGGCCGATTAGTCGTCCAGTAAATTGTTTGCTTCCTTTAAAAGGGTCCGCTGGCACAGAAGCACTTCAGTTCTTCTCCATCATCCAGGTTAACCCAGAGAGTCTAATGATGATAAACAATTTTAAGACCAGATCGAGACCAGATGTCATGACAAAATATAGTCTTACATTAACAGTAACAATTTGTTTTATTAGTCCTATCATATTCTGCAATTTAACACAGCACTTGCCTTGACCCAAAGCTCAGATAAATGTTTGATCTGAAGACTTGGACTTTTAAGCATATCCCTCTGTAGTCCTCTAGGTTGAAATTGGAGCCACAGCGGATTTCACCGAACTGTGAAATAGGATATGGGAGAGCAGCAAACTGTAGCAAATAGGGTGATTAGATCTTATTTTGATTTTTAGTCCACAGGCACAGCACACCTGGCGCACAGGTTCAGAGGCTGTTCCTTTCACTGATATAGAAGCAAATTCTAATTTACCTATGGGGAACAGCTTTTAGTCCTGTCCATTAAAATATGTGCCTTTATTATCAGTATATAACAGCATTTTGTCTTAGAGGTTGATGCTTTGATTTTGAGAGACTATTTTTAAGTTATACCTTCTCCGTCACTCATTGTCTGTCACTATTACGCTAAGTGCGCGTTTCATCTGCCTGTTCGCCTGCATTGTAGAATTATTAAACTTTGAGTTTTGGAATTGTAATCTTTGTCTTCATCTGCCTTCCTGCAAACACGTGACAGCAATTATGACATTTTGTCTTTGTATATTTGTTCCCTTCATGCCCTCATACTCCACGAGCACATCCACTGGTACTGACATTGTTGCCTGCTCTCGTTCCTGGTCAGACTCTTCGCCAGGCTTGGGCTCCGAGGTGATGATTCTTGGTTTCTGTCGCTGGCATCGCGGCATGTTCGGGCTCCATGTCTGTGGTGGGCTCAGATGTTTAGTCTGTTAGAGGTGTGGATGGTGGCTGGCTGGACTTTGGGTTTGGAGGTTATGATGTTCCTCCTCATTGGGACAGATGGTGAGTGTGGACCCATTCTAAACAAGATCTAAACAATATTTTATTAAACAATAAACCATCATTTCTCTTAATTCATCAATGCCCCTCCTTAGTTCTTTATATTTGCTACAGCAGTAAGATTGCTTCTTCATTCACCACGTTTATAAGGTTACCCATAACGTCAGTTACAAACAGCAAAGCAAAGTATGGATAACTACTTAAACATACATTTTCTTTAAGCTCTAGAGGAAACATTAAAGCTTGAATGCCACTGATTTAAGTGATAGGGAAAAAAATCTGAATCCAATAATCCGGTGTAATATGAAATGGAAGGTAAAAAGCCCTTGGAAAGTTCACATAGAGATGCACATATTCCAGAATTAAGATGGGTCGATATGGCTCATCAAACCAGTGTTATAATTTTATGACATGATCGCAAGCTGATTCAAGAAGCTGGACGCCCGGTGCTTGGGCTCCGCAGGAGGATTCTTGGTTTCTGCCTGGCACGCGCTGTCTGGCCCATGTCTGTGGTGGGCTCAGATGTTTAGTCTGTTAGAGGTGTGGATGGTGGCTGGCTGGGCTTTGGGTTTGGAGTGGGGTTGGTGATGCCCTCCTCATTGGGACAGATGGTGAGTGTGGACCCATTCTAAACAAGATCTAAACAATATTTTATTAAACATTCAACCATCATTTCTCTTAATTCATCAATGCCCCTCCCTAGTCTTACATTTGTTTACAGCAGTAAGACTTGCTTCTTCATCTACGCCATAAGGTTAACTCATAACGTCAAGTTACAAACAGCAAAGCAAAGTATGGATAACTACTTAAACATACATTTTCTTTAAGCTCTATAGGAAACATTAAAGCTTGAATGCCACTGATTTAAGTGATAGGGAAAAAAATCTGAATCCAATAATCCGGTGTAATATGAAATGGAAGGTAAAAAGCCCTTGGAAAGACTGGAAATCCTGTGATCCCACATTGATGCTTTCACAATATTTTGGTGCCTGCTATTATTGCATGCTGAGTTTAATAATAGCATACATGGGTATTTTTTTTGGAAGTAAATTCCAATCCAACAACAAAAACAACAAAAGTCTAAAAACCTAAACATAAAAATACATTTATCAATGTCAAGATTTAATTAATCTTGCACAGTGTCGGGTAAGATGTTTTCCTTAATGTCTTTCGTATTTATAGCTTTAATTTAGATGCAGTATATAGTAATCTAAATTAAATTAATAAATGCAGAATGATTAAAAATAGACTAAAATGTACTTGTCTGCTGCCTTTCACATCATGGTTCAGGATAGTTGCCACCAGGGAAATGTTTGGGAATGCTAAATGATAGCTTTCTCCAGATATTATATATATCGTCGGCACCATTGAGCTTGACAGCTTCCAAAGCTGTACTTTCTTCAGTATATTTAACTTTACTAGCTTTGGGCAGGGAGGTGACTTTGCCCTGAAGTGGTTAGACAGGGACTGATCACTGGGCAGTCATGTGAGTGAATGCCATCTGCTGTTAATGGACCATACACATACAAATTTACCTTGGTTTATTCATGAATAGTGTTATTTACACATAGAGAGTAATTGTGGGCAATGGCCTTGAATGTGGAATTTCACCAATATTATGAATGCTATACACTGATTTTTTACAAAAATGTAACTGCATTATATATCTGTTTTACCCTTTCATTGTCAGTGCTTTCAAATTAATCTGCATAAAAACTAGAAGCGGATGAGTCTGGATTGAGACCCTAGGGCCTGCCATTTATTGCTTAAACTAATAGGCTATTAGTTTCAATCGGCAGATGAAACAAAGGGCGAGCTGAACCACTGATTGCATAAAATAGCTAAGGATGGACATGAATAAAGGATTGTATCTGTACTTGCTCTTCTGATTTTGGTTGATTGGAGCTTTAGCCTTTGACAGCCTCTAGCACCTAAGGCCTGGTACACTAGACAACTTTTAAACCTTAATCAGTTTTAAAACTGTGGGAGACCACAGACATAAGGGCAGTTTCAAACTATTTTTAGCATTGTAATCTTCGAATGCACATACTAGAAATCTTCTGGACCGCGAGACCACACACTTGTCGATTGAAGATCAAACATGACTTGAGGAGAAAAAAAAAAGGCAGGCGATCGATGTTGTCAGCTGGTTCTCTTGGCATGAGTTTTGTCAAACAAAGGAGAAAAAAAGAATATGGGTGATCTTTCTCAATACTCCACTTTCATGGCATGTTTGTGGCTGCCATGTTTCAGCTACAGAAGTGTGCAACATCCGGTTGGTCAAGCTTGCTCGCTCTCATTGGCTATCGCAGGTATTATGTCAGAAGCAGCCCAATCAAGAGTCATAAATATCAAACATGCCTTTCTATACAATTTTGCTTGTTATGGGGGGCAATCGGAGCTTGGGTAGAATATCCTCTCAGAGCCCTTCTATAGCAGAGCTATAGACAGATTTCTCAGTTTAATATTGGTATACCACATAGTGAAGTGTATATATCGGGTGGCTATTCAATTTATTTTATTCTAGTGCAGAAGATACTGGCGCCTACCGTTTGGCTAAGTGCTGACTTGTCTTAAGTCACACATCAGGAGATTTGGCCACGATTTGGCCGTTTGAGACAAATTGAGAAAATCCTAAAAGTTTCCTCTGATCTCAGGCTAAAACTGTAGTCTTTGATCGTTAGTTTGACACGTTCACCGGGCAGCCGACACGTCCGCTACATCAAATTTTACCTCAGACACTCTTGCAGTGTCAGAAGATTTGGCGTGACAATCCTGCAGTCTGGACTTTCTAAGTCTAATGTCAAATTATCTTCGCTTTTCAAGACAAACTACAGACCAAATGATACTGCCAGAGATTTCTTTGTAAATACCACTTAAATCCTGCATAATGCAGCTCACTGTCACTGAACACGTCATTCGTTGATGATATAAAACCTGATCATTTTCTGCGCGCTACCAAACTATCATAATTGTCTGACATTTATGACAACTTAGATCTTACAGTGTGACATGGTGATGTGTTTACTGGCGTGAGGGAGGGCTAGGTATTTAACACGGATGGAAATGAGGCTTTGAGGGATAGACTTAAAGTCTTTACAATGGTACGCACTGTATAAATGTCCTAGATCACTTAATTTTCACAAGTCACAACTGTTAAAACTGTTTAATGTAAGTTTTGTCTAATCTGATGTACGTTACAATAGGAAGAAAATACTATCGCAACTTTTGTTTCATATTCAAATTTAACGTGTCATATCAGCAGTGTTGGGGAAAGTTACTTTTAAAAGTAATGCATTACAATATTACTAGAATATTGCGACAGAAAGAGAGAGATGGCAGATAAAAAAACACATGTGGAAAATGTCTATGAAACAAAAGAAGGCTCACGATCATGCAAGAAGCATCAGCTTTCCAGAGCTGGAGAGAACTCAAGGAGTGCTAAGGCCTGTAATCGGATGCTGAGGTTACTTTATTTCTTCTTTATAGGCGAGGTTTTGTTTTGTTTCGCAGAACTAATATATGCTAGCTTTTACTTGAATATGCTTGTGTGTCATGTTCGCTTGTTTGTCCATTTGCAATCGTATCGCCGTTCACTTCAGCGACGATAAAGACCCATTCATTACCACATCCTCTAAACCACTGTCTGTTTGAAGCATCAGCTTGCATGTGTGTCCAAAAAGTAAGACAATAAACTCCCTAATATATGTTTGTTTCCTTTGTTTCCTCTTTTAGTTATCTAACTAACCCTCTAATATTGTCATAAGTCGTGCTCGTGCTATCAAGTTGTTCATGAGATCTCTGTTTATATTTTTGGGATGACTTTTTCATTGAACATTTGACCTGGATTACCATAGTTACACACATTGCTTTCATTATTGATAGCATCATACCCTCGGCCAGCTGGCACAGCAGATTCCGCCATAGTCGTTGCCTGTAATGTGTACGTATGTGTGGGGTGGAGCTATCAAAATAGGGGCGAGACTCTTTTGGGGTGTAGGGCACGTTTGTTTTGGTGATTTGAAACATCAACATCGGTTATCAGAAAGCACTTACCCCACCTTTAAAAAGTGACATTTATCTTAAGTAATTTATTTAGCTTATTAGTGTGGTTGAATTGGATAATTTAAGGTCAACAGCAAAGACATGGTTAAAAGGATAGTTCACTCAAAAATTTAAATTCTGTTATCATTTACTCACCCTCAAGTTGTTCCAAACCTTTATGAGTTGCTTTCTTGTGTTGAGCACAACAGAATATATTTTAAAGATTGATAACCAGACAGTTGACAGTTCCCAACTATAGAAGTCAATGGGGTCCATCAACTGTTTGATCACCAACATTTTTTAAAATATCTTCTGTTTTGATGAAGAAATGAAGAAAGAAACTCATACCGGTTAGGAAAAACTTGAGGGTGAGTAAAGGATGACAGAATTAAATACATAAAATACATAAAGTATATTTGTGTAATTTAATATATTTAATTATTGCAGGTTCGAGTAACATTCCGAGTTTGCATTTCATAGTTTTGTTGCAAGTGAGATGAGTAAATGCATGATCACATTTAGTCTAGAACTACAATAACCATCATGTTCACACAGCGCACATGCCTCTGCACTTTTCTCTCAATATGGGGACTGAGAGCTGGAATTCAATAAATGGGAAAACAAAGTAACTTGCGTTATTTATTTGAAAAAGGGGGGTGGGGGGATGTTGTGAAATGCTGTTTCATGCATACTGAGCTTTTTACACGGTTAAAGACTTGGATTATCATGCTAAACATGGACAAAGTTTCAAACATTTCTGTGTCAAAAATACTCCTTCTGGTTTCTCACAAGTTTTGTAAAAAAAAATTTGAGTATGGGTCTGTGTGATGTCAAATGGGGTGGAATTTCCTTGTACGGGCTCTTCTCCCGCAAGGGATCGCGCGAACGCAACCAGAGCGAGAGAGCAAATGCATGCCCATAAACGCACTTTGCTCGGCTTTAGGGAGGTGCTGCACTGTCACCAAAGAAGTGTGTTTTTGATGGAGCGGTCCCAACGATGAAGGTTCACGGTCAGGCACTGGCGGTGACTAAAACTGCTTCAAATGAATGTGTGTCGTTGGCTATCGTTGCGTAAGTACACATCAGTAAACAACATGATCGTGTATAGTTAATTTATCAATGGAGCATACGATGTATGGTGTGTGTTTAAATACATTTGATTAGCTGACTACTATAGGTGTTGAACAAAATGAATTATTTCATATTAAACCTATTTACATATTAAACGGCACATTCACACAAAGCGCACTTCTTAATTCAAATGTGCTACTGTTCCATTGTTTTTCTATGTAAACACGCACTAGTCTTACGTGCAAAACCGTTCCGCTTGCTACTGCTAACTTGCATACAATAGTCCATAAACCAAATCATGTCCTCATAAACCATGAATAAACACACACTCACACAGAGATGTTGACAAGCCGCTAAGCAAATACAGTTACAGTACACATACCACATAGAGACGTCCTGCTGTTGCTGCTGCTTCTGTTCAATTTCAGCCTACGGATCAGATTATGGATCATATATGTATAGTTGAATCTGATTGATAGCCGTGGTTTATTTAGGCTAGGGTTTTTTTCCACGTTTAAGGATGTCACATTTTTCAGACGCTCTCAACGCAACAGCTGTGCGCGCTCGTGGCTCTTTAGCTCTGCCCACACGATACGCCTCCATCCGCTCGTTTTTTTTCCGGAAAGACTCTGTACAGCGTATCTTTTTTTTGATAAATAAAATAAAACTAAAGACTTTTCGGAGGTATGAAGGATGCAATACTACTCTATAGGTACTCAAGATTGACATGAGTTCAAAGTAATGCGTTACTTAAGTTACTTGAAAAAAAGTAATCTGATTATGTAACTCAGGTTACTTGTAATGAGTTACTCACAACACTGCATGGTCAGGTATGATGTCAGTGCCAAACGACATGTTTTATATTGAGCGTGATGTACCAAATTTGTATATATGCATATTTAAATCGCACTAATGAAATTTAAGAACAACAGTTTACAACATTTTCCTCACACAGTCCTTGTATTTCACTCATCACCATTCATTTTCATTGTATGGAAAAGGGATGCACAAACATCCTGCCAAACATCTGCTTTTATGCTCTGTAGAAGAATTCATACAGGTTTGAACAACATGAGGATGAGCGAATGGTCAAAGTGGCAACACACTGTTGCCTTCCAAGCCTTCTATTACAATGAGGTGAGATATTACAAGCTTGCCAAAATCACAAAATCCTTGCATGCCAACCGGCTGTTACCCAATAAGAGATTCAAACAGTTTCGTATTACATAAATTGAGCCGTTATGACAAACATCAGACTGCTGCTTATTATCTTGGCAGTCTAACATGGGTGGGAAGCTATAGTCCCATCACTAGAGTGGTCACCGCAGGAGCCAGCCCGAAAATCAGCCCACTCACCCAGCATGCCAAGTGTACCCTCGTTAACAAACATATTACAGGAGGAGGTCTCATTATCACACCTCTGACTGTGCAGCTGAGCTGATCTTTAAAAACTGGGCTAGCAGCCGAAGGAAACCCCTGTGGCATTTCTAGCATCTACACATTACTCATAACTTAATCAGTGTAAAGACATCTGTATGGGGTCTCTAGAGAAATGGCAGAGAAAAACATCCACTGTCAAAATCACTGACCTCTATAAATAATGAATAGATGGTAAATCCAAGATGAGATAGGTATTTACCCTTTAAGGGAGAATGTTATAGTGCTGAAGTCACATCTTCCCTTTTTTCTGTGATGCGACAAGTCAGTATATCAGGAAATATTGTGATGTCAAGCACCCTGAATTATCCTTTTTTAGTCCGCTTAAGTCCAGTGCATGAATGTAGTAATATTTCAAGTTGAAAGGGTGTGTCAGTAATAAACTATATTAAATCTTATAGTGTGTAATGCTGCTGTTTGAGCAAGAAAAAGGTCTGCAAAGTTACAAAGCACAAAGACCACTCCAAAGGGAGTTATTCTCTATATCAGTAACCACTGTTTCTAAACTCCCTCGATTGTAGTATTGAGTTTTCTGCCTATGGGAAAGTATATGTCACAATATCTCTCATTTAAATAATTCCTGCCCAAGGCATACACAAAAAACGGACAAGGCCTGGTTGAATTGCGTTAGTATTGTGTTGAAACTTGCGGTTATGGTAAGAGCCGAACTTGGGGTGGTTTGTTTCCAAAACACGCTTGAAGAGTTTAACTAACCACAACACACTGGTCCAGCCAACCAATCAGAGCTCATTGTGCTTTTTGGAAGAAGGGACTGTTTTGAGACAGGAACTAAACAGAGCGTTACTGACACACTGGGAAAAGTGGTTCTGCAACCGGTAGCGTAAATGTAGGTAGGACAGATTCTAAGCTATCCTAATCACTGAACACATCGGATATACTTTTAGCAGAATTCTAATATCCTTGCATTATACAGCCTGATCTGACACTCTAATGATGATTGACAGACTTTAGTGTACATGACAAACACATAGAATGCCATCTTAGAATTGACCTAATGTATTTATTGCGTCCAAATGTTGTTTTAGAATATGATCATTTGATCAATGATAAATGTGATCAGTTTATGTTATATCTTGCTCACTTTACGGCTTGACATTTGTTTCACATTTGTTTCATAATGCTGTACACATTTATAATTTATTATTAATTCAGTGTGAGGTCTATGTTTGGATGTATATTTTGCAAAAATGTAAAATATATGTTTTTTGCACATTCAAGCATGAAAACCTGCTCTAGTAGAGCCACAAACAAAGTGCAAAATAGGTCCCCTTTAACAGTGAGGCAAATAGTTTAGCATTATTTGGATCTGTCTAAAGGGGCTGATGTGCATTCAAAAGCAGACATTTTCATCCGTTGCAGTGTTAGTTCACCCAAAAATGACAATTAGGTCATCTTTTTGCTCACCCTCATGTTGTCCCAAAACTGTATGACTTTCTTTCTTCCTTCTGTGGATCATAAAAAAGATATTTTGAGAAATTCTCAGTGCTTTTTTATTCATAAAATTAAAATGAATGGTAACCAAAACTGTTTGGTTTACTAACTTTGTTCAAAATATATTTATGTTCTGCTGGAAAAAGAAAGTCAGACATGAGTAAAAGACAGATTTTTCAATTTTGGGTGAACTTTCCCTTAAGGTTAGATTTTAACATTATGTAAGATCTTATTTTAAAAGTAACCATGCATCAATTATGAAACACCTACTGTAGTTCTGGCCTCTGTGTTTCCAGCATTGCCATAATGGAATTTGTGAGAGGGGAAATGCATTATAGATAATGCTGTATTTCATATCAGAAAAAGCCATCAGGATATTCCAATGGGATGCACAGAATGTATTGAAAACAAAAACAATTGCATGCGAGTAAAACTCTGCAACATAATCTACCAAAACAAATAAACAAATCCAGGGACAGTGACCCGTCTGAGCTTTTGATATTAAATTTATATCTGAGCCACTGTGTGCATACAATGTTTATGGTGTATGAAATTATCTAACACAATGTATATGTTCAGAGCTGGATACTGAATGCTGTTTGTTCTGGAATATAGTGTTTAAAGGATAAGACAGCAACAATGGTATTGTCTGTCATCAGGTTAGAGGAAAAACAATCTAATATCATTATATTAGATTTAGATTAAGTCTCTAATAAAACATTAATATTCACTAGACTTGTGAAATTGGAGCACATCTGAGCTGAGCTGTAAGAGCTCAGGTTTAATTATATTAACACACCACAGTCCATCACAAATTTTCCACTCACTGAAGCAAGGAAGTCAGGTCTCTCTAGGCAGGTTCTTCATACGAGAATTCACTTTTTGAATGTTTGAGATTGTAGCATGGAATATAACAATAATATTAATTTGGTGTTTCAAAGCATTAATCTGTACTTATTTCATTTGAGAATCAACCCATTATTAAGCAATATCACACCATTGCTACTGTGATATCGCTGTTAAACAACAATGCTAGAACAAGAAACAAGAAGTTAATACTATTAACTTACATTTGAGACACATAATTTACAGTTACTTTGTCAATTGTTGTATAGTTTCAAACAAAGTCAAAGCAGAATCAAGTTCAGGGCAACACAGTAAAGTGTTTCATTCCTATATAAACCAAAAGGCTAATTTGAAATGCCAAATGCTTCGCTTTGAAAGTAGATGACAGTAGGTGGCTGAAGTTAGGAGAGGAGAGCAGCCAATTTGGACATTTCTCACTTCACATATGGTTTTCCCAAACCGGAGTTCTTTATTAGCATTGATGGTTCCATGAAAAACCTTTAACATCCATCGGACAAAAGATTATTTTAAATGTCCCTCACACTAAGCAAATAAATGCTTCTTTTAAGAACTTTTCACTTTTTCTTGGGGAACAACAACAACAACAACAACAACAACAACAACAACAACAACAACAAAATGGTTCTTCTATGGCATCACTGCAAAAAAGCCCTTTTGGAATCTTTATTTTTAAGAGTTCATGTTCTCAAATGCCTGATGTTACATCAGAAATCAAGAAACTGCCATTTCAAAGATTACCCTTAAATGTCATAGCATATTGACCTTCTTTGGTGTAGTACACTCATCTCTAGGGCCTGTCTGCCCTTCTTCATAACCTGGAACATTTGAAAGAAGCTTCACTGATTCGGGCTCTTGAGTGGAGCCTCTTGACTCCTCAGGCTCATCAGTGCATTAAAATGCAGAATTAAATTCTAACAATTACCATGTAATATTTGACTATTCAGGTTGTGTTTGAGAAACAGTGGCTGATTAATGAAAGCTGATTACTGCACTTGAACCAGATGGGCCCTTATAGGGGCCAGGAAAATGGGAGTGAAATGAAAGCTGGAGAGACCACCTCTAGGGCAACAGAATGCTCATCTGACTAAAAATTAGACCCAAGACAACTGGTCTGATTATGAAAATGCCATTATATTTGTTTTTAGTGTGTTGCTATGTGGTTGCTAGGGTGTTCTGGATGTTGTAAATTATATTTTCCAGTTTGCTAATACCAATGTATTTGTACTTGTGCTGTTTCAATACTTATTAGGAGAAAGTCGAACAATTTCTTTAGTTTATAAAAGAATACTTTTAAGAGTACTTTATGTGTAACAGTAGTACATTTGAAGTACACATCTAAGAGTTTCTTTAGTGTTGTAACTACTACAAGTAAACTTTTAGTATACTGTTTGTTATGAAAGTTTATGAAAGTGTTTTTATACTGCAAGTATAGTTGTAAGTTTACTTTAAGTGAACTTATTAATATATTATTAATTTATATATTATTTTAGTACTTTTAAGTACAGTGGAAAAACAACAACAACAACAACAACAACAACAACAACAAAAAAAAAACAGTATAAGCCAATTATACTTAAGTATAAAGTACATTGAAAGTACGCTCTTATCTTAGCTTAAAAGAAGTAATAGCACATTTATACGTCTCGGATTCAGGACCTTCTCATAGATTGTATCGTAAACCCGGTAAAACAATCATAGTTATTATTTATTTAGTCTGGCTGTTTTCAAACATTTAAACCATTAATTGAAAGCATTTTATTTTATTTTATTTTATTTTAGAAGAAGAAGAAGAAATACAGAACTATAGATGGCACACAATAATAGCCAATGAGCTTGTGTGCTCAACCCTCAAATACTTGGTTAGCATTTGCCTAGTGCAGCATGCTTTCAGAGACCCTCCACCTTCCACAGCTCTACCTGTATAGATCTGCTACGGGTAATTCTTGTATGTACAGCAGCAGCATGTCTTACTTGTTTTGTATGTATTGGCAGTAGCAAGTCCTGTACTTGCTCGCGGATCTATTCTGCCAAGACCAAATATATCAATACCCATTATGCCAAACACTTGTCATGACAGAAATTGTACTTTCTCCAAAAACCTTGTAACTAAAATCACAGCCCCCTCTTGATGCTCCCTCTTAAATACTTCATTCCAATGAATTGAAAAAGCTTGTCTCCACCACAGTCCGATGCACACTCACTCTCCACATATGAAATGCAAACAGTCATTATATCTTTACTGCACCAAATGCAAACTATTATTGATCATGCAACGTCTCATGTAGTTAGCGGCATTCAATATTTGTCCCTCTCAATGTTAAATGCCTCTCAATGTTTTCCCGCAGTAAATGAGGGGTTTGTGAAAGGTAAAGCTGTGTAGCTCAGCTCTGTCAGTGTCCTGGAAATGTTCTGTGCCAGGCTGCTGAATAATACATGTTGAAATGCTTCACGCAGAAGGACGACCCTGGTGTCCCTTCATCACAAGCCTCCTACAACCACATAATTGCAAAGTCCCTATCACAGCAGCTGGGTCCAGCATAATGAAATGTGCAGCACTAAACTGTGAGCAATTGCCTTTCCTGAAAAAAATATACTTTGGTATGGCATATTCTCTGTGTATTTCTAACAAGAAAATACACATTTGATTTTACTTACTGTGTTCAGTGTTAGACCTTCTGGTTCACCCAAATATTATAATACATCATATACTCATCCTTATGTTGTTTCAAATCTGTAAGACTTTCTTATAAGAAACACAAAAGAAGATATTTCGAAAATGTTGTCGTCGTCTTCTTCTTCTATGGCTTTAAGGGTAAATGATACCACAATTTTCATTTTTGGATGAAATGGTCAACCCTGGGTCATTCTAAACTCTGGGTCCACAGAATTTTCTTTTTTTTTTTGTGTGAAATCTTTTCAGGTTTAGAGGTCAAGAGAATGATTGGACGAACACAGCATGCTCATAATTTGTTCAGGCTATATTCCTGAGATTGTACTAAATATACTGTTGATACTTTTCAGAACATAAATTTAAGAATAACATTGTATCTCTTCACTTTTTCTCTTCACAATTAATGCATTTTCTGTCATTGTCTCACATTCTGTCATATTTTTTTTGCTCAAGCGGAAACAATAAACAGCACATGAAATACTATTTAATGAGGAAAACACTGTTGAGTTTATGATTGGTTCTTTGTTGCTAAAAACCTGGCCATTTTAATACTGCCTTGTTTCCCACTATTGTGCCACAGTCGGGTTCCGAGTGTAAGAATCACATTTATTTTCACCTTATAATTGACATTCACAATGCTTCAGGTTTGTAGTCTCTTACTGTCTTGTACCTGTCTTTTTGTCCGATTTTCAGATTGTAATGTTGTGATTCACCTCTTAGCTAGTTGGCTCGGTTCATTGCTTAACTCTTAAAGTGCCCCTATTATGCTATTTTAAAGCCTCCTAATTTTTGTTTTTTTGAGGTCTCCTACAACAGGTTTACATGCATTAAGAAAAAAAAAAAACTCTCAATGATTCTCAAACGACTCAACGTTTCTCTAAATCCCAAATGGCCCAGTTTGTTGTGATTGGTTTCTGTGCGTACAGAGCATGTTTCAGAAGCTAAGCGTCCATTACCATAACTGAACTTCAGCTGTGGCTTCCTCAGTCCTCAGCGACTGTACACAGTGTTAAGACAGTAACGATAAAGTCGATTTTACCATATCTCTCAATCGCAAGGAGGACGTTTCTCAGTGATGTGCTACTCAGTTTGAGGTACATTATGAGATGTTTGTAATTCCTCACCATCAGCATCAGCAAGTGTACATCCATCAATAAACCCATGTGTATATTTCTAATTGATTGCGGTTCACATGCAGGAACTGTATCAATAACAGCGCATAGCCAAGCACTAACTTGAATGACTGACAAACATTTGTAAAACAAATCTTGCTCCATCCTTTATCTTTACTCAAAGTAGTATGAATGGCAGACAATCTGCATTAATAGACACAGTTTTAAGTATGAGCTGATTTGCAGAAGTACTTCACGAAGACAGTAATAACGTAGCTGGAAGCTTACACAATATAAAACACAAAATACGTATTTTGAACACCCAGTAGAAAATATACAGTCCCTGACAAAAGTCTTGTCGCTTGTGTACAAATTGAACTGAAGTGCCACTGGAATATATTTCTTATCAAGATTTTTTTACAAGAAATGGCTCATTTTAATCCCAACAGCTTTTGTAATAATGTTTCAGTGCAAAATTAAACTGTCAAAAAATATTCTAATATTTACAGCTTGGTAAAGCCCATTGAGTCCATTTTTGCAAAGACATAAGTGTTGTTGCCTTGTCATATGAGCTTCACCTGTGACTAATAATGGATCAGTTAGATCTCAGGTGTGTATAAAAAGAACCCCAGTACATTAGACCTTCACATCAACTGCAACTAGACATGCCTAAGATTCACCCTGAGACTAAAGTTTTGATTATCAAGAGGCTGAAGACCAGATCCACTGCTGATGTGGCAGACACCTTCAAGGTGTCTCAGTGTCAAGTACAGAGGATAAAAAAAAGATTTGAAGAGACTGGAGATGTTTATGACAAACCCAGGGTAGGCAGACCCTGCAAGACAACTGCTCAAGATTACCTTTTGTTGGCTCGAAAATCCAAGGCCAGCCCATTTTCCACTGCAGCAGAGCTCCACGAGACCTGGTCACCTGAAGTCCCTGTGTCAACCAGAACAGTTTGTCGGATTCTGTCTCGAAATGGCCTCCATGGTCGAATCAGTGCCCAGAAGCCAGCACTAAACAAAAGACTATTGAAAAACCATGTGGCATTTGCCAAAGCCCACAGCCTGCTAAAAGGATGGACGCTGGAAAAGTGGCAGAAGGATTTTTCAGATGAATCTTCTGTTGAATTACACCACAGTCGCCGCAAATATTGCAAGAGACCTTCGCATGGATCCGAGATTCACCCAGAAAACAGTGAAGTTTGGTGGGGGAAAATCATGGTCTTGGGTTACATGCAGTATGGGGGTGTGCGAGAGATCTGCAGGGTGGAAGGCAACTTCAATAGTCTAAAATACCAAGACATCTTAGCTACCTCTTATATTCCCAACCATAAAAAAAGGCCAAATTCTGCAGCAGGATGGTGCTCCATCGCATTCTTCCATCTCCACATCAAAGTTCCTCAAGGCGAAGAAGATCAAGATGCTCCAGGATTGACCAGCCCAGTCACCAGACATGAACATCATTGAGCATATGTGGGGTAGGATGAAAGAGGAAGCATGGAAGACTAAACCAAAGAATATTGATGAAATCTGGGAGGCATGCAAGACTGCTTTCTTTGCTATTCTTGATGACTTCATCAATAAATTGTCCTTACCAAACCGCATGGATGCAGTCCTTCAAGCTCATTGAAGTCATACAAGATATTAAATTTGGATCTCACAGCACCACTACTTAATTTTCTGACATATTTTTGTATTTGCAGTAAATTTGTTCAATTTCAGTATAGGCGACAAAACTCGTCTTGCCAAAATTTGACCTTTCTGTCTTGATTAAATGATACATCTTTTTTCAGTGAAACTTTTTTTCATATGAGCTATTTCTAACACCAATTGATTAATTAAAAGTCAGGTTAATAGCAGGTGTTTCTACAAAATAGATAAGCGACACGACTTTTGTCAAGGTCTGTACATCAATAATTATTCCTACACATTGTGATTTTGAGGAGCAAGCTGGTCCAAATAATACTGACCCATCTATATGGAGCAATAGTTTTGCAAATTCTGCATTGAGTTCTGAGATTTGAGAATCAGTCAGTAAAATAATGTTTGAGCGCTAGTCAAGTTACAACATATAGGTGGGCATTATGCAAATGAAATTTCTAGTGACATGTTAAAGTCACTTATTAGGATTCGAAATACAAATGACTCGTATAGACGATTCTTTCTTTTGGGAGACAATAACTTTATTTATCATGCACTTTTTAACTTTACAACTTTGCAAAATGTTTACAATCACAAACAGTTATATTGCACACTGCATCAAGAAAAAAACACATATTTAGGGCACTTTAAACGGAGACTTTAAAAAATATCCTAAGGGAAATATAACCCTTGAAAGCAGTGCCAAACCCCTTAAAATTGCAAGTGTGAAATGTTGCTTTACCCAAGTTTAAAAGCTGGGTTTACTGGACAATAAAGCTGGCAATGAAAACCCCTTTTCACTGTCATGATGATACATTCAAAACAAAAGAGGATCAGAAGAGTACAGATTCTTATAAAGTGTGCATAACCTTGGCAGTTATATGCATTTATCACTCAATGCACATTGCCTTTTTCAGTTGTATGTACATGGCAACCATTGTGGAAAATCCTTGCAGGTTTCCTCTTGCAGGAGTCTCAAATATCTCCACATCAGCAAAGATTCCTTTGCAGCACATTTGGGTGCTGTTCACTCTGCTGACTTTAGGATCAGCAAGCTGACCTTGACATCTGTTTTGTTATCAGTTTCATTGTCAGAGATAAAATGGGGCATTTTATGCAATCACTGGACTCATGACTCAGCATACGCTGTCAATACGCTGTATTGCAAGTCTCAGTCTCAGATAAACAAGTCTCAGATAAACAAATCACTGGAAGTGACCACTTATATCTTTTAATCGATATGCAGTCTCACAGAAAAAACTCTCATTTAAACTGAGAAAGCTGTTCATCTTATTTTTAACAATAAATGGGAATATATTCTACACACGATTTGCTGATATTTTTGGTTTTCTAATACTCAATCAGACCCTTTCTGCCAGAATACGTGGCACAGCTACTTATCCAAACACTTGCAACTTCAAGACTGGACGACTGCAATTCCCTTCCAGCAAGACTAAGCCTTTGCAGATGATCCAGAATGCGGCAGCTCGTCTAGTCTTCACATAACCAAAGAGAACCCACTTCACACGCCAGCTGATCTCAGTCCACTGGTTTCCAGTTGTGGCCTGAATTCAATTTCAAGTTTTAACGTTGGCTTTCTGGACTACCACTGGAACACCTCTTTCTTACCTCAACTCACTACTACAAATGTTCTTGTTGTCGGTTCGCTATCTTTTTGGGGACTCTCCAGACGTAATGGTTTTTATTCTGAACAAATTGTACATTCTATCCCCTTACACTAACCATACCCCAAACCTACCCATCACAGAAAACTTTCTGCATTTGTACTTTTTCAAAAAAAACTGAGGGGTTATTTTTTTTATCCCCACAGTCACAGTTTACTATTGGGGATCAAAAAATGTCCCCAAGGATTTGGGGTTGCCATCTTTGTCGCGCTATTTTGTCCCCATAACGTATTTCTTCTGGATTTCTTCTAGTTTCCTAATCAACTTGTCTAATAAACCTTGCATTGTGTAGCTCTTTGATAAATGCTTTGTTTCTCTTTTGTATGTCTCTATGGATAAAAGCGTCTGCTAAATGCTACATGTAAATGTAATTAGCCCATGCACATCATATTTCACAAGACATTTCTTTTATTAGTAATTTTAACTAGCAATGAACCTCTTCACTCTTTTTCAACTTTATTAAAGTGCACATAATTAGCAGTCCATTTCACAGTTTACTGAGGTCAAAAAGTGCTCATTATGGTGTGACAGTCCATGAAATACAGCAGAGTAATAAAAGCAAGGCTGCCACTGACTGGAACAAGTCGCAGAGAGCAAGCTGTTTGCATTCTTATTATCAGACCGCTTCATCAACACCTCAGCTTTATCTCGCGCCTTGATAATAGGCTCTTTCCCAGGGAAGAATTCAGTGTGGCACACAGTTCAGAGCTATTGAAGATGATATACCTTGTCAAAATGAATGAAAGTCATGATGTTCACTGAACAGATGCAAAATAAATGATTTGAGCAAAATTAAGTTCCACAGCACTGTGGACAACAAGAATGCTTTAATTGTTGACTTTTAGAATAGGCATGTGTTTAACTCTACAAATATAATGCTATTGAAACATCACTCAACATCTTGGGATTTATAAAAGAAAGGAGCCCTCTGGGTGTCGTTTATAAATGTTTATAAATCAAAATAAACAGACAAATGCATTTATCAAATATGGCAATTTGCTTAATGGGTTTAGACAGAGCTGGCGTTTCTCTCTATTTGGATGCAGATGACTGGCATCATATATTCAGTTGCTCCAGGGGATATGAGCTCAGTCATTTTACAGGAAACTCTTGCTCTCTGTGTCTCTTTGTTCAGAAGAGACATGGTTACTGTTGATATGAATCACAGAGCACTAATGAATACTTAGCACTGCTTTCAAAACAATTTTATTCTTTACTGCACACAATTCTTTGGGCAGGACTAGTCCAATAATGTGCACTGATCAGAATCCAGCAGTTCTCCACATTCTCCAATCAAACATAATAATAATAATAATAATAATAATAATAATAATAATAATAATAATAATAATAATAATAATAATAATAATAATCAATTTTATTTATATTGCACTTTACATTTAGAACAATCTCAAATTGCTACAGGTTCAAGAATTAAAATTAAGTTTAAGAAATTAAAAAGTAAATTGTACATGTCAGTTGTATGCTTTTTTTAAAAGATATGTTTTTAAGTTTTTTTTAAAAACATCTGTAGTCTGTGGGGCCCTCAGGTGGTCAGGGAGGGCGTTCCATAGCCTGGGGGCAGCAGAAGCAAAAGCCCTATCACCCATGCTGCAAAGCTTGGTTCTGGGGGTTTGGAGGGTGTGTGAGGTTGCAGACCGGGTGTGTGAGGAGGTCTGGGGGGTGAGGAGTTCCTGTAGGTGAAGGGGGGCATGTCCATGAATGCGCACCCTACTCAGGATCCTGGCAGCACTGTTCTGTATACTGGAGTCTCTGGATGCTCCTGCCAGAGATCCCGATGAGGAGTGCATTACAGTAGTCCAGCCTGGAGGAGACAAAGGCATGGACGAGCTTCTCTGCATCTGGTAGGGTGAGTGAGTTTGGCGATGTTCTTGAGGTGGTAAAATGATGTCTTACAGAGGTGTTTGATGTGGGTGTCAAAGGTGAGTTGTTGGTCCATTTTAACACCCAAGTTGGTGACAGATGTGGAGAGGGAGATGGTTTGGCCAGAGAAAGTGATATTGGTGATTGTGGAAGAGCGGAGCTGATGTGGTGTGCCAACCAGGATGGCCTCCGTTTTAGAACTGTTGAGCTGAAGAAAGTTGAGCTTCATCCACGCCTCTATCTCCTCCAGGCAGTTAGTCAGTGTAGAAGTTGGCAGCATGAAAATATAAATAAAAAAAATGACCTAAACCATATATTAAATTAAATGACTTTGTTATACAGCTATAACTTAATACCGTAATAGATCTTAACAAGCATTTTTCATCTTTATGAGGGTATATCATTGTTTAAACCATACAGAAACTTTAATAAAATTAGCAAAACATTGATTTATTAACATATAATTTATTAGGCTACCTTCTGCCCAAGAAATGATATCAACCTCAACTGTATTGTTCAATAAAATGCATGCAAAACTAGCCTCTGTGGAACAACAGTGTCATCTACAGATGAGTTAGTGTAAGAACATGTAACCTGAATAATGTAAATACAGAACATTTTACAGGTTCGTCTTTTCGTCTGTGTTTACAACATAACATATGCACGTATAAAATTAAGAGGGGGGAAATTTAATACAGTCAGTTTGTAAAGAGAGTTACATTGATTTTGAAACAGGACTTTTGAAACAAAAATCAGTTCCACATCCTTTCCTGCAGGGGCGCGCGCTGGTCTCTTGAAAGCGGAAGTGCCGCGCGTTCTTGTCGGCTCATTTGAACACGCGCAACTTCCGTGTGGTTCAAAAAAAATTTGCACCCTTTTTTAATTTGGTAAAACAGGACTGAGCTTTTGTCCGAGGCGGCCGTGTTAGTGACCCGGCATGGACATCCAGAGTAAGTTTTCGTGCTTTATTCAAGTCCTGTGTTTGTATGTAGATATCTTTGATGAGTTTGTAGAAACGTGCGCAAGTTAACTGGGGCTGTGCTAATATGACCAGTAGCTACAATACAGCAGAAAGTCAGCTTTTTAGCAGCTAATGCAATATTAGTATTCCATAGTTGATATGTTAAAGTGACAAACATTTGCCTCCTTAAATGATTTGCGTTTATTTGTTTTTGTGCCCGATTGTCTGCATATAGATGTGAAATGCAAATATGGGTTCTAGATAAGTTAGTAGTTTGCAGGAAGTAACGTTATTATGAACTACGAAACACGTTCTGATTTCTCATAACAGGTATTGAACCAATGACACTTGGATCCCCAACCTCCCCCAAGCCTGGGGCTCAGTTTTTACCCGGATTTCTGATGGGAGACCTGCCTGCTCCTGTCACACCCCAACCCAGGTCTTTTGGGTTAACCGGAGGCGGGGCAGAAACAAGGTCTCCTCTTCTGGCTGGTAAACGCTTCTTTGTTGTGTTTTGCTAATACTATAAGAAATCCTGGCTCTTTTTTAAAAAAACACATAACATAGAAGTTAGGTAAGAGTTCTAGGTAAGATTTGATCCTCTTTTGAATCAGGTGGGTCTCCTCCTCAGCCTGTGGTCCCAACACCTAAAGACAAGAGTGGAGCCCCTCCAGTCAGAAGCATCTATGAAGACCTCAACGGCTCCTGTGTGGGAATGTCACCCCTTGCTGCTCGCAAACAAGTGAGAAATGCAAACAAGCTTATGGATTTAATTTGAGACCGAATCACATCCTGTGTTTTCATAAGAATACAGAGAGACATTAAACAGTGCATATCCAAATTGCTTACATATTTTAATTAGTGAGTACTGAGATTGTATAAATTGAAAGAATTAAATATTGAAAAGAAATAATCAGCCCAAATCAGATCATGGCAATTTTGGTATTTTAGAAATTTGGTAGCTGAAAGATACTGGGTGGCATTCAATAATAAGTGCATAGATTATTCAAATTTGTACGCACAGGAGAACTTCTCATGAAAAACGTACTCCTAATTAAACTTGTACTTAACATCGTTCTAATGTTAATGAATTTGTAGTATTCTAAATGAGCAACTGTGTGCCCAAGGTTATTTTGGGGGGAAAGAACAGCCTAACCATCATCTCCAAATAAAGGCTTTCCTTTACAGCCTTTCGTCACTCTCAGCAGAAATATGATGCTTTCCTCTGAGCACACATGCAGCAAGATCCTTGAGAAATGCCAAGTGTGGCATCCTCAAAACCAGTTCAAACCCATTAGCAGGGTTTTTCCTAGGTCAAAAATGGTCTTTGGTGGTGGCTGACAGACATGCTCGTCCACACACAGAAAAAAGTACCCTAACCACGTAAAATGCGAGCCCAATACTGACAATACATTTTAAATAAATGCAAAGAAACAGTTTATAATGTTTGCTTATCTTATTTTGATGTCTCATTATGTATGATAATATCTTACCTTGATGTTTGTTTCTCATTGTTTACTGATAATTGGTATATAATCATATCAATATTAATAAGTTGCATTTGAAAGTTTATTAACATCCTCGTTTCAGAGGTGTTCTGAGTAAATGATTAGTACACCAATTCGTGACTTCAGTGTTGGACAGATCAGTTATTTTAACCAGTTAATAAAATTAATCTGTTCAAGCGAGTCATTAGGTCATGAATCAGACATTAGTTGACTCTTGTGCGAAAAATTTGTGTGAACACAAAGCATTTAATCGCTGGATAGGATTATTTTTATTTATTGAAAGTGGTTTATGTCGTCTGCATGTGTGGCACACTTGTCAGAGTAGATGATTTTGAAGAGTGCTATTTCAAGGGGGATAAAATCTCCAAAGGCACCACATTCAACATGGATTCGGTCTTCCGACCTTTTACCATTGTGTCATTTCAGTTGATTTTGATTCATACGTGTGAGGGAGGAAGAGCTAAGACAGTGCTTAGTTTGAAGAGAGATTGAGTGAGCGGGGGTTTCTCTCTGTTAACATGTGCCCTATCACAAGTGCAGCAGTCATCTACATCACAATAACTGATCAAATGTCATCTTAACAGTAACATGGTTATAAGACCACCCAGAGTATGTCGTCTCCCCCATAAATTTAGAATAGCTTTCAGTATGAAAGTTATTGGTGTGAGGTTTTTTTCCTTAAAAACGTTTGTACATAGACTTCACACACAAATTTGTATGCATGCATGGTTAGTGAATGACAATGTTTTGAATATTATTGCACAGATTTAGCAATTTACACTCTTCACATTTGATTTATAACTAATGTAAGAAGAGGGATTGGAAGCATTTTGTTAATCAGATTTTGTCCTTATTAATTTGTTTTTCACAGCAATTTGCTGGAGTGCACACACCATTGTCTGGTCTACCAGGGACACCAGGAACCGGTAAATATCATATTTAGTTTGATTACTTATTAAATGAATTTCCCAGCCAAAAAATAGAGTCTTAGTGTCTTTTTTTGTTCTATAGTCTCTAGTTTGTTTAGCCCTGCGGCGCAGCAGAGGAAAACAACTCTTTCCCCAGCTCAAGTAGATCCGTTCTTCACACAAGGAGATGCTCTGTCCTCTGACGACCAGCTGGATGACACCTGGATCACAGTGTTTGGGTGTGTTTTTATTTTTAATTTTTTATAAATATTTTTATTTACTTTTTTCCCCATAGTACTACTAAGTTTGATGACAGGGGTTATGACATCGTTGTTATCTACATATGGCACAAAATTCTTGTTTGTTTGTTTGTACACAGATTCCCTCCAGCATCTGCTTCATACATCCTTTTACAGTTTGCACAGTATGGAAACATAATAAAACACGTAGTAAGTACAGACCAGGTTTCATCATTGCAGTGCGGTTTTTGTAATCTGTTAAAAATGTCTTTTTTTTTTTTTCCTTTTTATTTACAGATGTCTAATACAGGAAACTGGATGCATGTTCAGTATCAGTCTAAACTGCAGGCACGGAAAGCTCTCAGTAAAGATGGAAAGATATTTGGAGAAGCCATAATGATTGGTGTCAAGCCATGTATTGATAAGGTAGAAGCACACAATAAATAATTTCCTTGTAAATGGAAGCGTGGTGGTTGGAAGTATGGATGGAAGTGTCCCTGCATGTAATATTTGTAACATTAATAATTGTGCATTGTATTTATTTATTTTTTTTGACAGAGTGTAATGGAGTGCTCGGAGAAGGGCAGTATGTCTAGTTCTGTGTTCACGCCCCCAGTGAAGGCTCATGGCACCCCCAGTCACCCTTTATCAACTCCCCGATCTGTCATGAGACCCCTCAGTGCTGCTTACAAAGCATCCAGCAGTGACTACCAGGTATAGTTGAACAAATGTATTAATATTAGCCTATCAAAAGCAGCTTTAAAAAATTTAAAGGGTAAGTTTTATTTTCTGTCATTATTTACTCACCCTTACCACCGTCAAGGCCCAGAAAAGTAGTAAAAACATGATTAAAATAGACCAAAAGCGATGCACTGTATTTACTGTGTCAACAGCGTAGGAGACATTGTTGAATAAAGCTCAGAGGCTTCAGGAAGCAGTGTTTTGAAACCGGCCATCACTATATAAGTCGTTATATAGGGTTTTTTTTGCGCACAAAAACTATTCTCGTTGCTTCATAAAATGATTATAGTACCACTGTAGTGAGATGGACTTTGTAACGACATCTTCAGTACCTTTTATGGGTCTTGAAAGAGGAAATGTCATTGATGCCAATGGAGGCCTTTATGAGCCATCAGATTTCAACAAAAATATCTTCATTTGTGTTGCAAAGATGAACAAAGGTCTTAGGGGTGTCGAACAACATGAGGGAAGTAATTAATGACAGAATTTTCATTTTTGGGTGAACTAACCCTTTAACATTAGTTAATGCATTAACTAACATCATCTAAGAATTAGCAGTACATTTGTAACTAAGTTTGTCTGCGACAACCTCAAAGTTATTTGTATGTATTCAGATCAATAATTGTATAACCATTTTGTTTAAATAACTTCTAATTGTCTGAGCAGATCGCCTCAGTCCCTCAAGGTTGTGCTTTGGGTTTCTGTCCTAGCTAGGCAATCTTTTTTTCTGATTCTGATAAATATAGAATCTTAATTATCTTTGTAATTAAAACAAAATATAAAAATTGTGTACAGACAGAGTTATGTCAGGACAATCTTCCGCTCAACCTCGTTTTTTATGGAGTCTATGAAAGTTGAAATAAATATTCAGTGGTTAAATTGCTAAAAGAGCTTTTACTATGCATACAAATGCAAATTAATGATTGATGTCTCAGAGAGCGTGAGATAGAGAAGGATCATATCTTATAAGGTTTAAAACATTTCAATAGACATGTCAAGTAGTAGAATGTGTATGATTCAGTGTCGTAGTTCAATAGTACTCTTGACAGAAAGCTGATTTCTGAGAGACGTGCAGAGAAAGCAGCGCAGCTTTTTGATTGCTATCGTGCTGCACTTATTTAATTTGTTTGTGTATCATACCATACAAGGTGATTGATTACATGTCAAATAGTTGGAAATGTGTGATATAGTATTTTAGTTGATATTACTCTCTTGCCTAGCTCTGATTTCTGAAAGACGCATGGAGATGGCACTGCTATTTGATTCTGCTATTGAGAGTTAACACTCATTCACACACTCACTGCATAGTGATTGTAAAGGTTTATGTAGCCTATAATATCATATTATGCCTTGGCTCGCCTATTATCCATCAAACATGCGGAGTGACTCTGTCTGGCGATTGTTTTTCTATTATTTGGTAGAATTCGTTATTCGCTTTGAAACTAATATCCGTGCCTTTCCAAATAATGTATTCAGCTTTGGGCACATCCCTGTTTGTAACAGTATTCATTAATCTTGTTAATGTTAGTTAACGGTTCATTAGTTTGTTAGCTCAGGTCCATTAAAAAAATATTAACAGCAGGGGTGGAAAGAGTACTGAAAAATATACTCTTGTTAAAGTACCATTACTTTCCAAAAAATTTAGTGTGAGTAGAGTCAAAGTATTTTTTTTAATAATAATCATATATTTTTTTATTTTTTTTATTATATTTTATATATAGTATTTCCCTGTTTTTTGGAGGTAGATACATTATCAATGGTAATAATATATATATAAAAAAATCAGTTGTAAGGCCTTAAAGAGTTAGTTCACTCAAAAATCAAATTCTGTCATTAATTCCTCTCCGTCACATCTTTCCAAACCAGTAAGACCTTCGTTCATGTTCGGAACACAAATGAAAATATTTTTTGATGAAATCTCATGCCCATCTGTCGACTGCTATTGAATTACCACTTTCAAGGCTCAGAAAGGTACAAAAAAACATTGTTAAAATAGTCCATGTGAGCAGTGGTTCAATCTTGGGCCGGCTACACACTGGCTGCGTGGCGTGTCCGTTTTAATTTCAGCTCCCATGTTAACAGGTGAGAGCTAAATAGAACCGATGCCTATTTTTCACGTGAAACGCAAGCGTGTTGGAAGAGTTTCCAGGCAAACTAGTATAGGAAAAGATGTTTTATATGTAATTTTGACATTAATACATAGGCTATTAATACATTACATTTTGATGTTTGAAAGTTTCTAGGTTTTGACATAAATGCAGATATAACTATAATTTAAATAAATAATAATAGATTTTTCAAATATTGCACTTGTCAATAAAGAACAAAATATTCTGTAGCCTATTTTGCCGTCAATACTGCCGACGTTGTCTTTGCTGTATCAGTAGGCTATTTATTTCAACATGAAGTATAGGCCTTCCCTGTACATCACCTAGCAGCAGCTCCACCGCGTCAGACACGCTTCTGGTGTGCAAAGACATAAAAAACACCACTCAGCTGGACACACAACAGAAGCGCCACGCTCACACCACGCAGCCAGTGTGTAGCCGGCCTTAATGTTATGAAGCAACGAGAGTACTTTTTGTGCACGAAAAACAAACAAAAATCACGACTTTATTCAACAATTTTTTTCTCGTCTGTGTCAGTCTTCAGTCTTCTTAGCTACATGTTGTAAATACGACAACATCTGTATTGCAGAAATATTGTTTTTGGCAAATGCTTACCAACACGACATCATTTCTATAAAATCCAATGTGTATATTCCGGAAACTGAAGCGCTACACGGGACACATACGTTTGTGGTTTTCACACACAACTGGCTGAACATGAGCTAATATGTTTGTGAAAAAAAAAAATAATAATAATAATTCCTTTTTTTTTATTCATATGCCTCAAATCATTCATATGATTTTAAATAACAGAAATCGGTATGATGTCGATTATAATAGTAATAATAATCGCCGTATTAGAATCTAAATTTACAAGTGTTATTTAAATAGCTGGTTACTGGAAGAAACTGAAATGTGCTGTAAGGAACAACATTTTAAAAGCATAATTTGTGAAGTACTTTTTTTTTTTTCTGATTTATAGGTTGTGTCAGATCAACAGACACCAAAAAAGGATGACAGTTTTGTATCGAAAGCAATGGAGTATATGTTTGGATGGTAATATTTCACTCACAGGGTGCTGATGAAAAAGCTCTGAGACCATCAACAGCCTCTGATGTGTTGGCATTGCTCTAAAAACTGACATTGGGCTTTTGAGCACAATCACTGAGTGAATACAAAAGCACTTTATCTCTGTTTGCGGACTAATTGACTGTGTGCTGTTTTGCTGAAGATGGATTCTTTGAGTGTTTCACTTGGACTGCTTTCAGCTGCTGTGTTTGAAGTTGTCTGCTTTGGAGTTAGTCTCTCAAGTCTGTCCTCAAAACCATACAGGTTTAGCAACTTAGTGTGAGCATTAGGTGTTTCAGGTCTTAAACATGCCAAAAGAGAGTTCTGCTGATAATTTAAGGATCAAATCATGACACTCCCTTGTGGGACCCTATTGTACAAAATCAGAAAATTTTACTTAACAAAATTAATGTTTATGGTCTGCTTTATTGATCTCATACGAATATCATTAATGACATCTTCAGCATTTTGAGACCAATGCCTTATTCTACGATTTAAACATCTTACATGCCTCTGTTTTTAGGTTATTGTGGGTTTTCACTAACTTTATCAATTATTTTAATAGGACAGAAAATACATTTTTTTTAGTAATGTCTGGTTTTGAAAATGTCTTTTCTCTTTAATAAACACCGTCTGACTTAAAAATGCTGTTTGTTTTGCTTGGTAACTTATTTTTTCAAAATTAACAAACTTTAAACGAGTCAATACATCACAGTTCCTTCTTCCAAAGCATGTTTTTGTCTTACCTTGATTCACTGTGTTAAGTCTATTATAAGTGTTGCCTGTGCTTGTCTGGTCATATCCATACATTTTCATCCACAGTCATGCAAAACCCAAGCACAACCAAAGTATTGTTCTTCTGCAAAATACATTTTTCTTGTAATAATTAAACCTGCCACGATTTTGAGTACTTAATACTTGACTTTGACCTTTTCACACTTTTCATGTGGGTGGTTGCAGTGGGTTTGGAATGAAGCTTTTAAAGTGTGAAGAAAAGAGATGTTTTTGTTCTTGCAATTATCTTGTTTACAAAATTCAGAAAATGAAGAATTCGATCTGAATAGATCAATTTGGCAAGTGAATGTTTACTTCTTGCTTATTTGAGGGAAACGGAGGAGAAAACGCTACATAAGGCAAGAGAAGCTGTAATACCTTTTATGTTATGTTATTTGTATCTTTGGAAATGTATGAGTTTCATAAGCACTGCATCCGTAGGGGCTGCCATTGTTGTTTCGCGGGCTATGTGACGTCAGAGCGCGTCACTGGATCGATCTTGTACAAGTTCACAGGTGGGAAGTCACAGGTTTGACTGCCGTTCCAGTGCGTTTTTGCCGGGTCGAAGGTTGGAAAAACACTGGTTGTCAGTTGCCTGCAAAGTATTCTCTGAGTAGAGCACACAACTGCATAAGCTTATATGGAAGAAGCACGTCCCCGAACTTGCATTTTGGGTTAAGCTGCGTTCGTTTGACATTGTGGAGAGTAGAATAATAGAATCAAAATGTATTAGCCTTTTTACCCTGTTGGGGATATGACAGTGAGAGAATTTTCCCTCAGTCGCATTACAGCGCGTGTGGACATGATGAAATATGCTAATTTTTTGAGATAGGAATTTTGGGTTTTCATGAGCTGTATGCCAAAATCATCAGTATTAAAACCATAAAAGACCTGAAATATTTCAGTTGGTGTGCAATGAATCTAAAATATATGAAAGTTTAATTTTATCATTACATTATGGAAAATAATGAACTTATCACAATATGCTAATTTTTTTAGAAGGACGTGTGTGTGTGTGTGTGTGTGTGTGTGTGTGTGTGTGTGTGTGTGTGTGTGTGTGTGTGTGTGTGTGTGTGTGTGTGTGTGTGTGTGTGTGTGTGTGTGTGTGTGTGTGTGTGTGTGTGTGTGTGTGTGTGTGTGTGTGTGTGTGTGTGTATATACACACACACACGTATGTATGTATATAATATAATTTTTTTAATATAATGGCATAGTGTTCTTACTTTGTCTTTAGTGTGTGTGTGTGTGTGTGTGTGTGTGTGTGTGTGTGTGTGTGTGTGTGTGTGTGTGTGTGTGTGTATACACACACACACGTATGTATGTATATATAATATAATTTTTTTTTAATATAATGGCATAGTAAGCAAACCAAGGTTTGTGGCATGATCCATTTTGATCACAGTTGAAATTGCATTTCTTTCCCTGACATGGGTCTTTATTAGAATGTTAGTATTTTAGTTGGGTTAACAGTCAGGGCCCAGATCTGACAGAACTGATGCAGGAAGTCTAGGTTCTGCTGTAGACCCTCTTCTGTTGGAGATGGCAGGACCAAATCATCTCCATACAGGACAAATTTTATTGTAGAGTCATGTAGTGTGAGGCCAAAGTGATTTTATATATTGAAAGCGGGTCGGTGATAGTGGGCAGCCCTTTCTCAAACCCCACCCTAGAGTTGAACTCCCTGTTGATTGATTAACCCAAACCTTGCTTACTCGAGGTATGCTGGTACCGAAAATGTGTGTGAGTAAGTTCAGACTACTCTTCAGAGTATGTTCCCAGTTAACACACAAGACATTCTCAACAGAGCAACGAATCAACATGGAGACAGACGCTAAGAAGAAGCGCACCATTCTACTTTTGTTTAATGGCCATTTACATAACCTACTTACTGCACATCACCACCTATTTGGTGGTTGTGCAATCATTATTTAATTATTTTCATTTAATAAGTAATCTTTATTCACTGAGATTAAGAATTATATATTTTATGCTAAATAATTGAATGCAGACCCATGAGTGAGAATTGAATTAACACTTAAATATTAGCTTGTTATAATAGTGATGTAGAATTAATATATAATACTCGATATTAAGTAATTATATAACATATTTTAGTTAAATGAATATAACTATATTAATTATAGAACACTCCTCTGAAAACCTCTAAAGCAAATTAACCCTGGAGGAACACAACCTGCTGAGTAAGTTAGTCAGTTCATGGAGTTGCTATGGCTTCTTGCACACCCTGAAATTGATCTCCGTTTTTGGAACCAAACGTTGAGATTATCCTGGTGAAGATATGGTCTGATGTTCTAAAATTTGGTAAAAATTAAATTTGACTTCTGATAATGCTGCAAAACACTTTTTAATTTGTCCACTTTTGAAAATGGTCCTCTATTCTAGCTGTCAGGGAAATGTATAACAATATAAATCTTTACAATAACTGTTTAACAATTTAACACACAATTATTAATTTAAGTATTAATAAAAAAAATAATAAAAAAAAATTAGTGACCGGTCACATAAAAAATCAGTAGTAGTAGAAGTAGAAGAAGCCTCTAAATATCTGTTTCTAAATATCTGTTGTTGTATGTCTGAACTACATTGTTTCATTGTAGTGGTAGTCAATAAACTACACATTTGTTTAATGTTTTGTTACTGTAAAATCATGTTCATACGGACCTAACAAACATCAATTTATAAAATCAGATTCATTAGAATGATCATTTTACAATAGGCTACTCAAAATGGTATCACATTTTTATTTTTACATTCTGATTTCATACAGTTATTTAGAATGAGGCTTTTTCTACTTGAGGCTGGGTGAGGCTTCTTCTACTTCTTTGAGTGAGGATGAGGCTTCATTCCCGTTTCTAATTAAATCATATTGCGCAAAAGCTGCGCAATGCTGTGCTCCTTGAGTGCAGCACACTTAGTGGCTTATGATTGGTTGAAAGGTAAGCTCGAATCTGATTGGCTAAAGAGTACGACTGACCTGGGTGAGACTGCAGCGCTGCCAGGGAAGTCTCAAAATACACACACAAATCCAAGGCAATTCACACCTGAGTAACGATTTGCATATTCACATTCAAGGACAAACTCGTAAATATTAAACACTCAAAAGTTTTTTTTGCACAGCTCTAGATCTACAAATTGTGTTTTGCATTTGTGAAATGTATTATATATATATATATATATATATATATATATATATATATATATATATATATATATATATATATATATATATATATGCATATATATATATATATACTTTTTGTGAATGTATATATTTTTTTCATGCACGTGAGTTGTTTTTTGTCCATGTGAATTTGGTTTCGTGCATGTGAAATGAGCTACGCGTGTGTGCATTGTGTTTTTTTGCGTGAATTATTAATGAGTCTTATCTGCTTCCATACATTTTGCGCATGCGTATAGAGTGTTTCGGACGTAGGACTTGTTCACCCAACATGGATTTTTCACTTCGACTTCATAGATTGACTGAGCACAATTAAATGTGTTCGGTGAATAAACAATTTTAATTTTGAGTGAAGACCTTAAGCTTTAATTAGTACAATGCATATTTTTGCATGGGGATACTTATTTGGAAGTAACTTATTAGGTCAATATGTAATGATCAGTTGTCACAAATTTTTCCCACATTTTCTTACAGTATATATATATATATATATATATATATATATATATATATATATATATATATATATATATATATATATATATATATATATATATATATATATATATATATATATATATATATATATATATACTGTAAAAACAAAATGTATATATATATATATATATATTTTTTTTTTTTTTTTTAAATAAATGCTATTCTTTTTTTAAAAACTTTATTCATCAAAGAATCCTTAAAAAGTATCACAGATTATAAAAAAAGCCAACATTTCCAACATTGATTATAAATCAGCATATTAAAATTATTTGTGAAGGGTCATGTGACACTGGGATCATGTGACTGCTGAAAATTCTGCTTTGCATCACATAATTAATATTAAATAGAATATTAAAATAAAAAAAACTTATTTTTAATTGTAATATTTCACAATATTACATTTTTTTTCTGTATTTTTATCAAATATAAGTGTGTGTGTGTGTGTGTGTGTGATGACTAAAACCAATGAAGCTGTGGAATTTAATTCAATATATATTTAAATCAAATTAATTTTGTATAGAGTGGGATGTGCTAATGAGAACAAATTGGCATGCGTTGCCTTCATTTCTTAAACCCATTCACAGCTCAGCATATTTATTGAATTATTGATTTTGTGTGTACTTGCCTTATTTGTACTAGATTCACTTTTCCCCCTCAAATCTGTCACGTATAATGGAATCCAATATGTAATTTGTGGCTGCTAGCAAGATTGTAACTTGACCCAAGTTTCAGACATGAAACTCCAGCCTTTACTGTAGATTTTCCATTATTTCTTGAGATTTGATTGGAGACTCAAAGGTTAAGACTTGTAGATGGAGTGTTTTTCTGCACTGGACTCTTTCATTGACCTTCCAGATGACCCTGAGACTTGTTTCAGGTGTATGAACCTCGCTCTGATCAGGCAGCGGAGGTCAGGCAGGGTAGCCAGCTGGATCCCCAGATCAGACACATGGCTGAGTGCTTGCTGAAGGTGACACAGAGCGGGTCTCTGGAGGTGAGGCTGACCCTTGCTGTCAGAGGCTGCCAGTGCACAGCTCAGGTGATACGCTCAGAGATGCACGCTACCCCCGGGCCTGCTTGAGATATAATCCATCCTGATTACTGCAGTTTTTCCACCGGAGGCATGATTTAACTAACCTTGAAACAGGCTTATTTTTGTGGCTCATGCATAAATGAAGTAATGTGTAGTGGTTGGTAAACTGTTGAAGCATTCAGGGTTTTATTGACCTCACAAGATATCAGGGGGCCAATCACGATACAAAATTAGACTTAAATTTCTCAGTCAATGTTTCCTGAATAATAAAAACTGTGAATTTCTTATAAACTCTAAAATATTACTGTATAAATAATTTTAACTAAATTGCAAGACAATTTCACAAGAAACGGCACCCATTGAATTGAAAATATTATCTTGTAAAAGACTCCAATAACACTGAAGCCCCTGTTTTTAAATAGCTTATAGCTGTATACATAAGTCATTTTAAACTTTAAAATATAATGTTGCCTACTCAAATATTTACATTTTAGCAAACAACTACAATGAACACTTTTTATTTTATTTTAATGTAGTGCAATGCAAGAAAGCAGCCGCACATTTTTCAAATCTGTATTGAATTCAGATAAGATGGGAAGTTGACCACTAGATGGCAGTGTGTTCTTTTACTATGTATATATTTTTAAGCATAAGTAACTTTCTTGCTCTAGCGCCTTTGTTGGGTTTGAACCTTATGAGATACATGCATCTTTCTGATGTTTTACATTCAAATTGCAAACCAAAGTTTTATTGATAACCCTCAGCAAATTATTTGATGCAAAGTCACATTTGTATTGTTAAGGCTGAGTAATGTACTGTAGATTAAAGTGAGGTAACATTCTAGTAGAGGAGCTACAAAATTAGTCATTTAAATTAATTCATTCTAACTTGACTAATTGCAACAGTGTCCTTTTAATAAGAATTTGATTATTATTGACAATTTTTTGGAGATTTTATTTTTCACTGTTTTATATGAGATTGTTAACAAGCTGTTTGTTAATAAGATATTGTTGACATGTCCAGGCTTATGGAACTGAATTGAAAAAAAGTATTGTTTGTGCCTAAAGATGTGATAGATGCAAATATGATATCTTGAAAAGTGCATGATGCATATGCTTTTTTTTGTTTTGTTTAATAGTGTCTAGTACGATAGTGCTATTTTAAAGGTGATCAGTTGTTATAGGTGCAGTTGCAGGTAAGAGATCTTCCTTCCTGACCCATCACCGTAACTACCCCTGACGCATCATCAGACAAACATTCGGCTTTGAGAGGTACACACAGCCTAATTGAAAACATGTCAGGATGCAGGCCCTCTTAAGTCACTGTGTAATCGTATATTAAAGAGATCAGGAAGGAATTAAAGGAGACCTTGGTTATGCAGCAGGATTTATGCAGGTCCTATTAGACTTATTCATTTATAGTTTTAATTAAATTCTGGAAATGCAGCACTGCAGAAAAGTAACCTGTTATTGGATAATCTGGGTGTGTAGACTCTCAGGGCAGGGTGTATATCAATAACGCCTCCAGTGAAAAGGCCACAGCAGTATGGACTATTTAATGAGAGGATGTGAATTAACTCGAGTCGGATAGGGGAAGAGGAGAGCCACCGTGCAATGAAATGCTTCTTTATTTGGCACACAATGGAATAAGGGCCGGAAAAATCAATGATAATATCTCCCGATTACAATCATCAAGGTTTACTTCTCTTTCAGAATGATTCTTATCAATTCCCTTAAGAGTAACAGCCTGTGTGAAGGATCAATACCACACCGGTGCTGTGGTTTTACTTAATGCGGTCCGCCCTGGGCGTTTGGTGAATGCATGCAAAGGCTCTCCTGCCGCATTAGAATAGTCTCGCTTTCATTTGGAGATCAGAATGAGAGGGGTTTTTATGTGAAGCATTCTCATTCCAGATCACATTCAGACATGATCTAATTATTCCTCAAGAGGTTCTCCGTGATTGTTGATGGTGGCAATGAGGACTCCTCATGTTCCCAGGGTGGAGAAGGAAAGAGGGATAAGAACGTTGTAAAAAGCGTGTCTTTATCTGCAAATATCTATTAAGTAGGACTTTTGTCTTGCTTTCCAGTTATAAAAAAACAAAACAATAAAAAATTACATTTACTTGAAAACCAAACATTAATAAGATATTAACTTGTATTTCAAAGACTTGTATTTTTTTTGTCTTTTAAGCCTCAATAAAAATAATAATAATAAGAATATCATTATTATGAATATAAATTATTATAATAAAATTATATACATAATATAATAATTATAATAACTATGACATTAAGAATTATATATTAATTCATATATATATTCATATTTTTAACCATTATTACTGAGGCTTGTATTTTAATCCTCAACAACAATGATGAAGACAATTTAAAATAATTACAATAATAATTATTATAACTATTATTATTATTGAGGCATAATTATTATCATAATTATTAATATTATTGTGACATTATGAATTATATAATATAGTATATTATTAACAATTATTAATATACTTATATAACGACAAAAAAGTAATAATAATAGTAATTATAATCTATAGTAATAGTAATCTTTTAAAGCCTCAATAATAATAATAGTAATAATAATAATGATTATGATAATTTATACTATCACAATTATAATGTATATATATTAACAACTATTATTATTATTATTATTATTATAAAGGCCTCAATAATAATAATTAGCATGATTAGGCTATTAATGTTACTTTGCCATTATAAATTGTTATATTGTAATATTATTAACAAATATTATGAATTATACTATTAAACGTCAATAAAATATCAATTATATTATTAAACGTATTCTTAGTGTATAAAATGTATTCTCAGTGCATAAGAACAATACATTTAGATGGGTTGAGGGGGTTTATGTGCTGACATGAACTTACACAAGTGGGGTGGGCACCACACACAGAAGGTGAGAGAGTTTGAATCACAGCTCACAGAACCTCTGTTTCCCTGTCAGCCTTGCTCAGAGTCTCCTGAATGATACAGCATGATGCCTTAAAAAAATGGCCTAACCACCGCGTGCAGGTTAAGCCATGCGCAAACATCAGCGGACTTTATCAGTGCACACATTGGCTGCTGACCGGCGCTTCCGTACCGGGGACCGCGCACAGATTCCTCACAGGTGTTTGCAGGGACCATGATATGATGGGACTGGAATGTGAATGAAGCGTCACGTAGAGTCTATGCTCTTGTCAAGCAGGATTACGCTCTGATGTTGACAGCCGCGGGTACAGAGAGCATTGTTATTTTGAGAGGAGATGGTGCCAAACTTTGCAGGTTGTTGACTTGCTCTTGTTCGTTGATATAATAACACAAACGTCGAACCTGTGCGCTTTCATTACACTACAGTTAACCTGCATTATTATTACATAGATGTGGACTGAATGCTTGATTCAGACGGAGCGTTTTGAAGTCATATTTGTGAATAATGACTGTTGTATAGGGCAACACTTAATAACTGACTGAAATGTTTTCACCTGTATACATTGCTTTGCTTGAGTTCTGTCTCAAGTAAACTAATAGTATATCGATAATATATTTCATATCTATTTATTTATTTTGTAAATAGCCACAAGCAGGATTATGAACAGTCAGCCGGTCATTTTTTGCTAAATCAACACCTTCAATATTTTGTTAATGTTATCCTAATAATACTTAATGTTGCATAGGACATCTTTTTTCTATCCATGGTCATTCAAAATTAGCTCTGTATTTTTTATTATTTCTAATAATTCATTTTTTTTTTGGAATACATTGTGTTGTTAATATATGATTAATTACATTTCATAATATTAGCCTACGTTTTATGTACTGTATGTTGTTTGTGACATTATAGATGTTTTTAATGACCGATTATTTTATTTGGACTATTTTATTTTTATTCTCTCTCTCTCTCTCTCTCTCTCTCTCTCTCTCTCTCTCTCTCTCTCTCTCTCTCTCTCTCTCTCTCTCTCTCTCTCTCTCTCTCTCTCTCTCTCTCTGTGGGACATAGTTTTATTTAAAAAAAAATTGAAAACTTTCTCTGAACAACTGAGCGCCAAAGAGCAAAGATGACAGAATTCAAATCACATCCTGTATTTTCTAGGGTTCCTGCACCAGCAGAGCAACTGGCATTGAGATGAACGGGAATGCAAACAGATGGCTCCCCCCAGGTATTACAGACCACCTTGGCACGGTTTATTTCTTTGAGTAAAACTTCAAATAGGAAAGAAATTACATTACATTCATTGAAAGCTCGGAATGATGTTAATCTAGTTATTTTATAATTTTGCTCTAGTTCAATGTTCTGTCTCTCTAGTGTGTTATTAGTTTAAATAGCGTTATTTCAAACATCTGATAATATGAAGACGTGTCGGTGATGATGGAGCTCGAAGTTCTGAGTCATTTACACTCCACACATTAAAACTCCACATTCTCAGCCACATTAATGAGTGAAAGTACCAAACAAGTTGAGTCAGAAAAGCTGATCCCTTCTTAATGTCAAACGCTTCAAATGTCAACGCTCACCCCTCTTGAGCTTCCCCATTTATCTCCATCTCAGCAGCCTCCCGTTCCTGTCACAGGAATGGCTGCAAGATACTGCTGAGTCCCGTTCGTCTTTATCCTGTGGAAAAAGTCGGCGAGGATAAAAGAATGAGAGAAAAAGTGAGCAAGAACAAATAAACAAGTGGAAAGGAGAGAGTTAGAGTTAGAAGGAAATACAGAGGACAATAAAAAACAGAGCTTATCGAAAAGGGAGAGAGAGAGGGCAAGAAATAGATGAGCAGTGTTTGTCTATTTGAGATTCCTGGGTCCCTCAGTCCTGTAACAATAAGTGGGACACCACTGAGTCCTGCACTTTCTAGGAAGAGACAAGAAATGAGACGCTATTTTTCTTGGTTTGCAGGACCTCACGCTGTGATTGTGCACAAATTGTACATGCTGAGAGAAAGTATACAAAAGAAGAGAAAAGTGATAACCACAGGTTGACTGAACAAAGAGCAAGAATATCAATGGATCTGCAAAGGAAAGTAATAGGGTGGTTTTCCAATTACATTCACTCCAGCATTCATCTCTATCTGAGTTTATGTAATTTCCGTTCAATGTTGGACACTGAACTGATAACGTGCATTACGACCTCAGAGAAAACAGCCACATTTTTGTCTACAGCTCCAAAACATTAAGGGGGCTTTATTCTACAATTCTGTAACATTTTTATATTGCTCACTTATAATGTTAGTCAAGGTTTCTTGCTCCATGGTGCAGGGGGTTCTTGTATATACTATATTTTATTTAGTATAAATAAACTTCAGTCACTCGATTCTAATTTTTGGATATTTGGAAAGATATTCATGAATAGGAATTTGAACTGAAGTCGAACTAGAATATACACTGATCAGGCATAACATTCTAACCACTGACAGGTGAAGTGAATAACACTGATTATCTCTTCATCACGGTCCTGTTAATAGGTAGGATATATTTAGTATGTAGTAGTGAACATTTTGTCCTCAAAGGTGATGTGTTAGAAGCAGGAAAAATGGGCAAGGATTTGAGAGAGTTTGACATAGTATCTATCAAAAGTGGTTCAAGGAAGGAACAGTTGTGAACCGGCGACAGGGTCATGGGGGGTCAAGGCTCAATGATGCAGGTGGGGAGCAAAGGCTGGCCCATGTGGTCTGATCAAACAGACAAGCTACTATCTCAAATTGCTCAACAAGTTAATGCTGGTTCTGATAGAAAGATGTCAGAATACGCAGTGCATTGCAGTTTGTTGCATATGGGGCTGCATAGCCGCAGACCAGTCAGGGTGCCCATGCTGACCCGCCCACCACCGAAAGTGCCAACAGTGGGCATGTGAGCATCAGAACTGGACCACGGAGCAATGGAAGAAGATGGCCTGGTCTGATGGATCACGTTTTCTTTTACATCATGTGGATGGCCGGGTGCGTGTGCGTTGCTTACCTGGGGAACACATGTCATCAGGATGCACTATGGGAAGAAGGCAAGGCGACGAAGGGAATGTGATGCTTTAGACAATGTTCTGCTCTGAAATCTTGGGTCCTGCCATACATGTGGATGTTACTTTGACATTTACTACCTACTTAAGCATTGTTGCAGACCAGGTACATCCTTTTATGGAAGCGGTACTCCCTGGTGGCTATCAGCAGGATAATCCGCCCTGCCACGAAGCAAAAATGATTCAGGAATGGTTTGAGGAGCACAACGAGTGTTGACTTGGCCTCCAAATTCCCCAGATCTCAATCCAATCGAGCATCTGTGGGGTGTGCTGATCTGAAAAAACAACTTACTGGACATAGGATCAACTTTCAAAAGTTGAGGGTCAGTATTTGTATAATTTCAAATAGCGGTTTTATATTTTAATATATTTTAAAATGTAATTTATTCATGCGATAAAAAGCAGTGCCGCATGATCCTTCAGAAATCATTCTAATGTGTGATTTGCAGCTCAAGAAACATTTCTTAATAGTATCATTGTTGAAAACAGTTGTGCTGCTTAATATTTTTGTGAAAACCATGTACATTTTTTAAACTAAGGATTCTTTGATGAATAAAAAGTTCAAAAATGGCAATGCTATCACTATTGAGCAATTGAATGTGTCCTTGCTGAATACAAGTATAATCTTTTGAAAAAGAAAATTATGTATTTATAATATATACTGCAAGGGTTACCGAGTTCAGTCTCGGTTCAGTCTTCGAGTATACTTGTAGGCAGTGTTGGGTGTAACGCGTTACTGTAATAATATTACTTTTTTCAGTAACTGGTAGTGTAAGGCATTACTCGTCTGAAAATGGTAATATTATTACAGTTTTCCCGAGCTAGTTACTTGCGTTACATTTGCTAGTAGCACCTTCATCAAACACAAGGCACACAACACAGAGAACAGAAGGGAAGGGGAGGAGGGCGTGAATGGAACAGTGATTGGTCTGGGTTTGGCACGAGATATCATTTACCATCACCGATTGGTCGACAACCGGCAGCCAGCAGCAGAGCGGCACCCTCAAAGACAGATCGGGAAAAATGGAAGCGTCAACAACGGCAAGCTCTTTTTCAGAGGAAGGTTCCCAGCAACAGAAAGCGAGTTTCGACGGGTGGAGATTTAGTAATTATTTATTAATCGACAATCAAATTGATTTTTTGCACTAGATGGTTTTTGTTAAACATTGAGGAAGTTAATATGTTCTTGTACTTGTTATAAATTGACAATCAAATTGATTGTTTGCACTAGATGGTTTTGTTAAACATTGAGGAAGTTAATATGTTCTTGTACTTGTTATAAATTGACAATCAAATTGATTTTTTGCACTAGATGGTTTTTGTTAAACATTGAGGAAGTTAATATGTTCTTGTACTTGTTATAAATTGACAATCAAATTGATTTTTTGCACTAGATGGTTTTTGTTAAACATTGAGGAAGTTAATATGTTCTTGTACTTGTTATAAATTGACAATCAAATTGATTGTTTGCACTAGATGGTTTTTGTTAAACATTGAGGAAGTTAATATGTTCTTGTACTTGTTATAAATTGACAATCAAATTGATTGTTTGCACTAGACAGTGTTTGATAAACATAGAGGAAGTTAATACTTGTTTGTACTTGATTGCACAAGTACAGTTGTTTGTAGTTATTTGTGCTAGACAGTGCCAGTCTGTTGTTGGCATAATAAAGACCCTAAAGAACACTCCTCCTTTGTATGTTCTCCCTCCATCTGATGCATCTCAGGCAATTATAGAGTAATTAAGAAAAAAAATGTAACTAGTAATATAACTAGTAATATAACTAGTTACTTTCTCCAGGGAGTAAAAAAGTAAAGTAAGGCATTACTATTTTTGAGAGTAATATGTAATATGTAATATATTACTTTTTTGAGTAACTAGCCCCAACACTGCTTGTAGGTTACTGAGTTCAGTCATATGTGAATATATTTATGGATTAGCTAGTTTCCACATATGATCTTGGTGGACAGTAGAGGGAATTTTATAGTCCATCTACAAAGAACATCAAATGGTTTGATACTTTGATTTCAAAGCCAGTTTTCCATGATTTGGCGTTAATATACATGTTTTTCACTATCATCATTGAAATAGGAAATTGCAAAAATGTGGAATCCTGAGTGTGCTGGATGCAGGCAGCTGTAACCTCTTACCAACCAGCTGCTGTCTCTAGTCCCTCTGCTGCTCATGGACCTCATAGACCTCTACATTCCACATCTATAGCACTCCAAGCCTGCATTTACATCCTTAGAGAAAGACCATTTGATGCCTCAATGGCTTTTAGAGATGTTTCTTCCATTACACACCATGAAAACATTTTGTAATGCTTCTTTCATCTGATAATTGTTCAGGTCAGTGCTACAAGAAACCCCCGTACACAGTCAGCAGACCCTAATGTTTATCAGACGAGCTGCGAGGAAGTCTAAAAGAGTTTGTGAGCTGATTTATGGGCTGACTCCAGATACGACATTATCTTTTCCCTTGTCTGATCACCTGAATGACAAGTGGCACTGACTCAGGGGAATGTGGACTCGTAGACTTTACCCCAAAGTGTGTGCACCTGCCAGAACCCTATCTGTAGCCAATCAGTCATATGTTCGTTCAGCCATAGTCGTCCTCACTAAGGGCCCAGACTCCTTCACAGAGGCGGGGAAGGGTGTTATGAAACTGATATATCCAATTGATTTGGAGCAACAGGGATGAGAGGAGGAGAATTTGCTCAGAAGCCAAAAACGCTGCCGGCTTTTGCATTGTGGTTACAAGTTGATTGGACGGGTGTTAGGACGTTACACTCTGAAATAACATTTTTCTCTACATTGAGTATGATTAAAAGGTCTTTGTCCTGCAGCGTTATCATTCAAGAATGCGACTTCATAGACCTAGTTGTACGTTGGCTAGACATATGGCTCACATTTTTCATCCCTGTCTTGTATGAGTATAACAAATGCATGTAATTTTGATAAGATCAAAGAAAAATGTGAGTTTCTATGCCATGAACGCATTAAAAAGTAACTACGGCAATATAAATATGAGAGCTGAGCTAAAAGCAAGGGTGTCCTCAGTGACTCGCTTCCACAATGGCCCATTGTTCACGCAGTATTTACCGGTCGGTCTCTGTCATCCATCTTGTGTACATCTCCCAGCTCTCAGCATGAGATGGCCTTCAGCCAGTGCTCTGGGCCTCTTGTTATAAATCTAACAGGATTGTTTGCTATGATGCTCAGCCTCCAGCAGTCTGTCATCACAAGGATGCACGCTTGGCTTGAGGAGAGATTTCCCCTTGACCACCTTGTCTCGCCCTGTTTCTTTTTCGATAATGTTGAGAAGAACAGATGGAAGTGGAAGTTTGCAGGCTCGAGAGCCTGCGGCAGCCATGTTGCAGCGTATGTGCTTTTGGAGGGAATGGTCTTACCGCCTTTGCTCCCAGTGCTTAGAGGTCACCGGTAATCACCGCTTTTTACAGGCGGGCCATCAAGATAACGGAGGTCACGTGGCTTTTCTAGTGCAAGAACACCCCTGGGGCCTTGCTTGCTTCAGATCTGGCCTAGAAAGTGGCAGCTAGAGGACCAATCAATGTATATTTGCAGTTCCTCCTCTTTCATAATTGTAAAAGATATACATTTCAGTTGACCTCCTGTCACTTTATATGCTGCAGACCGCTGAAACCCTCCAAGGAGCTTGTTAGCATTTTTAGCCTCTTTTCTTTTTGCTGTTTCCATGCAACAGATGCAAAGATGAGTGGCTCTGTACGATCTTAGTTAAGGTAGGTGCATCCTACGAGACTCACAGCATCTGCGAGGGTTGATGTTGAGTGATTCCTTTCCCACAGAGAGCGCTGGTAAGTGGGAGATTTACCCTGAAGGTTCTCTTGGAGGGGGCACTGCGATCCAGAATAGATTTTCACCAATGGTAGATAATGGCAGTCAGCAGAAAAAAATGCTGCAGAAACAAGAAAAAAAAAAAGAGAGAAAGGAGCATATTATCATGAGTCCGGAGCAAGGCCGTCTCCACCCCACCCCGAGGAGGCGTGGGAGAGTAGCTAGGGGAATTCTAGTGGCATTTATTCTTCTCTCGGAAACAGGATAACTATAATATGTCAGTTGTGTCTTGCGAATGAATCCATATTGTCTGGCTCCTTAAATATTCGAGGAGTTTTATTACTCACAGGTCCTGTTAACACAGTATTTGTTCCCCAGCAATGTGGCACCCTATTTTTTCCTCAGTAATTTGCTGTGCGCTTTTGTAAACATACACTCAAGTCAATGTTTAAATTCATTCTCCGTAGCAAACAATGTATCTTATTAGCACTCTTGGGAATGGCTAGAGAAAATGAGCAAAGCAGTAAAACACAACCCATTTATTGTATGAAATCCTGTTCATTCCCTTTATTTAACTGGTACACTATCTGGGTTGTGCAAAATGCAAGACTGAAGAATTAGCTTGTTTTCAATCTTTCATAGCTTAATTATCTAGCTGTCTGTCTGTCCGTCCGTCCGTCTGTCTGTCTGTAAACTTTAAAGCTTCAAGGCTTTTAAACTGTCAAACAAAGCTTGAAGGTAATATTTACAGTTTGTCTTGTGCATCTTGCTTTTGAACAACTTTTTAATTGTGTTGAATTTAAATTAATTTGCAATTTATTAACTTAAAATTAAATAGCAAATCTCAAAAAAATAAATAAAAAAGGCAACTTTTTTATTTTTTTATTTTTTGTCAGAATACTTTAAAAAACATTTTTTTACAGCAATCTGTCCCGCATGACATCTCAGAAAAAAATGTAATTACTCCTTAGAACACTGATTCTATTCCAGGGATGCTGCAGGATTCCCACTATCTAAGAAATTGCTGTCTGAAACACCTGTGGCTCACAAATACAGCACACTAATAAAAACCTTGTTTATCCCCATTCTAGGAGAGCCTACGGCATCAGAGACCCTACCTGAAAAAAATTATCACACTGTGCCAGTAGTACCTGCTTTAGCGAGTACAGGATGTGTCTACAGGAGGGATTAGCCCTATTGATCCCAGCTGGCAGACAGAACTATTTGAAAGTCAGAACAATCACATCGGAACAGACTCTGGGCATGTGGACCAAAGGAAATGGTAGATGTGAGATATACTAACAGAAGAGTGTATAGAGCAACAGGGGAAAATGCTCAACAGATAACAGGGAACTAACACAACCATTGGCAATAACAGCCTCACCCATTCACCTCACAGCTCATTTGATCCTTCTTCCTTAAAAGATGAAATGTGTAAATTATATTATGCTTTCTCCTATTTCAGTTGTGTGTGGAAACATCTGTAATTTATACCTTGGCAAATGAAATGTTCACATGCTCCGTTTTAACGTTTAAAATGGATGAATCTTATTTTGTATGGAATGTTGCAGTGTTTACTATAAAATATTTATCCGTGCACATCAATATAATATTTTTTTTTAATTCATGTGCCATCATAAATATTATTAATTTGGCAATAGACAGACAATTTTTAATCCCTCCTTTCCAGCATCCTGTCACTCACATTATCCAATGATCCAATCAATTATTGATGGACAAAATCATCCGAAAACTTAGGCAGCTGACTTTTTGCCTCGCTGCCTTATCAGGCAATGAATTATAAGGCACCTCACGAAACTTCTAAAGCAGCGTAAAGCTTGAGAACTAAACAAATATTTGATTACTACAGTAGTAATTTCTCGCTATAGAAGCATAAGTGGAAAACGTTGGTCAAAAACATACATTTACACACAAACTGACCAGCAACCGCGATTTTCAGCTTCCTTGTTCCTCACCTCCTTGTGGTGCAATTAGATAATTAAGATGTCCTTCAAGATGGCTCAGTTTGATCGGTTTTGCTGGAGGATGGAGAAGCACCTTCTTTCTCAATAGATATATATATATATATAGGCTAACTATATAATATACTATAATGCATTTCAGGTCTTTTAAGACTCTTTTGGCAAAGAGCCAATACTGCAGAGTCCTGACTTTTACTGTACAGACAGATGCTTTTCTGAGCATAGCATTGGAGCCGTTTTGTTGCAGGGGATTCAGAACAATTAAGATTGGTTGCTTACATTAGAAGGAAGCTTCTTTCCTATGAATTTTGATACTCTACGGTGGAAAAGTAGTGTCAAATGGGCCTTGGACTTCCTATGTTTTAATGAGGCACCTGGAGAAAGAAGGGGAAATGTCACAAGCTAAGCTTGGTGACAGAAAAGACCCTTCATGGACTTGACACACATGCACACATTATTATACACACCTGATTATACCGACATTTACCATCTTATAAATCAGTATGGTGTTGTATAATTGTTTTGCCTTCTTCATATGAGTATGATATTATGTTGTCTCATTTCAATCAGAATTACTCTTATTTCTTGTGAGAATCTTCCCCAAACATTTAGTTTCAGCTGTTGGCCTTCCAGTCTCAGGCTGCACCATCAAACAGGTTAGCATTAGCATGCCCCTAGTTGGACTGAACCATTTGTAGTTGTGTCTGCGGGGGAGGGGGAATTGCAGCTGAATGATGCTTTCCTTTTCTTTTTCATTCTTAAGTACCCATGGTTTTACATAGACTCTTGTTTATGTTAATGTTTAGTGTTTCTATTATTATTATTATTATTATTTTCTTTTTGCGTAAAATTTAGTCCCTGTTTGTTCATTGGTACAGGCTGAGGGGTGGAGCTAGCCCTTATAAATAGGAAGCTATAGAGCTTATGAGGAGTGCTGTGTTTGTCAAGGCCGAAGGAGGGACACTGTTGCAAATTGGACCAGAATTATTTGGCGTAGCCTTTCTTTGCTTAATGTTGCAACATTAACATAGAGAAAAAAGGCAATCGCAATTTTGACTTCATGCCGACTTTAAAGAAAGTGGTAGCTTGCTGTATTTCACCTGTTTTTGTCTAGACTAACATGATTTGATATTGTTTGTCATAGTGGTTCAAGATCTGGTCTAGTAGTAATTAAAAGGTTGTAGGTTGGTGAAACCCCTTTAAATTTGAGAGGCTTTTACAAATGTAAATTAAGAAAAGATTCAGCAACCTCTTATTTCCTGTTCAAGTTCAGGTTGTGATCTATATGAGAGAAAGAACTGAATAATTTAGAGGAGAGCAAATTTATAGAAGAGACGTTTACATGGACACTTTGGCTTCAGTTGAAATGATTTCAATCCTAACATGAATGCTATACAAAGTGTGTGTGTGTGTGTGTGTCTGTGTGTGTGTGTGTGTCTGTGTGTGTGTCACAAGCTTCATATTTAAAGAATTCGGATTTAAAAGATAAGTTTACTTCAAAATTAAAATTTCCTGATAATTTAGTCACCCTGATGTCATCCAAGATGTTTGTTTTTTTTTCTTCAGTAGAATATATATATAAGTGGTGCGCTACTTCCGTCTACATCATGAATAACCTATATAACATAATGTGTGAAGACTTGGAAACAATTTGTGGTTAAAAAGTTTATAAATTTGTAATTTTTTTATTTTTGAAACTGCAATTTGGACCTTCAACCCGTTGTACTCCATTGAAGTCCAATATATGGAGAAAAATCCTGGAATGTTTTCCTCAAAAACCTTTATTTCTTTTTGACTGAAGAAAAAAGACAAACATCTTGGATGACATGGGGGCGAGTAAATTATCAGGAAATTTTCATTTCCGAAGTGAACCAATCCTTTAACCTTTTGGCAGGCACACACTGCACAAATATGCAGTTTCCCGCTGTCATGTTGTTTGCTTTATTTTGGGTCATAATTAGGAGACGAGCTTGTCAGACATTATGCTTAAATTAATCAAGTAGTAAAGATGCCCATTCCCACCCCAAAAACAAAACTCCGAAGAGTCCGAAGCAAGCACTTTTGGGACAAGGCTGTCCTGTCCTGAAAAGAGAATTTTAGATCGACACGAGTCATTTATATGGAAGCTTTTTTCTGCCACTGAAAAAGAAAAAAAGGCAATTGTGAGTTTACATCTCTTTATTTCATGCCGGAAACAAGCTTCCATACATGTATTATATTCAACAACAACATTAGCTCATTGTGCGTCATTCCTACATCATTGCACATGCGTAAAACGTTCCAGTTCCAGTTTCAATTTTTATTTTTTTTAGTTTCAAGTGTTTACATGTCCTGTATTAGATTCTTTTATTCTGATTGTGGTGTTTTCATTCGGATTGGACTTTTTATTCGATTGTAATCGAAATACAATATTCCATGTAAATGCCCCTAATGTGTTTTAAGTTTATTTTCAAAGGATATTGTGATAATTTATTCTATTTATAAATTTTTCTGTAGTTTTATATGATGTGAAATAGCAGGAGAAATCTAAAGAGATTTGCATTCTCTCTCGCATTTTGCCTGGAAGTGTTGCATGTGTAGTCTCAGATATTAATTCCATCACCGAACAGATTTGAGATCCCACATCTGGTATCTTATTCAATCAGACAGTTACAAAGTGAATGTGATAATACGAGTAAGCACTCTGTATTGTGCAGTGTTTTTATGGGTATAACCTCTATCAGAGTGATGACGTTGGATGATCAAATGGCAAGTCAGCAGATTCCCATAATCTTAGAGCACGTCACACAGGGGAGTGCAGCTGCACATCCAGAATGCATAAGCATTGCTTGGATACAGATACAGAAATTCAATACTTTGAATCATTTCAGGCAAGAAACATGTTTACCCATTGACAGCAATGCAAAACATATTACAAGACAATTCATATTAATCTGTTGTGGATGTTTGGCTCATTTTTCACAGTATGAAATAGAAATATATTTTATGTTGTGTAGTATGACTTTTTGATATATTACTTAACTATTTAGTACGTACAGTACAATTTTTTTTCCCACTCACGTTACATCTGCAATGATTGATCCTTAAACTATCACTGATTAATCTCATATCAACCTCAAGCTGTTGAACAATTCAAAGAGATATGAAACTGCTCTTATAATATAAAGTTGCATGAATTATTCTTGAACTGACCAAAGTACTTGAAAGGTGAAGGTTGCATTAAAAAAAGTTAAAACAACTTTTAACATTTTATTGTTTTATTTTGATGGAAAATCCGCTATTGTTTTACATAGAATTGTTATATTGCCTATACAGTATTTAATGCAATTACTGTACATCAAATTTAACCATAATTAAATTACAGAAAATTAAGAGTAATCACTTCCTTTACTTTTTTAAGGGAAGAGTAATTACATTACAGTAGTTAATTACTTAGTAATGCATTACACCCAACACTGACTGTACTGACTAATGTGTGTACATTACTGAGAAAAAAAATGAACTTAAATGATTTTAGCAGATGGCTGCAATATAACAAAGAGTGAAAAATGTAAGGGGGTCTGAATACTGAATACTGTAAGTGACCTCTAGTGGCGGAAAACTACATATCGTGGCTTTAATGTTAATATCAACATTGTTATTATATAAGAGTGTCAGATGATCTTAAAAATAAAGGTTCCAATTTTTTTTTTTCAGCGATGACATAGAAAAACATTTTTGCTTCTCCAAATAACCTTTCAATAAACAGTTCTTGAAAGAACCATTTTTATAATAACAAAAAAACCTTTTAATAATAATAAAAAACCTTTTGTGGAATGGAAGGGTTCATTAGATGTTAAAGGAGCACAGATGCCAGTAAAGAACCTTTAGTTTTAAATGGCCCTGTCCCAAATGGCACACTTCATGTGCACTTTCAGTCTTGTGGACCAGCAATGGCCGCTGTGTGCGCGTGTCCGTTAAGTCCACAAGACCCCAGGGTGTCCCAGTTGTCATTTAAGCTTAAAGAAGGGTGCCCGTGAGCAGTGGCTCTGCGCCCTCGATGCGCATTTCAGCTGAGTTTGCGCAAGTTTGCGAGATACGCAGAGGACTTCTACCCAGCAGTTAAAGCGGCATTACGTCGTGAAAGTGCGGGCTCAGAGGAAGACCGTTAGGGTTTAAGGTGCCATTTGGGACAGGGCCATAGACGTCATGGTGGCGTGATGGCCACAAACTAGTTGAGTGCAAATCCCGCCCCCTGCAGCCAATTTCATTGGTTAAGATTAAGGTGTAGGGTGGAGTTAGGATTTATGTTGTAGCATTGTGTAGGCAATCAGCACTATGAATGACATGACCAATAAAATAAAATCTTTAGAATCGGCTGTGGGGCGGAGTTTGTGCTGAACTGGTTTGGGGATAAAAATCATGCATCCTGATGTGGTATTCACTAAGCAGTCTTTTGTTCTTCCATAGAGCTTTATTGGGTGTTGATTTGAGATTACCCACTTACCCAGTGCTCACACTTTAATTTCTGAACATAGTGTTTATGTAAAGGCATTAGAAATGATCCGGTCTTCGCTCTGGGGACTGAGAGAAACCCACAACTCTCAGGGGTACTTCATATGATATTCTGAGGAAAGAAATCTCTGCTGTTTTCAACATTCACCGATTTTGAATTGGTTTTATAAGATTGTAAAAACATACTGTTCCTCTCGAGGGATGAGAATTAATTAGCCTCACCATCTGGTAATAAGCAGTAGGTGAGATTGCTGATAATCGTTGACATGCACAGCGTTTCAACTCACTCTCGTTTTATGGGGCTTGCTGCTCAGGACATAGCTTGCTGCTCTGTTTACACTAAATGAGATTATCTGTGTGTGTGCTCACTGTTACCACAGTAGAGCACCTCTTATCCACAGTCTAATAACTTACTTCTTCACAACCTCAGGTAAGCAATATCTGAGTCTGAGTTAGTATTCTACCCACTTGTCCCATTTTGCAGTCCATTTTCAATGTGCCTATATAGGGTTGCTGACCCGCTCTTATAATATGGATAACCTAGTTTATAATTTTGTTATACAGCTCAACACATTTAATATTACTGTTTAAATCTCGTTCCCTTTCAGTCGGTCACGTTTGACGTACGTCTGACGTCACCAATGAATCGGGATCACTTCTGGGAGCCCTATCAGCTTTGAGTACAGAGCGAGGGTTCAGGGAATGAGGGTTACATAGGAAACAGAGATGTTTTCTTGATTTACCGTAAGTACCATATTTTCGATGTGTACCATCGAAAACATACCAAGTATCAAGTGTCTCATAGTAGCCGCAGAGCGAAAGCACAGAGTAGCATTATAACTTACAACACACTCAAATAAAATGTATCTAATATAATAAAACAGCGCTGTGTTACCTCACATACGCATGACCAGAAAAAGCGAAAGCGGACTTTTGTGGCATAATAAAAGCTCCGTGAAATCAAGGCGTCATCAAGCTATACCTTTGTTTTAAATAAATGACCTCTAGCGGCGAAAAACTACATATTGTGGCTTTAATGTTAAAATCAACATTTACTAATACATTATTATTAAAAAATTTTTTTTTTGCATAATTTCACAGTTTTGGATTAAAAAAAAAGATATACAAATAACTATACAGATTTATTTATAAATATACATTTAAAGGATCGATAAAGATGTTTATATCTCTAAAACATATATCTGAACATAAAAAATGTGAAGATGTTATGTAGGAATACCTACACAAAATAATGAAATCAGTCTGAATATATACAGTTAAACTTCTCTAGTGTTATTTTTTGCACTAGGAAAAGCAGAAGCCAAACTGACATGTATGTAATGATGCGTGACAGTTCAGTTTGACATTTGTCAGTGAGCCAAAATCAAAGTGATTGCATCTCAAATGCATTTTAGCACCTAATTCAGTCAAGAATATTTTTATAGACACATATACTGTAGACATTTCTTTTTTCATTTTATTCATCAATTGTCTCCTGCCACCGATGGTTTTTACTTAAATCTCTAATGCCATATGTGATATAAAAAAGAGCTTGTTTTCCTAAAAAATACTAACAGTGACGCTTCATCTGCTGAAGTTGGTAACCCTAAATGTGACCTTCAGAAAGATGGACAGCTCTTATCCCCTCAGCAATAGCTTTGCTATATATGAACCAGGTGCATCATAGAACAAAATACCCCCTGGTGATGCGTCACCGCATCCCCCAGACAACCCGACAGTCAACAGTGTAGTAAGAGTCACAACCCGTTCTGCATGCACTTAAAAGATGTCACTCACTGGTCCTGAGTCAGCAATCGCTGCACTTTAGCCATATCTGTGTTTGCTGATGTCTTCAATTCCCCCACTCGCACTTCAACACACTAACCTGCTCTTCAGGTGAAAGGGAGAAGAAAAGTAACCCTCCTTAAGTTCCCTTTCAATCTTTGTCCATCCATTTTTCTTTCTTTTCCTCCACCTCTCAAAAGCTGCAGAGAGGCTGAAGTGAACGGCCTGGCAAATGTGCTGAAACAGAGAGGACAATAATCTTCTGAAGCAAACAGCCATTTCTCAATGGCCATTTGATTCCACTCAAGATGCATTTCCCACCTCAAAGCTCTCCAGAGCCTTTTCTTTCATTGTGAGAGAGTGATTTATACCCACTCTCTCTGAATAAAAGACCTCTGCCACCAATTAGATGATGGCAGTTGTCTGTCAGGCTGTCTGGGTAGTCAGCCTTGTTCAAATTTATAGTTTCTTGATTGAAGACAGAAACTCATTCGGTGTGAGTATGAACCCTCCGTGATGCTGCTCGCACTCCATCTCCTGCCAGCCCGTCTAATAATGCATTTATCTTTTTTTCTAAGATGCACCTATGGTTCTTAATGAGATGACGAGGGACCTGAGCAATTAGGTTTTTCAGCTGTCAGACACATTTTAAAAACGATGAAAGAGTCCTCTGATGCATTGCTCTAAGAACCGTTTGGCTGCAATTTGTTTTGCATGCGCACTCCATATTTTAAGCATATTAAAGGCATGTTGCATTTCACAATTGGCTGAATGTTTGAAGAGCCGTCATCGAGAGCAGGCCATTGGAAAGGTAATGGAGGAAGTCACCCCAAATCATACTACATGCATTAAACATTTGTCTAAGACTTTTATTCCAGATTGAAGCCTCACACAAGACCGTCAGCTCCACAAGAAGAAATCCGCCAAACCTCCAGATGCAGTTTGGGCTCGTTTCCATTTCATTGAGGTCGTCTGCACTCCCACGGCTTCATCTCATAAAAAAATAAACCTCCTCCTCGAACATCACACGCAAATTCAGGGTAAATTCCTTTTGAGGGTTGAGTATTTGTTTAGAGAACTGAAGCTTAAAGAGATTAAGATGACATGTCAATGTTCACAGTGTTTACGGTTCTGCTCTATTTGTGTCTTAATGTCTTGCATTTTAAACACATTGGGCATTTCCTGCTAAAATGTGGATCATCTGCTCTCTCCTGGATACGGATTTAGAAATAATACAGCACAATCTCCTGCTCCTCAAGTGCTGGTGTATTTTGACAGTTTGAAGTTGAGCCGAGTTTCAAACGGTAAGCTATGGGAATCAAATTCAGGTCAAACTCTGTGATCCAAAGCAGATTGCTTTTATTTTGTACATCACAAACACAATTGCCTTTTACAAACCTTGCCATGAAGAGAAAACTTTTAGGCAAGATCCGTTTCAATAGAAGTCAGGCTCATGGCCTCCGTATAGAGCACCACCCTACTGGAAGTGACAGAATCGATGACCAGCCGCTTGCCTTAAGGCTGGGAATTAGAGTATTGATGCTTTTGTGATTTTCTTAATGGCTTACTGGCAGGCTGACCACTTAATTATCTTAAAATGGCAGAGAAATACTCAGCTAGATGATGTTATATTGAAACGCAGTGTGAAATTACAGAGAATGTATGCAGAATGTGTACAGCTGCTCAAGTTAAAGACCGAAAAACATAAGCATCCCTTGTGCGATGGCTATTATAATTGTCGTTGCTGCAGCAACCGAGCCTCCTCGTCAAGTAAGTGCATGCCAAGATGCACACTTTGATTTTTAAGCTCATTCCACAGAGGTTAGAAATGAATAGATTATTGAAGAGATCTAATGCATTCGGTGATATGTCTTTTGTTTTTCATTTATGTTTAACTACAGAATCGATTTGGGGATACGTCTGTGGCAAGCTGTGATTTTTAAGAGGATCATAAGCATCATTCTCCTCACTAACTATCTAACTTATAGTTTGAGCAAATTAATGAAAATTATTTGATTTCTTGCATTAAGTGTCCCAACAGTTTTTGGACACGTAAACCTCTATGAATTTCATTGCATGATAGATCAAGTCATGTAGCAATTACTTTTAAGCAACTGGTTTCAAGGTTTTTTAGTAGATTCAGTCAAATGTAGTAGCCGAGTTCTATTTTGGTTGTTTTCATTTCTTTTCTATGCTCGCTAATCTGCATTTGTTTGATAAAAAATACAGTAGCTAAAACAGTAATATCGTGAAATATAAATACAATTAAATTTTTCTACTTTTATATATTTCAAAATGTCATTTATTCCAGTGATGGCAAAGCTGAATTTTCATCAGATTTCAGGAACTTTCATTCTATGTCAGTTGATTAAATAATTCTAATATGCTGCTGATTTGTTGCTCAGGAAACATTTCTTATTGTTATCATCAATAGCCTACTAAAAGTATTTTTTTGTGGAAACAATGATACATTTTCTTCAGGATCTTTATTGGATAGAAATTGGACACATATTTTTTTGTAGCAATAATTGGTAACGCGATGCGGATCTGATACGTATCCCAACCAATTGGGATACGTATCACAATTATTTAATAGTGTTCTTCCCAGGATAAATTACAAAACGGGCAGTTTGACGTAATTTTGTATTTTTGCTGTCTGAAGCGGCAAGTCATGTGTGTGTGTCAGACCGGAGATTCCCAGTACTGCACTGCATCCTCTTTTGTGTCGTCATGCTTAAATGTTTAAAAATCAATTGCATGAATAAGAGCGTGATCATATATTGTCTAGCCAAAGGGTGGTGGAAAAAAAGTTAATTGCGTTAAATATCTGAAACAATCAATCATAACATTAACGCATTCATTTTGACAGCCCTACCCTGATATGATTCTAAAGCCCTTTGGGTGTACAGTAGTACATAAGCGCTATATAAATGCCTTATTCATTTATTCAACTATTAACAAACTAGGTCTATGTCAAATAATAAAGAATTACAAATGAATTACTAATCACAACATTAAAGTGTTTCTCAGACAACCAGTCTTTTTTTAGGTTGAACTTGGTCATAAAATGCACCAATTACTCAAGTGTCACCTAGTTACTCTTCAAGATCTACTAGTAATCTGGACAATTGTTAGGTAAAACATGTTTTCTTTTCTTTTCCACTTTACAAGAATTACTATTGATACTAGTGACTATTAATGACAGACCATTATTCTAAAATATTACCCAATGTTGAATGCATCCTTTCTAAATTAAAGTATTAGTTTCTTTAACCATTAAAAGCATGAAAGTCTTTAGCAACCCGGATCTATATCTAACACGGATGGATGTCTACCAATTACAGAAGAATAGAATAATGCATATTTTGTGACCTTTTGGAGCTTGGCAGGGTTCAGTTTGAGCAGATGTTTTATATCGTCACTGTCCTCGTCAGAGATAATTTCCCAGTATATTCAGCATCTGGCTCATAATTGCCATCTCAAGTATTCTCAAAACTATAATTTTCAATATCTTCAAAATCAATATTTTGATTGCTGATAGCTTCTTCACCAGATCCACCATAAAGTGACAGTGACACTAATATTTGATACTTGCTCTTGCTCTCCAGTTATTTGCTGATGATACTTCCTATTCTTTTCTTTTCTGCCTGCGGTAACTATGAGTGAAACGCCACTTAATCATTGTGTATCAGACATTACCACCTTGTGGAATAAAAGTGAAATGCACTTATTCAGTCATCAAAGATTCAATTATTGTTTTACAAAATGATGAATGGGAAACAGGCATTCTTTTATAATTTTATTATGTGTTTCTTGTTATATTGTTTATAATGGATTGATTGAGGAGTAGTAAGAAGGTTGATGTCTAACTTTAAAAAATAAATGAGGAGGAGGTAGTGAATGACGTCCCGTGTCACTAAAGACTCAAGGTATGCATTTAAGGGTTAAGAAAAAAAAAAAGACCACCATTTTTTTAACACTACTGTACCATACACTCCATTTCAAAAAGCTTGCATTTTTTTATATTTAGAACTGAGATTGAAAACTTCTGACTCATGTCACTAAATGTATCAACTATTTCCTATATTCATTTTCTTGTCATGTTTAGGATTCCTACAAAAATGGGTTTTGTAACTGGTTTGAAAGCCATGCAAAGCCAGTCTTTACCTTTTCCTCCTGCACGGTGGTCTTTCCAGTAGCCAAACATGGATTTGAGCTGCAATTCCCTTCCCTGGCCTTTCTTTCTGGGAGAGTGTTGTCACACTCTAAGCCAGACCTGGAAGCTGTCAGGGTAATTGTGCCATCAGAATGTGCAGTTTCAAGTCTGTCATTTGTGAGAAATTTGAAGGGAGGCTAAAACTGCATTTTAGTGCATTGTTAAATGTAATTTTTCTTGCTTCAGAAGAGACGTCTCACATCATTCTCTCTCTCTTTCTCTCTTTCTCTCTCTCTCTTCTCTCTCTCTCTCTCTCTCTCTCTCTCTCTCTCTCTCTCTCTCTCTCTCTCTCTCTCTCTCTCTCTCTCTCTCTCTCTCTCTCTCTCTCTCTCTCTCTTTACATTTCTTACCTACATGCGATGATGGAATGTTTATGTGGATAAGCACCAGTGAACTGCAAAAGCGAAATGGAAACCTATTTGCCGACATGTGAAGTTGGGCTGTTATCAGCAGAAACCGACTTCCCCGCACCTCTGTATTCTGTCAGGCCTCGGCAGGTAGAGATTGAGAGAGAGAAAGAGATTTCTGCTTTCTCCTTCCTGATAAGTGAATGACATCTCCACAGGCCAGGTCACTGCGTGTGAGGCACGGCAAGATACTTCTGATTGGAGCTGCGCATTTAGCTCTTATCTGTCCCTGCTGAGTCTGTGTGGGTACAAAGGTAGAAAATGGTCAAAACAGAACAAAATACAATCATTCAGGAGACCCAAATGATGTATGGCAAACAGACAGCGTCTTCCCTGAGCTCACAGAGCTTTGATAATTCTCGGGAATGGTAGAAGTGCCCTTGTTATGTAGCTAGCATAATGACTCATGTTTAATGCTTATCATTGTGAAACGCTCGCTCCCCTACTCCTTCGTACATTGCACTTTATTTTGTAGGTGTAACTACTGCAAGGTAAGAGCTCAGATCCCATCTGGACACATTCTATCAAAACATTTGCCGTTAAATATGTTAGCTATGAACTTTTTGTGCGCATCCTGCCCTTGTGCTAAATCTGCAGAGAGGCATCCACAAAGCTTTAAAATAAATAAAAAGTGAACACTGAGAAATAACAATGAAATGTGTTGTGACTTTATTGGTTTCTCTTTATAGCTCTTTAAGTCGTGAGACTATTAGATAGATGTTGCCATGGGGAATTAAGTTCTAAATTCAAACTGCATCTATTGCAGAAAGTTTGCAGTCTATAATCAAAATAGTTGAGGATTGATCACTTTTACTGACCTCTAAAATTACCAAATTAGCTGTGTAGAAAGAATATTAGACATGAAGTCTCAAAATACATCCAAATTATACCTTAATAGAATCATCTACATTATATATTACAAACCCATTGACGATGATCCAAAGAAGAAACAAAGCTAAAAAAAACATTCTGCTGTTGCATAATTCAGATGTTATGACTATATAATGCCATAAAGGAATACGGAAATACATTTTTATATTTATATTTATAATATAATGAGGTCACATTATGGTTTCAGAACACACCTAGACACATCATCAGTGATGTAACCTGGGGTGCACTGTAGGGTGGTTCTGGGCCGGGCTCCTCCTGCATCTCACAGGTACTTGACCTGTGCCATGCATCACTATAGTAAATAAGTATTATAAATACTTAAGTATAATAAATATTATAAATATCTAAAAAACTTGCTAGTTTAGAGGACGATAGATAGAACAATTGCTCACAATGCTTTTGAGAATTGCAGCCCTGGGCAGTGGATCTGTACTTCCCAGCATTCTTTGCAAGGGACTGCATTAGGAATTTAGGGATTCCCATTTAGGGTTTAAGTGTTACACATAGGGATTAAGTATTATTTTATGTGTTTTTTCAATAAAAGGAAAGATGTTGGTAGTTTATGTTAATGTTTAGTGTTCAGTTATGGTGGACTTGTTTGTTCAGCACATCCCGCGGATGCCTGATTGGATTGAGATCTGGGGAATTTGGAGGCCTCAACACCTCAAACTCGTTGTTGTGATCCTCAAACCATTCCGAACCATTTGTGGTTTGTGGCAGGGGCATCATCCTGCTGAAATGGAATACCGTTTCCATGAAATGGTGTACATGGTCTGCAACAATGCTTAGGTAGGTGGTATGTGTCAAAGTAACATCCACATGGATGGCAGGACCCAAGGTTTCCCAGCAGAACATTGTCTAAAGCATCAGAGTGCCTCCACCGGCTTGTCTTCTTTCCATGGTGCATCCCTGGTGCTATGCGTTCCCCAGGTAAGCAACACACACGTACCCGGCCATCCACATGATGTAAAAGAAAATGTGATTCATCACACCTTCCATTACTCCGTGGTCAAGTTTTGATGCTTGCGTGCCAACTGTTGGCACTTTGGCAGTGAACAGGGGTCAGCATGGGCACCCTGACTGGTCTGCGGCTATGCAGCCCCATACACAACAAACTGCGATGCACTGTGTATTCTGACACCTTTCTATCAGACCCAGCATTAACTTCTTGAGCATTTTGAGCTATAGTAGCTTGTCTGTTTGATCAGACCACACGGGCCAGCCTTCGCTCCCCACGTGCATCAATGAGCCATGACCTTGTCGCCGGTTCACCACTGTTTCTTCCTTGGACCACTTTTGATAGATACTGACCACTGCAGACCAGGAACACCCCACAAGAGCTGCCGTTTTGGAGATGCTCTGATCCAGTCATCTAGCCATCAGTTTGGCCCTTTTCAGACTCACTTAAATGCATTTTCTGAAATGAAATGTCTTCAATTAAATTGATAAAGGTAATGTAAAGGTAATGAATATGAGTGTATTTACATCAAGGTGGAAAATGACTTTCATCATATAAAACAAAAAGATTATATCAAACTTAAGTAATTTCACCTTGCTGGATAAAACATGTTATATCTACTGACAGTTATGTTTCATTAAAACCTTGTTTTTTCAGGTTGGTTGAATTCAGTTAATCAGTAGTCTTACACTGTGTATTTAATCTCAACAAAACCAGTTACTGTAGATTAAATACATTTTCTAAGTACAACTGACAAAAAAACAAAAAAAAAATGCTGTGTACTTTCATTTTTAGTTCTAGTCCAGGGGGTTAACACCACCTTTTCTCACACTCTCTCAGTCACTCTCTCTATTATGTGTGTGTGAGCATGTGCAAGCATGCATACACAAAGAAGTGCCTAGAAATGTCTATGTTATTTTGGTTGTTTGCTTGTTTTTGTTTTTTACTCAGTATGCAGTGTGCAGCTCAAAGCCTTGGGGTAAACGTAGGTTAAGGCTTCCTGTGGCATTTCAACTTTGCATAATTTGTTTGCTGAGATCCTCCAGCGATGGCTGTTCTACTTTAACCAGCTACACAGCTACACAGCTAAATGGAGAGGTATATCAAAATAGAATCGCATGTAGCTAATGAGGATTTGGCACATTTATTTTCATGTAACTATGCATAGTGGAAGTGTGAGCCAGTAACATAAAGGTTATTTTGTTTGTTCTTTAAGTGGATGTATTACTGTGAGAAGTCCTTATTTCTTCACCTTTAATTAAGATATATTTGGTATGTAGTGTCTGTAAGGTCATAGCTTCTGGCTGAAGTGCCTGAGTAGTGCTGTTTTTCAAGCATACCATTTTGTAGTCTGACTGTTCGGAAAAGTGGGCTTTCATCACAAGGTCAATGACCACACTTTCAGAGTACAAACGCTTGTATATAGCTCAGAGATCATACACCTTCCATGGGTTCATAGTCAGGGATGCTATGTTCACAGAGGTTTCTTCTATAAAGCCATTTCCAAGTTGTCTTGGTTTAAGAATGTAAAAATTGTCCTTGTAGTTAAGAAACTCAGATATCCACACAGGAAGTCAAGACAGATTAGCATTCTCTCTCTCTCTCTCTCTCTCTCTCTCTCTCTCTCTCTCTCTCTCTCTCTCTCTCTCTCTCTCTCTCTCTCTCTTCATCAAATAACTCCTTTGCATAATATGAACTTCTCAGCATTGCATTTTCTCCTCTCTCTGGAGATAATTCCCCACCACTCATCATTAGATTAATTCCAATGGCGATTTCACGTCTTTGAAAGTTAAGTCATTTAGGGATTTCCCTACCTAACTGGAGACATCCTTCACAAACACAGAAACGGATAGAAAGAATTTCACATATACTGAGAGATTAACTAAATACATATATGCAAAGACATTTCCATATACTGTATGAATGTTCCTTCAACTTCAGGCACTTTTGCCCTCGTAAACTTATTTAAAACACTTTTCAAACTCTGACTGTGTAATTTGTCCTCTATAAACACACATTTCCCCCACATCCCAAATAATGTAACCATACACCTTTCACACTTAAAATGCACTGAATAATGTGAAATGCAAACGCCTTTTACAGTTGGCATGTATTGATCAACTTACATCAGTTCAGTGATTTATATGTGAGTTCTTTGTTGGGACTAAGAGTAGAGTTAAAAATGGGGTTGAATAAGTTAACCCTTTAATCATCATTAATCCTTCAACCCCACAAATTCAAAGCAAACTCGTCCATCAGTAATTGCATCTGAACTGTGCATTTGCTAGAAGGCGAGTGAGTCATAGATTCTCAATCCTGTTTACCTGCACACATCTGCTAATTAGTTTTCCTCATAATTGCCACTTCTGTTATATGTTGTGCTTTAGTGGTTCTAATCACTTCGTCCTTAAAATTCAAACTGACAAACGGGGATGTAAATCACACATTTGTATGCTGGTCTGAAGTATATGCACTCATGCATCTAGATTTGTGTGTGTGTGTGTGTGTGTGTGTGTGTGTGTGTGTGTGTGTGTGTTTGATGAGAAGGTAAGCCTCTTAAACTCTCTAACAGTTCTTTGGCACTCTGGGTCTTGAGAGGGTTGGAAAACTGACCAAGTTTATGATGAGCTTTGCTCAACAGACCACTGACTTCTCAGTTTTTTCCACTTAAGCTCCTTACGCAGTACTGCTCATCTGTTTTTCAGTGTCCGGTAAATAGACTGTGCTCAGAATCTCTTATTTTGCCCATAAAATGACTTTTCTGCAAGGTGAAAAAGTCCCATTTGAGCGGCGTAACTCCCATCAACTCAACAATGGTGCTTTTTTGGAACACATTTTTGTTCCCCACTTATGAGTGATTTATGATGTAATTCAAAGGATGGCAGCTGAAGTGAGAGTGCTGTTTAGCACATACTGTGAGCTTATCATCTTTGCAGTAGCTGTGAATAAACTACCCAGGAAACAGCTCTGCGTGTTTGGAACCATGGGGACAAAGTCACTTAGCTATTCCCGTTAGATTACAGTACACCTTTACAAGCTCCGTGTCATTATTCATAAGGAGGTGCATTTGTTTATGTGTTCTTTTGCCCATAACCTTACCATAATATTAACATGCATTGTATGGACATTTTTAGAATGGAAAAGTTATAAATGGCTTTTTCTCACATTGATAAACAGACGATTTCTGAAACTTCATGCCAGATGTATTGCTTCCTGGTGGAGCACCTCAAAACACTTTGCGTTTTAAGAATGTACAAGGATTAAGGTTACCAGATTTCTGAAAAGAAAACCAGATCGACATTTCTACTTCAGCAATCCGTAATGATATGTCATATTCTGTCATATTACTCTAAATTACAAATTTTCACCAGCAAACTTCATGAACTGTGACGACTGTTCACAGTAAAGACCTGTTCATACCAAGAATGATTACTATATCTACATCTACTGTATATGACTCATCAACTTTTTTCAGAAGGACAAAAATGCTTACTGCAAAAGTGCTGTAAACGGTGTATTGTAATTGGATGTCAATGTTTTCATCCTTCATCATGTTGAAAAAAAAAAAAAAGCTCTTAAAGGGTTAGTTCACCCCAAAAAATGAAAATTACCCCATGATTTACTCACCCTCAAGCCATCCTAGGTGTATATGACATTCTTCTTTCAGACGAAGGGTTATATTTAAAAAATGTCCTGGCTCTTCCAAGCTTTATAATAGCAGTGAGATTTTGAAGCCGAAAAAAGTGAATCCATCCTTCATAAAGGTAATCCATACGGCTCCGAGGGGTTAATAAAGGCCTTTTGAAGCGGAGCAAGAAAAATATCCATTTAAAACTTAACAAACTAAAATTACGCGCTTCCGACAAAAAATGCTAACCTTCCGACAGTGTTGATGTCATTAGACCAAACCCCTTCTCATTACAGAGATGCACATCACCTAATATGCTTAATTGGTAGTAGGCTTTCCAGCCTATACAGCTTGGAGTAAGACAACATGCATAACGAGGATGATGTGGTCAAAATACTCATTTGCCTAATAATTCTGCACTCCCTGTATAATAATATATATTTGTCTGAAAGAAGATATATGTCATATAGACCTGGGATGGCTTGAAAGTAAGTAACTCATGGGAGAAATTTTGGGTGAACGATCCCTTTAATGTCACCATAAAGATTTTAATAGACAAATCCTTGTTTTTTTGTTTTGTTTTTTGTTTTACAGAAAGTTGAACTGTTTATTATAAATGATTAATTCATGCATATTTTGTTTTTAATTAAAATGGCCTCATATTATTTAACAAAAAAATGCTAACCTTCACTCCCCCTTGAAACAACATCTGTTCTCTTGTCTCAGTGGATGGTGGTGCTATATATCCTCCACAAGAGACTGCAAACTGACATTCTGATCTGCTTCCTTTTATCCATCGATCCAATCAATTCCTGTAGGACGAAATCAAATCCCACCCTACATTTTTCTCATTCCAGAAGTCGTTTCACTTGGATATACGTCACAATAGGGAAGAAAAGACTACTGCAACTTGTTTCATGCTAAAGTTTTACATTGTTCTGCAAATGTTCATGGGTGAAATTCAGTCATTGCAATAGAAATCCATATGATAAAAAAATTTCACACAAACAACATAGATGCAGATTTTGTAGGTTCATATTGGTCATGCAAATTCGCTGTGTTGACCAAAAAAGCTGCTTGGTTTAAAAAAGTGACTTTTGTGTTAGCTGTGCTTCATCCATCTCTACACTATTGATGATAGCGCTTTTCTGCCTGCAAAATTTTGCAAAAAAATTGGGTAACATTTTCAACCTTTATATATAATGCATTATAAAAGTATTTTTAATGCATTGGTTAGAATGAGTGCTGTCAATCGATTTTAAAAAAAAAATCTGTAATTAATCGTGATTAATTAATGAAGAAACAACATAAAGACAGTAGCCTATTTGTTTGATGGCATCTTTTTATGAATAAAGCCAGGATCACCGATACCAATACTGCTACTGATGTCTCTATAAAATAGATTTTTAGCCATTAATTATAGCCATTCAGCATTACAGTATAATTAAAAACTATACATTTTAATATTTATTAGGTTTAAAAACATACAACAACTTTTAATTTAAGTGAACTTAAAAACAATCTTCAAATAAACCCATTATACTATATGTCACATTTAACAGTGCCCTTCAATATATCAGGGCTCAATATTTTTCTATTGGCCCAGTCAGACCGGTTCAGATTTTTACTTTCCCGTACAAAAGGTTATTGATGTCATTGTTTTTGCCCCATGTAACCTTGTAAACAGTGATTTAAGATTTTTAGCTAGGTCTAACAAGTAGTATATTTTACAGAAATTGAATAAAGTTATCACACTTCCACGTGTGGTTGTGTTTGCATTGTCTATATCTTTATTGAGTACTACTTTGTGGAATAACAAAGTGATGACTATAACACAGCTGAACCTAAAAATCGCATAGTAATGTGTGACCATGGAGACAGAAGACAGGCGGGAACTCAAAGGAACACATGTGATGAATATGAAACTGAAGGTCCATGAAAACGAAACTAAGAATGAACATAACTGAACCTAACCGTGACATTTGACAACATAACATAAGATAACCGTGACACTTGACAACATAACATTAGATATAACAAATTAAATATAGATTCATTCTTATTAAAGCTATACAAAAGTTATTCAGTCAAGAGCAGTGAGTGATTTTCTCTTTTTCTTTTGTTCTTTGATTATCCTTAACTCTCACAACTCTTTACGTTCATTTAAGACTTCATTTACAGTAACTCATTTAAGACTTTTCTTGTGAGAATACTTGGCAAAACAGGCTTTTTGGCATAACTTTGTGTGTTTTTGTCTGTTCAAGTGCGGTCTGAAGCGGTTTTAGGAGATTCACAGTGCATTCTCTTTTGTGTCTTATTGCACAAATGGTTTAAAAGCATTTGTATGAATTAGAGTAAGGTAATATAATGTAACACTATAGCCAAAGGATGATGGGGAATTGGATGCTGGTTAAATAATTTATGATATAATGATATAATATCATATAATGCATTGCAACATACATTATGCATACATTGTACATAAAGGCTTTAAAGTAAAGTGTTAACAAATTTGCTAATTTAACCGTACCTTTAGAGTTGATATTTAAAACTTGGTTACAGTTATTTTTCTTGGTGTGAGCGAGCCTTTATTCACAGCACTCTTGTTCCCCCTCGAAATAAAAACGGAAAAGTTGATTCCACACAAGCATTCACACATAGTGACCTCCCTAGGTCCATTCATCTGTCTGGCTCTTTTCTCACTGTCACATAAAAGCATTAAACACGAGGTTGTACACTGTGATTCTCTCTTTCAGTCCTTTACTGTTATCTGATGTCCTCCAAAGAGGCTAGTTCATCACAGGCTGAGCATCTAATGCCAGAGACGATTCCAGGGACTGGACCCCGGCCCTCCTCTGTCCATGTCACAGGCCGTAATAGAGTCATAAACCTTGGGGATCTGCTTGATTGAGTTGCATCAAACACAAAGAGGATGCTAATCTCATTATGCAGCTCCTCCACATCCCTCCTGTCTCAAATCTCTCCATTTTATGGGCTTGTGTAAGTTTTACGAGACATCATTTAACAATTACAGGAGCTAGTCTGTTTGACCTTAAAGGTTCAATACAAGTTGAGCTGAGTCAGCTGAATTTGCGACATATATTGCTAATTGGAACAGAAAATAATTTTGACTCGTCCCTTTTTAAAAAGAATCGTGGTTACAATAAGGCACTTGTAATGGAAGTTAACATTACACTATGTACAAGACTTATAAAGTAAGTGCATTAACATGAGACTTGTGAGACAGAGTTGCTTAATGACCCTCTCTGTGTAAAGTTATATGCACTCCTTCCACTTTGTTGTCATGACAACACTACCCAGTAACATTTCCACATGTTACCAGAAAGGTTTTTTTTTGTAATTATATACAAAGCACTGTTCACTACAGGAACTGTTGCAGAATATTTTTCTCATAAAAAAATGCTTCATGGAAACACCAAGATGTGAAAATAATTTCTAAAATTCACAAAAACAAAAAAACTAAACTGCGTCAGTCAGGTGGTACAGCTAACACGTTCGGTCTTGTGCTGTGTTCGAAATCGCCCCTATACCCTTATTCACTACATTACTCCACTAATATAGTCCACTTGAAGAAGTGAATGAAAACAAGTGAGTGAATTTGGACACTGAGTGCACTGGAAGGTCTGCGGCTTTTGCGTAGTTTCTGCTTGCTTTTTGCTAATAATTTAAAACTTAGCAAACTGCTAAATTCAGCGCGTTATGGATATTCTCTTGCCGTTGAGCATACATCAGTTGTACACTCATTATTCCGGTGAATTGTGGGATTGAATGAGTACACTCAATAACGTCCACTATGGTTTCGGACACCACTACAAATCGCTGTCCCCTCAAACAGTGCACTAATTAAGGGTATAGGAGGCGATTTCGGACATTATAAAAGGACATTATATACTTTATGGCGTGTATATGACACGCTTTGGGTAGGGTGAGGGTGGGGGTGTGGGGTTCAGACATATAATACGCCATAAAGTGCGATCATATGCACGCCAAAAACGGCGCACCATACGCACGCCAAAAATGAGATCGGGCTCATATCTTTTGTGCTTACAAAAAAAAAACGGAAATCGGGGGTAACGCAGAAATTATGTCATTGATATGCGACGCACAGCTTATTTCTCTTCTTTTGAGATAATGTAAGTACAAAAATCAACAAAATATATAAAATTGTTCTAGTGGTTTTTAGATATTTTAATCCAAATATATTGAATATTGTGCCTTTAAGCCCTTCTGTTCTTTGTCTGTATTGTTTGTGTATCCATATTGCACATTCATGCCTTTTTCTTTACTTGTATTAAAGGGGTGATGAATCGAGAAATCAACTTTCCCTTGAGCCATTGATATATACAAGTTCATCATGATATAAGAATATCCTGTAAGTTTCAGAGCTGAAAACGTCCTTGTTAGTCAAAGAAAAGCTTTAATTGACACCAGGCCCAGAAAACGCGAGCTCTCAAATATATACTGATCAATGACGTAATAGGATGGGGAAACGCTGTGGGCGTTTACTTCCAAGTCTTCAGTGCGGCACGCCCATCAAAACCAACCGTTTTAAGAACAGCCTCAAAACCAGGTCAGAAAATAGCCTATTACTTATTCATTGATATTTTTGAATGTAAAAACCACACAAACGTCATAAATTGACCTAAAAATTTAAAATAAAAAAAATTAAAAAGCCAGATCATGACACCTTTAAAGTTACATTGTTAATCTATCATCTGTGCCTTCATCTCATCATCTTTCTCGACCCTGATGTGACAACAGCAGTCAAGAGGTACAAGTCTGAGCTCTCTGAAAATTCAGAGTTTACAACTTGTAATTGCGAGTTCTGCGAGGACGTGAACACTTTTCAAGGTGGAAACTCATAATAACGGTAATTCCAACATGCCTGAACTCACCTTAATTCTCAGAACCATCTGACATTACATTTGTATTTTGCACCAATTTCCCTGCAAGGGATGATTTTGAAACATAAAATCTTTTTTTAAAGACATTTTTTTATTCTTTTTTTTTTTAACTAATGGACATGAGTATGTGAAAACCAACATTATACCAAATGTTGCCGACAGAGCTTAACATATCGAACCAAGAACATTCCTTTCAGATTCCATTAGGAAATCTTTGCTGTGGGTTGATTGACTATAGTGGAGAGTTGTGGGAATTCAGCTGTATTTGGCTATGTTGATGATGCATGTGTCTGGAGGGTATTTCATCTTGCATTTTAGCATAGTCTCATTTCTTTTAGCAGAATTGTAAATGATGGCTGATTCGTCACATATTTGTAGTACACATTTTATTTTAGAGTCAACACAAATCAATAAGCTTCCCTCTTTGTGATAACCACAGACCATGCGTCTTCTTTTGAGATCAATAGTAGAGATTTATTGACTTTGTTGCTCTAACTGGATTTCTCAGGTTGCACTCAACATTTCCACCCAGCTTTGTGTCATACAAAGAAACACATTCAAGTAAATGTGAATTTACATTACATGGAAATATTCCTTCACTTAAATATTCTCATCTATCTCTCTTAACCAGTCCAGTGTTGACCTTTCACTTTGTGTTGTGGCAATCATAAGTTGTCAGCGTTCGAGAATTGCATTCACAGAGGAAATGAAAAGATGATAATCTTCTACAATGATAAAATGAATCCCAGTGCAACAAGGACGTTTTGGGATGCTGCTCGTCTGGATTCATGTTGGGGGGAGGGAGTTGTAGTGTAAAATCCCTTTACTTCTCACTCTATGTGAATGTGAGAAAACACCTCAGCGCAAACACATTTTTCTGCTCAGCAAATATAGAAGCCACCAGAGACCTGATAAACCAACTCCCTTTGAAAATGCACTTAACATTTTCAGAAATGCAAAAATTTTCAAAACATGCAGCATTTTTTGCACTCATGTAAAGCTTAAGGTGGTATACAGTGTCAAATTGCACAAATAGAACCACTTTTGTCGGGCCATACTTACCCAGTTCATTCAGGGTAATTGGTTAGGTATTTTTGAACACCAAAAATTGATAGATTCATAGACAATACATTGCAAAAAATACATTTGGATATTAATATGTTAAGCTTCATCCATAACTATCAGGCTTAAAATCAAGCATATAAGAATGCAACCTCTTCACAATTTTTTTAGTAGAATGAACGAACTTACTGTTTTTGCTCAAGCATTGCTGTTTGGTGTGTATATTTGTGTCTGTTGCAATGACAAAATTATTTGTTTCCGTATCTACCCAAAAATGAAAAATCTGTCATTAATTACTCACCCTCATGTTGTTCCAAACCCATAAGACCTCTGTAACGGTGTGATGTACTCAGGAATAGGCTGAAGACTCAGAGGATGAAATCCAAAGATAAAAATTGTAGCTCTCAGGAACAGGCAAATGGACAAGGAACCTTAGAGTCCTGGAGGTCACAGGCAGGTGATCAGGGTGGCTAGGAAGTCTCCAGGGTGTTGCTGGCAACTCAAGGGACCAAGGCGGTGCAGGCAACTCAGGGGAACGTCAAGGTGCAGACAGCTCAGGGAACCAGGGTGGCTCAGGCCGTTCAGGAGGCTAGAGCGGCACAGCCAGTTCAGGGACAACCTTCTTGGATGGGTCAACACACTGGTCGGGGCTGGAGACGTCACGGGACTCTGGTTCGGGGACAGGAGATGTCACGGGACCCTGGATAAGGGACTGTTAGTGGTTCTGACCAAAAGTCAATAAGCCAGTGGTCCCCTGCTGGTTCTGGACATTGACTTTGGCTGAGGCATGACGGCAGCCATCTTGGCTGAGGATGCTGGCTCAGGCATTGCGGCAGCTCAATGGGCCAACAAGTTACCAGTAGGTTCAGTAGATTCTCAGAAAACAAACAAGACCCAGCATTCATGATATGCACGCTCTTAAGGCTGTGCAATTGGGGTATTAGTTGAAAGGGGTGTGTTCAAAAAAATAGCAGTGTCTACCTTTGACTGTACAAACTCAAAACTATTTTGTACAAACATTTTTTTTTTCTGGGATTTAGCAATCCTGTGAATCACTAAACTAATATTTAGTTGTATGACCACAGTTTTTTAAAACTGCTTGACATCTGTGTGGCATGGAGTCAACCAACTTGTGGCACCTCTCAGCTGTTATTCCACTCCATGATTCTTTGACAACATTCCACAATTCATTCACATTTCTTGGTTTTGCTTCAGAAACAGCATTTTTGATATCACCCCACAAGTTCTCAATTGGATTAAGGTCTGGAGATTGGGCTGGCCACTCCATAACATTAATTTTGTTGGTTTGGAACCAAGACTTTGCCCGTTTACTAGTGTGTTTTGGGTCATTGTCTTGTTGAAACAACCATTTCAAGGGCATGTCCTCTTCAGCATAGGGCAACATGACCTCTTCAAGTATTTTAACATATGCAAACTGATCCATGATCCCTGGTATGCGATAAATAGGCCCAACACCATAGTAGGAGAAACATGCCCATATTATGATGCTTGCACCTCCATGCTTCACTGTGTACTGTGGCTTGAATTCAGAGTTTGGGGGTCATCTCACAAACTGCCTGTGGCCCTTGGACCCAAAAAGAACAATTTTACTCTCATCAGTCCACAAAATGTTCCTCCATTTCTCTTTAGGCCAGTTGATGTGTTCTTTGGCAAATTGTAACCTCTTCTGCACATGCCTTTTTTTAACAGAGGGACTTTATGGGGATTCTTGAAAATAGATTAGCTTCACACAGACGTCTTCTAACTGTCACAGTACTCCAGACTGTCTTTGATCATCCTGGAGGTGATCATTGGCTGAGCCTTTGCCATTCTGGTTATTCTTCTATCCATTTTGATGGTTGTCTTCCGTTTTCTTCCACGTCTCTCTGGTTTTGCTCTCCATTTTAAGGCATTGGAGATCATTTTAGCTGAACAGCCTATCATTTTTTGCACCTCTTTATAGGTTTTCCCCTCTCCAATCAACTTTTTAATCAAAGTACGCTGTTCTTCTGAACAATGTCTTGAACGACCCATTTTCCTCAGCTTTCAAATGCATGTTCAACAAGTTTTGGCTTCATCCTTAAATAGGGGCCACCTGATTCACACCTGTTTCTTCACAAAATGGATGACCTCAGTGATTGAATGCCACACTGCTATTTTTTTGAACACACCCCTTTCAACTAACTCAACTAATTGCCCAATTGCACAGCCTTAAGAGCGTGCACGTATCAATAAAAAAATATACTAAAAACCTTGATTATTCTGGTTAGTCACATTGTACTGCTATTATTTTGAACAATACTGTATATAAACAGCCGAGAGCTGACTCACCAAGTTACCTCCATAGTTTTCTGCATCCCTCCGCCACCCCGTTCCTCACTCTCGGTCTGCAATACAGGGCAGAATTCTGGGTTTGGGCTAAATTCCAAGCTCAGAGCCCTCAATCGCTTTACACAGCACAACAAATATGCTTATATTATTTTACTTTATTCAATCATTTGTAAGTGTGAACTTGTAAAAGCAACTGCCACAGGTAATCTGACATATTATCACTATTGCCTCAATGTTGTATTGATACTTTTGGCGAATTGAGGCAACAGCCAGTAGGATAGTTTAGTGATTTGGTCTTAGTGACTTAGGAGTACTCTTGACTACTCCAATAGCGTTTCATGGATTTAGGAGCTAGGTTTAGCGCTAAAATGCTTCGTAAAAATACTCCTAGAGCAAAAATTTAGATGTCCTACAATTAGGACAGACACGGACAAGCTGCTAAGCAAATGCAGTTACAGTACACATACCACGTAGAGACGTCCTGCTGTTGCTGCTGCTCCTGTTCATTTTCAGCCTCCGGATCAGATTCTGGATCATACATGTATAGTTGAATCTGATTGATAGCCGTGGTTTATATAGGATAGCGTTTTCTTTTCCACGTTTAAGGATGTCACAGCTTTCAGATGCTCTCAACGCAATAGCTGCGCACACTCGTGATTCTTTAGCTCTTCCCACACGATATGCCTCCTGCTCGGTATCTTTCTTTTATAAATATAATAAATCTAAAGACTTTTTGGAGATATGAAGGATACAATACTACTCTATAGGTACTCAAGATTGACATGAGATTGACTGATTGACTGAGTGTTTCACTCTTTAACTTTTCAGCCCTTTAACCTTAAAGTTATGAATTGACTAGAATAATTTATTCAACAATTTCTTCTCGTCTGGTTCAGCTCCTGTGTCAGCATCATACCCACGTCATGGTGCTCACGTAAATAGTGTCGGCCAATGGTGAGCCGGTGTTCTGACATAGAACTGGAAGTTCTGCACTGTGTTTACTTTGTCAACAGCGTAGAAGTCCGACAGAATTCTTTTTTTTTGTTTATCATAATAACCTTTAAGTAATGAAGGTGAAGAAAAAAAAGCTATGCTTGAATTGAAAATGCAACTGTTCTGTGTTTTTTCTCTAGAGGTGACTGTTATAGTTTGGTTCGTTAGGTTGTGTGTGTGGGGAAGGAAGAAGGCGGGGTCGGCGTGACTAGTGATTTCTTTATTTCTCATACACAATAGTAAACACAAAGGACGCTTGGGGCTTATAACTTCACACTCATAAACTCTCAGAACAGCACGATAACTCAATCTCTCCATTTGAACTCTCTGTTCTCTCAGCACGCATAGTCCCAGTCCAGGTCTCTCTCTCTCTCCTCAGTACCCGCTGCTGCTTAAATACAGTCTATCAACGCCAATTACTGCAATCAGACACAGGTGTTATTCGTCTGCACTTGACCTACTTACTCCCCGCTCGGCTCCGTTCTCTCTCTCCCGCTGCAGACTTTGCGGGACCACGCCCCCTCCGCCACATAGCCCCACCGCCCGACTCAGGCCGGGGAGCCACCTGATGGCCAGACACTCCTTCTCTATGGTGCTGTACATCATCTCTCTCTTAGAGAGCTTCCGACTGATGTACAGAGCCGGCTGCTCCTCACCCTCCACCTCCTGGGACAGGACTGCGCCCAGCCCCCTGTCCGATGCGTCCGTCTGCAGGAGAAAAGGGAGAGAAAAGTTCGAAGCCTGTAAGAGCGGGCCACCACACAGAGCAGCCTTTATCTGGGTTAAAGCCTGCTGGCACCGCTCCGTCCACTGAACTGTATCTGGTACTTCCTTTTTAGTTAGATCAGTCAACGGGCTAGCAAGGTCTGAATAATTAGGCACAAACCTTCTGTAGTATCCCGCTAGCCCTCAGCTCGCAAATGCTGCATATGACGCTGTCAGTCCGCGCTGTAGATGATGATATCATCCAGATCAGTCGCTGGAAGGTTGCAGGGGCCCCCGAACAACCCGAACGGAAGGGTGACAAATTGGTGTAACCCAAATGGCGTGGTGAAAGCATTTTTTTCTTTTGTCATTGGAGTTAAGGGGATCTGCCAATAACCTTTTGTCAAGTCCAGTGTCGAATAAAATCGAGCGGTCCCTAGCCGATCAAGCAACTCGTCGACCCTTGGCATTGGATAAGCATCAAACTTCGACATGCGTTGATTTTTCGATAATCCACACAGAAGCGGACCGAGCCGTCAGGTTTGGGAACCAAAACTACCGGGCTCGCCCAGTCACTGTTGGACTCTTCTATCACTCCCATGTCTAGCATTGCCTCTAATTCTGCCTGAACTATTTTCTTTTTGTGTTCAGGCAAGCAATACGGCCGGCTGCGAACCACCACCCCCGGCTCAGCAAACTCAGCTTGTAAATGTTTCACGTCGGTGAGCTGCGAGGGCGAGAGGTGGTCTCCCCCAGTGGCCAGAGCGAGAGATTGAGGTTTTTGGAACGCCTCAGGCCCGAGATCCTCCTCTCCTCTCACTACCGTCGCCAGCATCACAGACTCCGTCTCCGACCATTTTTTAAGCAGGTTGAGGTGGTAAATTTGACGAGCCCCATCCCTATCTGAGAGAACAACCTCATAGTTAAGATACCCAACTCGCCGTGTGACCACAAAGGGCCCTTGCCACTTTGCGAGTAATTTAGAGCTAGACGTGGGGAGTAATACAAGTACCTTATCTCCCGGTGAAAATTGTCGCAGCCGGGCACCTCTGTTGTACAGCTGTCTCTGTCTGTCTTGAGCCTGTAACAAATTCTCCATTGATAGCCGCCCCAAAGTGTGGAGTTTTGTTCTCAGATACAAGCTCGCGGAAGGCCCGTCTTCCCAAGCCTCTCTAAGGACATCCAGCACCCCCCTTGGCTGGCGTCCATAAAGCAGCTTGAAGGGAGAAAACCCCGTGGAGGCTTGGGGGACCTCGCGGATAGCGAACAACAGAGGTTCAAGCAATTTATCCCAATTTGTGGCGTCCTCGCGAACAAACTTTCGAATCATGGCTTTCAAAGTGCGATTAAAGCGTTCGACCAGCCCGTCTGTTTGTGGGTTATAGACGCTGGTCCGGATCGCTTTAATGCCCAATAATTCGTAAAGTTTGCGGACTGTCCGTGACATAAACGCCGTGCCTTGATCGGTGAGAATCTCTTTGGGGATTCCCACCCAGGAGATTAAAGAAAACAGCGCGCTCGTGACACTCTTCGCCGAGATCGTGCGGAGCGGGACTGCTTCGGGATATCGTGTTGCGTAGTCCACGAGTACCAATGCAAAACGATGCCCTCTTGCTGACTGTTCTAATGGCCCGATGAGGTCCATACCAATTCTTTCGAAGGGGACCTGAATCAACGGAAGTGGTTTAGGGGTGGCCGGCGGGTTCACCAGCTGACATTCACGACAAGACGCACACCACCTGCGTACATTCGCGTGAATGCCCAGCCATTGGATTAGCGTGAGCCGCCTGGAAAAGCATTTCCGGGCGGCTTTTGGGTACTAATAACTGCATTGTATCTTGTTTTGACTGGGCGTCTTGGGTCACCCGATACAAGCTGTCTTTCATCACTGCGAAATATGGATAGGAAAGCGGTTGGTCAGGGTGGACCGTTCTTGACTTGGGAAGGGGGACAGGCTTAAAAGGAGGGGGGAGAGGGGAAGGAGATGGAGAAGAGACAGAGAGAGAGAGAAGCTGCTGGAAGGGGCTCGCCGACCCCGTGGCTCGTCACCATTTGGTCCTCCGCCAGCTGGATGGCCTGGTCGAGCGACGTCGGGAGCAGTGGCACTGGACCCATTGGGCGGTCTTCCTCGGCAGCCGCGCGATGAACTGCTCCAGTACCACATGCTCAATGACTTCCTCGACGCTCATCAGCCACTTGCAGCATGAGTCCCGGAGCTGGTGTGCGAAGACGAATGACCCGCCAAACTCCTCTACAGCCATGATCGGAATCGCTGACGATGTTGCTCCGGGGTCCGGCCGACCCGCTGCAGGATAGCGCGCTTGAGGTCGTCGTAGACCAGGAGGTTCTGGACTGGCAGCTGGTGTGCGGCTACCTGCGCTTCTCCAGACAACAGCGGCAGGAGCCGCATAGACCAGTCCTCCTTGGGCCACCCCCGCGCCTCGGCGGACCTCTCGAAGAGGTCGATGAACGCCTCCGGGTTGTCCACCGGTCCCATCTTCGAGAGGGAGATGGTGGCGGCCGAGTCGCAGGTAGATTTGGGGGCGGCCCGAACCTCTCCGGAGGTCGATCCAGCTCCGGAACAGCTCGCGGTCTTCATGCTGGGCCTGGAGGAGCGCCTCAAACCTCATTTGTTGCTCCTCCCTGATGGCCCGCAGATCTTGCTGACTTTCCTGGTGAAGACCGGCGAGCGATTGTACGATGTCCGCAAGTGGGGTGCGTGACAGAGGTTCCGTGGCAGCGGCGTACTTCTTCCTTCCCAGGTTTCGGCACCAGTGTAGTTCGGTTCGTTAGGTTGTGTGTGTGGGGAAGGAAGAAAGCGGGGTCGGCGTGACTGGGACTAGCGATTTCTTTATTTCTCATACACAATAGTAAACACAAAGGACGCACCTGGGCGTATAACTTCACTCTCAGAACAGCACGATAACTTGATCTCTCCGTTGAACTCTCTGTTCTCTCAGCACGCGTATTCCCAGTCCAGGTCTCTCTCTCTCCTCAGTCCCCGCTGCTGCTTAAATGCAGTCTCTCCACACCAATAACTGCAATCAGACACAGGTGTTACTCGTCTGCACTTGAGCTACTTACTCCCCGCTCGGCTCCGTTCTCTCTCTCCTGCTGCAGACTTCGCGGGACCACGCCCCCTCCGCCACAACTGTATTTTCACCTGCACTCTTATTGGTCAAACCTGGCCCCTCCCTTACCTCTTAGATAGTATGCTGCTTGAGGAGCAACTGAGACAAAACATGTTATCTATCTTATTTAGTCATATGCATTATCTTCACTCACATCTGGGCTGTAATTTTAGGTTTGTACATTAAGTAATTTCTTTATTATTGTGCTTGTTAGCTAATCAGTCCAATGCATTTAATATTTTTATTCAGGTGATCTACATAGACGGTTTGAAGGAGCACAATTCTACACACAAACAGAACCTTTAATATCCATGGATTATAAAAGGTTAGATATCCAATATCTAGGATCCTTTCCATTGCACAAAAGGTGCTTTAAAGTGGAAAAAAAGTATTTTAAGACCTGTTCACTGAAAGTTTCATTGATAACCCAAAAAGGTTCTGCTATGACATCACTGCAAAACTGACTTTTGCAACCTTTATTTTGAAGAGTGTCCATAAATTAAATTTGAGGATTCCAGAAGTTTTAAAAGCTTTAATGTTTTTCAGGGTTTCCACTCTTTTTAATTAATCAACTTTTCAAGAGTTTCATGCTTTACTAAGTATAAGGATTTTTAAGAGTATAGCTTGGTATATCTACAACAATGTATATTCATTATAAAAATGCCTATTAAGTTATAAGATTGTATCAATTTACATGATTTTTCCTGCTCTAAATATCACACTTTTAAAATTAGGCTACCTCATATATTCAGGTCCCAGAATACCTGAATTATTTAAAGGGGTCATGAATTGAGAAATCAACTTTCCCTTGAGCTTTTGATATATTAAAGGTCATGGTAATATAAGAATGTACTGTAAGTTTCAGAGCTGAAAACGTTCTTGTTAGTCAAAGAAAAGCTTTTATTGACACCAGGGCCAGCAAACAATTGATCTGCTAGGCTGTGACGTCATTGTGTGGTGAAACAGCACCGCATCAGAAATCAGAAATATCTTGATTTTTAGATTTCATCTCATTTTATATCTTGAGGCTCCTTGGGAGTTTGCTGAGGTTGAGAACCACTGCTGTACCTCACAATTTAAATTTGTTTGACTGTCTTTCCACTATTTCTGCTTCTAAACATCTAATTTAGCTCCCTAAAAGATATGCAAAGACAGTCGAATTTAAAGATCAGAGTGAGCACCTTTCTGAAATAAGCCTGCTTGGTAATGTCAATTGAAAGACAGGGATGAAACCCAAGAGATAGTCCAATAAATCAAGACATTGTCAGACAATAAGGGCCTTCAGACAGCACAGTCCTAACAAGGCATGGGAAGGGAATGAGAGGGTCTGTTGTGATACCTGTGCTGCAGAACCACACACAGAGCTCATCATGTCCAAGCTGAAGGCTCTGCAACCAAAACAAGGTGAAGGGGAAAGGATCAGCGAGGAAACAAATCAAGAAAACAAGCCTTGGCACTGGCTTCCTTACAGAAAAGTGAGTGAGATGTTTGACAGAAGGAGAATCCAATAAGAGTGCTGGTGGCTGAGCATTTCAATTACCCAGTGGGGAAGCAAGTAGACATGGGGAGGTATCAGATGGTGGTTTGACACGCTGTTGGTGGACAGGTCTCAGCAGCTGCCCACTCCTCCAGCCCTCAGGCCAGCTATCACTGTAAACATACTGCCATAACAATGGACACCACCAATGCAAGAGCAGCTTACTAAAAAAGTTATTTGCAGCCTGCTCCCTGTACACCCACACTCGCTAGCTAAAACTGAGTGATGTCGTCATTTTTAGTATTTCGATGGGAGTTTTTATAGGACAATATTACTTCTTGGTGTCCATGTGTAATGCTTTTCAAACATTAGCATATACTAGCATATTAAGCTGATGTTACACATTATTGTCAAGGGGCTCTGAGCAAGACTGTTCAGCATTAATACTTAATGTACCCCACAGCACCTAATGCAAAAAACACACAATCAATTTGATTATGCTGTGTTTACTTTTAAATAGCAAGCTGAGCCCTTCCATGGGGGACTAGCATAAGCCACCTACACTAATAAAGGTCACGGACAGGAATTGTCAGGCTCCACATCCTGACAATAAGATGATGAGCAATGGTGATGACAAGAGCTTTTTTTCCCTTGCACTCCTTTCTTCATTTTCGAAAAAACAGATTGTGCACTGCAAAATGCACTTTGACAAAAGCCAGACAAAGGGTACGAACTAGATTGTTAAATGCTAACCCCGCACTGATACAATTTTTCATTATTTTGTGATTTTCTTGAAATAGGTCAAAATAACATTTGTTATGAAGGTCTGGTGACTGGAAATCTTCACAGGCCACACAAGGGTTCTTTTGTGCATTAGGAATGGTGCTTATCTTGTTGGAGATCTTGTATTTATATTCTAAAATGAAATTATTATCACACAGTAAAGTACCTACGTCGTAGGCTTTTCATTTATAGGCCTACTTCTGCGTCATTGTCCACATGGACGTGCAATTACACATGTAGACCATTAGAATGCAGTGTCCACGGGCATGTTGATGGTGTAACCTAGGGCTGCACGATTAATCACAATTATGAAATTGCAAAGACTGCGATCATTTTTTTATGCGCAGTTTGTCAGTGCAGGACGGCTCTGTGATCAGTAGTAAATGTTGCACATCAAACGTCTTTCCAAACATGAGAAGCATTTAGATGTTTAATCGATCAAAGCGTTTCAATCTTCTGTTTATTCAGCTCACCGATTGTATGATGATCATAGGGATTTCCTGGAATGACATGCGCTATTGTACTTTTGTGGTGCATATTTGGCATTTCTGCGAGATAGCAGCATTTACGACTGATCACAGAGCCATGTTGCACTGAGAAGCAGCCCATAAAATAATCGCCTTTGCCAAATCGCATGCGGTTTAATTTCCATGCAGCCCTAGTGTTATCAAGGCAAAAGCTGAAGAAGCAGCTACATTGTCAGAGAAGCAGCACCAAATAGACCTACATGGCGGCAAATAGACAGCGACTTTTGTTGCAACTTGCATAAAAAACCTAACCTAAAATCATATCAGAAACTCTTATAAACTAGCCTAACAAAACATCAAATACTAAATCTTAACATTAATCTTGCACAACACACACACACATTATTTGACAGTTAATTTTATTATTTACTCCTTTTGAGTGTCAGAAATTCCAGCCCAGTTTCAGTTAAATTTAAGTTTGTCTAAATTATATATATATTTTTACTTAAGATTACTTAAAATGTGTCAACTCAAAATAAAAAGAGTTCTAAATACTCATAAAAGTTAATTTAATTGAATTAATTTGTTTAATTTGAGTTGTCTCCACTCAAACCAATTATTTTGAGCGTTAGGGTTTACAGTGTAATATTGGAGAGAGGCGTTTCCTCTGCCCCTTCCTCCTCAGACGCCACGCCCACACGGGTTGCCAGCTTGAGGACACGCAAAAGGGGCGAGCGCAATTGATAATGAAAGCCGAGGAGACTTACACACTGTAAATTGGTGAGTTGATTTATCCACGTTTTAATATGTTCTCATCTTTAGATGAATGCCGTGGTTTTCTAGGTTGGGTACAATCTGGGATCTCTGACCCAGTTTGTTCGCTGGCTTCAGTGACTGCAATTTGCTGTGTTTTCCACCGGGTGTCGAAATACTATTGGGTAATCTGGCAGTGTGTGATATTGCACAGAAAACATTCCAACATGGAACACAAATTTCAAAGTAGAATAGCTGTTGCATTGTTTTTTAGAGAAATGAGTATGTGAACTTAGTATGTTTCCTAAATATCTGCAAACATATGGTGTTTTTATGTTTCAGTAGAGTGAAAAAAAATTACAAATAGCAACTTTAAATATTGAAGAACAGATCATTTATAATCCACAAACTGAAATGCATATTAGGAAATGCAACGCATAGGTTTGACACAGAAGAATAAATCAGCCTTAACTCATCTTGACTTGTTTGGGATGTGGTTTAAACTGATTTTTAACTACATCTTCAAAAGGCAGACTCAATATTGACATCAGATTGCAAGTGCTGCTTGAAAGAGACTGTGTTGCCACTCACAGTTGATCATGGTTCAAGGTGACATGTTGAACTCAGTATAGCAGTAATGTGAAAGTCCCTTTTCAGGAATGTCAGGGGTGAAGTTTTATCTCCATATAAATGTGCTCTCTGAGTGCTTTTCAGAGGCTTGCCTTGCCTCCTCTTCTCAGTAATTATGGTTCTGATGATGCATTCGCCACTGCAAAATAATTATAACTAAAGGCTGTTAAAACCACATCTTCATATAGTGTACAAACAGTGTATTTGGAGTGTATTTTTATTGATGCTGATGGTGTGTGTTGATGAAGATGAAGCAGGAGGAAATGACTGGACAGCAAACAGATGTATGATCTGGCTGCTTTTGGGTCAGTGGTGGAATTACATTTTTTACTAAAATCATCTGAGGCTAAAATTCATTAAGGTTCAGGAGATTTTCTGTGAAGTCATGCATGTATTTACCATCTGCTGTGTAGCAAGGGTATGCTTCACAAGTGCTGCTCAGAATGTCTTGATTAAGTATCACCTTAAAATGCCTCTGTTGGTTAGTAAGTAGTTATGATATAATCTAACATGGCTAAAATGTTGCTTTATCTTTTTAACAGATCCATGGGTTTATGGGGGCACATTATTTATTCTGATTAAGAATGATGTGTACAGAGAAATAATTTATAATAAACACACCGCAATCTTCCATTAAAAATAAGAAGTGATTTTTGGGTGACCGAATTCACCATGAAATCAAAATTAATTATTTTTTATAATATTATTTATCTTATTTTAATTCTTTTTTTTTTACTTTGCGTGCCCTCGCAATCTTTAATTAAAATAATTTCCCCTCCCTCTGCAGCGACAACTCTTCTCTTATGACATGTTTACTGAGGATGAGGCAATCTGTCACTCACATGACATCACAGCAATAGCAAACTACAACTATCCAATCAATTCCCAATGGATGAAATCAAGTCCCGCCCTACATCTTTTCTTGTTTGAGAAGCCGTTTCACTCGTAGCAGAACAGGGAAGGAAAAAACTATTGCAACTTCCATTTAATGTACTATAACTTTTGGCACTTTTGGCACTTTTGGCCTTGAGGATTTTAAAATGAAACTCTTTTCATACTCTTGGAAGGTTTTTGTATTTTTATTTTTTGTATGTGTCCACTAAGACTTTCACAACTAGCATTTTATGTACCCTATATACACACAGTACTAAACAATATAACACAAAAAAATATAAAATATATAAACAAATAATTTTATAGAATGACAGCTTGGTTTGAAATGATGCTAAATAAAAATCTGCTGATATCAATAACATTAAACCTCATTGGTGTTTGTGCCATTGCGCCGTGACGTTGTTGCATGACATTTATAAATTAATGAGGTTTGACTTTAGAAGACTTGAATTAAATGGATTTATGTACTAAAGAAAAAGAAAAAAAAGCTTTGAATGTTTTATTTTGTGTTCCTTAGAAGAAGGAACATTGTACAACATGAGGGTGAGTGAATGATGACAGAACTTTTAATTTTGATTGAATTATTTCTTTTAAAAATCCAGGTGTTAACTTGAGCCTTAGTGACTAGTTGAGCAAACAAGCCTGCGTGCCCGCATCCGTGTAGCTCGTGCCATTGCCAAATAGGGCCATGCCACAAATGGCACACTTCCGGTGCACTTTCGGTCTTGTGGACTTACAATGGCCGCTGCGTGTGCATGTCCGTTAAGTCCACGAGACCAAAGTGTGTCCTATTTGTTATTTTTGGTCTCAGAAGTGTGCTCACAAGCGCCCTCTCTTGACCAAGATATGCACCCTCGATGCACACTTCTGTGGCTTACGCAGTGGACTACTTCCCGGCAGTCAAAGTGGCGTTATGTTGTGAAAGTGCGGACTCAGAGGAAGACCATGAGGGTTTGGGACAGGGCTAATATGTACAGCGCTGTGTACACTGAAAGCGCACATTAGAGAGACTGTGCATTCAGTTGATAGATGCTTAATATGCATGTTTGACATCTTGTTCAGGTACTCTAGCCACTATATTTTAACCCATTAGTCATAAATGAAATCACTGTATTTAAATATAACACATGTATTAATATTTATGTAGGGGCCTAGTTTTGGTCTTGGCATATATATATATATATATATATATATATATATATATATATATATATATATATATATATATATATATATATATACACACAACCCCAAATCAGAAAAAGTTGGGACAGTATGGAAAGCGCAAATAAAAAATAAGGAAGTGATTTCTAAATTTACTTTGACTTGTATTTCATTGCAGACAATATGAACAAAAAATATTTCATGTTTTGTCTGGTCAACTTCATGTCATTTGTAAATATGCATCCTTTCTTGTCATTCAAACCTGCAACACATTTCAAAAAAAGTTGTGACAGTAAAGCATTTACCACTTTGTAATGTTGCCATTCCTTTTCACAACACTTAAAAGACATTTAGGGACTGAAGACACCAAGCGATGAAGCGTTTCAGGTGTAATTTTGTCCCATTCTTCCTGCAAACAAGTCTTAAGGTGGGCAACAGTACGGGGTCTTCGTTGTCGCATTTTGCGCTTCAAAATGCGCCACACATTCTCTATTGGAGACAGGTCGGGACTGCAGGCAGGCCAGTCAAGTACCCGTACCCTCTTCATCCGCAGCCAGGACTTTGTAATGTGTGCAGAATGTGGTTTTGCATTGTCTTGTTGAAATATGCATGGACATCCCTGGAAAAGATGTCTTCTTGAAGGCAGCATATTATGCTCCAAAATCTTTATGTACTTTTAAGCATTAATGGTGCCTTCACAGAAGTGAAAGTTACCTTTGCCAAGGGCACTGACACAACCCCATACCATGACAGACCCTGGCTTTTGGACTTGTTGCTGGTAACAGTCTGGATGATCCTTTTCTTCTTTGGTCCGGAGCACACGGTGTCCATTCCTCCCAAAAAATACCTGAAATACTGATTCATCTGACCACAGTACTCGTTTCCACTGTGTGATGGTCCATCCCAGATGCCTCCGAGCCCAGAGAAGTCGATGGCGCTTCTGGACACTGTTAACATAGGGCTTCATTTTGGCACAGTACAGTTTTTGGGCTGTTTGTGGATGTAACTACGTATTGTAGTACTTGACAAAGGTTTGCCAAAGTAGTCCTGAGCCCATGTGGTGATATCGCTTATAGATGAATGACGATTCTTGATGCAGTGCCGCCTGAGGGATCAGAGATCACGGTTGTTCAGCTTAGGCTTGCGCCCTGGTCCTTTACGCACTGAAATTCCTCCAGATTCCTTGAATCTTTTAATTATGTTATGCACTGTTGAATGTGAAATATCCAAATCTCTTCCTATCTTTCTTTGAGGAACATTGTTTTTAAACATTTCAATAATTTTCTCACGTATTTGTTGGCAAACTGGCGATCTTCTTGGATGCTGCTTTTGTACCAAATCATAATTACAATCACCTGTTGACATCACCTGTTTCAAATCACATCATTATTTAACCATTTTACCTCATTACTAGCCCTAAATTGCTCCTGTCCCAACTTTTTTTGAAATGTGTTGCAGGTCTGAATGACAGGAAAGGATGCATATTTACAAATGACATGAAGTTGACCAGACAAAACATGAAATATTTTGCGTTCATATTGTCTGCAATGAAATACAAGTCAAAGTTATATATATATATATATATATATATATATATATATATATATATATATATATATATATATATATATATATATATAGAGAGAGAGAGAGAGAGAGAGAGAGAGAGAGAGAGAGAGAGAGAGAGAGAGAGAGAGAGAGAGAGAGAGAGTGGGTAGTAGGTACGGAACATATTCAGACCCCCTTAAATTTTTCAGTCTTTGTTATATTGCAGCCATTTGCTAAAATCATTTAAGTTCATTTTTTTCTCCTTATTGTAAACACAGCAGTCCATATTGACAGAAAAACACAGAATTGTTGTTTTAGCAACTTTATTAAAAAAGAAAAACTGAAATATCATATGGTCCTAAGTATTCAGACCCTTTGCTCAGTATTTAGTATAAGCACCCTTTTGTTCTAATACATGCCATAAGTCTTTTTGGGAAAGATGCAACAAGTTTTTCACACCTGGATTTGGGGATCCTCCGCCATTCCTTCTTGCAGATCCTCTCCAGTTCTGTCAGGTTGGATGGTAAACGTTGGTGAACAGCCATTTCCAGGTCTTTCCAGAGATGCCCAATTGGGTTTAAGTCAGGGCTCTGGCTGGGCCATTCAAGAACAGTCATGGAGTTGTTGTGAAGCCACTCCTTCGTTATTTTAGCTGTGTGCTTTGTCACGATCACACAAAAGACAAACTGGTGCGAGGACTCAAGTGCAGAACAAATGGGTTTATTAATAAAACAAAACATAAACTCAAAACAAAAACCCACGAGGGGGAAACAACCCATAATAAGAATAACAAAATACAAACTTAAACAAACCAACATAGATCACATGGAACTGGGAGACATAGACAATACAATGATCCGACAAAGACTGACAAACACAAGGAGTATATAAATGGGAGAAATCAAGCAGGGAAACAGGGAACACGGGTGGAGCAAAAGAACCAATAATCAGATAACAAGGGGGAGGGATCAGACAATGACAGGAGCACCTTCTCAACAAGACAAAACCCACATGTGCACACAAGACAGGACAGGCATGTGACACTACCCCCTCCCTACGGAGCGGGACAGACCAGGGTGGGACAGACAAGAAAGGAACAGACAAGGAAGGGGAAAACAAGGGAGGGACAGGGCAACCAAAAAGCTTAGGAGACCATGGTGGCCAGCAGAGTTCAGCCGGCACAGAGTCCACCGGCACAGAGTCCACCAGCACAGGAACCACTGGCACAGAGTCCACCAGCACAGGGACCACCGGCACAGAGTCCACCGGCACAGGGACCACCGGCACAGGGACCACCGGAACTCGATCCACCGTAATAGGGACCACCGGAACTCGATCCACTGTAACTGGGACCACCGGCACAGGGACCACCGGAACAGGTACCACTGGAACAGGGACCACCGGAACTGGGACCACCGGAACAGGATCCACCGGAACTGGGACCACCGGAACTGCCTCTGGGAGCTCGGAGAAGGTCCTGTGCTTCTCCCAAGCCCTCCCGACGGCCACCATGAAATATCCCATCACAGCCCTCCAGTCCCTGTCCGGACTCGGGACCACCGGATCAGGGATCACTGGAACACAATCCACGCGAACTGGGACCGCCAAAATACGGTCCACCGGAACTGGGACCACAGGAACACGATCCACCAGCACAGGGACCACCGGAACTCGATCCACCGGAACTGGGACCCCCGGAACACAGACCACCGGAACAGGGACCACCGGAACTCGATCCACTGGAACTGGGACCACGGGAACACGATCCACCGGAACTGGGACCACCGGAACACGATCCACCGGAACTGGGACCACCGCAACACGATCCACCGGAACTGGGACCACAGGAACACGATCCACTGAAACAGGGACCACCGGAACAGGGACCACCGGAACTCGATCCACCGGAACTGGGACCACCGGAACTCGATCCACCGGAACTGGGTCCATCAGCACAGGGACCTCCGGAACAGGGACCACCAGACTTCCTAACCCCGAAGACGGATCCTCCTCAGCGGAGGGGTCCAAGGAAGTGGTCCTGTTCTTCCTCCTCCTTCTCCGTTTCCGGGTCATCGGAGGACTGGGGCCTCCACTGACTGTAGATGGAAGGGAACAGTCAGTGGGCTGGGATTCTGCTGGCCGTAGATGTTCTGGCTCACCAAGATGGTAGAGGTGGTAGACAAAGTCCCAGAATCCCAGAAGCCCCAGCTTCGCCATCTCCCTCGGGCTGAGAGGCATATCAAAACTAAACACCTCCTTGATATCCGCCTCAGTGTAGTTCATATGGTCCACCTCAATGAGGTACTTGCAGGCAAAGTCCCTCACGTTAGTTCCCTGCTGACGGATGTACCGTGAGCACACACACTTGGCTAGCTGTAAATTGTTGGAGAGTTCGGATGGGAGAGAGGGAAAAAGGAAGATACCCATCCTCTGCTGAGTACTCAAAGGTCGGATCGCTCTGTCACGATCACACAAAAGACAAACTGGTGCGAGGACTCAAGTGCAGAACAAATGGGTTTATTAATAAAACAAAACATAAACTCAAAACAAAAACCCACAAGGGGGAAACAACCCATAATAAGAATAACAAAATACAAACTTAAACAAACCAACATAGATCACGGGGAACCGGGAGATGTAGATAATACAACGATCCGACAATGACTGACAAACACAAGGAGTATATAAAGGGGAGAAATCAATCAGGGAAACAGGGAACACAGGTGGGGCAAATGAACCAATAATCAGATAACAAGGGGAAGGGATCAGACAATGACAGGAGCACCTTCTCAACAAGACAAAACCCACATGTGCACACAAGACAGGACAGGCATGTGACATGCTTGGGGTCATTGTCTTGTTGGAAGGTGAACTTTCGGCCCAGTATGAGGTCTTGAGCACTCTGGAGAAGGTTTTTGTCCAGGATATCCCTGTACTTGTCAACCAGTCATCCTGTCCCTGCAGCTGAAAAAAAAAAAAAAACATGGCATGATGCTGCCACCACCATGCTTCACTGTTGGGACTGTATTGGACAGGTGATGAGCAGTGCCTGGTTTTCTCCACACATACCGCTTAGAATTAAGGCCAAAAAGTTCTATCTTGGTCTCATCAGACCAGAGAATCTTATTTCTCACCATCTTGGAGTCCTTCAGGTGTTTTTTAGCAAACTCCATGCAGGCTTTCATGCGGGAGAGGCTTCCGTCGGGCCACTCTGCCATAAAGCCCCGACTGGTGGAGGGCTGCAGTGATGGTTGACTTTCTACAACTTCCTCCCATCTCCAGACTGCATCTCTAGAGCTCAGCCACAGTGATCTTTGGGTTCTTCTTTACCTCTCTCACCAAGGCTCTTCTCCTCCGATAGCTCAGTTTGGCCGGACGGCCACCTCTAGGAAGGGTTCTGGTCATCCCAATTGTCTTCCATTTAAGGATTGTGGAGGCAAATGTGCTCTTAGGAACCTAAACTGCAGCAGAATGTTTTTTTTTGTAACCATGGCCAGATCTGTGCCTTGCCACAATTCTGTCTTTGAGCTCTTCAGGCAGTTCTTTTGACCTCATGATTCTCATTTGCTCTGATATGCAGTGTGAGCTGTAAGGTCTTATATAGACAGGTGTGTGGCTTTCCTAATCAAGTCCAATCAGTATTATCAAACACAGCTGGACTCAACTGAAGGTGTAGAACCATCTTTAGGATGATCAGAAGAAATGGACAGCACATGAGTAAAATAAATGAGTGTCACAGCAAAGGGTCTGAATACTTAGGACCATGTGATATTTCAGTTTTTCTTTTTTAATAAATCTGCAAAAATTTCAACAATTCTGTGTTTTTCTGTCAATATGGGGTGCTGTGTGTACATTAATGAGAAAAGAAATCAACTTAAATGAAGAGTTCAGATGCAAAAGCCTCTAAAAGCCACATCGGTCAAAAATTAGATAATGATACTGAGTGCATGCTCTCTGTATATAGTATAAGTTCGTAAAATATTTTCACTTCAAACACACTTATTCCCAGCCTCAGCCCATTCAGACATACCAGTTCTTAGGTAGAAACCCATACAAAGGAGCCTGACAAAAATGCGTATTTAAAAAACTTCAGACGGACTTAGAGGCTTTTTCATCACTTCTGACCAACACAATCTCATGTAGTCCCATAAACAAGAAGAACAGTTTATTAGGTGTGAGGGAGAGATGAGTCACTCAACTACTAAAAGGTTTGTGTCAGTACCTGTATAAATGTGCCAATAAGTGTTCAGATTTAACATTCATGCTTGTAAACATTTGCATTTGGCTCCTGATGAAGAACAGTATGTAGGTACTTTAACTTCATTTTGCCATGAGAGTAAAAAATGCTTCGTCATCATGACAATAAAAAGTCTAAATTATGAGATACAATTCACAATTATGAGGAAAAAAAGTAGACATTAATACAGAAAATATAAAAGATAGAGAGGGAGAAAGAGAGAGATTGTAAGAGATAAAAAGGCCAACATTGTGAGATACTAAGTTATACTTGAAATACATTTTTTACAGCTGCAGTCCATAACTTTGTCCATAACTTAAGTTAGTCAGAACAAAAGTGGCAGAAATGTTACTTGTTAAGATTTTCCACCACATGTGTATGTGCTGATGTGGTGGAAATGGAGTCCCATATACTTCTCTGTGTCTACCTGTCAATAAGAGATAATTCATTTTGACTGGAATCCCAATGCTTGCACTAGTGATGTCTCTAACTGGGTTTTGAACCCATTACAGTGTGGGATAATGTTAATGACATTCCTTTTAGAGAGCTCTCAAATCAAGATGGCTCAATCTTAATGAATTGACCTTTTTCTGACCTATTGTGTGATTACTAAAGAATGTCTAAGTGCTTTTGTTGCTTCACATCGACCTTTTGTCACTTTAACATACTAACCAAAAAGTAAATATTTAAAATTAATGCATACGGTAGTTAATATCCCCTATGTAAAAGCTTTAAGATGATTATATTTTCATACATGCGTGTTAACTCATGCTTTTCAATGATATATGACAGATGCAGATTTTGATGTCATGTAAGTTTAATTAATGTAAGCGTCTCTAGAGAACAATTCTGCAGCTTAATTAGAAGCCTCCTCCTCTCTCTGATTTGGTTCATTAACAGGATGAGCTGTGTTAGGTGTGTGTGTCCCCAGCCGTATTTTTTTGCGTGTGTTATTTTATGTGCATGTAGATATTAGTAGCTTTGAGCCTGAATCACAGTTTCATTTGTCATTCAATTTGTCACCTTCTACTTGTTTTGAGAAATATGTTAGGAGAGATTCGTTTACAGTACAAACCCTTGGCAAGTTTTAATTTCATTTTTGGAACTATTTTATGTGCAAAAACGTCTTGATTTAGCCAGTTGAGGGATATTATTACTGCTATTGGGGTGGTTATCTGGAAAAAGACAGCTGCTGGGGAAATCAAAAAGGATATTAATGCCATGAATGAAATAATAATAATGTCATACATATAAATACTTCATAATGAGTCTCTCCTTGGATTTTTTTGCTGACACAGCAATAATGGGAAGAAGCTTATTGCTCTCAGTTAAGAGATGAGGGCTATTGATATTGCATATCTCATGCTTGAAATGTCCCTGAAGGATTTCAAGAATGAGTTTTCCCTCAGCCTCAGGAAAGAATAGAGAAAATCCACTTTCTCAAGCCAGTTAATGTTTTTTCCTCCTTATCATTTATTGAGAGAACCATCTGATTGGCTGCCACCCACCATTTATTTATATGGTAGTTGAACAGGGCAATATACTTTCCATACATTCCAAAACCTAGCAACTTCTTACAGATGCAGCGACATAGTCCATTAAAGTTGCTTCAGAGCTTCAGACTCAAATTTATGAGCATCATTTGTGTCTTACCGTTTATGTAAATACTGAACTGGAAGTTTTATGGAAGTATATTGTCTTCCACTTGGTCAGAATCCCAGAAGTCACCTGCACTACCCATGCTGAAATAGTTCTACTCTCAGAAGATATTACAGTGAGTGGCCGGTTCTTTTGTGTTCTCAAAATTCTAGCCAACCTTTCCATATTTCACTTGAACTAAAGGCCCAGTGGAGCATTGTTTGAAGTCCTGATAAAGTCCTCAGAGTATTGTTTTGTAGGGTTATAAACACTGAATAAAACAGGAAACTTCCATATGCTAATTGAAACTGACCTCAGAACCTTTTTTCTGTCCGCCACATCAATGACCCTATGACTCTCAAAATGCTAATATAAACAAATCAATATCCATCTGATTTATTCAGGTGATTAGACTTAGAAAGGATTTTGTAACAGCCACCGCTGCCAAAAACCAGCCTCTGCATCTTCGTCTAGTATCCCCCGTAACATTATTTGAACGACGTCCAAGTAAGCCATTTTCGCTCATTTGTTCCCCACTCCTCACCCCCACCACCACCTTTTAATTTTCTCATTCAAGCTGTACAAGTAGCAGTGACTGATCTACTACAAATACATATTCATTATTTCAATTGATCCACAAGCTTAAGTCGTCTCTGAGGAGAGAGGTTGTATGAGTGAGGTGATGTCATGCAGAGATTGTTAGCTCCGTTTTCCATAGACACCCAGTGCTCCTCAAATGGAAAACATAAACCGTTTGCTTTAGGATGAGTAAATAGAAGTCTTTTGTCTTTCCACTGCCTTAAAAATAGACAATATTTCAATGTTAACAGGTTTGCCAACTCTTAATCATGACAGAGTAGAATTTGTTTTCAAAAGCTTTTACCCTTTAATTACATTAGAAGCTTTGCTGCAGGGGGGGATCCTGGAACAGTTGAGGAATTCTGCCCGTGGCTTAGTCAGCACATTGAATGGGAATAATACCAAGCCACTTAAAGCTATTAAGTCTGCCAGTGAAACCACATCTGCAGTGTGGATAAACCTTGGCTTCTTGGCTGTGAAATCAAGCGTTGCATTAAGTGTGGGACTTATCAAGCCTTTTAAAATATTACAGTGGATGAATTAGCCTCATCTACCATTGATAGGTTGCCTATACCCACCGACTGCATGAAAGTGTGGAGTCATCACATTGCAGGGCTTCTCTAGGATGTGGGCCTCTGCCCTTCACATCTCTCTGACCTATACTAACCGCTGTGCTTGAGTTAATGTCTCTAGACTGAGTTGTGCTATTCCAGCCCCTGCTGTTTAGAGGACAGCTTCATACATGCTAGCGCTCTTCAGCTGTGGAAAGGAGGATGTGGGTCCCTCTGTGGGCAATTTGATGGTGTGCTGAAGAAAAAAATCCTCTTAATGCATTTTAAACAAAGGTGAGTTGACATTTAAGAGCACAATTTATTATACAGTCAGTATTATGGCTTGACCTACATCTGTGGGAATCAGCTGTGTTTATGAAGCTGCTTAATTTTACAGTACCTCCACAGTGATGAATTTCTTTATCACTGATTTAGACCTATGTTTTGTTGTGGGCTGAAATTTAAATCAAATGTTTATGGAACAGGGTCATGTATAGTGCGCCTGGAAGAATGATAGCCTATGTTTATTTCTGTGATTCCTACTGTAGTGACTTGCTTGACTTCTAGTTAATCTGCTGACCACTGCTCGTCACCCACTATTGCTCTTTACTGTGACCACTTTCCTGCAAAGAGCCTCTAAAATGTCTCTCTTATCCTGGTTGAGACAAGCGGCTGGATTACAAAGTACTAGTAAAGTAAGTTTAGGGCTTAATAAAAAACAGTATATAATAACATATATGTTATATGTGGTACACTTTTTGTTTGTTTAGCAAAGCCCTAATCTTACTCAGCCAAAATGTAATGCTTTTATTTTTTATTTCCTGATTGTGGTTACCTAAATATGGAATGTACTGTATGAAAGTTCAACTGATATCGTGATCTCATCATGGCTGCCCCCATGAGGCGACCCGCTTCATGTAAAATAAGGGTGCTTTCACACCGCGAGTTTAGTTCAAAACAGGGCACAGTTTGCATGAAATATTGGAAATGTGAAAGCTGTCATGCGGACCTCGGTGCACACCGGGGTACCGAACCTGATACACCTGGAGGAGGTGGTCTGATTTTGGTTGCACTTGAACTGTGCTTCGGTTCATGTGAGTGTGAAAGCAACCCGGACTCAGGTGAGCACTTGTTCAGGAAGAAAAGTAACCCACACATGCGTTTTAGCCAATACAATTAATTTAGTTCAATAAAACACATGTAAGTTTTAATTATTTACCTTAGATACAAGCCTGTGAGCCTGCAGTGGATAACGAGTGCAATCATGGCGGCAAATTAATGTCAATCCACTTTCTTCTCAAAAGAGTCCTTTTCAAGCAGCAGAAAGCCGCCTTCATGCAATGCACATTTAGTAAACCCAATTGTTGTTTATTCAGCGACATGTAATAGCACCAAAACAATAAAAAACACAATGGGTTGACTAATAATTGCGTAGATTCTTTTGTATTTTTATGCACAGGAGAATCTCTGCCCGATTCACAACACGTTCGTACGCACATGGATTTGTTCTTAACCTGATGTTAGTGAATTTGGAGTATTGTAAATGAGCGGCTGCGTACACAATGAGCGGCTGCGTACACAAGGTTAGCCATTTTCATAAAACACACCCAAAATTATCTCCATATAAGGGCTTTTCAGAACACGCTTTCCTTACAGCCTTTCGTCATTGGCCCTGTCCCAAATGGCACACTTCATGTGCACTTTTGGTCTTGTGGACTTACAGTGGCCGCTGCGTGCCAAGTGTTTTCACCAGTTGTCACAATAAACACCTTTCATATAGACCCAGATTACAGAGCTCTTTTAGTCTTTAGCCAGTTGTACATACGGTATATCTGCGTTATTCAGAGAAACCTTGCATCTAGTACTATTACACCGCTTTTCTTACTTTTAACTATGATCGAATGTAGGCTATTTAAGATTAAATTGTATTATTTAATCATTTAATTATATAATTTTATATATGGATTATATAATACAATTAATGCAATATACTTCGATGTAATTAAAGTCATGTTATAAATTTAAATTCTTAACACGATTCATGAAGCAATACAGAGAAAGTTATTTTTGCGTACACGTGGTTTCAGTTTTTCCTATATTTTTTTAGTAGGCCTACATTAAAAAAAAAGAAAAAAAAACATTGGCGAATTGCGATTCATACTTAAAATTGTTTGTATGAAACGAAAGCCCCAAGGTTTGATAGAATCAAGGTGAGTGTGAAACTAGAAACACCAGGAACAATCGTGCTCAGACTCTAGCGTGCCGCCCCCTAAAGTTTTTATTAGACTGCTGGAATGACTGAATTCTTTCTCTAAGTGTATATCATTTTAAACATTTAGTTTTTAAATAATTTATGAAACTCATGAAATTAATTTAAAAATTTTGATTTTCAGACCTAGAAAAGTAATTCTACGACAAAACCAGTTAACAGTTATATTTTATATATTTAATTTTTAAAGTAGTAAAAATAAAGCTTAGTTTTAATGAAAGCTGTTTTTGGAAGCAGCAAGGAAGTTTTGAGTTCTGAAACTTACAAGATATTTTTATAGTACAACGACCATATATGTCAAAAGATATGAACATTTGATTTCTCAATTCATGACCCCTCTAAAAGAACACAGTATTTAAACCTGTGTATTTAATTTTTTCATTTTCTATATGTGTTCGTGGGAAAAACATTCAATATTACAGTCATATAGGAATTAATATATTTGAATTATTTAAGATACAAATATGCAAGGGGTGGGGCATCTGTAGAACTTTGTGAATGATGAGGGTCTGCAGAAATTGGCAGAGCTTGACATTTTATAGGCTCAAATACAACTAATTACTAGAAAACATGGCCAAATACATCTGGTTCACACTGATATCCTCATGTTATGCACTGTGGATGAGAATATATTATCAGAAGAATTTGAACATTACTGTTCATATTGCATTTATTCTCACATACATGCAAACGGCATATCTGTTTTAACTTGACTGCGCGCTAGCTGGGTTGCACTGAACAGTGCCTTTGGCAAGAGATGACAGAATCTGTAATTATTCTCACTAGAATTAGCATAAATTCATTAGTCTATGTTGATGTGCCTATTAGCTATTTTTTGCTACAATGTATGGCCTTCAAAGCAAATCAATAAAATATGGTCAAGGATTTGTGTTTTGGTACGCAAACACAGGGAATTAGATAAAGTCTCACTGGAGGACTATACCGCGAGCAAATGCTCCAAAATGGCAGAACATAAAGGCGAGGGAGAGATTATGACACAAATGTCTTCATTCAACTAATTACAATCTGTTTAAAATTGTGTAATTGAATTAACTCAGTCTCTATTTCTAAGCAGTCTTTTGTGTGTATCTGGTAAAGAACTAGCGGAATGGATATAGTCTCCCTGCCCACAAAGGAATGGGGGTGGCCCATGGTGACAATATATCAATATTAAATCAACCAAATTAACCAGAATCCTTGAAAAAGTGGATCGTTTCTCATCATTAAATGAACAGAGAGGGTATATTCAGGGGTCTAAATGAAAATTAATGACTGCACTTGCAGTTACATGCCTGTCAGGTCCTAATAGATCTTCTAAATCAGCACTGACTGCAATGTCGGGAGGTCTGAACACCTCCTCTCGTCCTATGTCTCTTAAGTTTCTTGTGGATCAGAGGACCAAGACTTCTCTTCTCTTCAAGCTTCTCTTCTAGAGGCAAGTAGTTGAACACGTGTTACCATGAAGGTGACATTCTTACTCTCTCCTTTCTTTACCAAGGGAAATTTCCATATTATCGTCACGCTTAAGATCCGCTTAAGATAAAGATCAGATTTGGATTATTTCTTTGCACTATTTAATAGCTCTGATGAACTGATTCGGTATCTCTCATCTCACACAGACAGCATGGTGATGCTCAATGTTGTTTTCATATGCACACTTGGCTCTTTAAAATCTGTGGTTAAGAGTTTATCTCTTCATACAATAACTTGACAACGGGGTTTGTTCTGAACTTCTAATCACTAATGGCTTGTTTGTTGCAATTTGTCATTATATACATTGGGGAAACAGGGTGCACCCTCTCATGATGATCTTCATTCTGTTTTAGTGGTTGTTTCACTGCTGCCAAATGTATGGAGCACCCCCTCACGGCATTATGAGCCAATTATGTTATGGTTAAATTGGCCTGTCATGAGCGATTTCTACGGTACTGTGCATAGAAGCTGCATTTTAGCAGCCAATATACTGTGTTTTCACAGATTTTTTGGTAACACTTTATTTTGATGGTCCCTTTTGAACATTCTGTTGACTATAAGTAACGTTGCACCTACATGTCAACTAACTCTCATTAGAGTATTAGTAGACTGTCTGCTTAATATCTGCTAACACTTTATTCTAATGGACTCTCAACAGACATTCTATTGGTATCTTAATAGGTATCCTAATTGGTATCTTAATAGGTATCCTAATGTCTACTTTACTTTAACAGTTAAACCAAATAAGAAAATAAACAAATATATTTTACATGATACAAATGTATTTTGGACCAGTTTTATTCAATTTTTGTTCTTGAAATATACCCTTCTGCTGGGATCAGGATAATCCAGATTTATTTGTATTTTTATCAAAGGTATCCCAATGTTTTTTTTTTTTGTGATTTATCCTGATTTCAGAATCCTTTTTTTTTTAAATTTTATGGACATTAATGCTCCATGTGTTTTTCCCCCATTGTGAGCGTACTGTATGAGCATTCGCTTGGTCTCATGTGAGCAAGGGCAGTATATACTCTTTTGTCCATGTGTTGTGTGTTTGTTTAGCAAGTGGCTCGTGCTCATCATAATCCATGTACTTGTTTGCTCTGTGTAACATGTAACAGTTACCCTGTTACAGGGGTGACATTTTTCATCCTGTCCTCTAGAGGGCAACAAAGGGAGGAAGTGGTTTTAAGGTTGCGAGTAGCATAGGAGAGGCATGGCAATGGAGTATGGGAGAAAATGCCTGGAATCATATTGTGTTTGAGGAGTTAAGTGTTTTGTACATTCTAATGCTGTACAATCTTATTCAAATGCACATTTTTATGTACCCATAAACATTTTAATTCATAGTGTTTGGAAGTTTGTAGAGAAGCTCAAGAGGACTCTGTAATGGGGCTTGAGTGCGCTGATACCTTCTTACCTGTGTTGGATTGTGCCAGTGCCTTATCTAGGATTTAGGATTGGATATCTTCATTGCCTGCTGGGACTTTACATAGATTGGGACATCTACAACACTCAGATAAAAGACTTTCATTGCAATCTGTATATCCTTTGCCCTCTATGACATTTTGAATTGTTTGGTACATTGGTTTTGGTACTATATATTTTTTTGCTGGTTTTTGTTTATTCGTGTATCACTTATTGGTCTCTGAAGATGATCCCCATTTCGTCGGTCAGTTCCGACTTACGTCTCCATTCCCTCTTTCAGGGAACGAGGGTTACATACGTAACCGAGTCATTTTCTTCAAATTCTGAATATATTAATTAATTCATTATTATTATATGACCCAGACAGTGCGCACTAACTGATTGAATTTACAGAAAAGGTACTATATCATAATATATCATTATCAGATATGAGATGACTTCGTGATATGAGATTTTGGTCATATCACCCAGCCTTAAGATGGATGCATACAGTATATAGATGGATGGATACAGTATATAGATGGGGGTGGATGGATGTACTGTATACAGTATATACAGTAGATGGGGATGGTGGGTGCATGGGTGGATGGATGGATGGATATATAGACATAGAGGCATTGATTGATGGTTGGCTATATAGATGGAGATACATAGATATATCGATGGATAGATCGATCTAGATTCTAATTTAGTTTCCTGTGAGGTACAACAAATATAATTCAAATTCACACTCATGAATTGAAAGGAAGCTAATTCTTCCATTCTTATTTTTGCCTAACCCTGGTTCACAGGGGGCCCTTGAGATTAGGTGGTACACCACTGGCAGTGCTTCCAGATGCTCAAATGAATGAATTAGATGTTCTTTTATACCTGCTGCAAGTCTTAATTACCAAAGGCAAAACCTGCTGATTTATATCAGTTATCATACTGATGATCTGCTTTAATGATGGGTAATGTCTATTTCATTCACAGCACTCCATTCTTGTTTTTCTTTTTTTTTTTTTTTTAATTGAAATTATGCCATGCCCTTGAAGATTATTACATTTTTGTCAGTAACACTAGTGGGTATCTGTTCATCACAAAAGCACTCCCTAACACCAGGTGACTTTGAAAGGGTTTTGAAGTTTGAGAGCCATACAGTGGTAAAAGAGATGCAATATCATCAAAACCACAGGTTTGACAGATGAAAGGAATCCAATAAGACAACTCCTCTTGCATCATTAAACCAAATTACTTTTAATACACAGTAGCTCCTCAGGGTCAAGTGGGGCTCAGAGAGGGTCTGATGAGCCATTAAAATAACTCCCGTCTTATAGCCGCCTCTGATATGCATGCAGAACAGGCATGTAAAAACTCCATTAAAAGGCATTACGGAGTGGAGCGATGCCTAATCAAGCAGGGCTCGAAGGCTTTTGCTTAGTGACTTTCTCACCACAGCTTGCAAGCTATACCTGAAACTGCTTATAGGACATTATTATGGCAGCAGGCTACAATTATGGATTCTTCATTGGGCCATTTTGTCACGTTAGAAAAACACATTTTCTTGATGGGAAGCTGAGTGCCTTCAGAAAAGAACAATCCCCTGTAAATGTTTCTATTTGTGTTCTTTGGATCTTTCTGTCCAGGTTTGGTGCCTTAAAGGAATATTCTGGGTTCAATACAAGTTAAGCTCAATCGAGAGCATTTATGTTGATTACTAGGAAAAAAGTGACTTTAAAAAAGATCATTGCTACAATGAAAGTAAATGAGGCCAATTTCCAAAAGGAATCAAAAGCATGAATTCTAAACTTATATTTGGATGAAAGCACTAATATTGATTTGTCTGTTATATCCTGTATTTTTGGAGTTGTAAAGCTGTTCTGTTGTCTTGGCAAAGAAGATGTAAAATAAGATATAATTTCACACAGAAAAGGTTATCAAGTGATTTATTTAATTCTAAAATTGTATTAACTGTATATTTTGGCTGAATTGAGTATTAAATGTTTATGGATTGTCTTCATTCACTTCCATTGTAAAAGCTTCTTTTGTTTGTTTGTTTGCTTTTTAAGAAAGGACATTTTTTGTTGTTGTTGTAGTAATCAATGTTATGCCACTATTATGTCGGAGATGTATGCCTATTGCATACAGAATATTCTTTTAATTTATTGTAGACTATATAAATCACATGGACAAAGAACTCCATAAAGTATTTATTAAAATATAGGACACTTAGGCTGCATTTACACTGCAGGTCTTAATGCCCAGATCTGATCTTTTGACCATATCCAATTTTTTTGGTCTGCCTGTTTACATTTAATTCAGGCACGACTGGTATCTGATATCTGTGGTTACATTAATTCCCACCCAAAATTATTGTCTGTAATTGCTTTACCATGCACATGGTAGACCCTCTGGTTTTGATCGGCCATGCTATTCAAATTATTTATATAATTCATGTCAGGTGACCATGATTATTTGCCAGCATTGACAAGATAGCAGCTGTCATGGATGTTTTGCAGCGCAAAATCGTACAGAACGGATATAGTCCGGAAACTAACGGTAATTTTTGTTTGTTAGTTTGTCTACAGCTTGTTCGAGCTATAATTCTGATACCTGTTTCTTTAAGCGAATTTATTTGCCGTTTATTTGCTCTATATAGGCCAAAGTGTAATATCTGTAAATATCTAAGAGAGTAATATTTCCACACAAATTACATTATGGTAAATTATTACAATGCAGTTTGTGTGCTAGTCTAGAACAGAGATCAGCTGTAGCCGATTGTGTGTTTGGAGCAAAACCTTCCGGTTCTGATTTATGGCCAACCAGTGCATCTTGAATATTAGTACCACTAAACTTCTAAGGGTCCAGGGCCAGATGAAGCCTTGATGTTTTCACAGCATGTAATATAATTTATCTTTATGAATTTTTAAAAGTAAGTTTGTCGCAGGCATGAATCAAGCTGTTGACTCTTAACCTTTCTGCCTTAAATGCAAGTAAATGATTCTTAAGATCTTTTTTTTTTTTTTTTTTGCAGACCACCTCATTACTACTGTGCAGATCCCCCAAGTTGAACGGCAGCTGTGCACGGGGGAGAGGAGACGTCAAAAACATTGATATGCAGCTCTTGACAGGGTCAGGTGAGGGCTGCCGCCTCCTTCTGAAGATATTTTAATTATCTCTCTTGTGGATTTGTGTACTATATGATAGGCTTTGTGAGACTTGCGAGGCAGAGCTCAGATTCAGAAAGCAATAAATGTTTTCATCAGTCCCACGTGGTTAGGGGGTCATCTCCAAAATAAGCCTCTGGAACGGTTTCATGAGATGGAAGTTTTAGACAGATGCACAACACCATTTCATTAACTGGATTCCATACCAACAGCTCAATCTATTTGAAAAATCATTTTGATTCAATTACAATTCATGTCCTCTTTGATAAAAACTCTCAAAGCAATTTCTCACTTGCTGTGCTTTTTAAATTTAATTTATTAACAGGTCTTTGTATTTATTATTATTTTTTTACTCTAAAAATGAGATAAGAAACATTGTGTGCCAAACTGACTGACACTTTAGAGCAAGCCTATTCCAAATAATATCACAGATTTAATTGACATTTTTAACGACTAGTTCATCAGCCTGAAAGCAGATTGAGAGTTGGCTCTCATTACTGTTCAAAACAACATTGTGTTGTGTGTGACTTTTCAAACGATATGCAGATTATTTTTGTGCTTGACATTATACTGCTATGTTCTTTATTAACATTTTTAAGCATTTCTTCCCCTCTCTGTCTTGGTGAATGATGAATAATACATCTGTGACAAAGCTGTCCTTGATGAAATGCGTATTTATACATTTGTTTATTGTGTTTTTAATGAGTTCCTGAGTTAGAAGATGCACAATTACAGTGCAACTATTTGTTCTCCATCAAAAATAGTATCATTGCACTTTCTTCCTGTTTCTATCAGGGTCACAGAACTTAGGTTTTAATATTTACATTAATAACCTCACAGACCTTCAGCTTTTAACTTTGAGAGTTCAGTTATATTGCTCTGGTGAAGTGTAACAATTAATTTTCCATCCCTAATACCCAAATCAAAGACAATGGCCATGCCCCTTTCATGCCTTTGAGGTATTTCCATTATCTCCTTTCATGTTTTTCTCTGTGCAAACAAAAGCAGTAAGTAGCTTAGAGTTCTGCACACAGTAAATATGGTCTCAGAAGTGTTTCCTGATTAACTATTTTGAGCTTTTGTTTGTTCTTGGGTCCACTGCAGTTCTGGACTACACCTTTGCTCGTGCTGTCTCCTATGGAAGTAGCTATGAGTATAAGTGATTTTGGTCACTGCTGGGCTTTTTTAAATTTATTTTTAATTCCAGACAAAGCGTTTTAGCACTATGCAATGAAGAGCAAATGATGAGCATTGGCACAAGAAATCTAATTTGATCATTTGACATATAAGAGGTATTTGAACAAGTAAAACATCCTTCAAGTTTCATAGCTTAAAATGCCTTGTCATTATAAACAAAGCACTTATTTATTAAAGCTCCAGAAACAGCTTGTTTTGATATTGCGGGATCTGTGACAATCCACAGGAGTTTTTTATTTTACTCGATTTATTTTGATAAACATGACACATTATAACATAGCAACTACATGAAAAGAGGATTTACTGTTATAAAAATAGGCTACAGATATGTGAGCATTAGTGGAACTGTGAAATAAACATAAAACACTGTCATGCGGTGAATCCGGCCAATCGTGTAAATGCTGTGTCATCGTCATCCCTGTCCCAAATGGCATACTTCATATTTGCGGTGGATATGCGATGTGCACTTTTGCTGAGCCTGCACTGATGAAAGCTCCACAGCAGACTTCTTCCCGGCAGTCAAAGTGGCGTTACGTCATGAAACCGCAGACTCGTAGGAAAACCGCAAGGGTTTAGGGTTTAGGTTTAATTTTAGTGTGCTGTTTTTAATATTTTTGTAGAAACTGTTATTTTTTATGGTTTCTTAGATCAATACAAATTTCAAAGGAACTGCATTTGGAATATAAACATTTTGTAACATTATAAATGTCTTTTATCTCCTACTTGATTATTTATAACTCTACATATGTTTAGTACTTTTTTATTCTATTTTTATTCTATTTCTATTTTAATTTCCTCCTTGTGTTTTCTTGTAACTGTTATTTGCACTGTCTTTAGAGCGGACCTGTTTACATTTCACTGCCAGTTGTATATTCTGTATATAACTGTGTATGTGACAAATAAAACTCTTGAATTCTTGAAATCTTGAAATCTTGAAAATTACTATCTCTTTTGATCAGTTTGAAAAGTAAATACAAGATTGATTCATTTATTTTGACTTGAACGGTGTATAATATAATATAATATAATACATAGTTTGCAGAAAACCAGTTTGAAGACCAGCAGAAAACCTGTTGTTCATTATTTTTCCAGTTCTGTTTGCAGCCGCTCAATGCTCATATTTGGGGCAAAAATGTATTTAGTCAGCCACCAATTGTGCAAGTTCTCCCACTTAAAAAGATGAGAGGCCTGTAATTTTTATCAAAAGGACACTTCAACTATAAGAGACAGAAAAAAAATCCAGAAAATCACATTGTCTGATTTTTAAATAATTTATTGGCAAATTATGGTGGAAAATACGTTTTTGGTCACCTACAAAAAAGCAATATTTCTGGCTCTCACAGACCTGTAACTTCTTCTTTAAGAGGCACCCCTGTCCTCCACTCATTACCTGTATGAATGGCACCTGTTTGAAATTGTTATCAGTATAAAAGACACCTATCCACAACCTCAAACAGTCAGACTCCAAACTTCACTATGGCCAAGACCAAAGAGCTGTCAAAGGACACCAGAAACAAAACTGTAGACCTGCACCAGGCTGGGAAGACTGAATCTGCAATAGGTAAGCAGCTTGGTGTGAAGAAATCAACAGTGGGAGCAATTATTAGAAAATGGAAGACACAGAAGACCACTGATAATCTCCCTCGATCTGGGGCTCCATGCAAGATCTCACCCCTTGGGGTCAAAATGATCACAAGAACGGTGAGCAAAAATCCCAGAACCACACAGGGAGACCTAGTGAATGACCTGCAGAGAGCTGGGACCCAAGTAAAAAAGGCTACCAACAGTAACACACTACGCCGCCGGGAACTCAAATCCTGCAGTGCCAGACATGTCCCCCTGCTTAAGCCAGTACATGTCAGGGCCCGTCTGAAGTTTGCTATAGAGAGAATTTGAATGATCCAGAAGAGGATTGGGAGAATGTCATATGGTCAGATGAAACCAAAATAGAACTTTTTGGTCAAAACTCAACTTGTGTTTGGAGGAGAAAGAATGCTGAGTTGCATCCAAAGAACACCATACCTACTGTGAAGCATGAGGGTGGAAACATCATGCTTTGGGGCTGGTTTTCTGCAAAGGGACCAGGACAACTGGTCCATGTAAAGGAAAGAATGAATGGGGCCATGTATCGGGAGATCTTGAGTAAAAACCTCCTTCCATCAGCAAGGGAATTGAAGATTAAACGTGGCTGGGTCTTTCAGCATGACAATGATCCCAAACACCCTGCCCGTGCAACGAAGGGGTGGCTTTTCAAGGAGAAGCATTTCAAGGTCCTGGAGTGGCCTAGCCAGTCTCTAGATCTCAAACCCATAGAAAATCTTTGGAGTTGGAGTTGAAAATCTGTGTTGCTCAGTGACAGCCCCGAAACATCACTGCTCTAGAGGAGATCTACATGGAGGAATGGGCCAAAATACCAACAACAGTGTGTAAAAACCTTGTGGAGACTTACAGAAAACGTTTGACCTCTGTCATTGCCAACAAAGGGTATATAACAAAGTATTGAGATTAACTTTTGTTATTGACCACATACTTATTTTCCACCAATTTGCAAATAAATTCTTTAAAAATCAGACAATGTGATTTTCTGAATTTTGTGACCTGTTTGGGGACATTTTGCTAAAAAGCATTTGCAGATCTTAATGATGGAGCCTTTATTGCATGAGTTGGTGCTGACAGCACAACCATGAATCATCACTCTTCCACTTTACTCATCCAAGTTACAATTACATTTTCTTTACACTCTTTTTACCTTTCAGCTTTTTTGTTTTTTCTATTTTTATTTTTGTGATTTATTTATTTATTTTACCAAAGCCATATTTTGCAGTTGCATTTGCTGATTCTATGTATGTGATTCTTTATGTGTGTGTGACCCATTATGTGCTGAGTATTCCTTCCTATCCAGAGTGTAAGTAAACAGCAGAGCATGGAGCTAGCAACACCAAAGTCATGGGTTTGATTCCCAGGGAATGCATGAACTGATGAAATGCAAACCTTTAATGCAATGTAAGTCATTTTGGATAAAAGCGTATGCCAAATGCATAAACATATAATATATATAAAATATAAGTCAAGTAAATCTTTGCCATAGTGTTTGAGGTCAGTGTTGCCCTTATGAGTGCTGTTCTGGACTGTTCTGAAAAGTGCTGTTTACAGCATTCTCTGAAATACAATGCCATCTCAGCAGTGGCCGCAACATCCCTGGTCCTGTGTGTGTGTGTGTGTGTGTGTGTTAACTGATACCCTCCTAGATTCAGCCAGTACACCCCAAACAACAAGGCTTCAACATAACCAACAAAGGCCTAGACAGAGAATGTAAAAGATCCTCAGCTCTTTTTTTTTTTCAGAAGATGCTAAAAGTATATGAGAGCCTCACTGCAGCAGTCTCAGACAGACTGATGTCCTTACACAAGGAGAAAGACATTTGCAGCTGAGGCATTTAACATCTGCTGATAGCGAGAGGTAGTCTGATATGTCTGACATGCTGATTCATTACCACAGGTCATGACATCCTTTGACCAATTGTCTCCCATCTTTCTGCTTCTTCTAGGGTATTTTAGCAATCCAACAAAGATGGTGTGAGCCCCTGACATTCGTAAACTGAAGAAAACATTAATATATTTTTTATTCCTCAAGTTAAGGAGCACAACATTTTGATTTTTGGAGCAAAGGGCTGTCTAATATGTGTTGCCATGAGGCAGGCTGATAGATGAACAGATGGGAGCAGTTATTTATAGACCCCATTATCACAGTCCATTAAAAACACTCATTTATGCCACATGCAATAAGATAACGCAAAAATGCCCCCCTCTCTGACTTTACACCCGTAGCTAAACCTTATATGCCTTTTACGGGCTTCCTTACCCTTTAAATTCGATGGCTATGACTACACAACTAAATCTGTTTACAGTGGTTGGCGCAGGTCACTGCTCGTGCCCGTGTTGTTGCTGTGTATTGTATGCTGTGTCTCTAGGGACAGTGAGAGATGCTGAAATGCCTCCCTGACATTTGCTGAAGGATCATACTCTGGGAGGATATGCTCTGCTTTTGTCAAATGAGGTTAAAACCCATTGACATTTTGCAGGCCGCTGGATACCATCTGTGGCGACGGTCTCTCGCTGGTCTCTTTCTCTCTTTGCACTCCGGGTTAAAAACACAGTGACATTTCCCCGGCATGTCAAGCACTTGTCTTTTGCTCCTTACCTTTTGTCCATTTCAAACATATCTGGTATATCAAGTAAAAATTTGTCTTATCTTCCTTTTTCCCCCACACTGTTTACTTAAGAGCTTTCGTTCTTTCAGTACCACGAGCATGAAGATGTAATTGGAAGCAAGTTGGATTGAGATCTCTCTTCCCAGGAGTATCTGGCTCAAACAAAGCTGAGAGCGCAATATTTCATCTTTTCCTGTCAGGTCAGCTGTTTCTGAACACCTAAATCTATTCACAGACTTGTAAAACAGGCTTTCTGTCTTAGTTTAATCTAAACGCCTCAAACTGTGTGAATCACTCAAGTCAGAATGAAGCATCCTCATGGGAATATATTCAGTAAACATTAGTCTAACATAGTCGTTTCCAACCAGTGGTATTTGTATCCTTGGGGTATATGGGGTAGGTTTTGATTTAGCTAAACCTAATTATGTCATCATGACTTAATTTTTTCAACATTTTGTATTTATATGTATTATATACACTCACCTAAAGGATTATTAGGAACACCATACTAATACTGTGTTTGACCCCCTTTCGCCTACAGAACTGCCTGAATTCTACGTGGCATTGATTCAACAAGGTGCTGAAAGCATTCTTTAGAAATGTTTGCCCATATTGATAGGATAGCATCTTGCAGTTGATGGAGATTTGTGGGATGCACATCCAGGGCACAAAGCTCCCGTTCCACCACATCCCAAAGATGCTCTATTGGGTTGAGATCTGGTGACTGTGGGGGCCATTTTAGTACAGTGAACTCATTGTCATGTTCAAGAAACCAATTTGAAATGAATCGAGCTTTGTGACATGGTGCATTATCCTGCTGGAAGTAGCCATCAGAGGATGGGTACATGGTGGTCATAAAGGGATAGACATGGTCAGAAACAATGCTCAGGTAGGCCGTGGCATTTAAACAAGGCCCAATTGGCACTAAGGGGACTAAAGTGTGCCAAGAAAACATCCCCCACACCATTACACCACCACCACCAGCCTGCACAGTGTAACAAGGCATGATGGATCCATGTTCTCATTCTGTCTATGCCAAATTCTGACTCTACCATCTCAGCAGAATTTGAGACTCATCAGACCAGGCAACATTTTTCCAGTCTTCAACTGTCCAATTTTGGTGAGTTTGTGCAAATTCTTAGCCTCTTTTTCCTATTTGTAGTGGAGATGAGTGGTACCTGGTGGGGTCTTCCGCTGTTGTAACCCATCTGCCTCAAGGTTGTGCGTGTTGTGGCCTCAAAAATGCTTTGCTGCATACCTTGGTTGTAACGAGAGGTTATTTCTGTCAAAGTTGCTCTTCTATCAGCTTGAATCAGACGGCCCATTCTCCTCTGACCTCTAGCATCAACAAGGCATTTTCGCCCACAGGACTGTCGCATACTGTATGTTTTTCCCTTTTCACACCATTCTTTGTAAACCCTAGAAAGGGTTGTGCGTGAAAATCCCAGTAACTGAGCAGATTGTGAAATACTCAGACCGGCCCGTCTGGCACCAACAACCATGCCACGCTCAATATTGCTTAAATCACCTTTCTTTACCATTCTGACATTAATTTCAGGAGATTGTCTTGACCAGGACCACACCCCTAAATGCATTGAAGCAACTGCCATGTGATTGGTTGATAAGATAATTGCATTAATGAGAAATTGAACAGGTGTTCCTAATAATCCTTTAGGTGAGTGTATATGGAGACTTCCAATGCAAAAGCTACCTCGGTCAAAAAAAAGATAACAATACTAAGTGAATGCTCGCCACGCATTGCATATGCTCATCCAATACTTTCACTTCAAACCTGCTACCAAGCCTCAGCCCATTCAGAAGAACCAGTAGAAAGACTTAGGAAGAAACCTATACATAGGAGCCTGGCAATATTGCTAATTTTAACAAAAACTGTCAGGCGGACTTGTAGGCTTTTGCATCTGAAGTCTTCATATATACAGCTCTGGAAAAAAATAAGAGACCACTTAACCTTGAGAAATCATTAACATTGAGCATACATATATACAGTACATCTGGAGAGTATTCACAGCGCTTCACTTTTTCCACATTTTGTTATGTTAAAGCCTTATTCCAAAATTGATTAAATCATTTTTTTCCTCAATTCTACAAACAATATCCCATAATGACAACGTGAAAGAAGTTTTTTTGAAATCTTTGCAAATGTATATATATATATATATATATATATATATATATATACATACATATATATATATACATATATATATATATATATATATATATATATATATATATATATATATATATATATATATATATATATATATATATATATATATATATATATATATATATATATATATATATATATATATATATATATATATATATATATATATATATATAAATGACATGTACATAAGTATTCAGCTCAATACTTTGTTAAAGCACCTTTGGCACCAATTACAAGTACCAGTCTTTTTGAGTATGATGCTACAAGCTTGGCACACCTAGTTTTGGGTAGTTTCTCCCATTCTTCTTTGCAGGACCTCTCAAGGTTGGATGGGGAGCATCGGTGCACAGCCATTTTCAGATCTCCCCAAAGATGTTCAATCAGGTTCAAGTCTAGGCGACTCAGGGACATTCACAGAGTTGTCCCGTAGGCAGTTCTTTTTTATCTTGGCTGTGTGCTCAGGGTCATTGTCCTGTTGGAAGATGAACCTTCGTCCAGTCTGAGGTCCACAGCGCTCTGGAGCAAGTTTTCATCAAGCATGCCTCTGTAAATTGCTGCATTCATCTTTCCCTCTATCCTGACTAGTCTCCCAGTTCCTGCCACTGAAAACATGATGGTATTGGCCAAGTGATGATCGGTGCCTGGTTTCCTCCAGACATGACGCTTGCCATTCAGGCCAAAGAATTCAATCTTTGTTTCATCTGACCAGTTTTTCTTATCAGTGCCAAAGAGACTCGAATAACTCTGTTGATTTGTATTATTCAGGCAAGAGTTATACAACAATTATAATATGTTAAGTATTTACTTTTATTTGTGTACAGTCACAATAAAAACAAAATGTTGTGTTTTTTGCAAAATAAAGAAAACAAACATCACGATCTGCAGCCTCTCTGTCAATTATGTCTAATCTGATTCTCTTCAGAAAATGATCTCTAATTTATTGAAAACATATCACAGAAACATGAGACATATATCTAAAGAAACATTAAAATGTCAGAATTTAAATAATGTAAATCAAATCGAAAACAATGTTCTGTGTTTATGTAATCTGTTTGAAAAGAGAGAGAGATGTCAGTTGTTTGCAAGCCTCTTCATTATCCGCAAATGCGACCACGCGCACGGAGCTGTTCTTTTGAGATTCTATAAGATCCATGACAGCAGAGTCAATGCCCACATTACCTCAAATAAACACATCAAGAGAGTGCATGTGCTTTACATCGTTTTGAGATGCAATGAGGGATAATCCTGGAATAATTTACCTAAGAAAAGCAGTTTATCTCTAAGAGTAACTGCCAGCCGATTGTGAGGTAAGTTTATTCATTAGTTTCTTTGAATATTAAACCACAAAAGACCATTTAAATATGAATCCTGCTGCAACATAAAATGTCATAGACATAAGACTGTTTAGACAAGATTTCTTTGGCCTGCTTTGGACAGATTATGCAGTGTTTACTGTAAAATAGCAAGTATCACATCAATAAAGCTGTTGTTCGCAAAGTTCTGCTCGGATGCTATAAGTTTACAATGTGTACAATATGCTACTTGTTGTAGCCATTAAAACTTATTTTGTTTCAAATTGATGTTTAAATATTAAAGCCTAACTGTTATTTTTTAATCTAATATGTTCATTGTGAAAAGTGAACAGCAATAAAGGACACATCATTAGATATGCAATATGTAAGAAGACACAGAGCTTTTTTAAGCTTTGTTTTGTAGAAAGGCTTTCTTTACAGTGAATTTAGTTTTTGTATAAATTGTATCTTATTTTTAATCAATGTTTTTAATATATTTGCATCTTGTTTAATAAATAAGAAGCAAATATAGCAGACAATAACCTTAGCGCTGTGGCGATCATGCATTACACACGTCTCATAAATGAACCGGAACTCGAAATGATATTTGAGTATTGTGTGTATCTCCATACTTTACAAAGTCAAATGATTCAGAAATGTTTTGCCTTTGAAATGACTGTGAAAAGTGTCCCAATCAACCTGAATTCTCCCTATCCACATGAAAAAAATACTATAGTATATTATAGTAAAATTACGGTAAAATTACTCTAGTAAATAATATAGTGTTCTTGAACCATACCATAGTATACTACAGTAAATTGTAGTATATTGTAGTATATTATAGAATTTACTACACTTTGTTAATTTACTGTACAACCCCAAATCCGAAAAAGTTGGGACAGTATGGAAAACGCATAAAAAAAAAAAAGTAGTGATTTCTAAATTTACTTTGACTTGTATTTTATTGCAGACAATATGAACACAATATTTCATGTTTTGTCTGGTCAACTCCATGTCATTTGTAAATATGCATCCTTTCCTGTCATTCAGACCTGGAACACATTTAAAAAAAAAGTTGGGACAGGAGCAATTTAGGGCTAGTAATGAGGTAAAATGGTTAAATAATGATTTGATTTGAAACAGGTGATGTATAATGATTTGATGTCAACAGGTGATTGTAATTATGATTTGGTACAAAAGCAGCATCCAAGAAAGGTCTAATCCTTCAGGAGCAAAGATGGGCCGAGGATCGCCAGTTTGCCAACAAATACGTGAGTAATTAATTGAAATGTTTAAAAACGATGTTCCTCAAAGAAAGATAGGAAGAGATTTGGATATTTCACATTCAACAGTGCATAACATAATTAAAAGATTCAAGAAATCTGGAGGAATTTCAGTGTGTAAAGAACAAGGGCGCAAGCCTAAGCTAAACAACCGTGATCTCTGATCCCTCAGGCGGCACTGCATCAAGAATTCATCATTCATCTATAAGCGATATCACCACATGGGCTTAGGACTACTTTGGCAAACCTTTGTCAAGTACTACAATACGTAGTTACATCCACAAATGCCAGTTAAAACTGTACTGTGCCAAAAGGAAGCCCTATGTTAACAGTGTCCAGAAGCGCCGTTGACACAAGATTACAATTCTTTATCAATTAACTTGCAGTTAGTTAAAGTGGGATAGGCAGAATCAAGCAGAATGACACACAACAGAAGCGCTCTCTCTCAAGTGCTCTCTCCCTGGCTCACGCGTGATCATTCTCCTTGCGCCTGAATAGTCAAATACATGCACACACTGATGTCAAAATGTCCGTGGAGTTTCTCGCGTGAACAAAGTCGGTTATGGTTTAAGTGTACATAAACAGGTGGGTAATAAATTCAGCAGCCCAGTTAAATACCTTGTTAATCAAACACAGTTTAATCAAACTACAGATGTTAAATAAATTTATACATATTAAATAAACCTACTGTATCAGAAAAAAATGTTTTTGTAATTTGCTTCTTTAGCCTAACAAAAATAACTCATATATTAAATTTCTCATATGTGCTCTTATTGCCCACACGCTCATACCAGCTGAGCTGATTTACAATCTTGATTTAGTGTTCACTCTACATTTGAAAGTTTGAAAGGGTAAATCATAAAAAGTAAAATGACTCAAAATCAAGTAATTTAAGCATGCCAAAGTCAACTTAAATCATATAAAATGTGATTTCCCAACAGCAAAATTGCTGAGTGGCTAGTAACTTTGGAAAACCACTAGCCACAGTGGCTGGTGAGCAAAAAAGTTAATGTCAAGCCCTGGTTATAATCATCAAGATTAAAAGAAATAAACATTTGAAATACATTAGTATGTGTGTAATGAATGAATATAATATACAAGTGTCACTGTTTGAATGGAATTAGTGAAATAAATCAACTTTTTGAGGATATTCTAATTATATGACCAGCAACTGTACTCTTTGAAATCAAAATTGCATTACATGATGTTGTTTTAAATCCCAAATATTTTACTTATAACATTCATCTTTACCAATTATTCAGTTATTTGTATTTACTGAATACTGAATTGTGTTCAGTATGTCTCACAACATTACTGTTTTTTTAGCATGCGACTTCTTTCATAAACATTAAAAATAGTAGTCAAATCTTTCGATAATTTAAATTATAATAGACCTTTGTAATGTGCCTTTGTTGACTACGTTCTAAATAAAATACAACAAAATATATTTATTTTGTCCTGTTGCTTAGCTTTCAGTCACATACCTGAGGCTTATTCATTATGCAGGTCATTATGGAATGTATACGTCAAAATGAGTTTTGCCGTGCATATGCTACGCAGTTTTTCGCGTGCATATGATACGCACTTTATGGCGTGTATATGACACGCTTTTGGGTAGGGTGAGGGTGTGGGGGGTTCGTACGTATAATACGGCATAAAGTGCGTATCATTTGCACGCAAAAAACGGCGTACCATATGCACTCCATAACTCATTTTGGTGTCTATACATTCCACAAGATTGCACACTCGTATGATTTATACGCATTTTCATGAGATCGGGCTGTGATATCTTATAAAAAAAAGTTAGTAATGAATTATTTAGTAATTTAAAGTTTGTTGTTGCTAAAGTGACACGGCAAGCTTTATTTTAACCCTATAAGCCTTACTTATAGGGTTGTGGGAGTACATAAGATGAATGATTTGGGAAGTACTGCTCTAACACATTCAGCTATCCCACACATGCTCTATTTGTATGGAATATTTTGGCCAAGATGATTAAAAAAATCTTGTCTAATAACAATTAAAAGCAAATATGACCAGTTTCTTGTTACAGTCCTAAACGGTTGCATGGGCATATGTGTTTTTGATTTGATGCAAATGTTTTGCCCTGTGGTAAATTTAGCTGTACGCAGGAGGCCTGGCATCATGCAGATGTGTAAGCAGGATTAAACAGTGTTTGCAGAACCATGCCTCCCTGCCCTGAGAATCCTGCAGAGAGAAAGAGAGAGGCCCATAGAAGAGCTTGGTACTGTCACACTACTGTGGTAATGAATGGGAGCAGAGCACTGTTTAATTGATCTACAAGCTGTGCTGGGCAGCAGGGAGGCCTGTGCCTTCAGGCAGAGCGACACTGTAAATGTAACGCTTGCATACATGAGCCCTCTTCACTATTGTTCTTATACTCTTGATTCCCTGCTCTTTGATTCACTCATGTTCTCCACCTCACTGTGAAAATATGTTTTCAGGGAACTTAAAGACATTAAGACTAAAGCTTTAATACTTTATTTGCTTAATTTTAAATAAATATCTCGACCAAACCTAAAATGTTAATGACAATTCTACTTTCATTTGAGCAATTGCCAATTTAGATTACTTTAAGATTTCTTTAGTTGAAAAAGAAAACAGTTCAATTTTTTTAAACATTTTCTTGCTTAAAATGCCACAAACAACTTTAACACTGGGGTCTGACTTTACAAAATAACATAATGACAAAATCATCAGCAGTTCAACTAAAACAGTCAAATATGTCAAATAATGCAAAATCATTAATTATGCCCCAGTGTGTGCTGGAAAGATAATTGTTTACCTTTTTCTCAATCATTAATTATTGTAATGAAAAATTGATTCATTATTTTAATGAATAGTTAGTGTGGTTGAAGTTTTATTAGAGGCATTACTCCAACCTAATATGCATGTTGGTTTCATTTATTGTAATATGAAAGCTAAATTTGATAGAAATTCTAAATAGTTTTATGGAAAAAAAAAACAAAGAAAGCAACAAAGTAATTGAGTAAATCTCTTCAGCATTAATTAATTGAGCTAAGAATTAATTTTATAACTAATTATATTATTTTGTCTTATTTGTATTATCGCAGTGCTCTCCAGTCTCTGCATGCTCCTTCTCCCCTCTCATTACAGAAGGATTTTAGGAGCCAACAACAAACCTCTTTAGAGGAGTAGATCAATAGACAGACAGCCCTCACATGCGCTCATTTCTCTGATAAAGCCTCACCACTGCCATCAGTAGCCTACTCACACACAATCCACACCTCATATGTGCTTCTAATGCCCACTGGTGCCCTATTTTAATGATCTACATCCACTACACATAGAGAAGGAAACCACTGAGGAGCAAAAATAGTTGCATCACTTTTTTTTCTTTTTTTTATCCCAAAATGTCTTGTTTCCCAGTAAAAATATCTAAACATGCTCAAAACAAGATTAATTTACTTGAGAAGTAAGATAATAAAACTGGTTTGTGGCTTAAAAGTGTAGTAGTTCTGTGAGTATTTACATATTTATCCTATGTTTCAAGCACAAACAAGCCATATTTTTTGGGGGCAGAACACAGAGAGAAAAGGTGCAAAAAATGTACCTTTAGGGGTAAAATAGCGTGTCACTGGGACATATGTTTACCTTTTTTTACTCCTAAAAGGTGCATATTAGTACCTTATTACAAATACATACCTACAATGACCTTTTTGTGGTAAAATTTTGTGGAAAAAAAACTTTTTTCCTCTGTGTGAATAGCGTGTGCATGTAGCGATATATGCTATCTATGCTAAGTGCAAATAGCGATAAATGCTATCTACACTAAATGTAAATAACAAAAAAACAAAAAAAGTAGTCTATTGTAAATAGCAGTATTCTCTTTGCTCTAAGTGTAAAAGTTGCGGATACTATTTGCACATCCTTGCAGACACCCCACCTTGCAAAAACTAATTTCCTGGAGATGGCACATCCCCCTACCATAATATATATATAAAAAAAATTATACTATTATATTCATTCACATACGCCTCCTAACACGGGTTTGTTCTTTAAATAGTATTTGTGTGCTGAAAGTGAAGGGTAAAGGTGTTGTTGAGTGTCCGACAAAAAAAAAGATGCAAGGGTCTCCACAAAATCCGAATGTTAGTTACAGAAGACGCATTTGAAATACCAGTACCAGGTGAAACAGTAATGCGTCTGGCTGACTGGTTGGCTGATCAGTTCACAGATCACGCATCTTAATTTCAGGTGGAAACAGGCTCTCTCTCTCGCTCACCAATTTTCGGAATATTGTATATAATTTGTGGGCGCCAGGGAGCTGATCTCAATATGCGGGAGACTCCTGGATCTTTCGGGAGACGCGGGATGTCTGTCATTGTATTGTAGTATATTATAAAACAGTATGCAATAATAACAACATATTTGGCGTAAATTATCATATTTATTAAAATCATAAATGGATGCCACCTTAATTGGGGACATTACTTGTCCTTGTTCCATTACTTGTACACCTACCCCAACCCTACCTGATAAACATCACTACAGTCAAATGTAAATAAGTTAAATAAGAGTTAGTGTATATAACCTTTGTCTGGATCGCTGTAGTGGAACAGTGCTGTAATTTATACACAGTATGACCGACTGTGATAGTCTGCTGAATGTGTTGTTACTTAACTGGTTTGCAGCTTCTTTAGTGGATTGGGTTCTAAAAGAGTGCAGATAATTGGCTGAGTGAATGGCTCTCTCATTGGCCAATAATCATTCTTCGTGACATCACCCCTGAAAGTAGCGGCCCTTCAAAAGAAATACATTTTTCACTTAAGATTCTTAGGACATACCTGAGCATCTGGATTTTTATATTAGTTGTGACATTCTTTAGGAAAGTGCATACAATCGAGGGGTTTTCAGAGGCCTGACGAAAAGCTCAGGCTGGGAGCAGATGGCGGGACTGTGCTAAGCTCACGCTGCATTTTGCATTGGGCAGCAGTTTGAGTTCAGTGGTGTGGCAGGAATTCCTCAGAGCCTGGGTCTCATCTGCTCTTATCAGTCGCCTGCAGTTGGGGAACGAGGTTAAAGACAGAGTTACAACATAAGGCGTAAGGCGTAAAGCTTCAGGGGCAAGGTTGAGCTGTGCTCTAGAGAGAGAGAGAGAGAGAGAGAGAGAGAGAGAGAGAGAGAGAGAGAGAGAGAGAGAGAGAGAGAGAGAGAGAGAGAATATTCCCCAAGAAAAGTCTGATAAATGCAGTGTGCATTTGAGAGAGAGAGAGAGAGAGAGAGAGAGAGAGAGAGAGAGAGAGAGAGAGAGAGAGAGAGAGAGAGAGAGAGAGAGAGAGAGAGAGAGAGAGAGAGAGAGAGAGAGAGAGAGAGAGAGAGAGAGAGAATATTCCCCAAGAAAAGTCTGGCTAAATTAATTGTGCATTTGAAGTAGTCCCAAATCATGTTAGGGCCATCTGCACCTTGCCAAGTAAGTCTCATTCCATCACCCAAGTCATTTTTAAATGGAAATGTTCAGGGCAATAAATGGATTCCTTGCCCCTGACATCCCAATTTAAGCATAGTGCAGAGCTGGAAGGTTTACTTTCCTACTAAAAATACTGAATATTGAATGGACTTTTAATCCTCTAATGCTAAATTTCCAGCCAACATTGGAGATACTTTTAAAGTGAAAATGGTGCGGATATGATTATCAAGTGTAACATGTAGATTCAGATGCAAACACTATGTCATTTGCTGGTCGAAAAATGTCTCCCTGGACCTCCAGAAGGGAGACACTGGTTCCCTGAGGGTTGTCTTTATGGCAGTGGTGACGATATGCTATTAACCTCATGTTCACCTCTTCAAGTAATGGCACAGATACTCTTAAAGTTCATCCTTAAATGAAAATTCTGTTAGAGTCGTTTCAAACACGTATGTCTTTATTTTTTGAGATACTGAAGAAAAAAAAAGATTATAGTCACTATTTTACATGCAATGGCAGTGACTCTGGACTTTAGTAACCAGTGATATAAGGAGATATAGATCCTGTCACACTAAAACAGCTCCAAAACAAGGGTATAGCAAATCAAAATAGTTTTGTGAAAATAGTCTTTTGTTTAACAGTACAGAGACTGTTTGGACCCACAGTATTTCACCTGTGCTGTTGTATTTTACCTTTGCTTTTGCCCCTAGGATATATTTTTCTGACTTCCCTTTGTAGTGTAGACAGAAACTGAGCACCTTTGTTTTTCGTGGAAGCATTAAACTTGTTAGTCGGCAGTGAGGCATGGGAAGATATATGCCCTACTAGCTCTCTCACTCTCTGTCTCCTCTTTGTTCTATAGTCATTCAGACACAAAGGTGAGGCTGGCCGGCTCATTGGTCGGTGTCTCCATTGCTGTAAATATTTATAAAGCATGAGTTCTGAGATCAGCACAAATCAAGGAGAGACAGAGAGACAGGGGAGAGTTTTTAAGGTATTAAAATTTAAGTCAGTCCTGCTGCCACTAATCTTTATAACCAAAAATTGTAGCTGTACGTCAGTGGCTTTATGTTTCTGATAACCACAACGAGTACTTATGCAATATATTAAAATCACTAGATTCATCCCCAAATGACTCAATATTAGCAGTATGTTAAATATGGCTAGTTATCGGGCCCTTACCTTCTGGTAACTATGCCCTCTGCAAGAAAAAACGTTCTTTCTTCTTAAATAATGATTCACCCGGTGCTCACTGTGTCCCACCTCTCTCGCTATAATGCGCTATAGATATAAGAATAAACCATCTAAAATTCTTTGAATAATCATACTACTAAAACTAAATGTGATCTTATGAAATAATGTAAATAATGTTTGCGCTTTCACTAATAATGCATTCTCACTTTGGATCGTGACGCTCCGGCAGCGCGTGCATACTTAAGATGATCATAGCAATCAATCACAGTTCTAATCGCAAGAAAGTGTGTCAAAATGACCTCCCTCAAACTGTAAATGTTTAGCTCATCCAAGAATTTTAATTCTGCATTTTCTACTCATGTTGTTTTCGCGCGTCACGCAATCATTTGAACATCCGTGTTTTCCATCTGTTTATCGTTCCTGTCTCTTTAGAGGACTTGGATTTGGATTTTTTACAATGCCTTCAAGACATTTTTGGATCTTTTAAGTTTGAGAGGGATGGAATACAAATGGAGGGACAGAAATCCCTCAGGTTTCATAAAGAATATCTTCATTTGTGTTTGGAAGTTAAATGAAAAACAACTTGATGGTGAGTAGCCTACATGATGACAATTTATATTGGTGGTACATTTGTAAATTTATGTTTGGGTGAATTATTCCTTATAAATAGGCCTACTACAGCAAGTTGAGCCTTGGATGAAACAACTCTATATCGCGAATCATATCGTTTCCATCATCAATACATATTGTCACACTTTTTTATATCGTGAGATATTGTCACACCCCTATTTATTCAGAAAAAAAGTACCAAGGTTTCCACAAAAATATTAAGCAGCACAGCTGTTTTCTACATTGCTTGTAATAAGAAATTGTTCCAGTGATAAGAGTCTTTTTTCAAATACATGATTTTTTTTTTTTTTTTTGCTTTGCTTTGTTTTGATTTGCTCAACTCATTAGGCTTGTGACAAACCAACCCACCCTATCAATGTTCACACCATTCATGTACATCTAATTAACAGCATTCTGGAATTATTAATTTGTATCTTGGGGAATTGGCTTGTCTGGATGTGCAATACCATGTTGCATTATTTTTTGATTGGTAGGTATGCTGTTTTATGTAATTGTTTGCCTTTCTCCAGTGATCTATCATCAGGATTGTGGGCTGAGATTGATGACATTCTGCGGGGTCTGTGAAGCCCATTGTGCGATCATTAGGATATTACTTGCCGCATGTCGTCATGCTACATTTGCCAAATTACACTGACGTCTTAATGAGAGAGAAGAGGCCTGGTCCTTAGTAAGCCTGACTATAGAAACCCTGCAGTTACAACATGGCAATGTATCATTTCACCCTTTTTTCTCCTCACAGTTTTTTGCTCTGTTTCTTTCGCTCTCTCTCCCGCACACATACTCTCCATTTCTCTCTCTCTCTCTCTTTTTTTTTCTCCTTGTGCGCACACGCAGGCATGCCATTTGACTCCTACATCACATAACAGACAGCTTGTGCAAGGCCTTCAATTCGGCCAGAGAGCCTGAGCAATTACTCACTCATAGAGCCAGGCCTTCACTCAGCCCCGCAGCTACACAGCCAGACCAGTTATCACTCGCTTTGTGCTGTTTGTGGAAACTCCTTTGGCTCAATTGTCATGATTTTTCATACGTCTGCTCTAAAAGCCTGTAAACTGAGAGGAACGGAGAGGGAGGACCAGCTTTACAATGCCTCTGAAAAAAAAAAAACTGCTTGTGAACCTGTGGTGTGAAAGAGACTGAGCGAAGAAAGATGAAGGGGATGGGTGAGATTGTGGATAAAAAGTGGGGAAATGGGTAAAGAAGCAGAGAAGTAAAGAAGAGAAACACAGACAGAGATGAGAGAGAAAGAAAGAGCAAGAGTGAGATGAACTGCCCTGGGATGTAAATGCTGACAGATTGGCTGTAAGAGTCTGCAGCGTCCAGCTGGAAGATGGCCACACTGGGAGATCTCACACTGCTCTGAACTGCCCGTCAGTACGGCACTCATCACAACAGGCCTGTATGAGGAACTTCTGCAAAACACAAAATGACAGAAGTTCAGAAGTGCTCATTAAAGAATCTGTTCACCTAAAACCTTTTACTCACCTTTATGTTCTTCCAAACGTTCCTTTTGAAGTACTGGCCACTCATTTACAATAGACCCTTTTCATGGACTGTGATGATGCGGTTTAACGGTCATCAATATCGTAAATCCTGCATTATAGCTGCATATTTATACTTGTGAACGGTTTTACACACTGTCCTGGCGCTTGATGCCCAAGGGAACGTCTGCCAATCCCACCAAGTGGTTGAATCGTATAATTTTATGAATTAAAATTACTTTTGTTTTGTTTTAAATGTTCAAATTTCAATGTTGTGCATTATTGAGTCAGTTTTTAGAATACAACAAAGCGGTGGAATTTAAACATCTGTTTTTGAATGTTAAAAGTTTTTTTTTATTCATTCAAATTATTATTTCAACTGCATGGTGGAATTGGCAGACGTTCCCTTGGGCATCAAGCGCTGTGACAGCGTGTAAAAGCGTTTTTGAGTATAAATATGCAGCTAAAATGCATGTAGGTGATTTTGAATTGATATTTCATGTCGATATACAATGGTTACACACTTAAAACGGATCATAGTGTTTATATCTTTGTAAGACTGGCCAAACTATAGAACAATGGCAAGGAAAACTAACTTTGATGCACTCCGAGAGCCCCCTCGTGGTCGAGAGCCTTTCCATTGTGTTGTGGCGATTCCGTTGTGTTATGGCTCGTTTCCGTTGTGTTGTGGCGATTTTGTTGTGTTGTGGCTCGTTTCCGTTGTGTTGTGGCGATTTCTTTGGGTTGTGGTTTAATTCCGTTGTGTTGTGGCGATTTCGTTGTGTTGTGGTTTAATTTAGTACGGCTGCACAACTGAGCCACCGTAATAATGGATACGTGCGTAAGTCTTAAAGTGAAAGTTGAAAGTTTTTCCCCATGGTATCTGTGTCAAAATTGTGGCCAGTGAAAATGCTGAGTGGCTAGTAAAATCACTAGCCACAGTGGCTGGTGAGCACAAAAGTTTCAAATTTCAAATTTTATTTATTTTTACTAGCATGACAGTTTGCATATGAATTGTTATTTGTATGTATTGTTGAGCTAATTAGGAAAGGGCTATAGCCCCTATTGTATGTTGGTTTTCTTTATTATTATTCTTCCCCCCATATGGGAGTCTATGGCAGCCCTATGTACCGTAATTAGGAAAATGATGAAATTTGGCACACTTGTAGTGATGTTCATGAATAGTAACTGGTCCAAATTTGGAGTCTCTAAGACCATTTCAATAGCGCCACAACCAGTTCAAAAATTCAACATTTAAACTGTCTTAACTTTTGGACCCTTTGATACAGAGAAATGAACCTCAGTACACCTGATTCCACTCATCATGCTGATCACATTCACCATCTTACATTAAGGCTCCGCCCATTACAGTAACGGCCATTTTGAAAAGTAATGTATTCAGTTTTTCCAATACTTCTCCTTCAAAACAATGCTTACCAAACTTGGCAGAGATGATATTTGGCCTGAGCCGCACATAAATTCATTTTCGTTCAAAAGTTATGATGTCGCGAACTTAATGAGGTCGACCCAAAATTGGTTCAGAGGCTGTATCTTGGCCAAACTTTGATCAATCAATACGAAAATTGGTACACTTCATCGGACCCTTGATCTGAGGGTCCATGCAAAAGTTGGGAACAGCGCCACCTACGGGTCATGAGATATGCAAAATGGATATTTTTGCCCATAACTTTTGAAAGGGTTTGTCAGAATTTTAGAATTCAAAATTTGTCCAATTCTCACAAAACTTGGCAGAGATGATCTTTGGACAGAGCTGCACAGAAATGACTGATTTTTGATATTCACTACCGTTCCTGAGAAATCCGTCTCTGAAGTTGACCTTGGCTGTGTTTGTGTCTTAATGCTAGTTATCTTAGCATTCTAAATGGTAATTTGCTAAATTTGCTTCTGTTCCAGACATAAAATACTTCTGAGAATGATTTAAAACAATTTTTTTAAATATATAATATTGTTCATTAAATCAAAAATACTTCATTTTGAGTTAATTTCTAATTTGAACTATGGACCTACGACATGCCAATGAACATGTGTCTTCCCTGTGGCTCAATGAGATGAGCGTTAGACACTGAATCGTGAGGTTATGGGTTCGAGCCCCGTGGGGGACAGCTTTATAAAATGATGTGTAATGTTGTGGCAATTAGTGGCAAAAGCTGCGGTTCTGTCTTCACAAACCATTGTATGAGTGGCATGCTGTTAAAAGCAACAGACTAAAGCTTTGAAGATTGATTGATCAAATTCAATGTGTAGCAAGTTAAGTTGAAGTTGTGTTGTTTATGCATGTGAATGCGGCAATGTTCAAAAGCTTCATAATAAAATCCAAAGTCCAAAAAAGCCAAAAAAAGAGCCATAATGGGCCCCTCAATTGCTGCTAGCAGCTATATTTATATATTGTTATTTAACCAGTGTTTAAGTCGCTACAAAACACGTGCTGCTAATGAAAACACTAGCAGGGTTTCCATTAACCTTCAATTGGGCAAACTGAAATTGTGAATTGAAAAAATGCCCAATAGACACAAACACGTCAATTTCGCAAAAACTCCCATATTTTGCAAAAAAGTTTTTACGCTTGCATGACGTGCAATTCGAAAAAGGAATATTTTGCTGCAATTAAACTGCAGTGGAAAGAATTTTATCGCATTTACAGGTCACCTGGCGTATATAAAAGTGATCATTCTTTAAATATGGGGCAGTATGTTTGGACAGTATACGAGATGCGAGAATACTGGATTCTTAACAACAAATAAATGCCACAATTTATTGAGACCTTTGAGCAGATAAGAGGGAGAAACATCTCAAATTTGGCAACTCCTGAGTATAAGGGGCTTTCCTTGCCATTAACTCTTTCCCGCCAAACACAGAATTTTCCATTATGTGTGAGAAAACGCTTCCAGGCCAAACACAGAATTTTCTGGGTTTCCGTGTTTTCACTGTTAGACGCTAGGAGGCGCTATTACGAATCTTCAGAATGAGTTCAGAATCTCCAGATCAAAACACATGTGAGGAAGACACAGTAAAACAAGTGATCGCATGTAAGCAGATGCATATGTAAAATAGCGTGATCGTCAACATTAAACATCATATAAATCAAAACTATCTAATGTTACTGCATGAAACGTGGTGCCAGCTAGGCCGAGCTACAGGACTGTGCAATCATTAGGGGTGTTGATGGACTCAATCTGCTCCATCTGTGTTTGATCATTATTCTGAATCTGATCTGGATGTAGTCTTTCACAAAAACGTGATTTTCTCAGATTTTTGTTCAAAATGTTGCTTTTTTTAATGAAACCCATATTCAAGTGTTGATAAAAAAAGAATGCATGAAGCTTTTTTTTTTGGTTTAAAAGAAGAGGGTCAGCTCTTTCTTTTGATATATTGCATGCTCAGATATTCATAAAACAAAATATTCTATGGGCTATTCAATTTTGGTGAAAAGGGTCAAAAACTGGCTGGCAACTTTTTACTTTTACAAAACGCTGGTGGGGAAAGAGTTAATGCTTGGATAACACACCTACAGTGGGGCAAAAAAAGTATTTAGTCAGCCACCAATTGTGCAAGTTCTCCCACTTAAAAAGATGAGAGAGGCCTGTAATTTTCATCATGGGTACACTTCAACTATGAGAGACAGAATGAGAAAAAAATAAAATAAATCCAGAAAATCAAATCTGATTTTTAAAGAATTTATTTGCAAATTATGGTGGAAAATAAGTATTTGGTCAATAACAAAAGTTCATCTCAATACTTTGTTAAATACCCTTTGTTGGCAATGACAGAGGTCAAAGTTTTCTGTAAGTCTCCACAAGGTTTTTACACACTATTGCTGGTAGTTTGGCCCATTCCTCCATGCAGATCTCTTCCAGAGCAGTGATGTTTTGGGACTGTCGCTGGGAAACACAGATTTTCAACTCCAACTCTAAAGATTTTCTATGGGGTTTGAAATCTGGAGGCTGGCTATTCCACTCCAGGACCTTGAAATTATTCTTACGAAGCCACTCCTTCGTTGCCCGGGCGGTGTGTTTGGGATCATTGTCATGCTTAAAGACCCAGCCATGTTTCATCTTCAATGCCCTTGCTGATGGAAGGAGGTTTTTACTCAAGATGTCACGATACATGGACCCATTCATTCTTTCCTTTACACGCATCAGTCATCCTGGTCCCTTTGCAAAAAAACAGCCCCAGAGTATGATGTTTCCACCCCCATGCTTCACAGTAGGTATGGTGTTCATTGGATCCAACTCAGCATTCTTTCTCCTCCAAACACGACAAGTTGAGTTTTTACCAAAAAGTTATATTTTGGTTTCATCTGACCATATGACATTCTCCCAATCCTCTTCTGGATCATCCAAATGCTCTCTAGCAAACTTCTGACGGGCCCAGACATGTACTGGCTTAAGCAGGGGGACATGTCTGGCACTGCAGGATTTGAGTCCCTGGCGGCGTAGTGTGTTACTGATGGTAGCCTTTGTTACTTTGGTCCCATCTCTCTGCAGGTCATTCACTAGGTCATTCACAATCTTGCTTTTTTATAGGTCACCAAATACTTATTTTGCACCATAATTTGCAAATAAATTCTTTAAAAATCTGAAAATTTGATTCTGATTCTTTCTCTCATAGTTGAAGTGTACCTATGATGAAAATTACAGGCCTCTCTCATCTTTTTAAGTGGGAGAACATGCGCAATTGGTGGCTGACACTGTATGTCTCCTTTGATTTAAAATAATGGCTAGTGTGGTGGCCATTTTTGGAATGACTTATCGTGAGAGGAAATGTTATGTTTTTAGTTGCATAACATCGGATAACATCGGGCCATTTCACAATAGTTTTTTATTGACATTTAGAAATATCCTGTAAAAAATCTGTTATGGAAATGTGGCTACTGTTGAATCATTTACAGTTACTGCATATAAATATAAACAACATAATTACATAACCTCAATGAATAACTGTAGCCTATATGACAAATTAAGTTGCATGCACATGCCTTACAAAGCATAAATATGTTTTCCGATTTCAGAAGAATCATTTGTAATACAAATGCTGAGGTGTCTCGTCGGTCAGCTGATCTTATATTCGCTACTGTCATGAAGATGAACGTAACTTTTAATAATTATAGGAAATTCCAGGACGTTTGCGTTGGAAGAATGTAAAGGAAGACTTCAGATATTAAATGCTGACTCACTAGGTAATGTTTACTCATTACAATCAGATGATTTCCCATGAATTCAACAGAATGTCAGGGAATACCAATATGGCGGCACGACGGCTTCACTTTTTATGATGTCATGAGTAATCCAGTCATTTATATACAGTACTGTGCAAAAGTCTTAGGCATGTCAGTATTTTCACTCCCAAAATAGTTTTAAGCTAGTTATTTATATATTTTGCTGTAGTGTGTTGGAGATCTGATCTCACATCATCGAGTCTTCATTACATGAAGAAACATCTCCAAGATGCCTGAAGAAACCGACATGCAAAGCTACCTAAAACATGTTGAGCAAGTGAACCAAGGAAAAAATATGTTTTAAATGCAAAGAGTGGTCACACCAAATATTGATTTGATTTAGTTTATAGAAGTTAATTGCTAAATAAAATCTATTTATGACATTATTTTTTAAAGCATCCTCAAGTGCCTAAACATTTCACAGTACAGCTTTGCAGGTCAGTATCTTCAAGCATCTTGGAGACGTTGCTAGAGTTCTTCTGAATTTTGCAGAGTAGTGAGTAGATCAGTGGTTTCATTGAGTCATATTTAGTTAGTAAGTTAGGGTTAGTAAAAGGATACAGGGGACTAAATAATGGCAGAATTTAAATTTTTGGGTCTTTATCCCTCTACAGTACTACCCAATTCTTGTAATTATATTAGTTGGACTGTTTTGTTTAACACTGTACTTGTAAAGCGGGTCTGTAATTGAAAAGACCCCCACTGAGCATGCTCAGTGGAAACTTCTCTGTCATCAAATTCCTCTTTTAATGAAGCCCATTATGCATTAAGCACTTGTAGATCTTGATTGGAGTGCATGATTTCAAAGTGAGGTTCAAAAATAGCTTCAAAGACTCATGAAAAAATCATTAGAGCAGAAAATCAACACAAGCATGCAATGACCAACTTTTGGACGATGCACCCTTTCAAGACATCAGACAGTTTTAGGTTACATGAACTGATCTTCTTGCTTCTTGTTTAATTCAACGTTGTAATCTGGGTAATCCCAAAATTAAGATCTCTCTCAGAGTCTCAGAGCATCAATTAGAGATGGGTACATACATGGAAGCACAGACAATCTGGGCTTCCTTTTGCCTTCTGATGAAAATCTACAACTAAAATATCAAAGAAGGAGAGTTTCATGTGTGCTGTGCTGCATATTTCATAGATTTCCCTTTACAACGGTTTCCTTTATGCTTGTATCAGAGTGTTTGAAAATCAATGTATGCTTTTATGCATGTACTTAAGAGTTTTTTGATCACACCGAAGTCAGATAGATAGCCTCTGGTCTGGGCCTCTGTGCCTGAGTCTGCTTTCATGGGTGCTAGTATAAAGACAGATCCTGGCACCGCACCAGGTTTGATGTTGTTTTTCCGCCTACATGGCAACTCTCTCCTCTTTTGTGTCAGAGGGGGGAGTAGAGATAAAACAGAAAGCAGCAGTTAAGGGAATGTTGTTTTAGAAGTTTATTGATAAAAAAATTAGAAATAAATCCAGGAATTTATAAAGTTCTTTCCCTTCACCCTCAGCTCATAGTAGTCAATCTGAGATGGTTCTCATCACGGTATGCCAAGCATAGAGCTTTTGCCTGACTAGAGTTCTATAGATGTCTTTAAGTTCATTCTGAGGGGCATCATGGAATCCTGACCATTTTATATAAACTAATGTTCAACAACAGTTTAAGGCCAGTAAGATTTAAGCAATAGCAATACTGTTATTCAATAGGGATGCATTAAATTGTTAAAAAAAAGTAAAGATATTTGTAATGTTACCAAATATTTCTTTTTCAAATAAATGCTTTACTTTTGTCAAAGAATCCTAAAATAAATCAAAAATAGGAAATACTAAACTGTTCAGAACATTAATAATAATGATTAAAAAATAAAAAAATAAAATCGGCATATTATAATGATTTCTGAAAAATCATGTGACGCTGAAGACTGGACTAGGTAATAATGCTGACAATTCAGCTTTGCAATTAAAGGAATAAATTGCATTTAAATATATATATATATTTTTTAAATCAAATCAATACAGCCTTAATGAGCATAACAGTAACCCAGACGATGCTCAGTTTAAAGTATTAAAGATTAAAAAGCAGACAATATGTACTGACAAAATTTACACATAAATGTATGGTTTTTCACAGACACCTTCTTTTCATGATTACTTGTAATAATCGTAGAACATCAAAGATACAGTCATTTTTGAAGGTTACATTGCAATTGCACTTGGCTCAGAAATTGGAGGGGGAACATGGGCATGACACTTCTGTGCTGAATGTTGAATTTCAGCAGTTGCTCTTAGCAGGCAGCAGTTAATAGCACAGAACGAAATGAGGGAACCCAGAAGTTCACATTTGAATGCAATCAAAATGTTTTTCTCAGAATGATGAGTCAAACTCGCTCCACTGCCTCACCCACTTAAGAAATCCATCATATTAAGTTTTATCAGTGACACTTCATTTGCCGAAGCCATAAAATCAAAGATGTGTGTTAACCATTGATCATTACCATCAATCAATGGCTTTTATTAATTAAAACACGACATGAACCGGCCCTCTGTGGGTCATAGCAGGAATTGCTGCTCTGAGCCGTTGCTTTGAGGCACAAAAGCGGCAAGGCTCCTTTTATCAGGTGTCACTGAAATAGATGATCTCACTAAATAGAGACTTCATTAGCACTCAATCGAGAAGCAGGGGGAGGTGCTCAGTGTAAACTTAATCTCAAATGGAATAGATGTGTTTTAAGTGTCCACACCTTGCCAATCTGTCTGAATCGCTGGAGGCTGGATAACCTTTGGTCCTGTTAAAACTTAATGATGTGTCTGCTGCAGCTCGAAGTGTCCACCTCCCGATAATTAGCAGACGCACAGGAAAATTAACTGCTTCAGTTTTGAACTCAAATGGATTTGATAGCATTGCACAGTTATTGTGCATTTCATGGAGAGAGACAACCATTCATGGTCGTGCAAATCATACACTGACATTCAACTAATCGGATGCATAGGCGTATGAATAGAGCAAAGTATGTTTTGTCGTTTAATTGATACAATTAAAACTATTATATTCCACTTTGTAGTTTAAATAAACAGCTACTCCGGTATGCTAGCTGGATTTTATTAGTATTTATAGGTATTAGTACGTTAGTATGCGCTGAAGCAAATGCACAGTATAAATGTATTGGCAGCATCTAAAACATAAAAATATATACATATGCACAGCTTTAGAAAAACAATATTTATGAATACTTTAAATTATAAATACAGTGTAATAAAAAACGGTGAGAGAACAGTGAGCAAAAAATCAACACAGAAAATTCAATTTTAAGTGCATACTGTAAATAGTAGGCTACAATGAACCATGTTTTATATTTGTTTGTTTGTTTGTTTATATTTTACTTTTCTTAGTGGGTATATTTGTGTTGTTACATTTTATTGTTATACACTGTATAGATTGCTGAATATTACATACAGTATTCAAATCTTAGTGTATTTAACAAAAATGTTTAACAAAAAAATGAACCTGTCATTTCAATAAATGTAATATTGTACGAACCTAAAAGGATTTGTAAATATGTCTCTAAAGTTGTTCATATATAAATTGCATAAACTTTAGATGCTGTCAATACGTTAAACTGTTAGTTGAGCCAAAAATGGAAATTACCGCTACTGACCCTTATGTCATTCCAAACCCGTAGGAGTTTCTTTCATCTTCAGAACACAAATTAAATAATCTTTTTTAATGGTATCTGAGAGCTTTCTGTCCCTCCATTGATAGCCTAGGCAACAACTACTTTTAAGCCCCAAAAAGGTAATAAAGACTTCATAAAAGTAAACCATGTGACCCCAGTGGTTTAATCTCAATTTTATGAAGCCACACAAGTGCTTTGTTTGCGCAAAAAACAAAATGTGCATTCGCGTCTCTTGTGAAAGGGCTTGAAAGTGGTAGTTGCGTAGCCTGTCAATGGAGGGACAGAAAGCTCTCAGATTTCATTAAAAAGACCACACTTTCTGTACAAATATCTACAGGTACTAATGAGATCACACTGGTCTAGCATGCAATTGTGCTTTTTGCATTCTGAAGTGAACCACCATCAACTCAAAAGAACCGGTTTATTTATTTATTAAATACAGATAAACTTAAATTATCATCCACCCATGTTTGGAAGGATATGAAGTCTTTTAAAGTAATCTTTTTAATGCCACATTTTGAAGTAAAGCATTTGATGTGGCTTCATAGGTAGGGATTGAACTTTTAGTTGGCATATCTCTTCAGATGCTATCGTGCTGTGCTTCATCTCATAAGCATTAGCACCTTGGCTAATAGCACTGTAACATTTATGGTTATGACTTTTTAAATGGTTACAGTCCGGCACAGTATAATTGGCAAGCCCATATTGCAGAAGAATGGGAAAAGAACTGTACTGATCTAAAAAAAAGAGAAGTTAAAATGTATCTGTTGAATGCAGATAGAGTATTTCACGCTAGCAACATGTTGATTAGCGTAGTTGGGCGCCCTGGTGAGAGGACTGGTACAGTCTTTCTCGCACCTAAATCTCAAGGTGTTTCTGGTGTTGAAATATGTGTAGAAGCCCCACTGAGTTTTCTCAAATGCTCTACTGCAACGAGCATAATTAGATTGAATCATTTGGCTACAAAAGACGAAACCGAGCGCCTCGCCTTCAGCCCTGGCCACTGGTTCCGCACCTGAAATGACGTTATTTTGAAGTACAGTGTGAATGAGACCCATTAAAATGCATTTAACCTCACCTGGAATTCTCAAAAGGTACACCGCTCACTGGAAGGCGGGCGCTCACTCACTTAATCACTCCGTTCGCGGACGGCACAAACTCATATTCTGGTGTGCAAATTGCTCATGCTTGGAGTTTACTACAAAATAGCCACTTTGCTACAAATGAAAAACGGCCTGGTGTCTCAGAGGTGATTTATATGGCACTGATGGCTTCGCGTGCAGCGGCGAGAGTGTGGGGGTGGATCCACCAGCTGCTGAAAGATCACATGACCGACCCTCATTTCTGTCTCCAGGAGATGGTACCTGATAAATTACTGTTATGCAATTTTATACCACACGCCGGGAGAGTGACTGCCCTTCACATGAATTTAAAGTGCTTCACCTCCTTCTACTGAGTTGAACTGAAGTGAAAAGGAGCACATTGCAGTCAATTTTCATGAACTGCCTTCAGAATTGTAGTGCAGCACCGCGCTTGTCATGCGGTGGTGTGTGAGAGGCTGCAAATAATACGTGATCTTGTGGATGTATGTTCAGAACCAGAACAGTTCCCCCACAGCTCAGACACTTACTCATGCAGCATTTATTTGGAGAGGATTTTCTATTGCACTGTTGTGATTGCTCTGTCTCCTAGATTAGGACGAAGAGCTTTCCTCTCTATTACAGCCGATACAAAATTTATCTCACCGCCGGTGACCTTCTGTTTATTTATACAGCATTGTACAAGGGAACAGCTGCTGTTTTGGCAAGTTCTGTCAAGGTTTGTAACATGGGTGTCACTTGGTCTTAAAAAGTGGTGAGGACAGTTGTGAGGCGGGACAGATGTGCTTGTCATGAGTTTATCTTATGAATATTAATTAGATGATGCATAATTGAATCATAATTATCCAGATATAAGGTCTATAGTAGAGCAATAATATTATATTTATATTCAGTGGTGGCCAAAATTGTGAGAACACCTGACAGATCTGAAAATATTGACCTTTTTTTGTCTCCAAAACTGGATTTCATTTCATACATAAGATGAAGTGAGTCGTACTGTTTTTATCCACTTCTAACTTTAATATTTGGTATGTCCACCTTTTGCAGCAATTTACAGCAGCACATCTCTCTGGCATAGTGTCAATATAATATTATATATATGTCATAAAATATATGTCAATATGTTTCTCTGAGAACTTCAACACTGATGTTATCCCATGCCTTCTGCAACTGAAGCCAAAGGCATTCCTTTCAATGTACAATAGATCTGTCCAGTTTATTTTCCAGGGACACATTTTGTTTTGTGGTTTCATTACTAGAACTGAGAACGAGCTGTAGACTAACTGAATCCAGCACCAGATAGTCATTATAACATGACCGTTATCAACTAAATGGGAAAAAAACCTGCTGTACAATTGTAGAGGTTTCCACTGTATTAGACACATCCCTACCACAAGCTATTTCATAAAGCGGTGGGGATGAAATTGGCAGTGGCAGAAAATATGACGCCTTTGGATGCTGCTGGGAGAAAGACAGGCTTGAATCTGCATGAGCCTGGGCAAGATGGGATCAATAAAAGAGCAATGAGCATTCATAGTACACTGGCTTTCACAACAGTTTTTCAGATTTTACTGAGGGAAATGTCATTGGGGAGACAGTGCATTGATACCAGGTTATTGAATGGCAAAGAAAGTAAAAATAGATCATTTTAATGAAAAAGAAGGAGACAATGCGAGGCACAGACATTAAGTATTTCATCAGGCTGTTTTATATCTGGAGGAAGTGTAATGGATCAGACTGCTTTACAGTCTGGATGACATCTTAACTATGATCAAACAGTAGGGTATCTGGCTCTTTACCCCCTGGGAGCAAGCTGGTAGAAGAGCATGTTCTCTGTTGTCTAGTAAAAATGGTGATCCGGAGAACATCACTCCATCTGAGACAAGATAGGAGGGTAATGGAGTACAATAATTCATGCACATTTCAAATTACAAGTCTTTTTGTACTTGAGGAAAGGCTATGCCTATATACATCTATTGGATCGCTCATGCGGTGCTGTAAAAATTATTCACACTTTTACGTGTTTTATCTGTACCTCAAAAACCGTTAAACACTTAGAGTGAATAGATTGGTGTTGCAGATCATCCATGATGTGAAGCATTGATCGGTGAGATCTATAGTACATTTTACACCAAAGCGTGAACTGATCTAACCTTGGTGGTCTCTCTAGGTAAAACAGCCTATTGTTTGGAACTCAGATAACAAGACAGCAAGTAAAGCATTTGAAAATCAATATAGAATAAAAACCGGCTCTTAGAAGCCTGAAAGTATGTCCAGGAGCTACCTCGCTTCCAATCCACCCTGCTGCCGCGTAGCCTGTCTGTTCTCAGTTGTTCTTTGCTCTGACTATCTTTCTTTTCCCCCTCCCTCAGTCCTGAGGGCCCAGAGGCCCAAGCGGTGCAATCTTGATTTGGAACGCACTCTTATTTTTAAAGATTCCTGACAGCTCCACGCGTCTTGCCAGCAAAGTGTTGGAAATGAAGCGCACGGATGATGTACAGAGACAGTCTTTCACGGCCCCTCAGTCTTTGTTTCTGTCACTCGTTCTCTCTCCCTCTCTCTCCTGACACTTTTGCATGCGCTCAGTCTTACCTGTCAGCTCGCAGCACAAAAGTTGTTCTCATCACTGTAGTCGGCCACACCGAAGATGCAGCATCTGCACTCTTGGCGGAGGAGCGCTGATTGATGTACCACTGTACCACCATCATTTCCTATTTAGCTCCATAGCTGCCTCTGCGTAACCCCTGCATATTTTACACACTACACTGGAGCAGTATATCTGACTTTGCAGTATATGGGATATACGCAGTATGTAACCACATGTGATTATATCGATTTTTTAAAAAGTTTCCCTTTTAAATGTCAATGGAATTTCTCCTGGGGCTTCTGGTCCTTCAAATGACACAAACACAATGATACTTTGAAATTGGTGGTGTTAGAGCCTAATAGTGCTCTCTGGGCACTCTTTGTTTTGCTCTGGCATTATATTTCTACTAATTTTGTTCCAACTATACCTCAGGTTCATTATTTTGCCAGTAAAACTGGTGATATGCACACTACAGTTCAAAAGTTTGAGGTTTGTAAGACCTTTTTTTTTTTTTTAAAGAAATTTATACTTTTATTCAGCAAGGACACATTCAATTGATCAAAAGTGACAGTAAAGATATTTATAATGTTGCAAAAGATGTCAATTTAATGCTGTTATTGTGAACTTTTCATCAAGAAACCCTCAAAAATATTAATCAGCACAAATGCAGCAAATTAGCATATTAGAATGATTTCTAAAGGATCATGTGACACTGAAGACTGGCGTAATAATGCAGAAAATCCAGCTTTGCCATTTCAGAAAATGAATTACATTTAACATATTTTCAAATAGAAAAGAGTTATTTTAAATTGTAAATAATATTTCACAATATAAGTGTTTTAGTGCAACCTTGGTGAACATAAGAGACTTCTTTCAAAGCGTAAAAAAATTTGTACCGACCTTAAACTTTTGAGCATTAAAAGGCTTTTTGTCCACCTCATGTACTGGAAGACTAATGCAATGCTTGCAGTATGAAAGGGCTTTGTAGTCGGTCTTTGTTGCATTTAAGATTAGTGCTCTTTGCTGGGATTCCTGTATGTTGTGGATTAGGAGTTACAAGTATCCTGTTTATGAAAGGATTTGAAGAATTACGGATGAAACAGAATGGTATACACGCAATGCAAATGTGCCCATTTCCTTCTCCAGCACAAATACATATGTAAATTAATGCAGTTTTGTAGAAACCTCTTGTTATATCTATTTGCATGATATAAAATATGCTGGTGAAACTTGCAGCGTGTCAAAAGGTTTTACTGTACTGCTTTTGAGAAAGCAGCTATTATTCAGTTGTCTTCCCATAAAGGTTTCATTTGCAGTAAGACGTACCACAACAATGCAAAGCCACAGATGGAGATTATTGATTCAGTCAATTGCCATAAAATCACATCCATTTCCTGCCTATTCAGCAGTCAGCTGCATAGAGTGTGGTGAATGAAATATCCACACAACCCCATTACCGAGCCAAAACCCGAGTGGAAAAAAAGAGCACATCAGGCCATCAAGATGAGAATAATCTAATATCTGCCTGCAATTGAAAATTCCTCCATTCAGCGAAATGTCCCTTTTTAAATTTGAGGCCTTACTAGATAGATTAACAGAGCATATTATAGTGGTAATTTGTGTGGAGAGTAAAAGCTTTACCTAGACCTATTACCAAGACAAATCGGAGGGCTGATGCATTTTGCACGAGAGAATGATGGGGCGGGGGTCTTGGCAGTCAGAAAAGATGGAGAAATTAAACTGTATTTCTCGAGCAAACAAGATTTAAAAGCCTGTTGAGTCCACCGTTGTTGATGGCCAATGATGATATTTTTACTATGCAAATATGTATTATGGAGTGGTATGTACTCGGTTTAATTTCAACAGCATGGTGACTGGACTGTGTAATTACTTTGTTTAAGATGGGAGCTACATAAGTGTATCAAGCTATTATTTTACCTCATCCCTTCCCTTATTCTTCTGTTTTTATGATGGTTAACTATACGGGCAAAACATTTTATTGCTTGGCGACGAGGGAAATGAGGAATATGTTCACTCTAGCATTATCACCATAAAGCTCCATTTACTTTCATGAGATCCAGCGTGACAACAGGGCAGGACGCAGGTCGTTATAATTATATGATACATAGATGATTCCACTCAGGCTGAGAATTGCCAGCAACAGCAAAGCTGGAGAGCATGACACCCACTAGAATGAGATCATTAAATGAGATGTATTCTGGGAGGGGAACCATCTGTCTAGTGCACACTGGCTGGCTGTTTCTTCTTCCATTACCAGGGATGGGTCGCTGCCACCCCACAACTCTGCAGCCACTTTACATGCAAGTGATTGTGTGGCCTGGGCGTGCCTTTGGCAGAGCTGAATTAGATGTTCAATTTGAACCCAATGTTTCTCTTTCAAATATTTATGGAGTCTATGACAGTGCTTTTATGCGATATCCATGGCTAATGTAAGGAGAATTATTTAGTTCTTGAGAAATGTTGAAGCAGAGATTTTATAAGAAGAAATAATACTGTGTATGTGGTCGTGTTTACAAAATGGCCCACACATTCTTCTTGTAAAGGGAAGATATTCTCTCCTTTTTCTTGTACAGTGAAGTGAACTTATAATAATAAAGGTATCAAACATGCTGCTGTTCTACATATTCACATTCCCCTTTGATTGAACATGTTTTTTTTGTACTGTAGTTTTAAATGTTCACCCAAAAATGACAATTTTGTCATTTACTCACCCTCACATAGTTCCAACCCATAAGATTTTTGTTCATCTTGAAACCTGAGAGATTTCTGTCCCTTTACTGAAAGTATATTAGGCCAAAACCTTGACACTTCAATAAGTTTTAAGAGATCGAAAATACATCCATATGAATCAAACAGTTTAATCCAAGTTTTCAGAAGAGACATGATCACTAAATGATGCACAGGTTTAATTTAGACTTTTATTCACATATAAACTAGCCTAGAAATCTAGACGCACCCTAGCGGCAGCAAATTTATCAAATTTATAAACAGCCGTTTATCCCGCCTCTCGGATTGAGCCCTGTCAATGGTGAGTTTCCAGACTAAACATCTTGATGTGGGTCTCGCTTGTCAGGCTACATATAAACATTGATCAGAACACATTTAACGAAAGTCTTAATAGGTTTGGAATGACACAAGGGTGAGTAATTAATCATAGAATTACATTTTTAAACTTGTTTTAAGATAAATGTAAATGGCTAACTTCTTTGCATGTGAAAGTGATCGTGTGAATGTTAACTTAAAATTCTGACATCATAATGACTCCACATGATAACTGAACTTTGCAAAGAATATGTCTACACAGTATGTTGAATATTTTTATTTGAAAATAGTGAGGAAAAATTTAAACATTGAGCAAACTTGGTAAGAAGATCATCTCAGGTCTAACGACACTTCTGAAAGCATAAATATTAAATGTGTATTAAATTGTAAAGTTACCATTTTCCAAAGTTATTACACAGCTAATTTATTGAAAATGAAGACAAATAACTTACAAGTAGTAGCAGTCAAGACTGTTGTACTGTGTGGAACACACAGGTGATATCATTGTCAAAATGATCCCAATTCACACAAGTCCTACCAGACTCTCGTACATTTCTTTTGTACAGAGAGTCTGTCCACTCTCCACTGACAAGCGTTAACTTTCTTAAAGTTTAAAGGTGTCATGAACTGGCTTAAATTTTTTTTTAAATATATATATATAGCCTACTGTTGTCTGAGGTCAACTTATGACGTTTGCGTTGTTTTTACATTCAAAAACATCATAATGAATGTAATAGGCTATTTTCTACACTGGTTTTGAGGCTCTCTAAAGAAACGCTGGGTTTTGATGGATGTGCAGCACCGAAGGCTTGAAAGTAAGCACCCACGGCATTGCTATATTCAGCATGTTTATTGCTCGGTAGGGCGGTTAGCTCCGTTTATCACAGTTTAGCTCCACGAGTCGGTGGGCGGGGCTACAGAAGCAGGTGTACACATTTATCTGTAGAGGCGGAGTTTCCCCCTCCTATTATGTCATTGATCAGTATATATTTGAGAGCTCTCATTTTCTGGGCTTGGTGTCAATAAAAGCTTTTCTTTGACTAACAAGGAAGTTTTCAGCTCTGAAACTTAAAGGATATTCTTATATTATAAGTTGATTTCTCAATTCATCACCCCTTTAAAACTATTAGATCTGCCAAGAGCCACTCTGGATCTGCCTCAACCAATCGCTAACGTTTGGCCTTTGTTTCTCATGTAGAAGTCCATAACAATAAATGTGCACGCCACCTCAGTGATAAAACCTAAAGGTTGTGCACTCGGATGGTGATTTTCTCACGGATGAGGAGCGAGTTTTGTGATCGGGAACGCGCTGCTCACGTGGTCAATAACATGATTGTATGCTGTAAATAAAATGTCATATGCTTGGTATGATAATAATATGAAAATAATATCTTAATTATTTAAATCGGTTTAAAAATAGGAAGATATATAGACACACATTATAGTTCTGTGTTTTATTTTATCACAAAATAAAACACCATTTTATTCCACATGGAAATTAGCAGAAATAAGTGAAAACAGCCTCTTTTTACATGAGGTAAACATAACGCTGCTTGGTTATTTTAACATATACAATTGCTGGGTAATAACGGCCCAACTTTTATTCTTTTTAATTTTGAGGGTTGATGAAATATATTGCTCTTGTAAATACTTGATTTCAGTAATAAAAGGCATCTAGATCTTTAAAATGCATCCAAATTACAACAACCATACGGTGCTCTGCAGTTGTCAAAAAGGATATAAACTGTGAATTTTTAAGTTATATATTCTTGAAAACTCAGAGATGTGGATTCGGACAGCAATTCAATTACCACACAATCTTGGTGTTTGTCAAAAAACAATAGGTAATTCAGCTGGGGATTTTTACATGGGTGGTGGGAGACGGACATCAATAAAATCACTGACTAGCCCCTGTAAATTATGACAATACATTATGACCCCACGAGAAACAATTATCATCCGAATAGGGCTTTAGCCAACTCCTTCACCACTAACGGAGTGAGCTGGAAAAATCTAACTTTTCCCGAACCCTGTGGGGAAGAGCTGAGGAGGGCCACAACATTATGGCCACCAACAAAACTCAGCAAAGATTGTTCTTGCTCCGGCTTTAACTTTTCGGCAGCGGTGCCACAATGGAATGAATGGCTTCGCTCGCATCTTTCTCCGCCGCCATTACTGAACTACAACTCAAACTGGTGCACGACATCAACGTCATCGTTCTCAGCCACTCCCTTTGTTCGCTGATTGAACCGGTTAAAATTTAAAAAGGAAAAGTAAAATTGAGTGGAAGTACGTAGGAGGGCGGAGCCAGGCTACATTCACACTGATCCATGAAAACGAATACAAACACTGTGTTCTGCTGCCATGGGGATAAAACATTATAGACTGTATAGATGTAATATGCATGTGCATGACGTCATCATTTTCACAGATTCACGTTTTTGTTGTTTACACAGAGACGATTTTCAAAAAAGTGGATTTTAAAACCCGTTTTCAAAAGTTTGCATTTTCAGGCACCAAAAACAGTTGTCGTCTAAATTAATGGCCAAAACAGAAAAAGTTATAATTGTTTTAGTTGAAAACGGTTTTGTGTAAACAGCCCCTTATAGATCTGCCCTTTTCTTACAATCAACTGCAAATTCACATTCAGATCTTCCTCAATTCAATAAACAACCAATAAACACCCTAATTTTTTTTCACTTATTCATTACACTCAGACGTACAAAAGAAGAGATCTATTGTTTCTTCTGTTTCATTGTGACTAAAAATAAATATTGGTTATTGGTACAACATTTTTAACCAGCACACCCCTAATAGTGAAATACCAAGCATTTACCAAACTGTGACACAACCGTGACTACTGAGCCATGAAACATCTGAACAGATACTCTTGTTGTAAATAGACTGAAAGGAACCATCAAGAAACTTTCCGTGGGAAAAAGGGAAAAAGAGGGAGCCTATGTCTAGACTGGCGATGGATTCTCATGATCAAACATTTTCATTGTTGCGGGATGAATTGTAAGATTAAACTCTTTGACCACAGGGTATCGTGTTCAGTCTGGCAGAAGAAACGTGGGTCCTGGAGTTAATGCAGGACACCAGGCATCGATCAGTCTGTCTGAGCCTGGGACTGCAGCCCAAGCACTGGCTATCACTTTAGGTATTGGTTGCATCAGGGGGAGATAGTGAGTAGCTTCCTGTTTTCTTCCAGGTTGTCTTGCATTGATTTCTTTTTCTCCCCTCCTCTTGATTTTGTCGCAGGATTGAAGGCTGACGCCTTCTCTCTGTGTCTGAATGTGATATCTCATGCCCGCTGAGCACAAAGGGCACGAGAGGGGGTTGTTTTCCAGCAGGATCAGGGTCATCTTCAAACAATCACCTTCACCACAGCATTTGGCTGTATTGTTTATATCCGCACATACACGACCACAGGCATTGATCTGCTGTCAATACCAAGGCACCCGGTTCTGAACACACTGCCATTCGATTCCTTGTGTCTTTCTTTCTCTATCTCTCCCATTACTGCGCCATCAATCTCCTGTGACCTCTGCTTATGTCGCTGGCTTTTTTAATCATCTTCTGAGCCTCAAATCCTCGATTCTGTATTGAAAACCACAAGAGTTGCATGTGTGCTTAATGAAATGACATTTGAAGTGGATATTACACAAAATCATATTCCAGTCGCAAAAGAGTACCACTCAATGGATATTAGTACAATCAGTCTGCCATGGTTGTGCACAGAACTTGAAGAGGGAAAAAAATATTTATATTTACTCAAATTATTATACTTCCCCTTCAAATTCTCGATTTCTTTTTACAAATTCATTTTTTTAAACGTAGTAAATTTTATGTAAAATAAATATAAATTCTAGCATGTGTTATTCACTATCCTTAAATTATTGTCACTTGCAGGAAAGAAGAGAAGATGATGCAGGATCTACTTGCAAAAGTGATCTTTAACAATAAACATAAAAAAACAGCAACAAATAAACACAGGAGCTCAGGATAATACAAACACAGGAGAATAAGTATAACCACTAAACAAAGACAAGAGTGGAGAAATGAAAACATGAACTGAGGGCTGTCATTAGACGGAAAACAAACAGCTTAACAAGGAGCAGGTGATACAAATCAATCAAAGAACGATTCACCATAGAAACACATAGGAACGTGCCTTGAAACCATAGAAACGTAACTAATAGTCCAGGAATACAAAACTGCAATTGAACCTGACTGTTACAATCTAGTAAGGCTGTGCAGCAGAGCCGATAGCTGTATCTGTATTTGTAACAATCTCAAAATTATTCAGATCTCGTCATAGAGACGTTGCCGTTGATGTCCCGGGTTTTTCTGTTTCTTCATGTAATTTTCATGTCAGATTCATTGTGCATTCAAAAATCTCACTGGATTATTAATTAATTAATGGCAAAAGGAATGTTTGGAAATGTAAACTGATATATCTATTGACACAATACATCAAAATATATTTAAAAAAATGTTTAAATAAATACTAACTGCATTTGGCCTAAAGGCCTGTTCACATTATAAACAAAAAATATATAGACGTAGTGTCCGTGATGTCACCCGTATACGTTTCTGAAAAGCAGTTTTGAAGCCTAAAGCCGGCCGTTGCTATCTTGGCAGAGCGTCACCGCATGTCACTCCCGGATAACTGAAAATGGGCAAAGAGGTGGGACGTGGGTGGGGCTGAGTTGACTGGTTGCTGAAACCACGCCTGCCTAGCTCGACCATAGTGGCAATCCACCTGTCACTTCCGTGTTGGCTTCAAGAGAGATCGTGGGAGGTTTCCTTTTGGTTCACAACAACAATGATAACTATAAAGATAACTATCTTAGTGTCCACACCAGCAGACGATATCATAGGCCTACTGTTAGTTCTAAGCGCGTGCTTGTCGGTCACTTTAAATGCGCGAGCTTGTTACATCAGGCTGGATTTTGATTTGTTTAGTGTTCATCAGCTAAGATAAAATCGTTCTGATAGTGATTCCAACGATACTGTTTCTCTGTGCCTTTAATGTTATAGCTGTGGTGTGAACTCTTGCTATTCTTTAATATTGAGAAAGATTTTTAGAATGATATCTTTATCGATATCTTTATAGTTATTATTCTTGGTTTGAAAGAGCCTTAAGTCTTAAACAGTTTTGAAGCCATTATCTGCGCGTTTCAGAATAAGGTATTCGACTTCAGGCACACCCCTACTATCTTGTGTAATTTTAAATATAACTGACATTGGCCTATCTAATATCTAATATATCAGCGTCTGCCATAAAAAAAATAAAAATAATAATAATAATAATAAATTGACCATTATAGTTTAATATATTGACCCCCTGTAATGACATGTGAATGGACTGTTTTTAGATTAAGCTACAGTATGCACCAATTTTAGCATTGTAAGTTAAATCTCTGTCTTGTGTGACTAATAGTCTTTGTCTAGCAGGAGCAAGAGGGTAGACTGTCTTGTCAAGCAGTTACAGAAGAGAAAACCGACACTTAACGAGAGCCGGCAGTTTCTAAGAATAATTACCGGTCCTGAACAGAATAGCCCAGAATTGCTGGTATTCTGTTCCTGTGAGTACCGTCTCACTTCGTGCACCAGCTGTACATCAGTAGACACATATTGCTGCATAAGTAGGTAAAGTATATTTTTCTTTTCCCCAAGCATGTTTTGTTGGAGAATTTATTGCCACCAGGCAAATGCCATAAGTCCCCCATCAGTGTAGCAGTTGTGCCTATTGAGATCATTTAGCGATGATGATTTCATTAACATGGTGGTAATTGTCATATGAATAGATACAATGACAATTATGAAATGGATTTATTGTACCACGTTCGCAAGTGGGTATTTTTCCAGAATCTCTTGGGGCTGTCAGGTAATTGCTGCTTTACTTAACTGCCTGGCGTAATCGGTGCCACAGCTCACAGTATGTTCATGAAGGGCTGATTTGCTCCAAGCTTTGTGAGTGTTGCTATTTTTGCACCGACACAGGTCTCCACAATTACCATTTGGTATGTTAGAACTAGTCGACTGAACCTAATAGAAAAACCGTAACAAACCATTTTCATAATCAGTATTTTTGTCTTGTTTTCCAGTAGAAATATGTAAACATTCATAAAACCAGATTCATTTACTAGAGAAGCAAAATTCTGTATGATAATAATACTTGTTTATATGAATAGGAATATGTTTTGAATTAAATTAAATTCCTACCCACAGGCAAATTGTATAAACAAGAAAAAAACAAGGCAAAAAATGCCAGTGGGTTGAAAACAATAAGTTCTCTGAAAGTTGTGAAGTTATATTGCCTATACCTTACACCATTTTCCTTCAAGTAAAATTGTAAGGGATACTGTACATTTATGGTAATGAGAAGAAGTGGGGTTCTGTATATGTCCTTAAGAGGTTTATTTACTGAATACAATAGATAAATAGACATAAAATATGAATTTGAGTTGACATTCTATATAGTCTATATAAATTGGAACATTTGACCTCTAAATGCTGATTCAATCTCGTTTAAACAATGTTTAAATGTTTTTACTGGCAAACAGAATTAAATGTTTTCATGGATTCATGGAGTACATGGATTCACTGTATTAATATGATGAAGAGAAGTGAAAGATCATAATATAAGTGCTATTTGAATTGGGTTGTGAAATTATATGTGCCACTGAAGTGTACACAGTTGATCATCTTGCATATTGAATTCTTCTGAGTGCTTTTACTCTCCAGTCAATTCATTTTATTGACTCACACATATGTGCTGTATTCATAGATTGTTTCATTTAAGAGCAGGCACACAGAGCTTGAAGAGACATGCAGTTGGAGCTCTTTCATCTTCAATATAGTTATTTTCTCACTTCCTATCACTTGATATAATTCTCTCTGTCATATCCTCTTCTGGGACCTGCGTATAACGACTGTTCGACTGCTTGGGTTACAACATGACATCTATAGCCCATTCACAAAGCTCTTTTATTTGCATATTTACAGAATGTCCGCACTTTTAATACTGGACTCTTGGTTGGCTGTCAGCAATAGAGAAATTTTATTATTTGATTATGTGCAGATGCTTTTTATCCAGTGCAATTTACAGTATACTTGATAGGGAGCAGACCTATGGTAAAGTGCATTGCACATGGACACAATAGTAATACAGAAAACACAATTCTTTGGTTATGGTCTAGGTTTATGTATAGTGTAGAATGTGGACTGTTTTTTTTGTTGTTTTTTTATGGTGCCTTTCTAGTGATTATAGTATTTGTCCTTTCAGGAGCTTCAGATCTCCTGTCATTTTATGAAATAGAGCTCCAATTGTTGAAAAGAGAGTAAAAATTATTATGGTGATGAAAACTACAGCATATTAGAATGATTTCTAAAGGATCATGTGACTGAAGACTGGACTAATGATGCTGAAAATTCAGCTTTAATCACAGGAATAAATTACATACATTTACAATAGATTCACATAGAAAACATTAATTTTCATTTACCGTATTCAGCCTTCTTTCAAAAACATTAAAAAGTCTTAATTATTTCAAACTTTTGATCGCCAGTGTGTAAAATAATCCATACTAATTAGCAAATTATATATTTATTTTTTATCTTTCCTAACACGGGACATAGGCTAATCGAATATGAAAGTTTTACCATGTTTTAGTGTAAGTTTGAGAATGATGATTTGAGTTTTATTAATCATTTTCAAATGATTGTTGAAATTACTGAACTGCTATGTTAATGTTTATTTGTACATTGTGTGATGAATAATGTAAATGAGTAACATTAAAATCTGAGGAGTTCGAAAAGGTCAGAAGTAGTTTGCATCCCTGGAAATCAACTCTGTTGTTTAACTTTTTTTAAAATTGTAAACAGCTGGCAAATATTGCTGTTGTCTCATCATGTTCAGCTGCTTATCTTACCTCGACTCGCAGCATATAAAATGTTTAGTTTTAGAAGACTCTTGTCTTCTTCATCTGCTTCTTCCTCTACTCTTCTTCCTGTCATCTGCCTGGATCTCACAGCATCACAAATAACATATAGTTGAAAGCATCACTTGCTCAATTTTAAATAACTTAAAAAAGGAGAAAAAAAAGAATTAGAGTAGAAACAAAATTGTCATTACTAAATTATTATTATTATACCATTAATATTACAAAAATGTGTCACCGCTTTGGGAACGCTTCTGTGTGATTGTGTCGTGAGGCACGTGTGTCATCTGTCCAATAGAGAGACGGGGGAAGGGGAAGGCTGTCTAGACGCCACATAAGAAAGTGAGATAGCCTCGACCACTCACTTGCTCATTTTCTGCTTTGAGACTGGACCCCCTCTCGAGGGTGGTCCATAGCAAACAAACAACTGTTCAGTTTTCCTCCACTGGGCAATTCAGTGGACATAAGCATCTAGTGCACAAACAGGGCAAAGCAGATTACATTTTTCCTGGTCTGACATCGTAAATAGAGGAGGATAGAAGGCCTGGAGTACAATAGGTCTCACAGGATTAGTGAAGACCTTGGGAATATACCCGGGCCTCTGAGAGAAAGGCCTTAGCCATGCCCGGGGCAAATTCCAAGAATGAGGGTGCAACAGAGGAGGCTTGTAAATCTCCTATTCTTTTTAGAGAAGAAATGGCAAGAAGAATTATAGTTTTTAGTGTGAGAAACTTTTCAGAAACTTCCTCGAGCGGCTCGAAGGGAACCTCGGAAAGGCCTTGAAGGACAATAGATAAGTCCCAGGCCGACACCCTGGTGCGTGTCACAGACCTCAGCTTCAAGGTTCCATGGAGGAAACGGGTTACTAATGGGTGTAGCTCTAGAGAAACTCCACTCTGAGGAGTGTGGTAATCTGCTATGGCCGCCACATACACCTTTAGTGAGGAGGGGGCTAACCCAGTGGATAATCTTTCCTGCAGGAACTCCAGCTCCGTGCTCGCAGGGCAGTTAACTGGATCCCACAGGCGATCTCTACACCATAGGATGAAGAGTCTCCACTTTAGGGAGTAAAGTTTCCTCATGGAGGGAGCTCTAGAGTGTAGAATGGTCTCAATAACCTCGATTGAGAGACCAGAACTTATGAGCTGGGCCCCCTCAGAGGCCAAGCCCACAGTTTCCACAACTCCAGAACTACTAGCAGAAGACGGGCCCCGTCCCGGCCACTCTCTCTAGAACTCCCAGAAGCAAAGCAATCGGGGGAAAGGTGTACAGGGGCAGCCTCGGCCACTCCTGTACCATCGCGTCCAGTCCGAGAAGAGCTGGAGGCGAAAGGGAGAACCACAGATGACATTGTGAATTTTTGTGAGTGGCAAACAGGTCCACGTGAGCCCTGCCAAATTTCTCCCATAGGAGCTCTACCACCTCGGTGTGGAGTCTCCACTCCCCGGGCCTGGGCCCCTACCTCAACAGGCTCACTGCTTCCACATTCTGGCTCCCTGGGATGTACATTGCCCTGACTGACAGCAATTTTCCCTGAGCCCAGAGGAGGATAAGGCACGCCAACTTGTATGAGCGACGGGACCTTAAACCTCCGTAATGGTTTATGTAGGAGACCACTGATGTGCTGTCTGTGCATACAAGCACATGATGGCCCCTGAGATGTGGCAATAAGGGTTTCAGAGCCTGAAACACTGCCAACAGCCACGAATGCTGGTGTTCCTGCCACAGACCCTGGGCTGAGCGTCCACTCATGCTCGCCCCCCAGCCCGTCAGGGAGGCATCCGTGGTCAGAAACGCACCTTGACACGGTGCCCCCAGGGACGGGCCTTGGGTCAGAAACCAAGGATCCTTCCACATTACCAAAGTACAGAGACACCGTTGCCTTGATCATGCGAAAGGGGTTTCCCCTTTCTATAGCCGCTGTGGCGGAGGGAGCGTGGTTCTGCGAGGTCTGTAGCGGGAGAGAAGATGAAGAGCCGGGCGGTGAATAAGTAGGTCAAGTGCAGACGAGTAACACCTGTGTCTGATTGCAGTAATTGGCGGGGAGAGATGGCATTTAAGCAGAGACGGCAGAGAGAGTGGGAGAGAGAGAGCAACGGGACTGGGACTGCACCAAACGCCACTGAGAGAGCAACAAAGAACCTGAGAAACCTCACGAAGGAGAGATCAGAAAGAGAACCTGAGAGACTGTGTCTAGATACTGAGTATTGAGTTTGTGCTGTTGATGCACCCTCGAGCGCCATTTGTTTTGAGTGAAAATAAAGTGTATCAGTCCCAGTCACGCCGACCCCGACTTCTTCCTTCCCACATACCCTATATCAACGAACCTAACTACACTGGTGCCGAAACCCGGGAAGGAAGAAGAGTGCCGCCGCCATGGAACCCCCGTCACACACCCCACTTGCGGACATCGTTCAATCACTCGCCGGTCTTCACCAGGAGACCCAGCAAGATCTGCGGGCCGTCAGGGAGGAGCAGCAGATGAGGTTCGAGGCGCTCCTCCAGGCCCAGCATGAAGACCGCAAGTTGTTCCGGAGCTGGATGGACCGGGAGGTTCGGGCCGCCCCCAAAACCACCTGCGACTCGGCCGCCACCATCGCGCTCTCGAAGATGGGCCCGATGGGCGATCGGGCGTTCGCCGACCTCTTCGAGGTCCGCCGGCGAGGTGGCCCCAGGAGGACTGGCCCCAGGAGGACTGGCCGATGCGGCTCCTGCCGCTGTTATCTGGGGAAGCCCAGGTAGCCGCCCACCAGCTGCCAGTCCAGAACCTCCTGGTCTACAAAGACCTCAAGCACGCCATTCTGCAGCGGGTCGGCCGGACCCCCGAGCAACATCGTCAACGCTTCCGGAGCCTGGCTCTCGGGGAGTCTGGCTGGCCCTTCGTCTTCGCGCACCAGCTCCGGGACTCGTGCCGCAAGTGGCTGATGGCCGACGACAGCGACGTCAAGGAAGTCATCGATCGTGTGGTACTGGAACAGTTCATAGCGAGGCTGCAGAGGAAGACAGCGCAGTGGGTCCAGTGCCACCGCCCGACGTCGCTCAACCAGGCCATCCAGCTGGCGGAGGACCAGATAGTGGCGTGCCATGGGGTCGGCGAGGCCCTTCCAGCGGCCTCACTCTCTCTCTCTCTCTCTCTCTTCCCCTCCTTCTCCCCCTCCACCCTCTAAGCCTATTCCCCTTCCCAGGTCCAGAGCGGGCGTCCTGCCCCGTCCAGCGCCGCGGTGGCAGGCGCCAGCGGGACATTTCATCGACCGGTGTCCAGTGATGGAGGTGGGGACGCTGGTCCGGGTCCCCGACGCGCCTCAAGCCGCCCTCGATCAAGCTGGCCTGTACCAGATACCTGTGAGTATCAAGGGGGGTACGTACCATGCGTTGGTGGATTCAGGTTGTAACCAGACCTCGATCCACCAAAGCCTGGTTCAGTCTAATGCATTGGGTAACAGCCGCATGGTTAAGCTGAGGTGTGTGCACGGGGAAGTGGTGAATTATCCGTTAGTGCCCGTGGATATTCAATTTCGGGGACAAAAGCATAGCGTGGAGGTTGCAGTGAACCCGCACCTCCGGCATCCGCTGATTTTGGGTACTAATTGGCCGGCGTTTAATAAATTGTTGGGATATTTGTGTGCGGATGCCGCCTGGGGGAAAATGGTGCAGCGGAAAGAGACTCAGCTGGGGGAGGTGGATTCGGGACCTCGGGAAGATGTTTCAGGAACCGGCGGTCGGGGATGGCGGTGCTCACCGATCGCGATGACTTTCCCCTGGAACAGTCCCAGGATGATTCGCTCAAACATGCCTTTAGTCAGGTCCGTTCCATCGACGGCCACCTCCTCCATCCTGACCAACCAATCGCTTTCCCGTATTTTGCAATTATAAAAGATAGGTTGTATCGGGTGACCCAGGACGCCCAGACAAAGGAAGATACAACCCAGTTATTGGTGCCTAAAAGCCGCCGGGAAATGCTTTTCCAGGCGGCTCATTCGAATCCTATGGCAGGGCATTTAGGGCAGCAAGCTACACTGAACCGTCTCATGGCCCGGTTCTTTTGGCCGGGCATTCACGAGAATGTGCGCAGGTGGTGCGCGTCTTGTCGTGAATGTCAGTTGGTGAATCCACCACCCCAAAAGCACCTTTGTGCCCCCTCCCACTAATGCAGGTCCCCTTCGAGAGAATTGGGATGGACCTCATCGGGCCATTAGAACGGTCTGCACGTGGGCATCGCTTTGCATTAGTTCCAGTGGACTATGCAACGCGATACCCGGAAGCAGTGCTGCTCCGCACTATCTCAGCGAAAAGTGTGGCGAGCGCGCTGTTTTCGCTAATCTCCCAGGTGGGAATCCCGAAAGAGATTCTCACCGACCAAGGCACGGCGTTCATGTCACGGACGGTCCGCAAGCTATACGAATTATTGGGCATTAAATCGATTCGCACCAGCGTCTATCACCCACAAACAGACGGGCTGGTGGAACGCTTTGATCGCACGTTGTAAACGATGATTCGTAAGTTCGTTCAAGAGGACGCCAAGAATTGCGATAAGTGGCTAGAGCCTCTGTTGTTTGCTGTACGCGAGGTTCCCCAAGCCTCCACGGGGGTTTCCCCCTTCGAGCTTCTCTATGGGCGCCAGCCCTGGGGGGTGCTGGACGTCCTTAGGGAGGCTTGGGAGGACGGACCTTCAGCGGCAAAACGAATTCAGTATGTCATGGACCTGAGAACAAAACTCCACACTCTGGGGCGGCTATCAATGGAGAATTTGTTACAGGCCCAGGACAAACAAAGACAGCTGTACAACAGAGGAGCTAGATTGCGTAAATTTTCACCGGGAGATAAAGTTTTGGTATTACTCCCCACCTCCAGCTCGAAATTACTCGCGAAGTGGCAAGGGCCTTTTGAGGTCACACGGCGAGTGGGAGACCTCAACTATGAGGTGGTACGATCGGATAGGGACAGGGCACGTCAAATCTACCACCTCAACCTGCTTAAAAAATGGTCAGAGGCGGAGTCAGTGATGCTGGCGACGGTGGTGAGCGGAGAGGAGGATCTCGGGCCAGAGGCGAGCCAAAAGCCGCAATCCCTCGCACTGACCCCAGGGGGAGACCACCTCTCACCCTCGCAGCTCACTGACATGAAAGAGCTACAAGCAGAGTTTGCAGACGTGTTCTCGCCCCTACCGGGTCGGACTGACCTCATACAGCACCATGTTGAGACGGAGCCGGGCGTGGTGATTCGCAGCCGGCCGTACCGTTTGCCAGAACACAAGAAAAAAAGTAGTTCAGGCTGAATTAGAGGCGATGATGGAGATGGGGGTGATAGAAGAATCCAGCAGTGACTGGGCGAGCCCGATCGTTTTGGTCCCAAAACCTGGCGGCTCGGTCCGGTTCTGAGTGGATTATAGGAAGGTGAACGCGGTGTCAAAATTTGATGCGTACCCAATGCCAAGGATTTACGAATTGCTTGATCGGCTAGGGACTGCTCGCTTTTATTCGACACTGGACTTAACAAAGGAGTATTGGCAGATCCCCTTGTCTCCAATGTCCAAAGAGAAAACCGCTTTCACCACGCCGTTTGGATTACACCAATTTGTCACCCTTCCTTTCGGCTTGTTCGGGGCTCCCGCGACCTTCCAGCGTCTGATGGACAGGATTCTCGACGCATGCTGCATATGCGCTGCGTCGCTTGGATGATATCATCATCTACAGTGCGGACTGGCAGCGGCATATGCAGCACTTGCGCGCTGTCCTGAAGTCGCTGAGAAGGGCGGGGCTTACGGCAAACCCAAAGAAGTGTGCGATTGGGTGGGTGGAAGTAAGATATCTGGGCTTCCACTTGGGTCATGGACAGGTACGTCCCCAAATTGTTAAGACAGCAGCGATTTCGACCTGTCCAAGACCTAAGACCAAAAAGGAGGTTAGACAGTTCCTGGGGCTAGCGGGATATTACAGAAGGTTTGTGCCTAATTATTCGGACCTCACTAGCCCAATGACTGATCTAACTAAAAAGGAGGCACCAGATACTGCTGCAGGCTGGATGGCTCCCCAGCCTGAGTCGGGCGGTGGGGGTATGTGGCAGAGGGGGCGTGGTTCTGCGAGGTCTGTAGCGGGAGAGAAGATGAAGAGCCGGGCGGTGAGTAAGTAGGTCAAGTGGAGACGAGTAACACCTGTGTCTGATTGCAGTAATTGGCGGGGAGAGACGCCATTTAAGCCGAGACGGCAGAGAGAGCGGGAGAGAGAGAGCAACGGGACTGGGACTGCACCAAACGCCACTGAGAGAGCAACAAAGAACCTGAGAAACCTCACGAAGGAGAGATCCGAAAGAGAACCTGAGAGACTGTGTCTTGATACTGAGTATTGAGTTTGTGCTGTTGATGCGCCCTCGAGCGCCGTTTGTTTTGAGTGAAAATAAAGTGTGTCAGTCTCAGTCACGCCGACCCCGACTTCTTCCTTCCCACATACCCTATATCAACGAACCTAACTACAGCCGCCTTTTTAGGACCCTTTCTATTGCCGCCTTTTGCAGCAGAGTCTGTACTTCCTGAGTCATCACCAGAGCCTGCTCGGGGCCCACCACAGTGGAGAGGACCCGGTTGAAACTGGGAGGACAACATCTGAACTGAATGGCGTACCCAATTTCTATACATCGCAGGACCCACCGAGATATATGTGGCAGATTCTCCGACTCCGACACAAAATCTACTAAGGGTGGCAGCCTCTCGAGACTGGCCTCTGATGCGCTCTGCACCTCGAGTGCAGCGCCCTGAATCAGCGAACCGGCAGGAAACAACTGACTCGACAGCGCGGTTTCCCTCCTCGGGCGCAAGCCATCGTGGAGGTCCCTCCACGCCCCGGCACTCGGGCGGGGTTGGTGGATTGACCCTGTGAGGGCACCGCGGACGTACGGGTACCGTATGCTGCAGTAAGCACCGTCCGCCTGCGGAGGGGATCACCCTCACTGTCCTGGGCCCGAAGGCATTGTGTGCAGACATTTGGCAGCCTGACCTGCTGCAGAGTATGCTTTGCCCACAAATGATGATGTAACTTTTAACGGTTTTGTGGGCAAAGCTGGAGCCTTTATGGCAGATGCAGACTCCGGCGAGAGATAGATCACGAGCGTCTCTTCAACCCGAGGCATCTGACCATAACCGTGTCTTTTCAACCCCGCGATATTGCTGTAGACAGATGTTTGCGGGAAGAAAATACGTGACGACACGGGCCGCTTGGACAACCTCGACACCTCGGTGTGGAGGTCTGGGAAAAACGGCAGACTTCTCAAAACTCTCCTTTAAAGAACGCCTGGCGGGATTTCAGCAAGCGAAGAGGCAGAGCCTCACAGTGCTCGCAGCCAAAAAGGGAACTCATGTGCAATTTAAATGGTTAATTTTAACCTTCAAATACCATATGACAGGATTCGCTGTAGTTTACTGTCATGATCCTGTTTCTCTCTCACTTACTCATTACTGCGATTTCCTCATTGACGCACACACCCTCTCATTTGATCCTTATTCCCCTCAGCTGTTTCTCTTATACTATTAGCCTTCGCGCTCCCTTACTCACCTGATTCCTCTTTTCCTCTCATTAACGTTCCTATTTCTTTTCCCCTCTATCTACCCGTCTTTGCCTGAGTATTGCATTCTCTCATATGTGCTGAACGCCGTTTATACCTTGTGTCTCTGTCGTAGTCCTGTCGTGTTTGGAGCTGATTTATATTAGGAGGACTCTACTGAGCCGGAGAATTGTCGCTCATCGCTACCTCTCACTGGATGGAGCCAGCCTGCGCCTTTTTCCTGGCACACGGAGCCCTCACCTGTACCCATCTTTACCTCCGGGCCGACTGCTGGTGGGCCACGCCATCATCCTCTTCCACTGCCCTTGACTCTGAGCCTATGCAGTTGGGTGGCATTCGCATTTCTGCTAAGGAGCGAGAACGAAGAGTGGTTAATCGCCTCTGCCTCTACTGCGCTTCTTCTGCCCACTTTGTGTCATCGTGTTCGTTAAAGGGAGAGCTACTGTAAAGGTTCGCCAGTAAAGGGAGAGCTACTGGCGAGCGCGACTTCCCCGGCCTCTCCTCCTAACTCCTGCACGACCTTTGAGGTTCACCTTCGCTGGCCCTTCCGTCTCCTGCAGAGCCCTCATTGACTCAGGCGGGGAGGGAAACTTCATTGACGAAGGGTGGGCTAAGGAACAAGGTATTCCCCTGAAGGAGTTAGATGAGACCACACCCCTTTTTGCTCATGATGGGAGTTGCCTTCCGAGGGTTAAACGAGAGACTTCTCCCTTGACGCTCACGGTCTCCGGTAACCACTGTGAGACCATTTAACTCTTAATTTTTCGTTTCCCTTATTTTCCTTTGGTCTTGGGCCACCCCTGGCTGGTAAAGCACAATCCTCAGATAAATTGGGTTAAAGATTCTGTTTTGTCCTGGAAAGTGTCGTGTCATGTGGATTGTTTAACATCTGCCCTTCCTTCTGTTTCCTCTGTTTCTGTTTTTCAGGAAGAACCAGGTGATTTGTCTGGGGTCCCGAAAGAATATCATGATCTTCGGATGGTCTTTAGCCGGGCACAGGCTGCCTCACTCCCTCCTCACTGTCCATATGATTGTGGCATTGACCTCCTCCCCGGTGCCACGCCTCCTCGCGGACGGTTGTATTCCCTGTCGGCACCTGAACGCGAAGCTCTCGAGAAGTATTTGTCTGAGTGCTTAGACGCTGGTACTATCGTGTCTTCCACGTCGCCGGCCGGTGTGGGTTTTTCTTTGTTAAGAAGAAGGATGGGTCTTTGCGTCCTTGCATTGGTTATAGAGGTCTGAATGACATAACAATCAAGAATCGTTATCCCTTGCCGCGTATGTCATCGGCTTTTGAGGTCCTGCAGGGAGCAAAGGTATTTACTAAACTCAACCTTCGGAACACATACCATTTAATCCACATTAGAGAGGGAGATGAATGCAAGACAGCGTTTAATACTCCCCTTGGGCACTTCGAATATCGCGTTCTTCCGTTCGGATTGGTCGGATTCCGTTTAGATTCCGCTGTCTTTCAAGCCCTAGTGAATGATTTACCTTGACGACATTCTCATTTTTCCCCCTCTCCCCAGGTGCATGTCCAGCATGTCCGCTGTGTTCTTCAGCGCCTTCTCGAGAATAGGTTGTTCGTTAAAGGATTAGTTCACTTAAAAAAAAAACTTTTGCTGATAATTTACTCACCCCCATTTCATTCCAAGATGTCCATGTCTTTCTTTCTTCAGTCATAAAATAAATTAATTTTTGATGCAAACATTTCTCCTTATAATGGAGGCAATGGACCCCAAATGGTTCAAGGTCCGAATGACAGTTTCAGTGCAGCTTCAAAGGGCTTTAAACCATACCAGACGATGAATAAGGGTCTTATCTAATGAAACGATTGGTCATTTAAAAAAAAAAACTAAAGTTAAAGTTTTATAAGCACAAATGTTCGCCTTGCTCTGTTCTGTGATATGTGTACTGAACGTCACATAAGACGCAGTTACGTTGAAAAAGTCACGCTTGCCGTTGGCGGAAAAACCGAGTCAGTGTTTTCAAATGAGCGGAAGGAGGATTCAACTTGTTGAACGTGCACATACTCAGTCAAACGGCGTTTACAAAAAAGGGAGTTAAAAGGTAAAACAATGATGTCGGACGATTTTAAATCCTTCTTCCGCTCATTTGAAAACACTGACTCTGTATTTCCGCCTACGGCAAGCGTGACCTTTTCAACGTAACTGTGTTTATAAGGATTATAAACCATTATAAGGAGAAATGTTTGCATCAAAAACCTTAATTTATTTTCTACTGAAGAAAGAAAGACATTGGACATCTTGGATGACATGGGGGTGAGTAAATTATCAGCAAAAGTTTTTTTTAAAGTGAACTAATCCTTTAAGGCCGAGAAATGCAAGTTCCTTTTTGGGCTCGATTATTTCGCCAGATGGGTTAAGTATGGATCCTGACAAACTTGCAGAGCAGTCACTGAATGGCCTGTCCCAGATTCTACCGCACTGCAGCGTTTTCAAAATGTACGTACAGTATGTTATATCGATATATTTATATATCTCTCTATATATATATCCAAATGAATCGATATTGAAACTAATACATTTTTTTTATTTTTTATTCATGCATACTCCTTTATCTTATTTTTGTTCATTTAGTTGACCTTTTCTTCAGTCAAACACATTATTTAAAAGAGCTGATCGCCCCATCTTTTTCTCACCCTCATGTTGCTCCAAACCTGTATGACTTTATAATTCTGAGATTTGTTTCTAAACACATTAGAAATGTTAGAAATGTATTGTTGAAACACATTACAAAGACTGTGAACTATGTAGTACTGAATTCAGAAGTTAGACTGTTAAGAAGTTTTTCACCATTGCTGTGTTCCGGATTTTTTGGGAAAATCTGGTGCCGTCGTGACTCATGAGCTGTACTTGAGTGTTGTTGTTGTCTTGTGTGTTTACGGCCGCTTTCCCGGGAGTGGGTGTGGTTTCGTCGCCGATCAACGGACACGCCCCCAGCGTTTGAGAGCAGAGAATGCTGCTTATTTTTTCAAGATTTCGATAAGATATTTTATGTACTTAGCAGATTTTTTTATGATTCAAATTTGTCTAGTTGGTTAATAACACATTTATCTGTGGTGTGAACTTACCAACATTCTTCAAGGTAAATAAATCATGACATAATTATTTGTGTTAACTATTATTTTAAAGTTAATATTTGATAACACTAATAATTTACTAACACTGATAAATGTAATCTTTAACAAATCTCCAAATCAAAAAATGTTGTGATGCCTAAATTCACTTGTAGCCTTTAAAACAGTTGGATTTTCTAGTTTTATTTTGAATGTAGAAGACAAAACAGTATACAATTTTAATGTTGGCCATTTATTGATTATCAACTATAATTAATTATTGATTTTATAAATGACCAAACACCAAAATCCTTAATTATTTATTTACTGAAACACCTGCCAATCCTTTGAATGGGTACCAGCTTGGTCTCATTGGCAAGAGATGAAACCTAACTAGGGTTATATATAGGCTACATGAAGTATTTAGATCTTACATCAATGTGAAGCGTTTTAAAGACAGCACCGGGCCTCTAATCCTACAGTAGACACACAGGAACCCAGCAATTACAGATGAGAGCAATTTCACAACATTAAATATGTTTAGATATCACTAAACATAAATCTCCTATCAACTGATATTGATCTGTCATAATCTGTAGAAAGTCATTGCACCTTGAGAGAGACATTAACAATAAAAGGAAGTTCATCTGTCAGCAGTTTATCTGTCACTGATGGATGCTTCCAAATCCTCCCATACCCCATTTCCACCAAGGCAGTCTGAGTGCTGGTTCGGAGCCAGAGCCTAGTTTCAAATCGGTTCTTTGTCTTTCAAAACTCAAAGCACCAGCTCTGAACCAGGAAAAGTGGTTCTTAAGTAGCACCAAAACATTGCTGGTCTAGAAGTGAGAACTACTTGCGTCAGGGGCTGGGGTTACGTGACCAACAAGATAAACACAAACCATTTTTAAAATAGCAGCTAATTGAGATAATAGCTGCTCGATTGTAGATCATACAACTCCTTTTGCTTTTCATTCGCTCTTGTGGTACTTTGATGTCATACGCAGATCAGTCTGCGCAGTGCCGATGCTAGCACTGGGCGATCTGGATGAAAACTGTATCCCAATATAAGTATTTTATACCGGTCAATATCTATAATTATTGATATCCGAAATGGAACTAGCCCTATTTCTGAACAAGCATTTAGCTGATTTATGCTGGTGGAAAAGGGGTATAAGTGTTTGTTAAAAGCTCCTCAGTGGTCCGTTTTTCGCTGTTTTGCCCAGGGGGTGTTATTGCAATATACCGTACATGTCTGTGGTCAGGATGTTTGTTTTTGGGAGTTGCATATATTGCATTACCCACAGCTGTACATGAACACCTCCAAATGCTCCAGCTGGGAGGATCAGCACTCCTTTCAGTGGTAGACGAATGAGATGAACTAAGATAGGACAGAGCTACGGGGGAGATGCTATCATATGGTCCTTGTTGATGCAGAAACGATAAAAAACCTGCTGCCTCAAAGGAGGAGGATGCGTTTAACCCTGGACTCATGGTAAAAATCCTGAATAACATCCAGTAAACCGTTTTAGGCTAAATCCCAATGGACATGAGTGGTTTACTTGGGAGCACAGATGTTTATTAATTGGCAACATGTGATAAAAGTTAGTTTAACTGAGCTGGTGTAGTTAAAATCTTTTAATGGTTTGTTCATTTTTTTTTAAACTTATGCATAATTTAGCTAGCTGAGTTGAAAATCTTCAGTGCTACAAATTCCACTAAATAATGTGACAATGTTCAGTAAACAGAACACATACAAATCCTTTAACTTTATATTTTGGGTTACTGTGTCTTACATCACTTTTTTCCCTCTAAAAATGCTTTCTGAGAGTATTCACTGAATCATGCACATGTAATGAATGATTTGGTGCAATTTGAATTTTAAACCACTTGAAAGGATTTAGGATTTTCCACAGGAACATGGCAGTTGGCATGTTTCCTGTGCTGGCTTTGCTTATTGTGTATGGATATTAAACAATGACAAAACTAGTACATGCAGAACAAAACCCATTCCTGGAGGACGAGGGGGTGTTGGGGTTTCTCCACACTAGTTTCACCTCTGCAATTACTGACAGAACCCCCGAGGACTTGGGAATAGGAATACTTGGAAATAAAAGCAATTTAAAATATAGCCTTAGACATCTTGGGAAAACCTGCTTGTCAGATTGAGGGAAGAATAGGGGCTATTTTAAATGATGCTCTTGCAAAGTAACCTATAATAGGTTATTATAACTTAACCTTTACATTATCTATATAACTGAAACGTCTCTTTTCACTCCAGGAAATCACTGTAAGATTTTCTGGAGTGAAAACAAACGCTTCATCTTTTGTGTGATGATGAACAATAAACTTCATAAAATTAATCAGGAAAGTTTTGGCTATCATTCGGACAGGGTCCACTACAACAGGCTTGTTCTAACAGTGGATTAAAGCAAGATGGCAACATAAGTTAAAACCGGAATTAAACTAAACTATACCTGTTCTATCTCCATACAGCATATATTCTCTGGCTCTCTAGGCATTATTGTCCGAGTCTGGTTCGAACCGAAGACCATTAGTTTCTGACATGTTCTGTTGTTGTTGCACGAGCTGCTCCGCGCTCTTTTTGAAAGAACAGGCCCAGAGCAGCAGCTCATTTGCATTTAAAGGGACATACACAAAAAACAGTGTGTTTGCTCAAACCCAAAAAGTGGCCATTTTAACAGGCTATAAAATCTGTGTGATTTTGTCACAATTGACCAGTGTGAGTGCCCGCGATCACTAGAGGGCACTCCAACCCGGACTGTCATTCTGTCATAGACTACATCTCCCATAATCCTTTACCCGGACTCATCAGCACTCATTGATTACATTCACCTGCACCCCATTACCTTGTTACCTCACACTATAAAAACCATGTTCACCTTGTCAGTCACTGTGAAGTCTTGTTTAGTGTTACACTGCATTTCTGAGCGTTTTCCCTGGTTTCATGTCTCTTGGTTCATTGGATTTCTTGCCTGTCTTCGTGGATTACCCTTTTGCCTGTCGCCTCTGTTTTGTTTGCCTTATTGGACTGATTGCTTGTGTATGACCTTCTGCCTGCTTTCTGATTACGATTGTGGATTACCCTCTGAATAAAGCTGCATTTGGATCTTCAACCTTCTGTCTCAGAGCAGTCGTAACAGAAGACTTCGCCAGCATGGATCCAGCAGCAGTCACCCTTGTTCGACTACGCCAAGGAACTTACACACTCGAGGAACACATCAGAGACTTTCTGAACATCTCAAACACCACAAACCTCCCGGACTTTATGTTAATTGACTTTTTTTGCCATGGACTCAACAAAGAGTTACAAACCCAACTCATCCGTGATGGTCCTCGAGGGTCCCTGAGTGAGCTCCTTGATTATGCCCTTCAGGTAAGCGGCTCTACTTTCACAGTGGGTGTCATGGATGAGGGTCATGACATTTCCACCGCATCTGCCATGCCTGTGTCTTTGGACAAAATGTCTGCCGAGCCTGTGTCTTCGAACAAGATGTCCGCCGAGCCCGTTTCCTCAGACAAGATGGCCACCGAGCCTAGTGACCTTCCAGAGCCTCGTGTCGTCTCAGCAGACCTCCCAGAGCCTCGTGTCGTCTCAGCAGACCTCCCAGAGCCTCGTGTCGTCTCAGCAGACCTCCCAGAGCCTCGTGTCGTCTCAGCAGACCTTCCAGAGCCTTGTGTTGTCTCAGCAGACCTTCCAGAGCCTCGTGTTGTCTCAGCAAACCTTCCAGAGCCTCCAGCTGCCACGGACACTACACCAGATTCATCAGCCTTCACTGGTGCCTCACCAAAGTCTTCAGCCATCATGGACGTCCCATCTGTGTTCCCGGTCGTCATGAATGCTGCACAGGAAGACATTATGGCTCTCCCTAGACTCTTGAGACTGGCTTCAAGTCTGGAGGACGCTCCGCTGATGTCAGTGAGAGCAGCTGGCATCTATGTAGTAAAGCCAAGCCTTCGGGACTCTGAGATGGTTCCACTCCCTGCTAAAGAGATGTCTCCAGCCACTGACCTGCATCCCGAGAGGGCTCCAGCCACTGACCTGCGTTCAGAGAGGACTCCTGCCCCTGACCAGCGTCCAGAGATGGCTCCTGCCACTGACCCGCGTCCAGAGGTGGCTCCTGCCACTGACCGCGTCCAGAGGTGGCTCCTGCCACTGACCGCCCAGAGATGGCTCCTGCCACTGACCCGCGTCAGAGATGGCTCCTGCCACTGACCGCGTCCAGAGATGGCTCCTGCCACTGACCCGCGTCCAGAGATGGCTCCTGCCACTGACCCGCGTCCAGAGACGGCTCCTGCCACTGACCCGCGTCCAGAGCGGCTCCTGCCACTGACCGCGTCCAGAGGCGGCTCCTGCCACTGACCCGCGTCCAGAGGGCTCCTGCCACTGACCCGAGTCCAGAGAGGGCTCCGGCCCGTCCGCCGAGTCCAGAGAGGGCTCCGGCCCGTCCGCCGAGTCCAGAGAGGGCTCCGGCCCGTCCGCCGAGTCAGAGGGCTCCGGCCCGTCCGCCCGAGTCAGAGAGGGCTCTGGCCGGGCCCGTCCGTCGAGTCAGAGAGGGCTCGGCCCGACCGCCGAGTCAGAGAGGGCTCGGCCCGACCGCCCGAGTCCAGAGAGGGCTCCGGCCCGACCGCCCGAGTCAGAGAGGGCTCGGCCCGACCGCCCGAGTCAGAGAGGGCTCCGGCTCCGCCTAGTGTCCCGAGCCCAGAGAGGGCTCCGGCTCCGCCAAGTGTCCCGAGTCCAGAGAGGGCTCCGGCACGTCTGCCGAGTCCAGAGAGGTCACCTGCTCCACCGTGGAGGTCTTCTAGACCATCTAGTCCGCAGTGGAGGGCTTCAACCTCGTCTGCACCGCTGTGGTGGTCGTCTGCTCCGCCGTGGGGGTCTTCAGCCTCGTCTGCGCCGCTGTGGTGGTCGTCTGCTCCGCCGTGGGGGTCATCAACCTCGTCTGTGCCGCTGTGGTGGTCGTCTGCTCCGCCGTGGGGGTCATCGACCTCGTGTTCGCGGCTGTGGTGGTCGTCTGCTCCGCCGTGGGGGTCTTCAGCCTCGTCTGCACTATTCAGGTGGTCATCTGTTCCGCCCTGTCCGGCTGCACCACCCTGGTCATCTGCCGAGCCTGCTCCGGCCTGGCCTCCTGCTCTGCCTCAGTCTCCAGGCCCACTTCCACTCCACGGGCCTGGCCCTCCATCCCACCCCCAGGTCCGCCTCCGCTCCACCTCCCTCCTGGACAATTTTAGGAGCGTCTGGAAGCCGCTCCTTTGAGGGGGGGCTATGTCACAATTGACCAGTGTGAGTGCCCGCGATCACTAGAGGGCACTCCAACCCGGACTGTCATTCTGTCATAGACTACATCTCCCATAATCCTTTACCCGGACTCATCAGCACTCATTGATTACATTCACCTGCACCCCATTACCTTGTTACCTCACACTATAAAAACCATGTTCACCCTGTCAGTCACTGCAAAGTCTTGTTTAGTGTTACACTGCATTTCTGAGCGTTTTCCCTGGTTTCATGTCTCTTGGTTCATTGGATTTCTTGCCTGTCTTCGTGGATTACCCTTTTGCCTGTCGCCTCTGTTTTGTTTGCCTTATTGGACTGATTACTTGTGTATGACCTTCTGCCTGCTTTCTGATTACGATTGTGGATTACCCTCTGAATAAAGCTGCATTTGGATCTTCAACCTTCTGTCTCAGAGCAGTCGTAACAGATTTGTGGGTTATTTTCAGCTAAATCTTCACATAAACACTCTGGGGACATCAGAGACTTATTTTAAATCTTGTAAAAAGGATCATAATATGTCCCCTTTAAAATAATGGAAGGCAATATTAACAATTAAACATTTTATTTTTCATTTAAATGCTTTATTGTAATATTTATTTTAATGATTTTAATATTTATTTATTTAATTATTATTATTATATAAATATACTTCAACTAAATTATTAAAACATTTTGATGTGAAAGACTGGCTGTGTGTTGCCTTGAATATGAAATGGCATTTAGACAATCAATATTGTTGATTAATTTTTGGTGTCTCCCCCTCTCACTTTATTATGCTTCAGCGTCACAATTGATTTGTTTTTCTTGTTCAAGTAGCAAAACATTAATCTGTTACCCTGACATACCCACTTTGAAAATTGATAGAGATTATACATCTTCTTTTTTTCTCCTCAGATGAATATCCCTCCTGTGATGAATGTGAGATTTTAAACAAATTATAAATCACTTTTATACAGTGTCACAGTCAGTGTCACTGTCTGTATGTTAAGGATGACTCTGCTTCCTCTAGGCCCTGTTCACCCCTGATATTAAGATGTATTTTGCTCGATCAGATCACAAGAAGACAAGGGAGACACATAACCATTTACACCTGGTGTTTTAATCCGTCTCTTTTTTCTACTTTCAACCACTTCTGTCCTGATTTCTTTGAGGGGAGGGTCTATGGGTCTATCAGACGTCATGCCCACGGACCATTGACTGAATGTCTGATGCATGAGGAACAGTTATCTGAAAACACTTTAGTTTCAAAGTCATCATCTGATCTGGTTGAATTTTACAGGATGTCCACGAGACGAGTGTGTTGCGTTCTTTAGTCTGCCTAGAAACAAATGCCGTGTCTCCAAATCCCCCATGGAAGAAGTGCGCCGTCTTGTTTACAACTGTGTCAATGAACACTTATCAGGATCAAATAAAGGTTGGATTTTCAAAAGTATGTGAAGTTCATGGGTCCATTGTTACAATGAACTTGCACAACGTTCTTGAATGAATCATTTACAGATGCACTCCGGTCTGTTATTGCAGGGACAAAGACTTTACATTTTCACGCCCCTAAACATGACGCAGAACAAAACGAACTGTGATTGGTTGCTTTACATGTCAGTCAAACATCTCTTGGGTGGTCCTTGACCAATGAAAGCTGCGATAGAGTCCAGACCTTCTGCCGTCAGTCTGAAAGTTTGGCTATGTGAGACTGTGTATGTTGTTGTTTTTTTCAGATCCTTCCATCCAATGGACAAAATAAGCTTGCACAATGACTGTTTCTGACTGTTTCTGCTCTGACAGCAGCGTTAGAAATCAGGAGTCGTGAGGAAACATTGTTCTTGATTAGTTCTTCGTCTTCAAACCAAACTTAGGTCTTCAGCCAACAAAGTTGAAATCCTGTCTGGCTAGTGCGCTTCCCATAATGTTTAGGTCAGTAGGCAAAGAGGTGTTGTTTTGTGGCTGTTCAAACACGTTCGACCACATGAGCATCTACACCATGAAAGCAATCCAGTCAAATGCTTTCGATCACCTCTGGAATTGGTAGTACCAAAATGCATCTTAATACCATGTGTAAACAGGGCCCTAGATTCAGGATTCCTGACTGATTCAGAATGAGGTGATGTATTTTTAACATACATGTTTGCTCTCCCCAGAGACTTTGAATGGAGGCACAATATGTATGCTAATGTGGTTTGTCCGCTCTGATAAGAATGATATCACTCAAATGTAAGAAAGACAGCACAAAAAAGACTGCAGGAATACTGTTTCTATTCACTTGTGCATTTCCACTATTTTTATGTCTTTCAACCACTGTGTTGTTTTACATTCTTCATGTATTTTATTCCCATATAAAAGAAATGCAATATTATATAATTTGTTATAAAGTATGTTTGACACCAGTGTTGGGGAATAACTACTTAACTGCATTATTCAGTAACTTGCAAGTATCTCAGCTGTTTTGAAAATATTATAATAGCATATTTCCAGTAACAAGCCACTTTTTTCCAACAAGAAATTTGACAATATGGTACATTGCTATTTTTGTCATATTTTGTTAAGTCACATTCATATTGCTTTAATTTCTAGCAATATACAAAATAATAACATGCCTAATCGTAATGTTACTGTTCAATACGGTTTTAAATTGTTATATAACTTGAGGTATTATACAAAATATGAAAAGATTGCAGAATAGAATTACATCTATACAAAAGTTGCTTCCACATCACTGTAGGCAAGTAATGTATTAGCTTGTGAAAGATTTTATGAGCTTCATTGTTTTATTGTTTTATAATGGGTCCTGTGGTGCACTTATAATGTTGGTATGATAAAAAAAAAAAAAGCATAATTTGGAAATAAAAGGCATTTTGATTTGAACGCTCTGTTTTAAGGGGCGTATCTGCTGTGAGACTTCAATGTAAATGTCCACTGCTCTGATTGGCTTACATCTTTGCATATGAAATACCTATTACATGTTTAAACTTCGAAAACTGTTTTGTACTATTACAGCTCTCAAGGTTAACTAATTGTGAAATCATGAATGCAGCAATATCGTCAATGCAACTCGATTTCTGTACACTAATGAATGCGTTCGGTCATAACTAACAGTGCAAACATGATGTAAATAAGAGATTCATTGATTATTACGGTAGTTTTGGCGAGAGTCCAGAAATCAGTCACTAATAAACTTGCGCTGTTTGATTGACAGCTCCAGCGATTGTAAAGGGAGGGACCATTTATCGCTTTCTATAAATAATTTAATCACAGTTGTTTTCATCATACTAAGAGAAACAATGTGAAGTTGACCATTTAGTCATTTTACAGGTTTGCTTTCCTTCCTCGTGGATGATTTGCATGTGAATCGCTTTGTGCGCTCATGGGTGTGGTCACATTAAAGTTAATGAGGCTCGGCTGGAGGACACTGTACCTCTCGCTGTTTTCATATGGATTACATAAACAGAGAATATTTGTTTTTTATATAAATTACTTCATTTAAAAGTAGACATAAGCTTTATAAAAAGATATCTGTCGTGTCTGTGAGGCAAGTTTTCTCTGATCCTGATTTAACTTTCAGATGCATTTCAGAATGGACATTACATGGAGACAGACAGGAGAATGAGCATCCTGTTTGCTTTCTTTATTTAGACATAAATACTTTACATAAATAAAAGTAGACACTTTAAGCTTTGTAAAGACGTATCGTTTATGTCTGTGAGGACAAAAATGACAGCGTATCTTAAGTTGTTTTACACTGTCATGAGGGAAAATCCAGCAAAACACTCGAGTGTATTCTTCAGGTTCACTTGAGGTCTACAGAAGAGCATCTATGAATGTACAACTCATCAAACCTTGAGACAGATGGGCTACAGCAGCAGAAGACCAAACTGGGTGCCACTCCTGTCAGCTAAGAACAGGAAACTGAGGCTACAATTTGCACGGGATCACCAAAATTTGACAAAAGAAGATTGGATAAAACATTGCCTGGTCTGATGAGTCTTGATTTCTGCTGCAACATTCAGATGGTAGGGTCAGTATTTGGCATAAACAACATGCAAACAACATGGTGGTAGTTGTGTAATGGTGTGGGGGGGTATTTTCTTGGCAAACTTTGGGCCCCTTCGAACATCCCAGCCATGAATATTGTTGCTGACCATGTCCATTCCTTTATGACCACAGTGTACCCATATTCTGATGGCTACTTCCAGCAAGATAACACGCCATGTCACAAAGCCCAAATAATCTCAAACCAGCTTCTTTAACATGACTCTCATACTCAAATGGCCTTCAGTCACCAGATCTCAATCCAATACAGCACCTTTGGGATGTGTTGGTACAGGAGATTCACTTCATGAATGCGCAGATGACAAATCTGCAGCAACTGTGTGATGCTATATGGACCATAATCTCTGAGGAATTTTTCATACAATTTGTTAAATATAAGCCACAAAGAATTAAAGCAGTACCAAACTTTTCTAATTATAAAACCACCTATACTGCATGCATTTCAATCAATTCTGCTGTCAGCTCTGATGTGTTTGGATGTAGTGAGTCAATCATTAGTCATCTTGACAGTCATGCTCATAATGTAAAGAGATGCTAGATCAGATCTTTATTGCCTAAACAATAAATTAATTCTGGAATAAAATAAGGACATCATGTGTCTTAAATTGGGGCCAAAACTGGTGTCAAACTCAGAAAACCAGTATTGTGTTTGAAAGGGCATGCCTTCTACTATTTTATTAATTAATATGCATATATACACAGCATGCAGGCTTTTTGTGTGCATAGAACATTTCCTCCTTTGAGATGAAATAAAGAAGCAATATCAATCTATTGTTAATAATGCTTACTTGTCTAATTATTTGGTTCAATTGCTACAAGTTAATAAATGTTAAGAGACAAGTGGAATAAAAACGTGAAGTTCATTACTCAACACCATTTACTGAATTGTACATGCAACAAAGTGAAGTCATGCAACAACAACAGAGCATACTTTACTACTGTTCAAAATATCTAGCTTTGCATAATGCATACTCTAAAACAGCAGGTATGTTAGTAATTTAGAACATGGCTGTTAACATCACCCAGGGCAGTAGAGAGCATCATACGTCTTGCACGCATATCAACTTGTGTTGAGGAAGACGGAAGGTAAAATCAGCCACAATATCAGCTTTTATGTGACAAAGACGCTTGAAACCACTATCTGTCATTCTTTATGCCATTCTGCCTGAATCACTCCATCGTCAGAGAAGATCCTCAGTGCTGTGAAGTGTCATTTACAGATTTCTTGCATGCAAGGAGGGTGTGCGCTTTGTACAGCCACTGCTGAGTATTTTTAGTATCCACCTTTGTAGTTGCCGTGGAAGCTGTGCTAATAAACTGCTAGTCTCTGAGGCCCGTCAACTTTTCTGCTCAGAAGTGAGGCGAGAGCAGCTTCGGTGATGCTAGATTAGCACCCATAGGAATATCAGACTCTGATATCAAGTCAGCCAGAGACGACTGTGTCCAGATCAATAATGTTCTAAAGGGTAAAGTGATTACTGTGTGGTTATTGAATTTTAGCTGCAACTGCAACACAGAAGTCCATTTACGCACCGACTGTAAAACTGGGTTAGAAATGACAATTTACCGATATGACTTCACCTCAGACGTGGACCCATCCATTTAACTAATTAGTTTGTCTCTGTGCTTTTCGCTTTAGCTATCGTCGTAGTTATTTTCATAAATTGTAATACAGACATATGTGGCTTCAAAGGTGTTTCCCTTTGAACTCTGTTTCTCAAGGTTTCATCAAAGGTTCAGCTGACCTTCTGTACGCGGCTCTATAAAGACTCTATCAGAGTTGTTTCACAGGTTGTCACAACCCATTATGTCGGACTTGCATGATAGCATTAGGGTGACATTGTGACAGATATGTTCAAATGAACTTGAATACGACAGACTGTGACATGAGTTAAACCATTTTCAAATGTTCCCTTGTGCTTCAAATTAACGACTTAATTAATTTGGGAGCAGGCTACGGTTCAGAACACCACAGCCTGATGTCCATATGGCACACCGAGAGGAAAGCTTCAGTTCTTATCTGCCACAGAGTATAAAATTCTACAATCCAAATGTGCTAGGAAATGAGTTATAGTTTCGCTCTTGGAAGCTATTATTGGATAATGCTGTTCGACTATCGGAACACTTCGGTATAAAGTGGCTACAGGGTTTCTTTAGTTGCTCTTACACTAAGATTTTTACACCCCAGCACCTCGAGAGACTTTCTGCAAATATGTCTGAGATTAAGCGTAGTAGAATCTTCCAGCTGGTCAGACCCTCTGACATTGTCTGTTCTCCTGTCAGCTGGGTGAAGTTTGAGTAGTTTTCCCAGAGCAGCGGTCGGCTCATTGCTCCATATGTACTCTTGAGCTCAGAGCTTTAAATCTGTCGGAACTGTGTGGTTGTTGCCAAAAAGTTCCCTTGTTTAACAAAGCTCTCCGTGTGTTATCCTTTTAGATTCACTCCTCTCCCTTTGCCAACATGAGCTACTGTAGCGAAACAACATGGCATAGCTGCTGTTCAATTCGAAGGGAGAAAATACCCCATGGTTATACATTTTTAGCTCCGAGTCTATATATTTAGATGTTAGCATTGTTACACACACTCTACATTAACTCTGCGCACTGTAAATATTACAGCAGTATATGCATGTTACAAAGGTTGTTCTTGAAGTCTGCACGCAGTAGTGGTGTTTTATTCATGAATGAATCAGTGTTTTAGATGAAAAAAAGGGTCAAATTGTAAATAGAAATCGAAGAAAATAAAGTTAGATCTGCCTTGTCATTTGCAACACTCCTCCTGAGTCTCTTTTGAAATTTGTACACTTACATTTTAATAAAGCATATTAGAGTCAGTATGAAATGGAAATCTATTGTCTAAATGCATGTTATAGATCTTATTGTGAATGATTTGCGATTTGTTTTTTCTTTTACTTTCAAAACTCGATCTTCCAGTGAAACAACAGACTTCCCTCTAATGATGTATGCCAGACTTCTCAAATCATTTAGTCTTCTTAAACCCCGCCCCTTTCTTACAATCGACCACACACTCACATTCAGATCTGCCTTCATCCAGTCAACAGCTGATAAATAGAACCAAGTCCCTGCCCAACATTTTTTCCCCGATAATCCTTTACAAGATTCGTTGTTACATCGGTTACAATTTGACTTTAAAGGGATGGTTCACCCAAAAATGCAAATTTGCAAATGTGGTTTTGTTTTATTAATACAGTGTATACTTTTTTCTTGATTTACCCCGAAATAATGGAAGTGAAATGTGACAACATGCCCCATACATTGTAACATGTGAGGGGGAACATTGTAACATGACCAGCCTAAAATGTGACCTGATATAAGAATAATAATACAAATAAAATAAAAATAAAAATATCCAAGACAAATTATACATATACAAAAAAAAAAAAAAAAAAAAAAAAAAAAAATATATATATATATATATATATATATATATATATATATATATATATATATATATATATATATATATATATATATATATATATATTATAATTAATTATAAATATATAAACATAATAATAATTAATCATTTCTAAACATTGAATCTCAAAAGTCATTCACCCCTTTTCTCATGGTTTCTCAAAATAATTCATAAAAGTATATAAAATAATAGCATAGTTATAATAGGATCACAATGTAGCGCAGTGTTACAATGGCCCCCATCTACACAACTGGGATTTAATACGTGGTTCGCGTCTTCTGCTGGTTAGATCAGCATTAAAGAACTACCTCAACTGTTAAATAACAGATTTAAGATTAAAATAATATCAGATTTGTCTTATTTTAAATAAACACACAAAAAAAAACAGAGATGAAAAATAAACTTAAGTAAGAAATTTTCTATATAGTGTTGATAAGTCTCGTCATGCTGGCAAGTGTGAAAAGTTTTAAACCATGCGTGTTACAACTAACCCCGTGTTAGGTTGTGCCCTGCGCTGCCCTATATTAAAAAAATGTCTTGGCTCTTCCAAGCTTTATAATGGCAGTGAATGGCTGTTTCTGTTTTGAAGTCCATAAAAGTGCACCTATCCATTATAAAAGTAATCCATACGGCTCCTGGGTTAATACAAGCCTTTGAAGCAAAGCAATGTGTTTGTGTAAGAAAATAATCCATATTTAAAACTTTACAAACTGTAATCTCTAACTTCACGAGAGACTGTCGTTCCAGTGCATGGCATAGGGCACTCCCGTGAGAATATGCTAGTTCCAGCGAGAACCATTTTTGGTTTTGCTCTTTTCTCTGCGCTTCCATGTTCGTCACTGGAACTTACGCTATGCCTGCGTCCTACGTCATACACTGGAACGGTAGTCTCTCGTGAAAGCGCATACGACAGTTAGCGGAAGTCAGAGATTACAGTTTGCTTTGCTTCAGAAGGCCTTTATTAACCTCCCGGAGCCGTGTGGAGCACATTTATGATGGATAGATGCACTTTTATGGACTTCAAAACAGAAACAGCCATTCACTGCCATTATAAAGCTTGAAAGAGTCAGGACATTTTTTAATATAACTCCGATTGTATTTGTCTGAAAGAAGAATGTCATATACACCTATTGCTTGAGGGTGAGTAAATCATGGGGTAATTTTCATTGGGTGAACTATCCCTTTAATAGTTGTTTTAATTATAAATTAATCAGTTGAATGATTATGTGATTTACTTGTGCAACAGTGTGGCATCAATATAATGCCATAAAATATATGGATATTGGTTTAACCTGCAGAAAGAATCAGTGAACAAATCTGAAGTAATACATTTACTGAATGGATTCAAAATAATAGTTCCCTTTCAGTCGGTCACGTTCGACATACGTCGGAACTGACCGACGAATTGGGATCTGCCTTCAGAGACCAATCTGCTTTGAGCGTTTCTAAACGAGCCAGTTGGCATTGGCATGCGGTTCACACTCCGCCCGCAACGCGGGTATAAATACGGAAGTGAAACACTGCATACTCGCTTTCTACTTCGGAGCCAAACATTGAGTCTTCAGTGTTCCTGCGAAGAGTGTGACTATGAATCTACAAGAAAAATAGGAGCTCTTTCCCACTGGAGTTACGGCACAGTGCAGAGGCAGTCGCGAGTCTGTGAAGAAGACAGCTGTTCTGACAGCTAGCTGGGCGCTGTGTGCTCGCAGTGGGCTTGCACCCACTAAACCACTGTGAGCAGCGGCCATCTCCCCTGTGTGCCTCGGCACATAAAGAGCGTTTCCTTCTCTCAAAAGAGCTACACAGTTTGACCCTGCATCTTTTTCAAGATGTCATTCAAACCGTGTGTTTCTGGATGCAGCCGGTTTCTGTCCCCAGCTGGCAGGCACGATCGCTGTCTCATGTGTTTGAGCGTTCAGCACGCTGAGACGGCATTTGTGAATGACTCATGTTCCCACTGCGGGAACATGACCATCGCAGTTCTAAAGTCTAGGCTCGACTTCCTCAAAAGGGGAGCGGCCCCATTGCATATCCCCCAATCTAGTGGTCCTCCCGCTGCAAAGTAGAGGGCTGCTACTTTGGCTGATGCCTTTGGTGGAGACCTGAGGGTTACAGTGAGGAAACCCCAGACGGGACCCCAAGCCCCTCGGGATCCTCCCCCCTCCGCTGCGCCAGTTGAGCTGCCGAGAGAGCGGCCCGGTCCTTCCCACGGGGGGCCGGTCGTTACTTTCGGGGCTCTGGTTGAGGATATGATGTCGGTTGCTGCATGGGGGGACGAGCTAATGGACTCCGGAGATGAGGACTCGCCTGCGTTGCCCCCTTCGGGTGTGGTAGCGTTGCACGAGCCTGATCCGGAGCTCATGGCTATGCTTTCCCGGGCCGCCGTGAGTGTCGGGCTCAAGTGGAACCCTCCACCGTGTCCCGAGCCCTCACGGCTGGACGACTGGTACTTCGGTTTTCAGGGCCCCGCACCCTTCAGTGCCAGACATCGAGGAAGTGGCTCCTCCATCCTCACCACCCTTGACGGCGGCGCGGCTAAGGGTTACGTGGAGTTCCCGCCAGTCGAGCGGTCGGTTGCGATGCAACTGTGTCCAAAGACTGGTACCGACTGGCGTGGAAATCCGCGTCTCCCCTCTCGGGCGTGTAAGTTCTCGTCCACTCTGTTGGGCAAGTCTTACGCCGTTTGTGGAGAAGCCGCATCTGCCTTGCATGCCATGGCATTGCTGCAGGTCCACCAGGCCAAGGCACTCAAGGACATGCACGAGGGTGGGCCTGACCCAGCAGTTCTACAAGAACTGCGTAAGGCGACGGACCTCACTCTCCGGGCGTCGAAAGTCACCGCACGCTCTCTGGGTCGGGCGATGTCAACTATGGTGGTCCAGGAGCGCCACCTGTGGCTGAACCTGGCGGATATTCGTGAGACTGACAAGGTGCAGTTCCTCAACACCCCTGTCTGCCAGGCCGGCCTTTTCGGCGACGCCATCGAGAGCTACGGCCAGCAGTTCTCGGTGGCCCAGAAGCATACGGAGGCGATCAGAAACATCCTGCCCCGACGGCCCGCTGCTGCCTCCACCCAGCTGTCGGTAGCAGCGCCTCCGCCAGCTCGTCGCAGAGGGCGCCCTCCTGCGTCTGCCTCCACCCCTGCCCCACCACGGGTACGTCTGTGGTGCTGTTGGTCCCGCTTGTACGGTCCTTGGGGGCCTGGCTAGGTCGCCCCAGGCCGTCTCGCTGGCTCATCCGTACCATCAGACTTGGCTACGCGATTCAGTTTGCTCGCCGGCCTCCCAAGTTCAGGGCATCCTCTTCACCTCCGTGCGCAGCAGCGATGCCCATGTCTTGCGGTCAGAGATCGATGTTCTACTGGCGAAGGACGGGGTCGAGCCGGTTCTTCCAGCCGATATGAAGTCAGGGTTTTACAGCCCTTACTTCATTATGCCCAAGAAAGTTGGTGGGTTAAGAATGCGTGTTCTGAATTGGGCCCTACACAAGCTCCCGTTCAGGATGTTGACGCAAAAACGCATCTTCGAGTGCATCCGTCCCCAAGATTGGTTCGCAGCGATCAACCTGAAGGATGCATCCTTAAAGTTTCCATTCTCCCGAGACACAGACCGTTCCTACGCTTTATGTTCGAGGGGAGGGCATATCAGTACAAGGTCCTGCCCTTCGGGCTGTCCCTGTCGCCCCGCGTCTTCACGAAGGTCGCGGAGGCAGCCATTGTTCCGCTCAGAGAACGCGGCGTTCGGATCCTCAACTACCTCGACGACTGGCTGATACTGGCCCAGTCTCGGGAGCAGTTGTGCGAACACAGGGACATGGTGCTCCGTCACCTCAGCCTGTTGGGCCTTCGGGTCAACCGAGAGAAGAGCAAACTCTGTCCCACACAGAGGATCTCTTATCTCGGTATGGAGCTGGATTCGGTCAACCGGACTGCGCGCCTCACAGAAGAGCGAGTCCAGGGTGTGCTGAACTGCTTGAATACGTTTAAGGGCAGGACTGCGGTCCCACTGAAATCTTTTCAGAGGCTCCTGGGGCATATGGCATCTGCAGCCACGGTAACGCCGCTCGGATTGCTACATATGAGACCGCTTCAGCACTGGCCGAGTCCCGAGATGGGCGTGGCAGAGCGGCAGGTACCGGGTCCCAGTCACCCCGTACTGCCGCCAAACCTTCAGCCCGTGGTTGGACCCTTCATTTCTACGGGCAGGAGTACCCTTAGAACAGGTGTCCAGGCATGCTGTGGTCTTCACGGATGCCTCGTCCACGGGTTTGGGGGCCACGTACAATCGGCACGCAGTTTCGGGTCTGTGGACGGAGCCCCAACTGCGTTGGCATATCAATTGCCTAGAGTTACTGGCGGTACGTCTGGCCCTGGCCCGGTTCAAGAAATCGCTTCGGGGCAAGCACTTGTCCGTTCGGACAGTACTGCGGCCGTTGCGTACATCAACCGTCAGGGTGGTCTACGCTCCCGTTGCATGCTCCAGCTCGCCCGCCATCTCCTCCTGTGGAGTCAGAAGTTTGTGAGGTCACTTTGTGCCATTCACATCCCAGGTGCGCTGAATCAGACAGCCGACGAGCTCTCTCGCCAGTCGACACCTCCGGGCGAATGGTGACTCCACCCCCGGAGCGTCCAGCTGATATGGGACCACTTCGGGGTGGCACAGGTAGACCTGTTCGCCTCCCGGGACTCGACCCATTGCCAGTTGTACTACTCCCTGAACGGAGGTACCTTAGGCATAGATGCACTGGCGCACAGCTGGCCCCGGGACCTACGCAAGTATGCGTTTACCCCAGTGAGCCTTCTCGCACAGACACTGTGCGAGGTCAGGGAGGACGAGGAGCAGGTATTGTTAGTTGCGCCCTACTGGCCCAACCGGACCTGGTTCCCAGAACTCTCACTCCTCGCGACAGCCCCTCCTTGGCCGATTCCCCTGAGGAGGGACCTTCTTTCTCAGGGGCGGGGCACTCTATGGCACCCGCGTCCAGACGGGACACGGAGGTTCTAGGTGGCCTACCATCCTCTACGAGGCGCCACTCTCTGAAGTGGAACCTGTTCATCGAGTGGTGCTCTTCCCGCCGGGAAGACCCCCGAAGGTGTTAGATTAATGTCGTGCTTTCCTTCCTGCATGATGGGTTGGATCGAAGGCTATCTCCATCCACCCTCAAAGTATACGTTGCAGCAATAGCGGCGTATCACAATGCAGTAGATGGTATATCCTTAGTTAGGCACGACTTAGTCGTCAGGTTCCTCAGAGGGACGAGGAGACTAAATCCTCCTCGTTCTACCTCGATACCCTCTTGGGACTTAGCCCTGGTGCTCAGAGCACTTCAGGGTCCTCCATTTGAACCTTTGCAGTCCGTTGAGTTGAAAATTCTGTCCATGAAGACAGTTCTCCTGATTGCATTGGCTTCAATCAAGAGGGTAGGGGACCTGCATGCACTTTCGGTCAACGAATCGTGCCTAGAATTCGGGCCGGCCAACTCTCACATTGTCCTGAGACCTCGGCCTGGATACATGCCCAAGGTTCCTACCACTCCCTTTTGGGACCAGGTGGTGAACCTGCAAGCGCTGCCTTCGGAGGAGGCAGACCCAGCCCCAGCCCTAGCTTTCCGCACTCTTCGCGCTTCCGTTGACCAGACTCAGAGCTTCAGATCCTCACAGCAGATCTTCATCTGTTACGGAGGCCAGCAGAAGTGAAAGGCTGACTCCAAGCAGAGGTTAGCCCACTGGATAGTGGATGCTATCGTCTTGGCCTACCAGTCCCAAGACGTGCCTTGCCCGTTTGGGTTGCGAGCGCACTCATCAAGGAGTGTTGCCTCCTCCTGGGTGCTGGCTCAAGGCGCCTCGCTGCCAGATATATGTAGAGCTGCGGGCTGGGCGACACCTAACACGTTCGCTAGATTCTATAGCCTCCGTGTGGAGCCGGTATCTTCCCATATACTCGCCCCCAGTGGCCAGTAGCGCGAAGTGCCCGTTCTAGTGTCGGCTTGCAACGCCACTCCCGCCCCAGGGGCTGGATACGGGCGTCTATACTCTCCAGTTGTGTTCCCCAGAAATGGCTAACCCTGTGAGCTCCTCCGCTACCCCTCGGGGTTAGACATAGCGGCCGTCTGACGCCAGGCCTGCATCCGTATACTTGTGGAACATGTGTGTAGGCTGGGTATCCATATGTAGCGGTTCCCTAACGGCAACCCCATATGTGTATTCTCCACGGTACCAGCTACCCTAATTGGCTAGCCCCATTTCTTTCCCTCTACAGAGCTCCCTCTGTCATTCCTGGAGGTGCTCTTCCCCTGGAACCAGGCTGGAACCACCCCAGGGACTGTCATATGTTGCACTACCCTGCTAGGTTAGTCCTTATGTGTATTTGCCACCTCTCCTTCCATTGAAGGACATGGCTCCGCAGCGTGCCATCTCCTCGAGACGGGCATGCTTTCCCAGCGTTATCCAATAGTCACACTGAGTGGGTCTTGCAGGAACAGCAGTGACTGTCCTTCCCTGACTAGGCAGGGCGCTGGAAGGGCCAGCATCCCTGGTGTGTTGGTAGGGATCCCAATTCGTCGGTCAGTTCCGACGCACTTCGAACAAGACCCACTGAAAGGGAATATCTCGGTTATGTATGTAACCCTCGTTCCCTGAAGGAGGGAACGGAGATGTACATCCTGTCGCCAGGTGCTGTGCTTCCGCTGAAGGACCTGCCACTAGTTTGGCTCCTCAGCAGAAATGGAGTATGCGGTGTTTCACTTCCGTATTTATACCCGCGTTGCGGGCGGAGCGTGAACCGCATGCCAATGCCAATTGGCTCATTTAGAAACACTAGAAGCAGATTGGTCTCTGAAGGCAGATCCCAATTCGTTGGTCAGTTCCGACGTACGTCTCCGTTCCCTCCTTCAGGGAACGGTAACCGAGACGTTACTGACATAAAATAAAATCACCACACTTCTCGTTTTAAATGTATTAGCTTTATTTTTTATTAAAAAATTACAATTAAAAAAAAGAGTAAATCATTTAATTAATTATACAATTAATTTTTGCTATATGGACACTATAAATGTATTAGAGTTGCACTTCCAGTTCTACCAGAAAGACTCAGGAGAATGAACAGTGTGACAATTATCCATTTATTAACAACCCAGCAAGCAATCAAGTATTTTGGCATAGGTCCCGTCCGTAGCTCGCAGTCGGAGGGTACGAACTCTGCATATCCTGCCTGAAGATGAAGGCAGAGGTGCAGCCGACCCCCCGTGGAGTCTGGAAGAGACCAACCTGGTGGTGGTAGGTTAGATGTAGAAAGGATTTTGACTTGGAGGTGGAGGGGAGGATATGGCGGTGAATTGGCGCATCAGCATCTGCGAACTCAGTAATGGGTAAGTACCGATCTTTTATACTCAAGTATTAGAATGTGATTGGCTAGATAAGAGAGTAAAAGTGACTTGACAATTAAGTCTTCCTGGCAGAACTTTATGCTAGAGCTTTCATTTTAAAGTCACCATGAAATAAAAATTGACATTTCCTGTTATTTTTGTTTTGTTTTAATGGAACATTGCCAACCCAGGCTCATTGGAAATACGTGACTCTGCCTACATTTTTACAAACCCTGAAATATGTACCTACAGGTGTCACAAACTTGGCCTCTGTGGCTCCCTCCGATCGCCACCAGAGGGCTCCCTCACTGGAGTACTAATGTTGCTGGACTACATTTCCCATCATCCATTACCTGAGCTAATCACACACACACACACACACACACACACACACACACACACACACACACACACACACACACACACACACACACACACACACACACACACACACACACACACACACACACACACACACACACACTCACACACCTGTTTCCCATTACCCAGACTATTTATGCCTCTGCACTCAAACACTCTTTGCGAAGTCTTGTTTTGCCCCGGCTGACACTAGTGAGCGGTTACCCTGTTTATTGTTATTCCTGTGTTTTGACCTTGGACTGTTTTGCTATCCTGAAGAGTGTTTTCTGCCTGCCCTGTATTTGTGAGTCCGGCTGATGATTTTTGAAGCGAGTTTTGGGCATACTCAGCCCAGAACAGATATCGGTTCCAGTCAGTCTGATTGTGGTGACAATAGGACCGAAGATAGCAGGTGAGCTCTTGGTTGAGGCGCTCGACCTGACCATTAGACTGTCCCAATGATCGCACATATGTTCCTACATCTCTTCGCTCAAGGGTCATTCAATACATCCACACATCACCCAGTTCGGGTCATCCAGGTATTGCAGCCACCATTCACCTCATCAGTAACTGCTTTTGGTGGCCCTCATTACAGTCTGATGTCATCAAATTCATTCGTAACTGTGCCATATGTCAGATATCCAAGTCAGCACGTCAAGTACCTGCAGGTCTCTTGAACCCACTACCCATTCCACGGCGTCCCTTGTCTCATATCACCATAGACTCCCTAACTCTCAGGGTCAGACTACAATCCTCACTGTGGTTGATCGCTTCTCCAAAGCCTTCCGCTTCATTCCCTTGCCTAAGCTACCCACAGCTCTAGAGACGCCTGAACGTCTTTGCAACTACGTATTCCGGTTCTATGGACTCCCCGAAGATATTGTGTCCGATCGTGGACCCCAATTCACATCACGACTTTGGTCAACCTTTTTCCAGAGACTCAATGTTAATATCAGTCTGACGTCAAGCACTTCAACCAAGAGCTCACCCGCTATCTTCGGTCCTATTGTCACCACAATCAGACTGACTGGAACCGATATCTGTTCTGGGCTGAGTATGCCCAAAACTCGCTCCAAAAATCATCAACAGGACTCACATCACACCCTTCAGGTGCCTACTCGGATACCAGCCCCCACTTTTTCCATGGTCAGGAGAACTCTATGATCTTCCAGCCGTGGATCATTGGCTTCAACGGAGTGAGGCTGTCTGGAACGAGGCTCACGTTCACCTCCAGAGGGCAGTACTGCGTCAGAAGGAACAAGCTGACCGCCACCGTCACTCGCATCCTTATTACCATCCGGGTCAATGGGTTTGGTTATCAACCCGGGGCCTTCGTCTCCGATTACCTTGTAAGAAGCTCAGTCCCAGGTACGTGGGTCCATTCAGAATCATTAGACAAATAACCCCAGTTTCTTATCGTTTAGCATTACCCCGGGAATACTGTATCTCACCCACTTTCCATGTCTCTTTGCTCAAGCCCGCAGGTGGTCCGAGAGGAGAGGAGAACCTAGACGAGGCCAGTGATCAGAGACCTCCTCCCTTAATCGTGGAAGGCGAGGAGGCTTACCAAGTACACATACTCATGGATTCCAGACGCCGGAGCAGATCTCTACAGTATCTCGTTGACTGGGAGGGGTATGGCCTGGAGGAACGGTCCTGGGTCAATACAGATGACATACTGGACCCGTCTCTCATCAAGGAATTCCATAGGAACCACCCGGAGACTCAAACACTCTTTGCGAAGTCTTGTTTTGCCCCGGCTGACACTACTGAGCGTTTACCCTGTTTATTGTTATTCCTGTGTTTTGACCTTGGACTGTTTTGCTATCCTGAAGAGTGTTTTCTGCCTGCCCTGTATTCTTCTGCCTGTCTCTGGATACTCTGCCTTGTCTGCCGCCTGCCCCGACCCATTGCCTGTCCCTGTTGATGATCTGCCTTTGCCTTGGACACTGTCATTGCTGGTATCTGATCTTTGCCTGTATTACAACGACTGTTACTTTAATAAAGCTGCGTATGGATCCCACTGTGTCTCCCGCTTCGTCACAACAGGTACGTTTCTCTGCACAATTCAAGAAAAATGGGGTGTAAGCACAAATTTTAATTCCTATTGAAATAATTTAATTCTTTGCATTTGTAAAAGTAGACATGATTTTATGAATATTTAAAGGCTACTTTTATATTTTGGAGCTAAACCTAAACCTACCCACTTCTCAACAATAAAACACAAAACAGACAAATCAAAGTACAGTCACAGGTATTTATTGCAAAAATTGACCAAAACAGTATAAAAGTATTAACTCATGTTGCATTCCAAGTCTTCTGAAGTCATACGATATCTTCATGTGAAGAACAGAGTTGATCTTAATGTTTTAATCGCTGATCGCTGGTTTGCAAAAATGTATGCAGAGACCCGTATTTCTAATAAGCCTGGGTTGAACATTGCGGTATTTATAATAAATAATTTATCTAGTCACATCACTTTTGAAAAAATGTATTTGCCCTCGTAATCTTCAATCAAAGTAACTTCCTTCCCCTCTTGTAGCAACATCTCTTCTTTTGATGACGTGAGGGCGGGACATCCTGTCAATCACATGACATCACAGTAATAGGAAACCACAACAGTCCAATCAATGCCAGTTGGACAAAATCAAGTCCCGTCCTTTTTTTTTTGAGAAGCCGTTCCCCATGGATATATGTTTCTCGCTGAATTTAAACCCTGTCCGGTTCTATTGGAATACAGAATATGAACCTCTCAGCAGAAATCCTTCTCTTCTAACAACATCACTTTTGTTGAAAGTTTTCTGTCATGCTAGCAAAAACTTTTCCACTACCTCTGAACGCAGGGGAAGATGACAGCAGATCTGTTTAATTGCCATGTTCACAATTCCTGGAACTGCTGTGCTAAACATAAGAGAAATGAAAGTTGTTGCATGCATGGCTGCATATTATAGAAGAATAATGGGGTTTTGTAATTTTCTGGTTTATGAAATGTCATGCATGTTGGGTGGGAGGCAGCACTGAGGCGATCGCACAGGTAGCAATCAGTCAAAGCTAATTTCGTGTTTGTGCACTCGGCTCATTGTTCAGATCTGAATGCCATTATTATAAAGAACAAAGCCTGTCCTTTACAACAACTGCGCTTTATCATCAGACCATGAAACAGCGCTGTAGTTACAAGATTTGGCTGTGTAGCTATGTCTTTGTTAGGGAGTAACTGAGAGAAATTACTTTGGAATCTGTCTGTATGTATAGTGGATGTTAAAAAATAAAAAGACAGCATGCAACTTTTACTGCGGGTTGTTGATAATGAACATACACCTCCTGCTTTCCAAGATAAAGCCATCATAAGTCTGCTGATTGCAGAATATATTAACATTGTTTTCTGAGAAGAATTGAACCACCCACACGTAAGTTATTTCTAAAGCCTTTACTGGTTGCACATTATTTTGAACTGCAGAGGTTGGTAGGCAGCTCAACGAGTATTGACAGAAAGACAGATGGAAACAGGGGCCCAATCTGCCTTATGTGCATGGCCTTAACACCACTGTATGCTGCATGACCACACCAATAGCACCAGCGAAGTGCAGCTTTTCACTTGGAACAAATCTCCCTGACAGCTGACAGGTCAAACTATAGGAGTTCTGAGGAAAACTTTCTTCCTCCTCTTCCTTACGGTTGCAGTTTATATTCAATGATATTTCTCTCCACAGAATTGTCTTTTACTGCAGGAAAAGTGGTCCATTCTATGTTGTTTCCATTAGTTTACTCATAATGGTCTCCTTGTGGTTGCATTTCTCGGCTGGTTAAGGGGAATAAATGCTTCTTTATCGGAAATGCATTTGATGTTTTCTCTCAGCGAAATGCTCCACACCACACTCATTACAAACCTAATGATTTAGTGGTCAATAAATACATTTAGATAAATAATGAATGATGATTTGGTTAAGCATTTTACAGGCCATCTCAAAATCATCCATCTTTTGTAAAATGAGTTTCCAAGTTTCCATTTTTTGCGTAGGTAAAAATGCTGAATTTAATCAGAGCTAAGTACTTTTCGTTGGCTGTTCTATCATATGTTTTCATACATATGAACATTTCAATACCATTATAGAGATGGGCTATGCTAGTATGTGATAGTAGAAATGTGTGTTGTAAATATTCTGCTATACTGTTTATACAGCAGTATAAGTGAGATATAAACTCAACGTACAGTATATCTGCCTTTTTTTTTTTTTTTACAATGGAACATTCAGTCGTATTCATAATGTATAGGATAAGATATTAATGTCTATTGTACATGTAGAAATGTCTATTTATTATGTTAATTTTTTGTGGTTGCATTTCTAGTCTGACAATTTTTATTTGAAATGACGTCTGGACTCCCTCTGTATTAAATAATATTTTTCAAGAGCAGGTTCAAACACTTATAAAACGAATAACAGCATTTGTTCTCCCATTTGAAATCAGCCCCTGATGGTTCATTTTAATTGGCAGTTGGTCACAGTGCTTTCCAAGATATTCTTCCACTCCAGTCAATTATGCTGCAGTCTCAAACATGCCAAGACGTCTTCCTGTCGCTGTAGTTTTCATTAATATAATCCACAAATGACATATTTCCCATCGTTTTATTTTTTTATTGCAAAGTTACAATGTCTCTTACCATATTGAAAGACACATTTGTACATGTGTGCACCCACTCGTCTTGCCCCTTACATCTGACTCTCCTACTGTATGCAATTTAGAATTGATTCAGAAACTGCGTTGCTTAGTTACGAGGCTTTATTGCACTTCTAAAATTGGGGGGTGGGAAGGGAACTCTCTCTCTCTCTCTCTCTCTCTCTCTCTCTCTCTCTCTCTCTCTCTCTCTCTCTCTCTCTCTCTCTCTCTCTCTCTCTCTCTCTCTCTCTCCCTGGCATGTTTCATGCATCCACATGCTCTTTAGAAGCTTGTATGCTTCTCTTTCTGTTTAGTGCTGCAGTCAGTGTAGTTCTTATCTAGGCATGTAATGCATCCAGAGAACTCTGACACAGGATTCTCAATACTCAAACGGCGCTCTATTTTGAAGCTTGTTTTTTGCCGTCTTCATTAAAATAAAATGAGTTAAAAATTGCTGTTTGATCTTTCTTCAGTTAGCATCTATAATGTAATTTTCTTCATAAAGAAGTCATGAGTCTTCAGTTCCATTATATTAGCATGTAAATTATGATTATAGCAGTGGCTTTATGGATTGCCACAGTTCCTCATTAGGAAATATCCAATGTGTGCAAACTTCATCACCTGGGACTATGATTTCCAGGTATCTGTATCCATAGAACATATAAATCTTTTTATATCATCTCTCTCACACATTAACTGGTAAAAGATGGATGATAGCGGATGTAACGTATACCAAAGCGTCTCTCTCAGCGCCTCAGCCTTCCTTTACCTGCTCCTGACTGCTGCCTCAGCTCCTTCCTAAGAAAGAACGCACTCACGAGAGAGAGAGAGAGAGAGAGAGAGAGAGAGAGAGAGAGAGAGAGAGAGAGAGAGAGAGAGAGGGACTAACGAGGGAGAGAGAGGGGGTGTGTGAGAGGAAAAAGATGCTGAATCCTGGTTGGCTGGAGAGTGGAGGCTGACTCAGTGTATCTGGAAAAACAGCATGTGACAGATGCAATTCTCATCCCAGCCCTTGCCATAAGACCAGGGGCTTGTTTGCCATTGGCCCCGTTCATTGGACCGGCAATGCACGGTGCGCTATAACACCATGCTTTCCTTTGCCAGACCCAGCGGAGCTCTCTCACTAGCGCGTTTGACTTGCGCATCGAGCAGGAGACTCAACCCAGACAGACTTCAGCCCAGCGCAGAGAGCCGAGACTGAAGAAGAGGAAAGAACGAGTGAGCAGCTCTGCCTTACTCTCATTGCCGCTGTAGGGAAGAGGAGAGAGCGGGATAACGCATTTGCTGGAGGCTACTATAAGAAGCAGAGGCACACCAGATAAACCTCCCAAAGTGACTGTAACAGACCGAGCTGAAATGACTGATGTTTGAGGATCCGAGAGGATGAGGGAACTCGCTCGCTCTGCTCCTGACTGAAGGAAAGTGAGCTTGTGCCTTTCATCTGAAACAGAGGAACAAAAGAAAAGGCTTGTTGGGTGGACTTGTTTCTCTCTCTTTTTGGCTGGACTCTGTGCATGGAAGCTTCGGGTCCCCCATGGCGTGTTACTACATTGTCATCAGCTCCACACACCTCAGCAATGGACACTTTCGAAACATCAAGGGAGTTTTCCGAGGTCCCCTCAGCAAGAATGGCAACAAAAACTTGGTAACTACCACATCTCCCTTACAAATGTGTGTTTGATCATGTGCTTAGGAATTGTTTACATCTGTTTGAAAGCCAGTAATCTTGCCTCTGGAAACTTTTCTGTACTGTGGTAACACTTTACATGCTATACATTTGACTATGATAAATTAGTATAGTAATAATACTGTGATTACTTTAGTAAAAATCTGTACAAGTACACTATAAAAAGTTGTAGAATGCAAGCTATTTCTACCTGATTCAACCCATGAAAATGTGTATGTTGTTGGTATGAATCAATAATTTTAGGTTGATTCAGTGATGTTAAATGATGCTTGAATAAAACCAGTTCATTTCTATGTTACCATTTTTTTTTGGGATGGATCAAATTGTAATTCTTATCATAGATTATCAGCGTTCCACAAGTAATCACACTGTAACAGAAACGTGAAATGAAGTTGCTCAAGGATTGATCCTTCTGGAAAAGTGTTGCGAAATGACTTCATTTTTAGTACTTCCTGTTTATGAGGAAAGTTGCAGATGGGGAACGGGAATCACTGCTCTAGCCTGTGACCATAACTAAATTCCCAACAGATGGATAGGGATCAAATTAATCTCTACTCACAGTTATGGCCTGGGATTTAGTTTAACCGTACTTTTTCTGGCCTTGCCCTCGAAATAATCCTCCTGTTTGTGCTCCCACAAAACTGCCTCTATTTCCTCACTAACTCTATGCTATAAACCCGCCATATCTAGGGCAGCACAAAGGGGAATTTAGAAACAAAATCAGTGTTAGTAAAATATTATTTTTCATAATTACTCTAAGAGCAGTCTGAAGATTGTTTTTCAATTCGTTGGCGAGTTAAGCGGGATTATAAATACAAAGTAATACGATGCATGATGCAGCCGTACAGTGTAATTTAATTAAAGCGCTCTCCTCCTGAAAGGAAGCATCTTTCAAAGCTTTTAAATGTGGAAGTGAAATTTCATACTCTCTTTCACTGCTTCCTTCTCAAGCCTTCCCGTGTCATCTCTGTCAGTTGAGGGGAACAGAGCTTTCTTGACAGAAGCCTCCTCCTTTCAAAAGAATCAAAAATGATTGGAGATGAAATATTGAAGCTTTTGGCTCAGGATCAAGCGCCAATCCTGCTCATCTGCCTCCCGCCTCCATCTGAAAGGCTAATGCTGAGGGAACGTTTGGGTGGCGTTACTGTGAATGCAGCAACAGATTGTTTCTCAAGCACGGACGGAAAGTAGAATGAGGTTTTGGTGGCCGTTGTCGGCACGATCTCAATGCAATTATCAGATTTGACACATCTCTGTTGCGAAGAGAACCCGGTGTCTGTGAATGTAAAATTACGACGGAGCATTGTATGCTTCACTGCCGCCGCTCTGTAACACAGTAAATTTCGTTCATTACTCCCTCTGCTGCATAGAGCAGCTGTAAATCTCATATACTTGTGCACACACACTCTCAGATGTATGGGTATGAAAGGCAGCCTAAGAAAGCTGTGCTTATCCCAGTGCTGGTGCAGTGCCATCTGGCTCTCTTTCCTGGTGCAGTGATATTTTAGTCCAGAAGAAAAGCTTTGTGCTGTAGAACATTTGTTCAGCGTGGCTCAGACGCAGAGGAAAGGAGAGGAGGAAGGATAATAACGATATAACTGCGAGAGTGTGAGTGTTCCCATAGTCACACGTATGGTACTGTGGACTTTGGCGCCATGAAATCCATCTCTGTAATTAGAAGTTTTGCTCTCCCGGCTTTCTCTGTGCATCGCAGGGCTCGGTTCAAACTAAAGAGTTAACCTGTTGATAATGTTGAGAGAAAAACGAAATGAATGACCCATAACAGGGACTTTGACTTTAGACAGCTGTGGCACAGAGATTAGAAAATTGCAAAGTTTAACACCGCTTCGAAACGTAACACTATTACAAAATTGTATTATTACTGTTACATATTATGTTTATTTTGTCATCAAGTAGATTAATAGAACAAATTGGAAGAGAAGCAAACTACTTCATATTGTAAATTGCATACTGTTTATAATTTTTTAATGACTTTATTTGTCTTTGTTTTGCTTTGCTTTTCAATTTGTTTAGTCCAGATGTGATAAGACAGTAAAAACATCATCCTGCTGTATTAAACTGAATGAGTACCTGTTTGGATCTATGCCATGTCAGTGGATTCTTTTAAAGTCAGACACTGAGTGAGCACAAGCGCTTGAGTGGAATTTTGCCCCTTGCTTTAGCGTTCATGAATATGCATATCAACGGTGTTATTTCAACGCCCGTATTGATTTCCTCACAGTCGCTGCTAAGTCAGCCCATCTCCCCGCTGAGTAGTGATGTGAGCATCCATTTCCACTCAGTGATGCCCCTTTTAGACACCACTGTGCTCTGGGAAAGGATTCTTATGCTGAATATCTGTATGGTCACCGTGCCTCTATTGGCAGATGCATGGCAGAGTGAACAGGTGTTATAATCAGCTCTTGTGCTGATTGCGCAGGGGATCTGGGCGATTGTGTAGATTGGATGTTGCTAACGTGATATGCATAGAATTAAATTGCCATTGTCGCTACGACGTTCCTTTTTGACTCTTGTATTATGCTCTTATATTGTACCGTGATCCCATGGCTTGCTATCGTCATGCCGCCATCCAAAGCACAAAAGTCTGTGAAGCCCTAATCACCACCGCCTGTGTCCAAGAGCTGAGGCAGCAGCAGACTAGTTTAATCGCAGAGCGAGCGGGCGAGAGAAAGAGACTAAAACGGAGGGAGGAGAGGGAATGAAAAAGGGCAAAATGTTATTATGTTCCTCTTACCCTTTGTCTTTCCCTGCTGGGAAAGCTGGCCCGACAATTTGCATTGTGGGAGCACAATGCGTATGTGTGTGCGGACACACTCTGAGTTCCTTCCTAATTGAGAATTACATCCGAAATCCAGCTCTAGCCGTGACCAGGCCCCGTGCACCAGCTCTACTGCGGGGTAATTAATGTAGTGGCGCGGGCGATTAGCCTCCGCAACCTTTCGCCGCGTTTTACCGCCCGGCCCCATCCAGGTGTGAGGGAGAAACGAGCGTTTAGATATCGCCCCATGCAGCATGCATTATTTACAGACGGGGAGAACCCAAAGCTTGTCATCACTGCCGTATGCAGACAGATGTAGTTAACTTTACGCACGCCTGAGACAAATGTGTGGCACGCTCTCACTCGGCTGATTAAAATTCACTCCATTCATGGCCTTCTGTTACTCATAAACGCCAGGTTCATTTAAATACCCTGAACGTGGCGTTTTGCCTTCTAGTGCTGCATCAATTTCATTTCACAGTGCTGTTAACTTTATAACAATGGAATCATTCTCTCTGAACCCTGCAGACACAGTGTTTGTTTCTTTGTGTGAGTGTGTGTGTGTGTTTTGGAGGTATTCACTGTGACAAATCAAATCTTTTGCCCCGGTTGTGTTGTTCTCCTCCTCTCTGCACAAAAGAGGCACGGTGCAGATTCCAGGAGCCCTTATAAAAGTGCTAATCCCATGTTTTCTACTGACGGTGAACCCATTTTCACACTGATTCACAGAAAATACCCCATTGAATAAACTGTGTACTTAGAAGGCACAAAGGCACAGCAGGGTTTCACTGTAGGCTTGCTGCTGAGGTATAATAGCACAATTACACAGTAGCATGGCAGCTTTACCCTTTCTCCTTCCTGTATTCGGCTCACCTGATGTTTGGAGATGAAACGTTCGTGGCGATTCAATGCCGTCAACCCATTGTTGTCATCTTACCCTCATAAATATTTAAGTCGCTGGCCACAAGGATCTATAATTTACCCGCTGTTTCAATGCAGAATAAACCTCTAACTAGGTGAGACCGATCTCCTGCGCTCGTCTCTATATAATCGCTTGAACTTTGCCAGGCATTTTTTCTACTCGTTGGAAGGGTTTTGCACTCGTAAGCAGTGGAGTAAAAATACCCTGCCAGCCCTGAGCTCTGGTCTTGTACAACTGAAGGGCGGCATATAGTGAGGCTTCCTTACTGTGCTCCTGCCTCCTGGGGGACGTTTTCTGCCATATCATTGCCTGTGACACCTCCACTCTGACCCTGAAAGCTTCGACTCTCCCAGAAATGAGAATTTTGGCATTATTTACGCGTATGTTGATCCAAACCTGTATGTTTTTTTTTTTTTTTTTTTTTTCAGTGGAATGCAAAAGAAGATTTTATATGAATATTTATGTAGCTGTTTTCCATTCAAAGACATTTCATGGTGACCACACGCTTTAGAAAGTAGAAGAAAAAGAGACTTTACTTTTTAACTTTTTTTGTATGCATTTGGAAGACACATTTACTAACATGATAAATTAGGACAGCACAATTAATCAAATTTCTAATTGTGATTACAATTACAGATGCCACAATTATGTAATCATAAAAAAAAAAAAAAAAAAAAACTTACATTATCAATCAGTGCTTAAGATGTGTTTTTCCTTCTACACGTTAATGTTTTTTTTTTTTTTGGGTTCCATTGTTTTAATTTTAGTTTTAGTATAACATTACAATATATGTATATATATATATATATATATATATATATATATATATATATATATATATATATATATATATATATATATATATATATATATATATATATATATATATATATATATATATATATAAAATATAGCATGCAGTTGCTTCAGACTGGTATAAATCTATTCAAAACATCACTCAATGCAAATTGTGATAATGGTAATTAATACATTGTTACAATTACAATTTCAAGGGAATAATTGACAGTTTCGATTTTTGTCATAATCATGCAGCCGTTTATACATACACTACTGTTCAAAAATTTGGGGTCAGAGGAATTTAAAAAATAAATTAATTAAACTTATTTTCAGCTAGGATGCATTACACTGATCACAACTGACAGTAAATACATTTATAATGCTACATACGTGTAATAATGATTTCTGTTTCAAATAAATGCCATTCTATTAAACTTTCTATGCATCAAAGAATCTTGAAAAAATGTATCATGGTTTCCACAACAGTATATCAAGCAGCAAAACAGTTTTCAACATTGATAATAATAAGAAATATTTATTGAGCACCAAATAAGCATTTTAGAATAATCTCTGAAGGATCATTTGACACTGAAATAATAGCTGATGAAAATCACAGGAAATTTTAATAATATTTAACAATATGTTTTTACTGTATTTTTTGATTAACTAAACGCATCCTTGGTGAGCATAAGAGACGTATATGACTTATTAGAGACAAAAACAAAAAAGTTGCACCAAGCCAAAACTTTTAAAGGGAAGTGTACTGTACATTTTATTCTTATTGAACCCAATATTCTAAGAAGCCAAACTCAGTGCTCCGAAATGTGTTTTTATTCACCATTTTTTTCATTATTGTAGCATTTTTGGTTCCATGGCATGATCATTGGTCATGCGATCTTATGTGTTTACTGTTAATAATGAAAAAAAGACAAAAAAAAGTATAACATCAGAAGACTTTGAATATAGACTTTGAATAAAAAGCTTAGAAATTCTCATTTTGTGTTTAACAAAAACATAATAATATCATACAAGTTTGGAATGACATGAGGGTGAGTAAAAAATTGCATCTTTTTTTGTGTGAACCCTTTATCACTCATTATGCTTTTGTTTTCATGTTAAATCTCACAGAGTGAAATATGCAGCATAAAAAAGGAAGGTATGGGAAGGTACAGGTGCAGAGCTGGAAAAAGAGCCCTGTGGTTGTGCCAGTAATTGAACGAGTCCCCATCAATGCTCATAGCCACTCACCGCAATATGAGTGCCGAGAGCCTTTTAATGTTCCCCATTCCTTTGAGTGATATTATAATGCAGAGCATTCCAGCTGCCTCGTCTCACTTGATCTGATGCTTGATAGAAGTGAAGCGCTTTTTTTCCTCCTTTACAAAGAAATGTGCTACAGACCGAGCAAGCTTGTAAACACTGAGTAACACAGCGGCAGACCCCGATCTCATTGAGCTTCACCGCTGCCCACCTTCCACTTTACCGGAGGCGACCGCCAATTGGGCCGGGTTTGAGAATGAGCACAGATGGGGATGCAGGAAAGAGGCGCAGAGAGGGACTGTGAGGAGACCAGGTGATCACAGTATTTCTGACGAGCTCTGAGATAAGTGTGTAGGTGTTCACTGCACCTCCTACCTCTCTCTATCTCTCCTTTTATCTGTCTAGTATTCAGATACTTCAGCAAGCAATGATATTATTAGCGTGCTGAATACTAGGCCCTTTGTCTTTGACTCAAGACAATTAACTTCTGCTCTGCTCTCATCCTGCTCTTTCATTCTCTCTCTCACTTCCTCTGACTCTGCCTTGTAACACTCTCTTTTTCACTTTCTTTCTAAATCCAACCTGATCTCATTACTATTCATTAATATTTGTGTGGTTCTGGCACATATACTGTACATTTTTGTACATTTGGAGGGTCACCGGAATTAATTTATGGACAGCATGGAATTTAAAGCTTGATTTTATTGTATGTATATACAGGAGATATTTACAAGTAATTGTAAATAACAAAAAAAAAACAACCTAAAATCATATTCAACACACTTAATTTTACACTTATTTTCATACTTACCAAATTTGACATAATATTTCATTCAGTGTGATTTAAATTCTGATCTGTGTGAAGTCTGAACCACACAAATTAACCACCTGTACAACCTGTACACACAAATCAATGGATGTTAGACTAACATGCATGCTGTTTCACTTGTATTTCATACTTGTTGAGCTGTGATGATAATTAAGTTCAGAAATACAAAGCGCAAATTACTTCAAAGGTGCAATGGGTAGTATTTATGATGATCTATTAACAGAAATACAATATAATATACATAACTGTGTTTTCAGTGGTGTATAAAGACCTTACATAATTATGTTTTTATAACCTTAGAATGAGGCATTTCTATCTACATACACCGCGGGTACCCTTACAGTGAAGTCGCCATTTTGCGCTGTCATGTTTCTACAGTAGCCCTAAGCGGACACACTGCTCTACAGAGGGCTACACTCTGCTGTCTCAGACCACGACATCTTTGTCCCGTAAAAAGGGAGGGTTGAGCGGTGGACGGTTGTAATTCGCAACCTAACCGCTATATGCCACTAAAATTTACACAGTTCCATCAGAATCCATTTGATTAAAAGAAAATGCCATTTTTAAAGGTCATTATCATACAGAGTTTCCTGCACTGATAATAGTCCATCTGTGGGATTGTGTCTTGATAGTTCACCCAAAATGTTAAATTCTGTCATCATTTACTCACCCTCAAGTTATTAATAAAAAAAAAATGTGGTTACCATATTTCAGAAGTCCACTTTAGACATTCTGCTATTAGTAACATTTCATCTATGTCAAACAAACAAACAAACAAACAAACAAAAAAAACTGATGACAAAACTACTGTACTTGTCAATTATTAGAATATTAGTAGACTGTTAGGGTGAGGTTATTAGAATAATTTGACATGTACTTACTTATGTCTATTAGGGGACCTATCACAGTGGGCGACAGTACTCTAATGACTGCTACTTATCATTTAGTTGCAAACATTTTGCATGAATAGAAGAAACCACAATATAAGTACATGCCAACATGTCTACAGGAGATAATGATTCAGTGCCATGAACTGCACACACTATGGAAAATCCATTAACTAGTTACTATCCAGTAAGGGCCATCTGAGATGGACACACAATCTGAGCAGGTCCGGTCCATGCTGCTGAATCATAAATGTCCCAGAGATGGCAGAGTGATGGTAGTTACAATTTACCATAAAATGTAGCAGTGGCACATTTATAGCACATCTCATTGTCAGCAAGTAGCATGGTGTGCTTTTGTTGTATATTTAAGTGTAAAACTTTTACCTTAAACTTGGGTTGCATTTTTTAAATATGGCGCGGTTTCTGATGGTGTAGTATGCATCATTAAAAGCAAAAGGGTGCTATATTAGGAGTAAATTAGCATTCTAATAAAGAAAAAAATACTGAAACTGAATACAGAATGAAATTTGAATAAGCTAAAAGCAACGCTGCTCTTTGTGCCTGAAAAGTGTGCCGGTGTTTCTAAGAGCAGCTTTCCTGTCTTACAATGTTCTATTTTCTTCTACTCCAGAGAGAGAGAAGAGAGAGAGAGGTTTAAAGTCTCCATTTGTGGTTGTTAATTATTCAAGTGTCGTCACCTTCGTCTCTGGGCAAAATGGAGTCAGACTGGGGCGGCAGCGCCTGTGCTGTCTACTGGCAGCCGCCTCTTAATCTGCAATCATTTAGATCTGGGAGGCGGAGTCAGGGTCAGACTCTAGCGCTTGAGCTTGATAGCAGATTGATTTATGTTTAAGTGTACGGAATAACTGTAGGAAATAGATCCATCAGAACTACCTAATCACCATGAACATTCACTATGCTGATTATATTTTTCTGGCTACGATTTAAAAACAATTTTTCTGTTTGATACATTTATTTAGCTGTTGAATATTGAACTGCAGCTTGTGTGTGTGTGTGTGTGTGTGTGTGTGTGTGTGTGTGTGTGTGTGTGTGTGTGTGTGTGTGTGTGTGTGTGTGTGTGTGTGTGGACTGGTAATCCCTACGGTATGGGGACAAAATGTCCCCACAAAGATGGCAATATCAAATTTTTGTCCTTGTGGGGACATTTTTTGGTCCCCATGAGGAAAACATCTTATAAATCACACTAAGTGATGTTTTTGAAAAAGTAAAATGCAGCATGTCTCCTGTGATGGGTAGGTTTAGGGGCAGGGGCAGTGTAGGGGGATAGAAAATACGTTTTGTACAGTATAAAATGCATTACGCCTATGGAATGTCCCCACAAAACATGGAAACACAACATGTGTGTGTGTGTGTGTGTGGACTGGTAATCCCTACGGTATGGGGACAAAATGTCCCCACAAAGATGGCAATATCCAAATTTTTGTCCTTGTGGGGACATTTTTTTGGTCCCCATGAGGAAAACATCTTATAAATCACACTAAGTGATGTTTTTTGAAAAAGTAAAAATGCAGCATGTCTCCTGTGATGGGTAGGTTTAGGGGCAGGGGCAGTGTAGGGGGATAGAAAATACGGTTTGTACAGTATAAAATGCATTACGCCTATGGAATGTCCCCATAAAACATGGAAACACAACATGTGTGTGTGTGTGTGTGTGTGTGTGTGTGTGTGTGTGTGTGTGTGTGTGTGTGTGTGTGTGTGTGTGTGTTTGTGTGTGTGTGGTCCAGGTAAAACCCTATGTCCCCACAAAGATGACAATAGCCGAAATCCTTGTCCTTGTGGCGACAATATTTGGTCCCTATGAGGAAAACAGCTTATAAATCAGATTATTTTTTTTGAAAATGCTGAACATTTTCTGTGGTTGGTAGGGTTAGGGGATGGAATATACAGTTTATTCAGTATAAAAACCATTACTTCTATGGAGATTCCCCACAAAGATAGTAAACCAGACCAGTGTGTGTGAACCTAATTATGTATTTGTGTCAGTGTCTTTTTTTCTCATTTCTCCTGTGTGCATTTGTGCACGTCCATGTGTTAGTGTTCCAAACGCATTTAAAACCTCTCACCAGGAGGTCTACCAAAAAACTCTGGTCTGTCCAATTTGAACAGTGTTATTTTGAATAGAACACAGATCAATTTAGTGTTGAAATCACTGATAAAATGACTAGAATAGAAGATATTTATTTTTCATCAGCCATTACTTCAGCTGTTTTGACGCTCAAGGAACATTTATTTTGTTGCTTAATATGTTAATGTTCATGTAAACCGTGATTTCAGAAAGTTCAGAAGAACAGCATTTATTTGAAATAGAAATCTAAAAACAAAGAGTTTCTTGACTGTCAATTTTGATCAGTTTAATGCATCCTTACTGAATAAAAGTATTAATAAAACAAATAAAAAAGATCTGACCCCAAGCTTTTGAACGAATGCCTAATTAAGTTATAATATGAAATAATATTTGAAATCCGCTGGTTAGATTATTTCGGATCTCTTCCCCGTAATTGCGTCTTCCCATTCTGTGAGGGCTGTGATCTGGACTTCAGAGAAGAGAAAACCACCAGCCTTTCATGTGGTAGCCATGGCGATTATTGACATTTAAACTCCTGTTTCAAAGCTTTAATAAACACCTAAGCAGATAATAAAGCGATCCTTGTTGAGGTTCGGTTCAGAAAACTGGTTGACTTGCGACCCTGGGATTCAAACGTTGTCTGTGTCTGTCATGCGTTTAAAGCTTGTGTTGTTTCACTTCATATATTGCACATGCACACGCTCACAGCAATTTCACGCCTTCTGCCCCTGAGCTCTGGTGTGAGACTGCTTGTCTTACGGTGTGCTTGGTGAGATGAAAGTTTTACAAACAAATGTACACACACAGCCAAATAAGAGAGAGCTGTGACAAGGTTTCGGCCATAAACACCATAGCATTTGAAATCTGGTTGAAAAGTAACAGCTGTTATTGTGCGTAGGCCCTTATCTCACAGGTTGAGAGACAGTTTGAAAGAGAAAGTTTTAATATGTGCATATTTCACACCGCAGAGGCACACGTTGCATCAGACACAGTTGAAAGGTCTCTCTGATTTGGGACACTGAAATACTGCAGGATCTCTCTCAGCTTCTGAGGCTGACCAAAGGACGGTGTGTGTGTGTATGTGTGTACACGCTATCCTATAATCCCCTCTGCCTCCTGATGGCATTCTAGGACAGTCTCCAATGCAACCTTTGAATGACCCCTGAAGTCTCTCCTTTCTAATGACATCACCAATCTCACTCTAAACTTTCTTCTCAAGCATTTTTATTGTTGACAATGCTGTCAGCACTGGCCCAATAATCAATATCACAAATACAAGCGGGGCTTTAAATCTGAAGATAGATGTATCTGAGAGCCGAAAAATAAGATTGAGGAGCTGTATTTGTAATTGAGATGCTCACCGTGCCTGAAGAGACTGATGACAACAACAAACCCTTGCATGTTTCAGCTCGGACCATTAATCCAGCATCTTGTCGACATATGGTTTTCACTTAATGCAAATAGCGCATCTGACTGAAAAACAGATGCCTTAAAAGTGCCCGTTTGACACATTACAGCGAAAGGCTTTTTTTTTAGTTTGGGTAACACCCTCAATTAGTTCCTTCTTTAGCTTTACACAAAGTGTTCTGAAGATCACATAGAGCTTCAAATGCTCTAAACCTGCCGGTGATTTGTAAGGCTAGTTCCTCTGTACCTTCATTAGAATTCTCCCATAGAAAAAGCATTGATTTTTTTGGTCTGGCAGCCTAGCAGATCCTCAGAATTTATCTTCCTCTGGCCTCTCATTTAATCTCTGCTTGAAACAACAGCAGCGGTAATGGCAGTGGAAGGATCCCGAGGAATGTGCATGGTCAGCGTGAAGAGAGATAGAGTTGGTGCTGGCTGTGTAAATTAAAGCAGCAGAGCTCAAAGAGACAGTTTTATGGAGCAGGTCCCTGCGTGTGTGAGAGAGAGTATCTGTGTTTGTGCATTTCGATTTCTGCGTGCGGGGTTTCTTGTGTGTGGTGCTGCGGTTGAGAGCGTAAATGTCATTTCAAACACTTATCCTCTTTATTAGAATGTTTCCACCTGTGTGAAAACATTATCTCCTTTATAACTTCCCATTTCCCCTGAATGGCGAATTTGACCCTGTTTCGATACCTACAACATCTTTCACCTTAATACATATTCAGTACTGATTTAAAATGCATTTTTAGGTCCTGCAACTCTCAATATCCAGCTCATGAATTGACTGCTTCATCGCAGTGCTGGGTTTGCAAGAGCAAACCACCTTGAGATTGCTTTAATGGGATTTATATATCTCATCATTTACTCACCCTTGTTTTGACCCAAACACACAGAAAAAGTAAATAATAATAATAATAATATATATATATATATATATATATATATATATATATATATATATATATATATATATATATATATATATATATATATATATATATATATATTGAAGATTGTTTCAGCTGCTTTTTCCATATTGTAAAAGTCAAAGGGGTACAAAATCAAGGACATGAAGGTAATGTAAAATTAAGTCTTCTGAGGCAACGCGATCACTTTGTATAATGCTAGAACAAAATGTCCAAAAATATACTTTTAGGATTACAACATCTTGTTATTTGGGCAGTCCCAAGGGACAAATCGTACCTTAAACTGTGTATATAAGTAATGTGAACCCTTAAAGAGAAAGCTCACCCAGAAATGAAAATTACACCATGATTTACTCACCCTCAAGCCACCCTAGGTGTATATGACATTCTTCTTTCAGACGAATACAATCAGAATTATATATTTTTTAAAGGCAATAAATGGCAGCCCAAAATTTGAAACCCAAAAAAGTGCATCCATCCATTATAAAAGTAATCCATACGGCTTCGGGTGGTTAATAAAGGCCTTCTGAAGCGATGCATTTGTGTAAGAAAAATATCCATATTTAACACTTTATAAAGTCAAATATCTAGCTCCCGCCATACCGCTTTCTGTCTTCCATCTGTATTCAAATTATGAAGAAAGCGTAACTGGCGTGAGGTATGATGTCAGACGTAGCGTAAGCAGTTTGAACTGTGAGAGGCGTTACACTTTCATGTGAGTCTTTTCTTGAGGGTGAGTAAATGATGGGATACTTTACATTTTGTGGTCCTTTAAGGTACTACTATCAAACTTTTAGGGGTAGATAAGGTACAAAAGTGCCCCTTTAAGTGTACTACCCCAGTGACAAGCTGTTGTACCACTAAATGTACAATTCTTGCAAATGTTTTCTTAAAGTGTATGATAAATAGATTGAATTTAGGTCTTTATTCACTCACATGAAAAAAAAAACATTGACCATTGCACAGACTACATTAAATATGACATTAATCAATGTTTTGATTTGATTTGAGAGGCTTAAATTTCAAACTGTTCATGACACAAAAGGAGCATTCTTGCTGTGAGCATTCAGAAGGCTTGGAATATAGCAGTCAAGTTGTATGGATAATATTCACTATTTATATCCTTTTTTGGAGCTTTAAATGTTAATACCTCACTAATTTTCATTGTATGTACAAAAACAGTTGTTCCAAATATATTCTTTTGCTGTTTCACTGTAGACATAAAGTCATGCTGTTTTGGAACAACACAAGGGTAAGAAAATGATGAGAGAATTCTCATTTGTAGGTGAATTATCCCTTTAATACATATTTAAAACCTGATTTAAAATGCATTCTTGTCTTTTGCAGCGCTCAGTATCCAGCTCATAAACGGAGTGCTTTACTGCAGTGCTGGGTTTGAAAGTGCAGACCACCTTGAGATGTTTTGGGATACATTAATGCATTGTTTTAGTTTCATCGCTGCAGTGTTTATACGTGTAGTGGCTCTGCTCAAAAGCTCCGGTGCGCTTGTAGAGTGGTGGACTAAAATTACATGAACGGGAGGGGGTAGGCTAGGACCCAGGGGAGGGGTCGGGTTCGGCTCTGCTCAGGGCCTGGGCAGGTGCCAGGAGTTGGCTTGTGTTCTCGCAGTATCAGCAGAGAGCTCCGACTCGCAGAAGGTAAAAGCATTTCTGCGACCCCAAAGACTTGCTTCCCAGTTATCCCACACCCGCTTCATTATAAGAAGACTCCTGGGATGCAGGAGAACGTACGATGGCTGTCATTGTCTACATAATGAGTAGCTTTGCAGGGCATCTTTGTGTGTTTTATAAAGTCTTTGCTGGAGGCTGTATCTTTGTTGGACTACCCACGCAGCTAGCCTCCCTCTCCACCCACTCCCCTCCTCTCATCTGTCAAAATAGTGCCCACATATCAGACCACTTTCTTGTTTAATGAAATTCATTAGCCAGAGCATCTTAAAAGCTGGGAGACTAATTAAGCTTCTTTTTGAAATGCATGACAGAGGGAACATGTATTGGGATTCTACAACACTGCCAGAGGCATGATTCCCTGCACTATAGTAGTCAACAACGGACCCTAGCAAGAAAAAAGGTTTGTTTTTTGCAAACAAAACGTTGTTTTATCTATATTATTAAGTAAACAATTACTGACTTGGAAGCTTTGAAGGGATTTTCACCTCTTCATTGCAGTCTAGAGGCATTGTGTCAGCCATTGTGCTTGCACAATGCTTTTGTAAATATTGGCGCGTTTGCCTGAACACTCTGCTCCCATGGTCTTGCTTTAAATGGCACAATGACTACAGCTGTCACCGTAAAGCGGGGCGATGTTCGCCCTCACATTGCTTGCTCACTATCCAGCCTCGATTGTTTGCCTCAAAATAACCTGAGCACAAGTTGCTGCAGTTTAATGGAGACGTGCAATCTTTCAGTATCTTGCTGTGCGGTGTGTACAAGCTCTTCGATTGCCCAAATTTATCTCAGGTTCAGGGGCACTTAAGGGCTCTATTTGTGAGGTTCAGATAGCATCTCCTCGCCGCCGTAGAGGTGTATCTGCAGTGTACATTTATAAGCCTGATATCTCCGTGTTTAATAATTAATGTGTGGTCAGTGTTTCTCTAGCACTTACAGCCGTCCCCTGTAAAAGCAGATTTGATTTGCCATTCTGGTTTGCCCCAATCAGGGGCACGGAGAGCCGTTCACGCACTGACTCTGACATATGCGATGTGGAGCTAATGTTAGAACTGTTCTGGCGCATGTCCAGGTAGCGCTTGGTTATTGTATTGGGCTGAGTGCGCTAGTCGCTAATGCAATTCATCTTTGAAGAGCAGTAGTAATAAACAGAGGCATAGAGCCCATGAACTGACTTAAAACCCACACACATAAAAATAGAGCTGGGGTAATAAAGGAGCCTGTTGAACAGATTGTGGTATTATGACACACTGTGCTCCTGAACTGAAATGTGAAGACAAATTTTAGTTTGAATGAGGGGAAAAACTATGCTTCACCGTATTACTGAAATGCATTCAGTGTGGCAACTAATTTCATTATTTAGTGAGCACTTCAGGAATTCTTCTGTTAAGATACATTTGATTATATGAATTATTTTGTTTTGTCAATGGATTAATCTGGGTTTAAATAAAAAAAAAAGCGTAAGACCTCCGTTCATCTTTGGAACAAAAATGAAGATCTTTTGTTGAAATCTGATGGCTCAGAAAGGCCTCCATAATGACATTTCCTCTCTCAAGAACCATAAAAGTTACTAAAGATGTCGTTACAAAGTCCACTACAATCATTTTATGAAGCGATGAGAATAGTTTTTGTGCACAAAAAAAACTAAATAATGACTTATATAGTGATGGGCAGATTTAAAAAAACTGCTACCTGAAGGTTCAAAGCGTTATGAATCAGTGTGTCAAATCATGATTTGGATTGCGTGCCAAACTGCTGAAATCATGTGACTTTGGCAATCCGAATGATGGACGAATGATGGACTTTGCAACGACATCTTTAGTACTTTTATGGGTCTTGAGAGAGGAAATGTCATTGTTGTCAATTGAGGCCTTTCTGAGCCATTGGATTTCAACAAAAAATATCTTCATTTGTGTTTCGAAGATGAACGGCAGTCTTACGGGTGTCAAACGACATGAGGGTGAGTAATTAATGACAGAATTTTCATTTTTCGGTGAACTAACCTTCATTAAATAATAAGCTTCTGCGTTTAAATCCATTCACTTCCATTTTAAGTGCCTTGTGTCATTTAAAAGAAGAAAAAAAAAACAAGACATGAGTTAAATCAATTATTGTCTGCTCGTCAGCCTAATGCCACAAATGTTGTTGGGTTGAACTCAACTTGTTTTGAACCTGAAAAATTCCTTTAAGGCCACTTGTTTTCATATATGGCCCCCCTTTTTTATCACTTTCCATCTGCATCTGTGATTACATATAGGAAATGTGTCATTTCAGGATTTATATTTAGTAATAAATTAAATGCAAGCTGTTATTCAGCAGATGCTTTTATAATAGCAATGTACTTTGTAACAGCGATACTCCTTTTGGAGCAACCTGAGGTTAGGTACACACACATGTCTGGTTTGCTATCTTTGTGGGGACTCTACATAGACGTAATGTTTTTTTATACAATATTGTGCAAACTGTATCTATCCTCTTACACTAACCCTACCCCTAAACTTACCTGCCCATCACTCAAAACATTCCCCCTTTTTACATTTTCTAAAAAAACGGATTTTGTATGATTTATAAGCTTGTTTCCTCATGGGTTCTACTCAATTCCTCAATGGAGTCCCCATGAGTCTGTGTGCATTCAGGTTGAAGTCCCCACCGGGATAGAAAAACTACCCAAACACTGCGTTGTTACGTCTGACCCAGGATCTGGGTTACACAAAAAACTACCCAAACACTGGATTGTTACGTATGACTCAGGATCTGGGTTACACAAAAAACTACTCAAACACTGGGTTGTTACGTCTGACCCAGGATCTGGGTTACACAAAAAACTACCCAAACACTGGGTTGTTACGTCTGACCCAGGAGCTGGGTAACAAAAAGCTACCCAAATACTGAAAAAATAACCCCAAAAAATGACCCTAAAGGCTCAACCCAGGATTTGGGTAGAAAAAATAACCCACGATTTTTTAGAGTGTAGGTAGAGAGGAAGGTAGCTACATTATAGGGTTAATAAGTGTTGAATACAGGATCCGTATCATATAATTGACTTATCCGTCCTTTACCTGTGGTAAATCATCTGTTTGCCATCAAATGGCTTCTCTGTCAATCTTTCTTCTGTTTTTTTCATGATATGATCACACCCTGTGCACATCAGCAGTTCGGAGGCAATTCTCTCACGCTGCTGATCCCAGACAGATATCCGCTGGAGCAGTGACCTCCAACTTAATGTCTTTCTCCTCTCAGATGTCATAGGCTAATCAAAGCCCTCATTTCCATCGGATCGGGCCTATCGGATCTGTTTTTGAGGCCAGGGGTGCAGCATGTGAACCCGAGTCAGCCTCCGCCACGCGCACGGCTAATTAATGCAGAACGTGTTTGTACCTGACAGCGTGATCTATTATTGATCAAAGAGCTTATTACTGTTGATTTTGGGTCTTGTGACATTTGCAACCGCAGTTATTTTTCTCTGCAGAAACTGGTGGCATTTGTGCTCTCATTTAAGAGGGAAAGACACTTGGCTGATGACTGATTAAGAGGGCTACTCAATAACAACAGCCTGATTCTCTGAAGGTAGAGTCGTGAATTCTAAGTGGAGAACAGTGCAAAACCATTATACCAATGGATTTCACTGCTAGCTCACCCATTATTGAATATTCTGTCATTATTTGCTCCCCCATATGTTGTTGGAGTGTATGCAGAATATCTTGGCCACTCTTTTCATGAAAGTGAATCATAAATGTTGTCCCTAAAAAGGGATAGTTCACCCAAAAAATTACAATTCTGTCGTCATTTACTGACCCTAAAGTTGTTCCATATATACAGTAAATGTCTTTGTTTGTAACCAAACAGATCTCGCCCCCCATAGTAGGAAATAAATACTGTAGTAGTTAATGGGGGGTGAGATCTGCTTGGTTACAAAGATTCTTCCAAATATCTTCCTTTGTGGCCAGCAGAACAGAACAATTTATACAGGTTTGGAACAACCTGAGGGTGAGTAAATTTCATTTTTGGGTGAACTATCCCTTTAAAGATGTAACAGAAGTAGTGACAGATTTTTATCTTCCATATTGTGACGTACATCGATAATGAAAATAATGTGGGGCAGGGCTTGGTTCTACTATATATTGGTTGTAGACTGGATGGATGCAGATCAAACCCAATCTCATGGGAAAAGGTTTTTGTATGAATTCCTACAATGTGAATTGTATGAAAACATACAATTTCTCTCTCTCTCTCTCTCTCTCTCTCTCTCTCTCTCTCTCTCTCTCTCTCTCTCTCTCTCTCTCTATATATATATATATATATATATATATATATATATATATATATAATATATAAAATAATCTCATTTACCATGAGATTATTTTGAAGATCCGAATGGAAGCTTTGTAGTCGATTGTAAGAAAGGGGAAGGTTTAAGTGAACTAAGTAATTGGAGAAGTCCAGCAGAATCTCTACATCTACACGAGTTCACCTTGAACAAGTAGTTCATGTTTATTTTAAGTCAGATCTTTTCAATGAATTGACTGATCCAATTCACAAACCTGGTCTGAATGGTTTGTTAACTCAGTCTCGCTGACTCAATGATCTGGTCATAGCAGTGAACAACCACTGACCTGGAAGATTGTCTTAAAATAATGACTTTAAATTCAGCCTTCACATACATGCAAGTCATATGGACATCCTTTATGCTACTTTTATGGTGCTTTTGAACTCCCCAGTCATTTTTACTGCATCTGTTGAAAGAAAACAACATGAATAAACAATTTTATTCAAATTAGCTATTCTGATGACCAATTAAACATTTGAAGCGCCTCCTATCTTTTTCCTCCTATTATTTTCAGGCAGACACTCACAGGGAGACAGAAATGCCCTCTCTTGGCGGGCGGCTTGTTTGCTGCCAACCCCTCGATCAGACATGGAGTGAAATAAAATTGCAGAGTGCAATATCTGCAGCTGTTGTTCAGCTAGTGTCAGCTGAAGGTCTGATATGGAAGAGAAATGGGTTTCCCAAGATCCCGCATGGAGTCTGCAACCTATCAATTCACTCCTTTCATTTCACATCCACTGTCCTGTATCTAAATAATGTGTATTATATACTTCCTCATACGTGAAGGGGAAAAGCAATCCTCCTCCAGTTGATAGATTCTCTTGGGCACAATACTAGCACCTCTTCTTCTGTCTGGTGGTACAGAGCGAAAAAGACACAATTTACTGATTAAACTGGACTCGTAGGAGCTAGATGCTTGTGCAGGCACCTTGGGAATTTAAGATCCATCGAATAAGTGTGAATAATTTGCAGACGGAAAGAAAAAGTGACAGGTTTCTGTTCAAAAGACAAATGGCTGTGTAAGAGGAAGAAGGCTACAATGAGTATTGATTTCTTTTGTGATGGGAATTCATTTTGCCACAACTAGCTCCAGATTGGCATATTGTCTCCGTGCAGGCTGGTTTTCCATTAAAAACCACCTTGTTTGACCTTTGCTCCATTGTTCATCCTCACTGGTGGTTGCCTTTCTGTCAGGTCTTACAAATCCGATGGAGGTCGAGACTGACTTTCTTGCTACATCAAGGTACATTCATTCATTTACTTATTCATTTCTCATTATTTTATAAGTGAGGTACATTGTACATGTTGAAATGTGACCCTCTGTCGGCTCAACAGAGGGATGACAGATTTCTAGGCTCAACCGCACTGGGTGGTACGGTGCAGCTCCAGAAGGCAGGAGACACCCTCAGCGTGTGGCCCAGTCGTGGTGCTTTATCATCTCATTTCAGCTGCGTCACAGCATGCCCCACTCTGTGCATGAAGCAGGCAGTAGGCATATGAGCTGTTTGCAGAGCTCAATGTTCAAAATTTAATTGGACTAAAATAAACTACATACAGCATATATGATGCGCCTAATGTGATCTGACTAATTTTGCAGACTGAATGAACTATATGACATGAAATTCAAAGGTTTTTTAACGTACGCATTACGTACATAGAAAGACAGAATGTTTTCATACATCAACAACATTCTCACTCTGAGGAGGGCATACACAGTTTGTTTACAAAAGTTGTTTTGTGAATTATTGTACATTGCATTTTATTGTTCAGCATGTAACACGATTAATTTTGTCCATGGATTATTAAGATTTTTTTTACTATGTATTTTGTGATTCAGACAACCTCTTTTGTAAAAAATTCATATGCCCTCCACAGAAGCAGCATTTCGTAAATGCTGATTCACAAAATGGATTGTGGACAAATTGCATATCTCATTCAAAGATTGAGCATTTGATGGAAAACACATTTTGTGCAGTTTTGAGTTTAGTGCTGACTTTACAATTCAAGTGATGAAATGCAACTGGCTTTTGTCTTTCAGTGTGCAAAATGCATTAAAGTAACATGAAATAATACGTTTTTTTATCACATAATTCATTCAGTCCACGTCGCCAAGTTGTCAAGCTAATTTGAAGTTGTCAAGCAAAATCTTGATATAAACTGGGGGCCGCCCGGAGTTATAAAGAGGGCGGCATGATAAGGCTAAGTGATAGTGTACAGTCATGGTGATACAAGACCCAACTGCAAAATTATCCTGCTTATTATACAGCTGCTAGTCACATACATGTTTAACTTGTTTTGAACATAAATCTTTTTAAATGTTAATATTAATATTAATTGGACATATTACCTCAAGATGTCTCGCAGTACTGTCATGCAATAACAGACCATTAGTTGGCGTGATTTAAGGATCAGAACTGAATATTGCAGGGAGCCGTGTAAAAACATAGATGAATGATGCATGGTTCTGCACAAAGTATGGACAAGTTTGTGAAAGGGCTGCCAGTGCCACGTAAACGTAAATCAGACGAGAAATCTCGTCACAACTACTAAAACAAAAGCCCTTTCTCAATATGCCTTCTTGTCTGTGGACTCGTGAAACGTCATCAGTCGTTTCCCAAGTACTGTTCCAACTGAAAGTTCACAAGTACAGCTCAAAATCCCTGGATGTGTTTTTGCTCCGCCTCTTTTATCAACAGCTCTCGGTGTGATATTTTTTCCCCAAGTCGTACAGCCTTACTGTTTATGTATGTGAACAGAAAATGAACAGAATCTGCCAGTTTCAATATTGTAATAGAATCTTGCATTTTTTCTTAGAATGAAGTGATTTAAAAAACAAACAAACATGTAAAGCATTTTATGTTGCAATCTGAACAGTACCATTGCCGTACAGAGTAAAACTACCAATTAGTAGAGCGCAGGTCCCTTTACTCGTTATTTTTTTTTCTTTTTCTTCTTCTTGTCAGATTCTCACTCTCTCTTCAAATGTCGCACATTCTTGTTGAGCAAGCTGTGGCGAGTTCACAGTACAGTGAATTAGAGTGCCTCTATCTCACAGAAAGGGCTTTGGGGAACATCCCACGCCACCGTCACACACTGGCAGTCCTGGACAGATTAGATACGGTAACCCTAGCAAAACTCGCTTTTATCCAATTATCTCTGTTGTTTTGCTGCTATCTGGGCCAACAACAGCAACTCTCTCCTCTCTCTTTCAATCAGCTATCTCTTTATCTGCGGCTCAGATTCTGTTACACCCATACATTGCTGGATCTTTGTAGTGTGTCTCTGTAGAGGCAGGGCAGAGTGACTATGACCATATTAAATATGCTAGAGCTGAAGTATTCACTCTGATCCTCTCTGCCACATCACAAGACAGAAATACACTCCCTCTCTCTGCTATGGCAACCTCGCATTCAGAGTTCTTTTGATTGCTATCCTTTTTAGAATGACGGCGCTTGTAATGCGGTCCCTGCTGACTTGCAACGGAGCAGAGTAGGTTAGTTACAAAGGCATTAGTATATTTTTAGTGCTCAGTCCTGCAGCATTTAATCTTCCCTCACTCTTGTGAATGTGCTTCATGCTGTTTGAGGCTCATAATGGAGTCTTTTCCTTTTTTTGCTGCATTGGAATATCTGTTGCGTGACCGCGTGTGGGTTGCTTCACGGGCCGTTTGCATATGCGTGTGCGTTTCTCTTTGTTCGGGTGTGGCAAGTCACTGTGTATGCTTCCACGTCTCGGACTCCAGAGGGTCTGTTACAGAGACCCGTAATTGGGGTGGGGAGGGGGTGGTTACAGATGAGCAGAGTTTGAGTGCAGAGGGATTGAGAGAGAGGAATGTAGACGCTCAGGGATTGAGGCAAGAAGTCATTATCAGTCAGCGTGGAAACAAGCTAAGAGGAACAACTAAATTACGCTAACCCACCCGCACAAGCCAAGGATAATCTTATAAGAATATTACACAAGTAAACAGACAAATGCGTAAACAATTATTTTTGAAATGCATTCAAAAGAATTCACAAATGCAAAGGTGTGCTTAGTGATTCTTTCTGTTTATGTTGTGTTGGTTTTTCTTGTTAGCCTGTTTGCCTCTAACGAGACAATCTGAAAGCAAAATAATATTTATATATTAAAAATCATTCAAAAGTAGCCTTGACTAAATGTATGTGTATATACAGCATATGAAAAATGTAATTGCCTCCAGCAGCGACTATATATACATTTAGTCAAAACACATGGCTACTGTGTTATATGGACAGGCACTGCTGAAGGCAATTGCATTTTTTTCATATCACACTATCACACTTATCACACTTCTTATTTAAATATACATGGTTCACATTTCAACTCCACGCTCCTTTATAAACACCTGTGATCACACATCAGTTTGTATTAATTGTCAAGTTATTCTCTCTTTTGTTAGGTTGCTTGGAAACCACAAATGGCCTATAGTAGACTACTGAAATACATTACAGAGGTATTGACAAAAGTGTTGTTATAAATAAACATTTATTTACTGAACAACTATTTAACATGTGGCTGTTGCGATCCTTCACATTGTGCCTAAGCAACTCTTAACCTTTGTTAATTACTGTAATGCAAGGCCTCTTGAGAATTATTGCTTTAATTTACATTGTTACTAGCATTTATACAGGAGCACAATCAAAGCCCTGGGATGAACACTTTGCTCCATATGTATTTAAGTCACCTGACACATTATACCTTGACGAGAGGTTTGCTTACCCTCAATCTTTAATGAACTCCATAGAGAGATTCATGATTACATGCAAATTATTTTAAAATGTAATGATCCCCTGGGTGGGCTGGGCGTTACAGTCATGCTGGTCATGTTTTATTATGTTTGTTGTTGCATGTCCGGTGAGTGGCGCTAAAAGGTTAATAATTTATCACATAACTGTAAAATATTTCTTGGTAAAATACTGGCAACAGTAGTTGCTAGCTGTAATTCTATGGAATACATACTGTGAAATTGATTTACAGCTTATTACATAAAAACTAAATATAGTATGTTTTTATTTTACAGTAAAATACTGGCAGCAGAGTCGCCAGCAATATACTGTAATTATAAAAACAACCCAATTTGGGTCATTTTTGGCAACACAGCTCTGGGTCAGAAGGGAACCCCAAAATTGGTTGAAAATTTTAATCATAAGAAAATTGCTACAGTAAAAAGACAGTAATAGGCTAATAAAAAGGTGAACATGTATTTATAAGCAAGAACACACAATGAATGGACAAAAAAAATGGTTAAAACAATAAATACAAACTCAAACTCTTTTGTTTAGCTATAATTATCAATACTGTTTAAGAACAAATGTGACCAGTTATTTAGTTGATTTTTTTTTCACCCGCCAATGAGAACTAAATGGACAAAACCATCAGGCTTAGTGCCACCAAGAAATACACAGTCTGAAAGTCTTAATAAACACTCAAATTTGGGAATAAATTATGCATTACAGTGAATCTACAGGATTTTACCCAATCCGTTTAATGCATTTATAATCACTCACTTCACTCTCAAGCGCTATTCCGGCTTGTTCAGTTCCAGCTCATCGGTCATTGTTCAAGTGATTTAGATGTGAGGAAAAAAACACATATTCCTGTCATGAGTGCCGCAAACATGGATAGGAAGACTTATCAAACTCCTGTGAAACACCCTTTCTGCATCATTATGCTATTGCTTCCAAAATGCCTTGGGTACTACAGGACAAAACTGTAATACATAAATACAATAGATTTGTGTTGAAAATGGACTTTAAATTAACAGCAGTTGCTTACTGTGAAAAATATTGTCCAGAATGCATTGTTTTCTACAGCACACTGTTTTAATGGAAAAGAGTATGTTACTGTCAGAATTTTGCCTTTTTTTATACAGTCACACATTAAACCTTACCCAAACCATCCAAATAAATACACTTGCCATAAATAAAATGCCATTTTAGAAGTCCTTGAGCTCTTTTATTGTGACTCAGGACTCGTACCATGTGAGCTAGTGAGCAAGTTTACGATGTCAGAAAAGTCAAACATGTGGAGTTGGTTATCTTATGTAACTGAAAAAAGTGTATTAGTTTACAAATCATGTGTTTTAGTATATTGTGTATATACTGTATTTTGTGCAGGGAATAGCATAACAATAAATCATGATTAATTGATCATCTGCCCCGTAAGCATAATTTGTCTGAAAAATAAATATAAGTTGTTGGAGTTTTACTGCCAATAGTGTTCATTTCATCTAGAAACCGAGGGAGTTGTCTGCATGTCAAATTATGGATGTGAATCAATTGTGGGAATGCATTTTTTTGCAAATTGGTTTAGTCAATTCATACATGTAGAGAGCCATTGACAAGTAATAAACAGGGAACTGAGAGAACATATTGCCGCTATGTCGCAACCACTCAGCAAAACATTAAAAACATTTCCAGCGCCACTCATTGTAAAACATGCGAATGAACTGAAATGAAAACTCCTGCTCGACAAATGGAGATGCATTCCTCTGTATTAGATTTATCAGTCGTTGAGGGCATGTCTCCACCTTCCTGTAGCAGAATGTTTTTTTTTTTTTTTTACATAAAAACACAATGATTTATGAGTTGTGACATGGTGGAGATTAATTGTCTTGTGTTGTGATTGTGTTTCCCAAAGGCTTTTTGGGATCCTGCTGATTGACACTTGGAGTTTTGAACATTTTGCTCTCACTGCTTTATTACGCAATGTGGCCTTAGCAAAATGTTAAGTTGGGGGAGGGGGTGATGATATAATATTGTTCCAGGCCCAGACCTGACACATAATTAGATAAGCTATAAAAAAAAAAACACACGCACAAAATTTGACAGAGAGAAGGAGAGGATGGTCATAAAAAAACCTATTACAAGCCAGATTCAAATGGCTTGGAGCTTCTTATAAAAACCCAATCATGATATGGCCTCAGCTAACACAAGCGCAGCGCTCACTGATGTAAGCATCAGAGGGGATAAGAAAAAAAATCCATAAAGCAAAATGAGATCAGATTAAGAGAGAATGTTGCTGTTCTAGCCCCAATAGCGCAGGACTCAGGGGAGTAGATGGGGAATTCCTGCGTGCTAAGATCTCAAAACCACTTCTATAACAACAACTCCCTCGCAAAACGTAGGACATGTGTCCACATTTTTGATAGCATTTCTGAACAAAGCCATCCATTGGTGTGTGTAACTCAATGAATAGTCTCAAATACCGCAATGACTGACCTTTAGGATCTGGCTTGTGGTTCTGTTTTCTGTGTTTGCAGTACTGCCATTGGTTCAGTTTTATACTTGAGATTGCAGACTCTATTTCAAAGTGGCTGCAAAAAAAAAAAAAATCCTTTGATCACTTTGGCTGTGCGCACATAAAATGGAACTATAAACTAGATTCATTCTCTAGCTCCAGCATCTTTCCCATGCAGTACCTTATTAATATTTATGCATTAACCAAGAAGAATTTGTATTTAGAGGGTGGTTTGAAAGCAAAGGCACTCTGACTGGGACGGAAAGCCCAGTTTACAACCAACGCTCTGATTTTTTTCTCATGTTCAGTGAGAATTTCACATTGAATGTCATTTGATATATAACATGCTGTTTCACAGTTGCTGTCAGATCAGTCAAGGCCCTCGATTCTAGTAACGTTTTAGCAACAGATGAATAATTAGTAGCTTACATACTGTACCTTTTCACTCCATCAGACTGTGTACATCATGTGAATAAATTCATTGTCATGGTGCCCAGCGTGAAGTGGAACGAGCGTCTCTCCAGTATCCAATGCCAATTTTTCCACATGCACTGATATAAAACACATTTTCATTGATTGCTTTCTCATCACTGGCAATGAACTTGATGAACAAAAATAATTGGTCAGAGAAAAAGACAGTCCCGCCCCCAACTAAACGCCATTGGTTGAGCTATAATGTTGCTGTGTAGGGTTGGTTGTGATGCTTAAACATACATTTGTGTTCTTCCATACCTGTATGAATTTCTTTCTTCTGTCCTAAATGTTTCAGTTTTTGGTCTATATACAATCCACTGTTGCTTTGGACCCCACTGACTTTCATTTAAAAAAAGAAGAAAGTAAATCATGCGGGTTTGAGTTTCCTTTTGTTCGAAAATACACACTTCAGCTTTGAGAATGAATAAAAAATACCCAATTTTTTTCATATGTTCAGTTCACACATAATTGGTCTAGACAAATCTTTCTTAGAAGTAAAATGATAGATCATCAGGTACCAACACTGCACTGGTGATATGCTTGAAAATTCACAAGCCATGTCTCTTATATCAACACCAGATACAGATTTTTCCTCACTGCAGGTGAACTTAGTTTAACATTAACAGCATGAAACATCTGCTACAGTGATAAATCACAAGAATCGATGGCTTTTTATCTTTTGTCTACTTCAGAAGTACAAACAAGTTCTTGTACAGGTATGACAAGAAGCAATGTCGATTGCTGTAAAACGAACTTGGCAGAAGACTGAATAATAGAGAGTCTATAAAAGTGTGTCTGATTCGATAGCACCATAAGAACTATTAACACAGCTACTGAGTTTTATTTTTGTCACTGTATTTCTATGCATACTTGTATTCTCTTTAACTGTGGTAGCGTTTCCTATAAATCCACTTACAATTCTTACAGCTTCTCACAGGTGTATGAAATTGAGTTTCGTTCCTTTAAACCCTCTAAAACAGTACATCGCCACCGCTCCCATCTTAACCCGTTTCTGAGGTCAGTAAAGGTCATATTAAAAGGAGATTTTGAGAGCTTTCACCTTTTATTTCCCCTTGGAACAGCAGAGATGCCTGTATCAGTTCCTGTGATTGTGGCAGTCAAAACAGAGCTGACATTTCAAAATGAACCGAGGACTGAAACCGATGCAGTCAAAAGGGGCCAACACTTTTAAGTGCAAAGCTATAGCCTTTTAGACATTTCACAGTCAGTTGTGTGCCTTAACACTGTTTGGGCTTAAAGGCTACTATTGCGCTGTCACCTAAACTCAACACATATACACTTATATTTTATGCCTTGAAGAGATGGTTCACCCAAACATTCTGTCATTATTTACTCACCCGCATGTTCTTCTGTGTCTACGTGACTTTTTTTATTCTGCAATTTTTTGAAGAACTTTATAACTATGTTGCATGATGAATCCAATTAAAACCAAAATTGCAATTTGAAATCGCAATGGCTTAAATGAGAAAAATATATGCACTGCATGCTTCAGAGTGAAGCACAGCACTGTGTGCAGCTTGTGATATTTTCAGTGTCTGAAGAAATTTAATAATTAATTAGTCTGTGAAATTATATTGCTATGTGTGACCCATGCTGGAAAATAAGTCGCAATGAGCAATTTTTTAAAAAAAATTGTTATTTTTATTTTGATGTATGATTTGTTTGAATCGGACAAAAATTCTGAGAATAATGTAGTTAAAGTTTTCTAAAACAAAATCACCATGTAGCAACCATACCTTAAAATCACTGGTAATAACACCAATTTTTATTTAGATTAAGATCTATTGTACCATATAAAAAAATGCAAACACATTTTTCCCCAACAGTTAACCGAACGTTCACATAAGACATACTGTAAAAGAAAATTTTTGCGTGAATACTCTCCAAGACAGATACTTTGAAATCTGCAATTCTCTGTGTGTGTGTGTGTGTGTGTGTGTGTGTGTGTGTGTGTGTGTGTGTGTGTGTGTGTGTGTGTGTGTGTGTGTGTGTGTGTGTGTGTGTGTTGTGTGTGTGTGTGTGTGTGTGTGTGTGTGTGTGTCCTGGTAATCCCTACGTTATGGGGACAAAATGTCCCCACAAAGATGGCAATATCCAAAATCCTTGTCCTTGTGGGGACATTTTTTGTTCCCCATGAGGAAAACATCTTATAATTCACACTAAGTGATGTTTTTTGAAAATGCAAAAATGCAGCATGTCTCCTGTGATGAGTAGGTTTAGGGGCAGGGGCAGGGGCAGTGTAGGGGAAAGAAAATATGGTTTGTACAGTATAAAATGCATTACGCCTATGGAATGTCCCCATAAAACATGAAAACACAACAAGTGTGTGTGTGTGTGTGTGTGTGTGTGTGTGTGTGTGTGTGTGTGTGTGTGTGTGTGTGTGTGTGTGTGTGTGTGTGTGTGTGTGTGTGTGTGTGTGTGTGTGTGTGTGTGTGTGTGTGTGTGTGTGTATGTATGTATAATGGGTTCAGCTCTGTCAGTCAGCGCAAGTGAGATTGTTTTCATGGACAAAGGAAAGGTAGCCTACTCCTCCAAGAAAACATACAAATAAAGATACTTTTAGATGTAGAACATTGGGATTGCTAAATGAGGGCTTACTGAACATTTTTTTTGTGAAAACCGCAAATTTGACCAAAATCTTGTTTTGTCTGTAGCTCGAAACTTTTTTCAATGGGGTCCAAAACACCATCACTACACCCATTGATTTTCATTGGAAATTTTTTCAAAATATTTTACGTTGCATAGAAGAAAAAAGTCACACAGGTTTAGAATAATATGAGGGTGAGTAAATGATGACAGATTTGTATTTGTTACATGTTCATTTAAATAATTGGCTTCTGTTGGCGTAGACTGTGAAGTATCAGACACAATTGCATTAATTGCCCCAATTGCACTGGGGCACAGATCAAAGCACTCAACACACTAAAGGCAAAATATCTCATTTTATTGCTAATATGTCAGAGTAATGTCTTTTTACATGGGCTGCAGTTGTGGTTGCTCAGATTGACGGATTGAGTCAGTGTTGTCAGTAGAGCAGCATGTGATATCAGTGATGTACAGATGTACCCCTTGTCCTCAGAGACCTCCGGCCCAGATGCTTCATCTTTCTCCCCTGACCGCCTGCACGCAGCTGCCTGATCGTGGACTCTCCCAGCGAACAAAGCCCCCGCTGCTGCTAATAACCCACGACAGGATCCCAAACAACAGACTGCGCACAGCTAGCGCCTGAGCCGCAATGTTTATAGCTCCTGACACCTGATTCCCGTTGTCCTTGGGACTTATCAGTCGATGCTTATTCGCTCTGTTGTTGTTCGTGTACCACTGAGACCTCTGTATCTCAGCCCAACACCCCCAAGCAAGCCCCCAATCTCAGATTCCTCCATGATTAAAAGTCTGCATCCTTAATCAAATTCCCCCTAGCAGTGCTATTTCATTAACTTGATAAGAGCATGCTGAATGAGAGGAGTCTGGGTGCTTTGTGTGCAAACTAGGCTGTGAGCGCTCATAATCATCATTCAGTCCTGGAGTGAACATCTCTGAACATCTGGAGATATTGTGTGGTTGCTGAGGACCAGCGTGTCATGGAAAAAGTTGTTCACTCACATTAGTTCTGCTTGTGATGCGGTTTACACGTCATTTCCAGTGAAGGCTTCTCAAAGGTAGATCATTTGTCAGCAGGGCTCAAGATGAATAAATTATCGAGTGTACTTTTAGATTGTTCATTAGAGCATACTGAGCAGATGCTTTGTTTCAGAGATTTTGTTTACTTGAGCAACAAAACGATTTATGACTTCATTCTGCACTGCAAAACATTTTCTTGTTTTCCCCATAAAAAGTATCTTTAAAATGAGACCAATTTAACTGTGAATCAAAAATGATATTGTGAACAAATAGTATTATATTATATTACAGTATTTTATTATATTCATATATTATGGGCCAGATTTACTAACAGCTTGCGCCAGTGCAAAACCCACTTTTGGTGTTTAAAAAACGACTGCCATGATTTAATAAAGGCACTTTTATTTTTTTGTGGCTGAACTTATTGCATATATGCATTTGTTGGAGTTTCTCTTTCAGACGCAAAATTTATAGGAGAGTATTAAAATGAATCACACAATGTGATTTACTAAGGTTTAAGCTCGTCAATTTACTGGTTTTTGTGCCATTATTTAGCACCCAAAAAAGCATAAACCAGACGTTAACTGGTAGATTGCATTGATCATTATGATGACCAATTAAACCGACTGCGTCAGTGTGCTTTCATATGCGTGTTGTCAGTAGACCACGCTCAGAACATTCCACTCCCATTAAGTTCTCATGATGATTTGTCCTGTATACTAAATCTGGCCCTAGAACTTTTGGTAACACTTTACTTCAAAGCCTTTATGTATAATGCATTGTAATACTCAAAATGTACAGAATGTTATAAGGCATTATATCTTTTCATAAATAATTGTAACCAAAGTTAAAATGCATTTTAATATGCACAGCTTTCTTGTTAAGTCCGAAACTGGTTATTTGTTGTTTTTAATCGCATTATACTTTCTAAAGGTGTATTATAATGTATCTGTGATTTCAATTAGTCATGAGATCATGCAATACATTGTAAGATGCAATGGAATGCATAATTAAATGCATTTATTGTATAATTCATTATACATAAAAGGCTGTGTTACTCGTGCAATTTTACTTTATAGTGACATTTATTTTCTTTTAAGGATGATTAGATATTGTTACTGGTAAATACAACATTTATTTCTTAGTATACAAAGGTAACAGCTGCAAGTGCTACATTTTGATTGCACATACTGTACAGAAGTTGACTAAGGACAATAGTAGGATATCAGGTTTATAGGAGTTTCACGGAAACACAGATTGTTGGCAGCTGGACAAACTTTAGTGTTTTGATTGCTTTCCAAAATTTCAAAAACTTTGTTTTTTTCCCCAAAAAAAGAAGCATTTTTAGCAATTATCGAAGCTTATTCGTTTTCCAGAGGTAAATCTTGAGAACCTTGGCGGTGCATTATGTTGGCATAGCTGAGGGTTGGGATGCGGAGCTCAAGCAGACTTCAGACGAGACAAGACACAGAAGACACATTATCACATCTCTGATCACATCTACACACAGTTCAAAAATACCACTCCAAACGCTTACTTTGCTGCTTTACGTGAGCGCAGGTCTTGTGTGGAAAGACGGGGTTCTTTTTCTGTTTCCATGGTTGCTTGTCTTAAGCTTGGTTTTGATAAAGCAAACGCTTCCCCAAGAGATGGAGACAGCGAGGATTAAAAGAATGAATAGAGGAGCACGGAATTTCTCTCCGAATCCGAACTGCGGATGACAGTGTCCTGTAAGCATTGTTCCACTCGTTTTATTAACTATCGAGAATTATTCCATCTTCTACAATTTCCATCACGCTGTGAGAAGAGAAAGGCACCCACTTGTTTAATTGCCTCTCACTCGCAAACAAAGGCAGATAGCTTGCAATCAGTTATAGAGGAAGAAGAATACACAGCCTTTTGTCAGTTTGAAGGGTGTTCTCCTTAAAGCATTGACACACGTGTTCATTCTCAAGCTGCCCGTGAAAACTGCCGTGAGGAAAATGAGGCTTCCAGCATGGCTAATTGATTCATTTGACAATCAGAATAATTCACGTCTGGCTGATTTCTTTCAAAGGTTAGCGTGGCCCTTCGTCGAGATTTGATTGTAGTTCATCTATTGGCCTGTATAGAAAATGGATAAGAGGAGCACATGCTGTTCCTAACGCGGATTTTGGCTAGCTTTAATGTAATGCTTATGCACTTTATTAATTACCTTTGCTCATTATCCTAGCTTCTTTGGCCTACATACTGCATTCTCATTATTTGGTCGAGATAATAGTTTTCATTGTCGTTGGAATTACTGTTTCAGTAATTTTGCGCCCCTAATGATACTCTTGACGTGTAATTTACTTTTTATAGAACCTTGGTGTGGACTGTCTTTGAGAGAACCTGCCTCGCAGCTGAAAGGGAAGCCAGCCATAATTACAGCTCAACGCTTGCTTACTGATGGGGACAAAAATTTTATGTCACAGCAAAACCAGAAAAAGGAGTCCATATTTGAAAGCGTTTAAAAAAAAACTATAAACAATCAAAAAGGTTACACTTTTTAAGGTGACGTTGTTACAGTGTAATTATACAAAAAAATAGTAACACTTTATTTTACAGTGCCATTGTTATGTTACATGCAGTTAATAACAGTAAATTATGCATAATTACATGCAACTAACCCTAAATCAAATCAAACCCTAATCCCAACCCTATCAGTACATGTAGTTACTTAATATTACTCAATACTTAAATATGTAATTGCAATGTAACAAAGACACCTTAAAATAAAGTGTAAACCAAAAAGTACTGACTTATACTTACTAAATAATTACAGTTAGTGTTAGAGTTTGGTTTAGAGTAAGTTGCTTTTAATTATGCATAATTTACTGTTATTACTACAGTAATAAGATGTGTAACAGTGACACTGCAAAGTACCAACAAATGTATACAAATATTTTAATAATTTTTATTATTTTGAATTATCTCCCTAATTTAATGTTATTATTCAATAATGGGGTCATGCTATTAGGTAATAAAACCCATCCTATTTTTATAATTTATTAAAACATAATAGGGGAGCGCGGGCACAACCTAATGCAGGGTTAGTTGTAAGGCGCATGGTTTAACACTTTCCACACATGCCAGGATGACGAAACTTTGTGTATTTACTAGTTGCCATATCAAAAATTAACAAATCTTTGGAAGATATCAGTGAACATTTATTTAAACATTGCAAAAGTAAATTTCTTACGTTTATTTGTTGTCACTGTTTTATGTGTTTATTTAAAACTAGACAAATCTGATATTATATTAATTTTATAACTGTTATTTAACAGTTGAGGTAGTTCTTTAATGCTGAGCTAACCAGCAGAAGATGCGATTTTATTGACAACATTTTAAGCTGTCATTTGGTCATGTTACAATGTTCCCCCTCACATGTTACAATGTAACCCAAAAGTATACACTCTTTTAATGAAACAAAACCACATAATTGTACTAGACGTTTGAAATTAATGTGGGACAAAATAAATACTCCGAAGCCCAGGTGGATTTACACAAACTGAGACAGTCAAAAAGCGTTAGGTTGTGCCCCACTCTCCCCTAACTCTTTAATATGTTTCTAATTTGATCAATTATTGTAATTTAAAGTATAACTTCATTATTAATCAATAACATGGTCTACTAATATTTATTTACTTATTTATTTGTTTTATTTGTGTTTTATGAACATACATGTAGAATATTATACCTTATAGAAAATTACATTATAAATATTACCTTTTACAATTTTTTCTGTATTCTCCCGTCAGCTACAGAGATGAAATCTCAGTCTTCAAGGGGCCTACAAAGGTTATGAGTTACCATATAATGCCATCACAGCTAAATCACAGCTGTCAAGCCTATATGTCACAGTAATTGTTTGCAGAGGCTATCTGAGACACATTCATTACTGGACCACTGATCATTCATCTCTGAATGAATCAAACTGTTTTATGGGTAATCCATGTGCTATGACATATTGTAATGCAATGCCAATAGCATAATCTATTCCATATCCATTCTCAAACCAAATCTTTTTGAATGTCTACTTTTACAGGAAATATGTATGAATTAATCAAACAGATTTTCCTGCGCAGATTGCAAAGAGGAGTTGGAATATCAGGACATTAGTTTATGGAAATGTAACTCGTGATTCATTTTGACAAAACAATTCCCTCAAAGCATTGTTAAATTTACAAACTGGATCTCGATCAGCAATTTATTTATTTAATCCCGCATGACCTTTTGAATGACCTGTTATGACCTGCACATACATATTTCATAATAAAAATATCATTAAAACTTGTCATAAAGAAATAAATTTAAAAAATAAAAACTACAAATATGTATATATATATATATATATATATATATATATATATATATATATATATATATATATATATATATATATATATATATATATATATATATATATAGGTTAGGGATATATATATGAAGACCGGAACAAGGATTGGTGACGAATTCGCCGGGATTGTTGCTAACGAATCATGTTGCGTTGTGACACTTGCTTGTAAATTATAAGCACAAAGCAGGTGGTGAGTTTCCTAATGACTTTTATAAGGGTAAAGCAGTGTAAATCACTAATTCTACTAGCAAAGATGATTAGGACAATCCTTGGCTAGTTGTGCATTAAATTATTTGAATGCACGGCATCTGCAAAGTGCATTAAAGTTGATTAATTCACAGCTAGCCGTGGATTATTCCACTTATACCATGGTAATTTGCCAGCACTGACAACTTAAAGCTGTTATTGATGTTTGCAGCTCAATATTTGACTGGAACGGTATTGACAGTTATTTTTGTCAGTTAAATCTAGCATTATGCCCGCATTGAATCAGACACAGAGATAGCGTTATGCATATATTTGAATTAATTAATTATAGCATTTATTTGAATTAATTATCAAAAGAGAGAGATTTGTATCTGCATCGGTTCGGCGAAGCTAATAGATGAATAGCAATATTATCCCAAATATAATGTAGCGATTCAGTAGGGAAGCTATTTTATGACAGTGTTTCTGTGTGTGAGTAGCGCAATTTCTGCTCTCGGTGTGCGAGTGATGTATGTGTGGGTGTTTCAATGAAAACGTTGAGCAAAATGAACTTTAGTTCCTCTTATACCATGGTCTGTCTGAATACTAGATTCTGATTGGCTGGAAGATGTGGAATAAAACTGTTTAATGCACAGGTATAGTTCCAAGACAGTTTTATATCAACGTTTTCATTGAAACACCCACACATACATCACTCGCACACCGAGAGCAGAAATTGCGCTACTCACACACAGAAACACTGTCATAAAATAGCTTCCCTACTGAATCGCTACATTATATTTGGGATAATATTGCTATTCATCTATTAGCTTCGCCGAACCGATGCAGATACAAATCTCTCTCTTTTGATAATTAATTCAAATAAATGCTATAATTAATTAATTCAAATATATGCATAACGCTATCTCTGTGTCTGATTCAATGCGGGCATAATGCTAGATTTAACTGACAAAAATAACTGTCAATACCGTTCCAGTCAAATATTGAGCTGCAAACATCAATAACAGCTTTAAGTTGTCAGTGCTGGCAAATTACCATGGTATAAGTGGAATAATCCACGGCTAGCTGTGAATTAATCAACTTTAATGCACTTTGCAGATGCCGTGCATTCAAATAATTTAATGCACAACTAGCCAAGGATTGTCCCTAATCATCTTTGCTAGTAGAATTAGTGATTTACACTGCTTTACCCTTATAAAAGTCATTAGGAAACTCACCACCTGCTTTGTGCTTATAATTTACAAGCAAGTGTCACAACGCAACATGATTCGTTAGCAACAATCCCGGCGAATTCGTCACCAATCCTTGTTCCGGGTCTTCATAGTTTGGAAATTAAATTCTGTCTGTGTGAATGGATGCAAACCCTCTTCAGATATTAAATGATGCCGAGATAATGATGACAACAGAAATATCAGCTCCCATTGATCTCGGCCCACTGATCTTGAAGTTGTTTTGCGTATTCCTCCTCAGTCCTGCACTCTTCTGTACCTAGAGCCCTGTTATTATAATCCTGCATACAGATCCCTTTAAGAGAGCTCTGGGGAAAGAGAGCAGAAGTAGGTCATTAGAATTATTTTACATTTTTCCCCCCTCATTTTTGTTCTTTTCGGTCTCTGCTCCAGTTCTTGGGGGGTGGGAGGGGCAGAACTTTGGCCTCAGGATATTCAAATGGTAATCACATATCATGTCATCAAAGCCAAGACATTCTTTTTGTGCTTTGAAGTTTATTTGTGCCTGTTGTTTTTGTGTGTTGTCGGTACATTCGATTTGACCAGCACTTCAAAATCAAATGGTATTCTCCATGCTACAGGGAAGATATGTCTGAAGAAAGTTAGCGTTCCTCTTCATCTCAATGGCACTTGCTTGGCCAGCACAGGACCCTCCTGAAGTACACTACCATTCAAAAGTTTGGGTTCAGTTAGATTTTTCAGCTCAAAGAGGTCAGTAACAGTAATATTGTGAAATATTTTTACAATTTCAAATAGCTTTTCTTTTGAACGGTCATATATGTGATTTTGAAAACTGCGATCTTTGCTCATGAGCGCTTAGTTTTGTTGCTAGGTTACTCAGATCCATTCAAACAACGTCATAAATGCCATGATTGACAGATGGCACTACAATAACATACATTCTCAAACCCTTTGCTATCCTGAGATTTGACATGAAAAAAACTGCAATTTCCATTTCCAAAATCCATTTCACGCTTTTTAGAGCCCTTTCGTGGTAAACATCTGCCATGCTAAAATAAAATATTTATCATTTAAATGTTGCTACCAAAAAATAAGTTAAAAAAAAAACATGGATACTCTTGAATGGCCATCGATGGAGAAAGATGCTTTCTGCTGTCAGACATTATAACTTGTAATTTTGATTGTAGCCTGGGAAGTCACTCAATCCTACAACCCAGGAACGTTCAGTCTGAATAGCTTGATTCTCATTTTCTGATTTAGCAGGACAAGGAGCTCAGTCTTGCTTGTAGAGTTAACAGACTGAAAGCATTTTCTGAACACCCTTCAGACCTTTGTGTTTTCCCCTTAGCCTTTATGTGATATGTGTGGCGTATGTGTCTCCTGGCCCGTTTCTCTGTGTCATGCTGTGATTAAATGGTTGTTTCAGTGGCTGGGTCATGAGGCCTTTCGACATTATTAAGACAGAAGTGGCTGGCAGGGGCCGGCTGGCGCGATTGGAAGGATTAATTACAGCCTGTCTCATTTCGGCAGAGTCTCTCTTATTATTATCGATTGAGGTGGTGGAGATGAGACTTCGAAGATGCTGCTCATTTGAAGCAGAGCGCTGATGCATAGGCAGCGCTAGCAGCTATCAAACTGAGGCTACTCATTCATTACAGAGCGACTGCGGAGCCCAAACTTAGATTAAACCCCGCCACGTTGTGCTTTAGTGTGGCTCATGCACATATGTTACACTAAACAACGTAGCGTAATTTGAGGGATGAAAGGCAGGGCTTGGCTTCATGTGCTCACTTGTGATTGACCATCATAGAGTGAGTAGACTCAAAGCTCACAGGAAAGGCATCACATAGCTCTGATGATGGAAAATCTTATTGAAGTCATATTATAACTTAGATGTGGTTCAAACCTGCAGTGAAATCTTCACCGAAAAAACAAGAGGTCAGGGTCTAGATGGCACGTCTGAGTTAGCTTCTGTTGAAAGGTGCACAAAAATGTATTTGTCCATTGATGGCCATCTAAATAAATAAATATTTGAAAGGAACATACACTACCGTTCAAAAGATTTTCTTTAAAAGAAATTAAGGAGACACTTTAGAATAAGGTTTAACCCCTTCATACTTCATACATAGTTTTTTTTTTTTTCTTTTTTTTTTAACCATTACAATTCTATGTTTTTAGAATGAGTAATGCAAAAGACTTTATATAAAGTGCACTCTGAATGGGAGAAAGTGCAATGTCTAATATGGCGCATAAGCCCTGCCTTCAAAAGGAAAGATCCAATACTAAAGCCATCATGTCACTACAGCTGCCAATAGAAGCTCCGGTTGCTATAGAATCAGGCAGTGTTCTAAAACATGCACTTAGGACTTATGCGCATTAGCTTTTTTCTTTTGTCATTATTCAGGCATTTTGAAATAAAATTAATGAGACAGTTGTTGTCAGATTTCAATGGTGATTTGAAATATATTATTTAATTGGAAGAATTTAATGTTTCCCCATTCAAAGAGATAGGAGCTGCACTTGCATGCCTGAACGGCATTTAAAAGAAGGCTGCTGAGTGAAATGACTTGTATTGAGGGGACTTTGGTAATGCCTGGTCACTGATTGGTTCATGACCCCTGACTTAATCTGATTGAGCTTAAAGCATCACATATTATTATTACCGATTAATCGTGAATTATCACATCCAAAATAAACGTTTGTGTTTAATATATGTGCGTGTGTGTGTCATGTTCAAGAAACCAATTTGAAATGATTCGAGCTTTGTGACATGGTGCATTATCCTGCTGGAAGTAGCCATCAGAGGATGGGTACGTGGTGGTCATAAAGGGATGGACATGTTCAGAAACAATGCTCAGGTAGGCCGTGGCATTTAAACGATGCCCAATTGGCACTAAGAGGCCTAAAGTGTGCCAAGAAAACATCCCCCACACCATTACACCACCACCACCAGCCTGCACAGTGGTAACAAGGCATGATGGATCCATGTTCTCATTCTGTTTACGCCAAATTCTGACTCTACCATCTGAATGTCTCAACAGAAATCGAGGCAAAACGTCTCTTCAGACCAGGCAAAAATTTTCCAGTCTTCAACTGTCCAAGTTTGGTGAGCTTGTGCAAATTGTAGCCTCTTTTTCCTATTTAAAGTGGAGATGAGTGGTACCCGGTGGGGTCTTCTGCTGTTGTAGCCCATCCGCCTCAAGGTTGTGTGTGTTGTGGCTTCAAAAATGCTTTGTTGCATACCTTGGTTGTAACGAGTGGTTATTTCAGTCAAAGTTGCTCTTCTATCAGCTTGAATCAGTCGGCCCATTCTCCTCTGACCTCTAGCATCAACAAGGCATTTTTCACCCACAGGACTGCCGCATACTGGATGTTTTTCCCTTTTCACACCATTCTTTGTAAACCCTAGAAATGGTTGTGCGTGAAAATCCCAGTTGACAGCATTTATTCATCTAGGTTAATATGAATCTCAACATTTAGTAAATTTTTACGAGCAAATATTGTGGCTTTTAACACTAAGGAACATCAACAAAGGTTTGGCTTAAGAGTCTTCTTTCAGAATCATAAAAAAAAGGAAAAAGAAAAAAGAAAAAATCTTACCAATCCCAAACTATATATTATTGTTTAATTGTAGTATAGTATAACCAAGCCCTTTTTGTTTGTTCACACCAAAAGTGAAAATGGGGCGTGACGTGATAATTGATCCTAAACAGTTGTTTTAGAGGACAGTTGTCTCTGTTTGCATGCTTTTATGGTTTACCTTGTAGAACTTGAGGGGTTTGTCATATAATATCCGAATCTACTCTTAAGTCTCTCCTCGTCCATGTTTGATGTTTAGTACAGATGATGGGTGATCCAATGATATTTAAGTGAGGGCAGAACTCCAAAACTCCTGTCCAGCTGAGATGAATGGAACATTTCTCCAGATATTATAAACCTCCAATGTATGAGATTCAAACCTAGTAAGAAAAACACTTAAAACGAGATGAGCACCAGTTGTTTACAAGCTTGAAGCTTACAAGCTGCAGAAACACTCAGACCTGTAAGTCCTGCACTTCACACTCCCAGCACACCATCATGCCAATGAGAGAATTAGCAAATTAGTCATCTTTCATCATCACTGTCGTCTGTGGGTTACTTTTAATCGCTTTTGTTCCAGCACACATTCTATTGCAGTTTTTACAAGCATGCCACTGAATGAAAATGTGCTACACACTCACTATGCACATGTTTTTGTGACTTATTCGCTTGCCACAATGTGATTGTGCAAGAACTACTCATGTTGATTTTGAGTATAGAGGGCTGCATATGTTATTTCCTTTTTGTTCTGCAGCCGAACATTTGGCATCATGGAAAATAATTTTTGGGTTTCATATTGCATTTCAGCTTCAGTGTGGAGCAATAATAATGACAATACCAGCATGTAATTATTTATGAATATGTATGCTTAAGATGAATATGCATGCGTGAAATGAATATACATGCATGAGAGGACTTTGATTTAGTGATTAGTGCACAAAGGATCAATACAAACCGAATATTAGTGATGAAAGGGAATCATGTGTAGTTTGAATCGTGTCTTTAAGCATGTCTCTCTATTTTCGACAGTTTGCTTTAGCGCAGTGTTCTTTCCTCAGATACAACTTCCACAGCACCTGACTACAGCTGCATTTTTTTTAATGTTTTTTTTTGGGAGACATTTGGGAAAGGCTTATCAAGCTCAGCTTCATCAAGCAGAAAAACGTCCCTCTAATTGCTGCATGCTCCCTGTGATTTATCCAAGCTCCCGTGTCGTGTCTCTGAAAAGCCAAAGAAAAACATACGCTGTTCCCTTCATAACCTCAGTTGATTGCAGATGATAATTATCACATCTCTCCCTCCCTCACAATAGGAGGGCAACCTTAGGAAAATTAGCAGCTGTCAAATGGAGGCACATCTCTTCTGACTGCTTGTCAGCGTAGTCCCACACCCTTTCTCTTCCTTTTTTTATCTCTTTCCTACTTTTTACCTTGTCAATGGGTACTGTGCAACTTTCCTATAGGAATTGCAGCTGCAAGTCAAGGGCATTTGATCGTAGTCTTTACAAGAGAATTCTTCTTTTTACTCCCTGCCCCAAATCCACAGGCACAAAGCGGATGGAAACCAGCTTTTAACTCAGCCCTGCGTGTAAGTGTGTGTGTGTCTGATCTCCCACTTCTCTCTTGTCTTAATTCAACTACATCCTCTCCCAGTGCCGGCCGGGGGGCTAGCGCTTATAGAGGCCAAATTGTAATGCAGATCACTTTTGTACAAAACCTCACATGAGACGCTTACAGATCCCTGATGTATAAACCGAGAGTATGAGGCTGAATTTCTCATCTAGCACCTAAATCGGCCTTGTCCCAGTCAACTTATCGTTTACTCAGGTCTTCAGGGATTCTTTTCTCTCCAGGCTTTGTGTCTACAGTCTACACAGCCTCCAATTACAACCCACTCTCTACAACTACTAGAAGCAACAACAAAAAAGATGCTTGCAATGTGTTTGGAAATTGGTGCAAAACCCAGCAAATGCCTGATTTTTAAAAGAGGTGCATGAATAAGCAACTAACGTACAGTGTTGTAGACTATTGGATATGGACTATGACTACAATGTGCACATAATGTAATGTGACATAAAGAGTTTTGGTTACACTACTATTAACTAGCTTATTAGCATAATAGAATATTGGCTGGTTATTAGTACTCATTAAGCACATATTAATGCTTTATTCTGCATAACCAAATTCTACATCCCTTAATCCTAATCAACACCTAAACTGTTGGTTTAATTTAACAGTAAAGTAACAAAAAGTAAGTTGCTTTAAAAATTTGAGTTAATAGAAATTAAAAATATTAATACAATGATACCACATTAATTATTAAAGTTGATTTGAGAAAATATGTTTTTTTATAACAAATCTGTGATTTTTTTTTTTTTTAACAGTGTATGAGTTCTTAAGGAAAAATTAAAAGAGAATTGACCCTAATCTAAAGTGTGACCAGAGTTTTTTTGTTTTTTTTAGAAATTGATTAAATGATCTGAAAACATAATAGTTTGAGCAATTAATTTTACATTTAACTTGTTCTAAGGATGTTTTACTGGAAAAAAATATGCAAAAAACCTTTAAAAATACTATTTAAATTATTTTATTTGAAAATTATTTTATAGGGTGGGGATTGCTCTGACAATGTCTTCACAATATGCTCTAAAAAATTTAATTAAACATGTTTCAATCTTTGACTTATATATAATCAGTTATCTACCAAAAAATTCAAACATGACAGGTTTATTTATTGTTGGTAGTTCATATTCAGTGTAAAATAATAAAAATGTGAAGAAACATACAAAAGTGAGAATAGCACCCTATGTTTGTTTATGCATTCCCTGCATACTGAACTTGCAGCTAATGAATATGAATGGCTATACAGTGTGTGATACTGTATATCCCCACGGCAATGTTTATTCAGAGGTAATGGTAATGCCTGGCTCAGATATGAAGTGCTTCACATGACAAAACACAGCTGAAGGCTGTTTTGAAACCCTGTGCTAAATGAAGCTGATGTACCCTCTTCACCCTTAATAGAATAAATGCATTCCAAGTTAGTCAAGTTACAATATACAAAGTTCACGAGTGAATCTCTTGTGATTTACCTAAGCCTGGGGAAACAGTCACTTGCCTTACCATCAATTTAAAATGCAATGCAATTCAATGTTGCATCAAAACACATTGATTCTATTCAATTAAAATAGCTTTATTGGCATGACTGTTAGTAGTACAACATTACCAATTGTACCTTATGCTATTTCATGCATTCTGATTTATTTACATTGTTAAAGAGTTGGATTCTCATGCTAAACATGGCCAAAATTTCAACAAATGAGTTGGCTGAGTATTTCTGTGCCAAACACACTCCTTCAGGATTCAAACAATTTTCGGAAAGTTTTTTTTCTAGTATGGCCTGTATGACGTCATAAGGATGTTCTTTGGGCACTTCTCCCGGATGAGAACGTATTCATCAATTAACTTGGTTAGGGTTACAGAAGCCGTCGGCTGAATGCTGAATACTGAGTAGGTATGTTATGTATATTAAATGGGCAATCATATGTTGCTGTGCTCATTATTATGATCAGCTCTGATCTATGATTTGTCAGAAAGTGTTGCTGGTTATTGTAGAATCCTGGCAGAAAATATACATGAGATTTATAATAGATTTGCCTGTGAGAAATGTGCAAAGTTAATATTTGATATTTATTAATAACTGGATATTTCCTCATAAATTATATGTGAATCTGTACAAATGAAATGATCCCAGATGAAATGGCATCAACCAGAGGGAGAGCTAGAGCGCGCCCATCAACAAAATCAACAATGTCACTAAAGAAGTGTGTTTTTGGTTGTGATGGAGAGATAACCTTGTTGAGCTTCCCATAATAACACAGCGTTAAGGAAACAGTGGATGCAGTTTGTTTTCCCGGAGCAGCAAGTGTGTTTGTTTGTTCCCGGTCACGAGTCGAAACCACAGGCGGTGAGTGAAACTGCATCAAATGTCTGTTTTGTCAGAAATCGGCGCGGAAATCAATTGCATACAATGTGAACAAAATAAATGTATAGTGAATCGAATATAATGCCATAATGTATTGTGTTTGTGTGCTCATGACTCTTTAGCCCCGCCCACTGCACATCTTCATTAGTTTGGCTGTTTTTGGAAAGAATCGGTACAACGTATCTGTCTTTTATAAATATGATAAATATGATAAAAAAAAGACTCTTCGGAGATTTAAAGGATGAAATACTACTCTATAGGTACTCAAGATTAACATGAGATTGGCAGAAACTGTGTGTTATGTAACATTTAAACATATACTGGTATTCATTTCGCACAGATTTCTAGTGCAGTTTCTTGTGCAGTTACATTGTCCTATGAGCAATGCGCCATTGTGTTGTCGTCGGTTGAAAATTGCGTTATCACAAATCTTATCAAATGTGTTGCTCCTTAGACACCCACAACACTTTTTCTTAATCCTCATACAATTACGTGTCGTAATCAGGTGGTCGTTGGAGGAGCACATTACAGCAAGCGAGAGCTGGAGACAAATGCAGGAGCTCCCATCATGCCCTCTAGAGGAGACTCTTCAGTCAATAATGGAGATAGATTCTGTGTGTGTCAGCAATTTAGAAACAACAGCCAACAGGAATCCCACCAGAAGGGATACAATTAATCACAACAGGCGAGATGTAAGCGTCTGCTCAGAGAGATCTCGCTCTCCCGCAGTCACTGCATCATTATTAAGGCTGGAGCCTGTTGGGTTTATTACGCTGCTTCAAAGTCAGAGTGCAGTTCCTGAAAAGGTATTCACCTTGCTTTGCTGTGAAGTGTGGCTTGAACCTTGCATTGTCTCGTCTATAAACTGTAGAAGCTGTAGTGAGTGGTATGCTATTAGAGGAGTGTGTATTGAGAACAGTACAGTCAATGTTCCATCACAACCGATCTGCTCGAGGAAGAGTAAAATTACTCCTCTAAAAAACAACTTGAGTGGGCGTAAACAAGCGGATCATGTCAAAATACATTTACACTACGGTTCCGCCAGCCATCAGAGACAGTGTTGTGGTTTTTTGCTGTTTGCTGCAGCTTGAAGTGGAACTAGTGTACAGTGTATATTTTAATTATAATTTTAATTTTAAAAGACGTGAAAGATGAGAAAATGTGATACTTAATTAAGAACTGAATCAGACTCTTTGATGACTGACACTGTTTAAACACACAGAACAATGTAATTAGATGAACAATGTAAAAGTAGCTGTGTAAAAGGGCCATATGCAATCATTTTCCAATCTTATCCTACTAGAATTAATTTTTCCCCCACTTATAATGTTATTCAAGGTTTCTTGCACCCAAGAATCATAATTTAGTTTTAAAATTATTAGACTATTAACATTATTTGACTGACTCTACTTACAGTACTTTGTTGCTGTAGTTTTGATTTTATATTTTATATTGTGTATATAGATAATAATGAATATTATTTATATAATACTATTAATTATAATACATAATTGATAATAGTTCATTTGAAAGTAGGATAGTATTATTATTAGTAAATTTTTATAGTGTATTATTATATTTAAATAACCTCTGGTGTAGTTCATACTTCATCAATGATGCTGAAAACTGAGTAGGTTCGGTATTATATTAGATGGGTAATCATATGTTGCTGTGCTCATGACACCATTATTATGATCGGCTCTGATCTATGTGATTTGTCAGAAAGTGTTGCCATCATTGCTGGTTATTGTAAAAGACTGTAGAGTCTTCACTAGAACTGGCTGAAAATATGCATGAGATTTACAATAGATTTGCCCGTGAGCAGTGTGCAAAGTTAATATTTTCTATTTCCTCATAAATTATCGGGAATCTGTAAAAATAAAATGATCCCTGATGAAATTGCATTTTTGATTTTCTTGACTAGATATTGTTCTAAGGCTTCAGGAAATGTGCATTAATTAATCAACAGGTTGTTTTTAATTAATTTCACTCGAGACGGGTTTATTTTACTGTTTAATTCATGAATCACTTTATGTGATTTTTTGTGAAGGACCCTCTTCATTTTCTCAAAACACGCTCTCAACCCTCTGCTCAGAAATTGCCCCTTTTCTTAGCCACATAAAAGACATCACTCATAACCCAGGTGTGCTATAAAAAGAGCAATCACAGTCTCTCTGATCACCACTCATGTACCCTCATGTCAATCATATTTTGTCTTTATGTTTCAATAAATTTCTGATGGGAGGTGGCTCTGTTTTTCCCACCCTTGTGGTTGACCTTGTTAGGCAGTCCCATAAATGCATAAAGAGCCACTTGATCTTCAACAATTCGTGTTCTCGTGCTTGATGCTCAGTACAAAAGAGAAGCCATGTTAAGTAGCGCTTTAGATTTTGGAGATGCATTGTGATGCTTCAGAAGTGTGCTATTTATATGAACACCCCCTGTGTGTCAACCCATCGCAGGATTTGTTTTAAGTCAGGCAGTAATCCACTGTATGTAAATACCCTTGTCTTTTGATGTTTTAATAGAATGCCAGATTGAAGTTTGCTGCTACAAATATTAAACAAAAGACAGATGTTCAGTTTGCAAAATGTTTCTAAATGTGGTCTGCATTCATTATTACTGCATTAGATTAATCTTGAGAATATGTTAAAGAGATAAGCTCCATGAGGAGGACATTCTTTAGTACACATCCATTGTACCTGAACATCTACTGTACTGAGGTTGGAGTTTTAGTGCAAGGAGCTGGCAAATGTACCACAAAAAGTAGTTTACACTGATTTTATAATGCACATAGTCTGCAATCACTTACAGGAATCACAATAGCAGGCAACAGTGTTAAATGTACTGGAAAGTTTTGATTGATTGTTGATTTTTGTGCATGGCCTACAGAAAACAACAAAAGGATAGACTGGTGCTGTGAGACTGAACTGTGCTCAATACAAAAGCAAACTCCATAATGCGAGCATCTGGTGTTACTCTGATATTAGTTTAGTCACAAAAATCTATTTTACCCACTTATTTTTGTTATTTGTTGTTAGTTAGGCGGTGCAATGCAGTTGCTAGGTTCTTCTAGGTGGTTGGCTTGGGTGTTGCTAGGTGGCTGCCAGGTCATTCTTCTTCTCCCCCAAAATTCTATGATATTCTATAAGTACAAAAGTTGGGTTCCGAAGTAAATACCTTTAATGTCAGACCTACTGTGAGCTAGGTTGTTAATACATTGTATTTGATTCTGCTTCCATTGTCTTTAATTTGATTATGCAGTTTGCAATGCTTCATGGGATTATAGTTTTTTCCTTCACTAAAACCATTAAGCACACAATCTTGTACCTTTGTCTAAAAGTGTTAAAGTTTGTAGTGTTGTGATTCACCTCATAACTGATTGGCTTTGGTCATTGCTTATAAGTCTTTAACAAATACTGTTATAAAATCCCTGTGGGTAGAATGAATGCTCCGCTGAAAAAGGGGACGGGCACTGTTGCACTCTATTTGGTACTGGCCCCTCCTTCAATGTTTTACTGTCTGCCAGGCAAAACTCAGATTACTTCAGTAATAACTTCAGAAATATGCATGATTTCAAGAATCAGTTGTTTCCATAAACAGTGGAAGATGCATTATAAGTGGAAATGTAATACTAATTCTTGTTCTAAGTTATGTTTGCCTTAGAAATTACCACTACAAAGTAAAATCTAAAAGTTTTTATTTTTATTATTATTATTATCGTTTAGCCTAACCTCAGATTTTGCCTATATGGTCACATGCCCTTGAGAACAACCTCATTCTATTTTGAAATATTGAAAGGACCAGAGAGGTATGGGGGATTTCTCAGCTTGACACAAAGTTGTTGTTAAGTGGCTGCTTCCCCCCATGCAGAGATTAGATCTATCTGCTGTGTAAATTAGTTCACAGCTTCACACCACATCACTTGCTTTTGGTGTATTTTTATTTTTTTATTTTTTTATTTGTTTAATCTTTCCACATATGAGTTCTGTTGTTTAATTTAGCTCCCAAACACTTTCAAGTAAAAAAAAAATTGCTAAAGCCAACTTGATTGATTTTTTTGTTTTGTTTTTTTTTTTTAATGGGAAAACTCCCTTTATTCCACTGTTATCTTGAAATCCAGGGGGTTGCTAACAAGTCTATAAAAAACAAGAGTGTGCTTTACTTCAGGTGGTCACAGAAGGACTTTCCCAGAAGAAGTAACCATTTCCTGTTATAGAGAGAGCGGTTATGGTCTAACCTTTCAGTGCTATTGAGCTAAAAAAAAATAAGGGTCACTTTCCCTAGCACGTCCAGATAATCAAGCGATTCAGTTTTCATTACCTGTAAGCTAGCCACTTATTAAATACAATTACACAGCAATTTTTTTTTAATGCTGTCTCACAGTGGGAGTTAGAGAGAGGGATGTTATTATTTTTAGGCTACATATCACAGACGTGTGTTTAGCGGTAACGTATTCTCACCTAAGATGAGTGAGAGACAGACTATTTTCACAAGGCATCAGATCATTTGGATGGGCTGGGGTTCCCTGTTTCTCAGTCTAATGGGTTGGATGCAGTTGTGAAAAGCTCACGATCATTTTAGTAATAGCACCAGACAAACGTTTGTCGGCTTTGACTGATGATGCCAATCGTTTATCATTTATTGGCTATCACATTCTGGTTGACAAGTTTGATAGTTGACTTAATCATCCTTGGCTGATTTACTAGTCCTTCTCTTCATGCTGTTTTTCACAGAAATGACAGGCTCACATTTGACTCTACGATGAGTTTTATGGTAAACTGATTCCAATTAAAATGGAAGTGCTTTTCCTCTTCCCTGTGGTCATTTGGATTAGAGACCTTTTGAGAATATATATATATATATATATATATATATATATATATATATATATATATATATATATATAAATATATATATTCTTGTTTCCATACATCCAGAACGTTAACGGAATTAGATTTGAAATACAATCTGCCCCTGGTGAAAGTATTCCCATCTAAAATCTGTTGTAAATCAATATTTAATAAAGAGTATTAAAGAAGAGGAAGAAAATGAGGATGTATCTTGGGAGCTGAGTTTTGTTTTATGAGCATAATTTTCAAAGAAAAGCACCACAAATATTCACCCTCTCAAATTCTGAATATATATATATGACAGCAACATGCGTATTTGTCTTCCAATATCTCTGTGTATATCCGTGAGTTTATTTGACCATATCTAGCAAATAGACCATATCAAGCAAATATTCTTAAGGGACAAGAATCTCTCTGTATTAATAGAACAATTATTCACTTATGACTATATGTATACAATAGAAAAAAAAGCTGGAAAGGACATTTCTGTCTTGCATTATGATTTCCCTCATCAATTTCTTTTTTAGTATATTTATATGTTGTTGAGTCATAAGAAAGGCAAAAACACAAAAAACTTTTACTATATCTCAAGTCAAGGTCCTCATGAAGGACATTACATTGAGTGTCGCTCTAAATTATGTGATTTCATAAAACGTCTTTAAAGAAGTTGAAAGCTATTATCCTAATGGATTATCATGTTTACTTTTGCTCCAGGATTATGCTGAGAAGGGGAAAACCTTGGCCAAAGCCCTGGAGGACCTCAAGGCCAACTTCTACTGTCAGCTGTGTGACAAACAGTATTACAAGCATCAGGAGTTTGACAACCACATCAACTCGTATGACCACGCTCACAAGCAGGTAATGGGCCTGTTGTCTCCCCCTTTAGACTTGCAATGCATTGCGATAATAGAGTGTTTTAGAAGATGACAACAAATGGATTTTGTAGCACACATACAGCACGAGACAAATGGCTTCCCCTTCGACTCAGAGTCAACAGAGTGGTAGTGGTCTTATGGAGTTTTAATTTAGGAGGCCATAGATCAAAAGCAGGCAGGACAATTGGAAGTCCTAGTGCTTTTTTGTTGTTTCTTTCAATTGTTTATCTCAGACCAATGTTAAACCTCTTTCCCAGCATGCTGCATAAGCAAGTGAGCTGTGCTTAAGCACTGCAAATGTATTAAGCCATAAAGCCAACATGTCTCATAAAAGTCTCATCCGTATCCTTTCAGATCCACTGAGTCATTTGAATGCTTTGCATCATTCAGAAGTGAATTGACAAAAAGCTTTTTAGACATGAATTGACAAATAACTTTCAAAAAGTTGGATGGATGGATGGATGGATGGAGATTCTGCAACAAACAAACTTATCATAACTTCAGTGCAGTTTCACACTCAGTATGTTGATTTAAGAACTGCCAGCATCCCAAAATAGCAGTGTAACCTTTAATAGCAAGTTAAAGCTTTAATTCCACCACTTGTCCTGCTGTTTGATATCGGCCCTGACCCCTGTATGCTCTGACTCACTCAGAAACTAAATGCATGGAGTCTCTGGGGCCTGCTGTGCTGTCAATAACAGGGCTCACTGAACTATTGACTGAACACCATCTACAAACCCTCCACCCATGACCTTGCTATTGAACACTGCAAAAGGAGTGAAATGAATGGATTATGAAGGAAAAAGCCACTCCCCTTCATTCTCTGATGTCACACTCGCTAGATTGTCACATGGCCTCCTGTCCGCACAGTTCAAACTATTCTACAGCACGAGTACAGCTACCATTTAGCTCTCCAACGAATGGGGTTGATGGATGAATAGCACAATTTCCCTCTGGACCTGGCAGAGCATGTCTGCCGAGAATATAATGGAGTATGGGAGACTCACAGCCCCACAGGAAGCCCAGAGCTACAGAAAAGCCTGGTGTTCCTGTCAGTGTGTGAATCATCACTGCCAAGCCTTCACTGTCTGCCTTTGACTGGACTCAATGTTGCTTTTAATTAAGAATACATGTCCGGTCAAAAAATTACTGTGTTAAAATTTTCATTCATTCTCAAGTGGCCTGTCAGTCATGTCTGCCCCCACTGTACATGAAAGGATTTCACAGGGTATTTGCAGTACAGCTCTCTCACACCAGGGCTGCATCCGACTATAAATGATGTAACCACATCCAGTCATGTGAAATACAGACTACATGCATTAACGGCTTATTCCAGAGCTTCTCTCGCCAAATACATTAACAATCAATGAAGAACAGCTCCTCTAAGCAATGCACCTGAGAGTCAAGTAAATATAGCCCACGCCAACCTGTTTGCTATTTTCTGCAAGGCTGGCTGACAGTGAACCAGCGCAGTGGATCAGGCCTGAGTTTGCCCATACTGTGCCAGCAGAGAGCGACAAGATAGGTGCTGAAAGATAGAGGGCAGGTGCATAAAGAGACCCTATCCTGATGGGATCAAACTAGTTACCCTGATGTGCCCACTCCACACTGAGCGGTCCTTTAACATGACAAAATTATATCTGATGTGACCGCCTCGCATTCCCCTGACTATGAGCCCGAGCCACGGTAAATGCAATCACTGAAGCCTTCTCAAATAGGAGAGGTTACAGAGCCACTGAACTGTGTATAACTGTGCAACCTGAGTAGAATGCGTAATGTTGGACCAGACGACTCTTCTTGGCTGCCTGGAGAAACCATCGTTGTTTTTACTTTCAGCTACCGGTAACACAAAATCTACCTTGCCCAAGTACAACACATAGTCCATCATGCTATATAAATGCTTTTCAGAAGAGCTTGTCATCTGTCTTAAAGCTAAGCATCAACTATTAATGGATAATTGAAAGAAAGCTTTCAGGATTAATTGGATGTGATAACTGTTCTAGAGCTGGTTGTTGCTTGGAGACATCTAGTGCTTTCAAAAGGATTGTAGTCTTTAAGCACCCATAAATATCATATCCTTTTGAATTATTAATGAAAGTTAATTTATATTTTCTAAGGAACTTAATGGGAGTGTACACTGCATGTGCAGACGTAATCCTAATCGATACATATTCCACTACCTGAGATGTATTTACGGCCCTAGCATCAGAACCTCCTGGCAGCTTCCATCAATCTTGCATTCAAAGCACAAAGCCTTTCAGACCAGGAAACAAATGCAAATTAGCATCACTGAGTTTTATCTAAAATAAATAGGACAATTTCATGGAGTTTAGCAACCTCATCCTCAGCTTCTTTTCATTTTCACAGAAAATGGATTTGATGAAACATAACATTGGTGTGCAAACACCTTAATTACCTTCCTTCTCTCTTGAAGAGATTTTTAATCTTTTTTGTTGTGTATCGCTCAATGTGTGATACACAGCGATACCCAGTCTTCATAATGAAAGGTTGTTAAAGCATGGAAAGAAGATTCATGGTCTCAAAGAGGATTATTATTCAAATAGCTTTTGTTGCTTTTGCGTAGTTGACACACTGAGATAGGTGAATGAATGAGAAATTCTTTGTCCCCCTCAGAGGCTGAAGGAACTGAAGCAGAGAGAGTTTGCCCGCAACGTGGCCTCCAAATCCAGGAAGGATGAGAGGAAACAGGAGAGAGCTCTCAGACGCCTACATGAGCTTGCTGAACAACGCAGAGAGGTGCAATGGTGGGGGACGTTTTGATTGTAAAATTTTCATTTCCATATTTTTTTATACAATGTGCCAGTGTATACATGTATAGAATGGGGTCTAAAAGTAAAAAAAAAGTTATCTCTTTTTTCTTCCATCACATTCTTTAAAACATGGAAATAAATAGAATAATATTAAAAAGTTAAGTAAAGATGAAAATATTTTGCACTATTTTAGACAATCAAATAAGCAATTTTGTCATATTGATTATGTTCAAAATGTATAAAATGTCAGATGTTCTTGCTTCCATTGAAGCACAATAAGTACAAAAAGTCATTTTAGATTCCATGGCACTATCATCCTGTTTCCCTCTGGAGTCCAATCCTCATTATCACCCCCTTTTTTGGTTAGATAAAAGTGTAAATGAACCTGACACATGCATTTCATGTTTTTTTTTCTGTCTTTTCTTCCTTTCTTTTCTGATGCAGTGCCCCGGGAAGTGGCCCTATGTTTAAGTCTACTACGGTGGCAGTGGAGGGCTCTTTCAGGGAGTCCAGCTGTGAAGATGCCCAAGAAGAGAACCACAGCAGTGCGGCTCAAGATTCAGGGGGTCAGATCCATTCCAATAGTTGTGGCTTAGCTAGTAAGCAGTCACAGTGGCCGTACAATGGGAGGGCCAAAAAGCAAACTTTCAGACGCAAAATTGCATTCTCTTTTTCCTTTCCAAAGAAAGCATCTGTTAAGCTTGAGTCATCAGCGGCAGTTTTCTGTGAGAGCATGGAGGAGGGACCGATGGAACGGAGCTGCAGACAAAGACTCAGAGCACCCCCTGTCGAGCTTGACCTCCCCGGCTCCCCCATGGAGGAAAAAGTACTAAATTGTGAGGAGGCAATTTACAGCACTGGCACACTGCAGGGCAAGCACTTCCAAGAAAGTGACAGCAACGGAAGTCAGGGGTCATCAGATATGCCTGTGGCGAGGGAGAGCCCCTCGTCAACGGCTTCAGATTTGTGTGCTTTGCTCGTTTACTCAGAGGATGTGCCCAGTCCCGCAGTCTCCCTCATAAACACTTCCCCCTTTCGTTTGAACAGTGCTGATATTGTTCTTGACTCTGAGGACTCTGTTGAGAGCCTGAAAAGCAGCATTGCTGAAAGTAAACCTGAGACCTCTGAGGATGTGACAGTAGAGGACAACAGCATTACAGAGGAGGGGCACTCAACCATCATTGAGCCTCCGGAAAAGACTTTCTCAGATGTGTCACCTAAGAGCAATTCTGCTCAAAAACAAGAACAAGTGGAGGATGCAACTGAAAAAACACATTTCTCTTTCACAAAACCCAGCCAGCCTTTTTTCTCTGTCCTAAGCAGAGATGGCAATACCATCTTCCAGTGGCCCTCCGAGATGGTGACCTTCACAAGGACAGAGCCATCCCTGTCTTTCAGTTGCAACCCCCTCCATTTTGACTTCAAGAGGTCACGAATTAGAAGGTCTGCTGACACACAGGAGATGACTGAGCACAAAACTGATGAGGAATTATCTGTCTGCTCAGGTTTAAAATCCTGCCACTCTGAGAAGCACATTGAGGAATCCACAGCCAGCCCCAGAAGCAGTCCCAGCCAAGGACCTGAAGGCAAGGTCAGAAAGTGTTATCAGTATTCAAGTGACACAGAGAGTTGTGTCAGGCTGAAAACACATGACAGGTGTAGACATTCCAAAGATTGGATTCATGCTAGTAAGAGGGCAGAAAAGAAATTGCGGACCAGGGATCGACGTCATTACAGGAGCCACAGCAAAAGGAAGCGAAGGAGGCGGAAGAGGAGAAGAGACAGATACCGGGAAACAGAGAGCAATATGGTGAAATCTAAGAAATTCCACAGACGACCTGAGTGTGTGGAAGGACTTGATAGCCAATTTAGAGGCACCACTTCACAACAAGTGCATCCATTAGAGAAGTCAAAGCAATCAGCTCAAAATCAGGCTGAGGACAGCAGCACAGCTCCTGTAGTTGAGGAAGGGGTGGGAGGCAGGAGGCAGGAGGCAGCATCCGATGTAAACGGCTCAGCGGGCTGCATCATTCTCTCTGATGAGTTCTGTGCTGATGGTGAAAAGGTGCTTAGGAACAGCAGGGAAAAGCCTGACAATCCAACTGCAGGGGAGCTAACGACCACAGGACAGTGTTCTAGCAGCCACTCTCAGAGATCCAGTGCAGCCGAAGGGTGCCGAGAGGAGACACCTTCATCACCAGAAGCTAACAGAGATGGTCCATGTGAAGGACAAAGTTCAAAAAGACGACGAACGGATTCTCTAAGTGATGGAGATGAGTCTTACGACCCCTGTCAGTCGCCAGCAGGGATTTCTGATGTGTGCACAGAACTCACCGGTTGCGAGTATGAGATTAGGAGGAAAAGAAAGAGGCAGTCACATGTCCAAGATCAAACCCCATGCCTTGCAAATGAATGTCCCGTTGTTAAAAACAGTGTTCTAGAAGAACAGGACAAGGCTGTGAAGGAGTCAAGCATAAAATGCCTTGTTTTAAAAGGCGTGTGTGACAGCTCGAATGGGTCAGATCAAATCTCATGCAGTATTGATGATGTAGAGAGCAGTGCGGTTAATCCACAGACATTTACTTCCATTAGCAGTGCCCTGGGTCATACTGTGGTGGAGAGCAGTGACTGGCAACATAGCTCCTCCTCTCAGATCAATGCTTCATGCACCAAGGGCAGTCTAACGCTACTGGAGACAGATTCAAAGCTCTCAAAAGAGCCAACAAAAGAGAATAGTAACATCCTCAGTAGCGAGTCTAAAGCAGCACAAACCCCCTTAAAAAACTGTAACAAGTATTCAGCGGCTGCTCAGGCCTGCCTGCTCGATGTGAGAGAGTTAGCCCTGCAGAGGACTGAAAAAGCCACTCACGACAAATCATGTCAGCACAGCATTCAAACCCCGCCGCAGAGATTTCACCAAGGCATTCAGGCTGAGGAGAAGTTGAGCAGGGAGTGCTTCCACACCACCAGCAGCCTGTTCCAACCCTCTACATCTTTTCAGGCCCCCTCAGAAAGCATGGAGAGACACTGCCTCCTGCAGATCCAGAGCCATGGACAGGTGCTACACCAGCAGGTGTTCCCCACCAAGCTCAAATCTGTCCTATCCAGGCCACATCTGCCCATGTCATCTGCTGTCCTCCATCCAGTTCACCTGCCATCCTCCTTGCCTTCTGGCTCCATCACAATACGCCACACCATACTACAGCACCACACCGCTTTTCTGCCCCCGCAACCCCCTATCTACCCCCAGGTAGTGCCTGTTTCTCGACTCCCCCTGGGGCCGGAGATCTGTCGGCCGTCTGCACCTACCTTTGTGACCCCTCCGCAGGTATCGGTAGTGGCGCCCCCTAGTATTCATCCAATGACTGTGACGTTTCATGCCCTACCACGACCTGCCATGTTTCCGCCCATGTTACCCCATCATCACGCTGTCATTCCCCTTCAACCTCTCTTCTAGCTCTACTATTTCTGTGTGACAAAATGTATTTTGTACTGCAGTAGTGAGTGAAACATCTGCAGCACTGCTCCCTTAGTTTAGAAGTTTTCCTTGGGTAACATATACAAGAGTTTGGAAAGGATGCTGTTTCTGTGCCATGTTGTCAGTAGAGATTCTTGCAGAGAAGAACTGCATAATACTTTTATTATTAAATATATAACTCCCCTACCTGATTAAGTCAGATACCTGTTTTATTAGGATTTGTTGTTAAGAAGATTTTAACAGATTTAAATCACCTCAAAGACCATCGTTTTATTGGATCAAAAGCAGCATGATCATTCGATACACAGTTTAGGTGCACATCTTTGTAGAAATGAATGATAAAATATTATAAATTCATATATATGTATGCTTTAGTCTATACAACTTAGAGATAACAAAATTATAATAATAATATAAACAATAACAATAGAATATATGGTGGTTGATTATCAGTAGTGATATGAATGCAGGCAGTCTTACAGGGTCTAAGTGTTATTATGTGCAGTTTACAGAGCTCCATAGTAAACCTGCAGAGAATTCATGTAACACAGCATTTAAAATGAATCACACTGGCACTAGTGTACGATAGTAATTACTACTTTAAATATAATTCTGCTGTGCCTGTCGAAGGCTAGCGGAATGCAGCAAAAATAGCGCTATGCACCATGTGCTATGACAGCATCGTGTTTAACACATACATAATGCTCATTTTTATGAGTACTTTTTATGCAAATCAAAAAAGCCCATAGCATGTAATGGGAAAACTGAATGTGACTGTTGAAAGACGAACGAATATGGGCAAATTATATTTCTTATTTTGCTTATCAACCTCAGTGCAACCTCAACAAACACAGAATTACGTTAAGGTCAGGCTACAGAATGTATGTGTGGTTTAATATGTACTTCAAATTGTAGATCTTACATGCTGTTGCCTAAAATTTAGAAAAGAAGCACAAAAATGACCAAGTGCAAATCCATAAATGGGTGTTTCCTGTATCCCTCATAATGTAACCTGCTTGGATTAGGAGAACATAGGCTAGATCTATCTGTAGAATATGAAGTACCCTGCCCTGTTGCAGTTATTGGGATTTTTTTTTTTTTTTTTTTCCTAACATATTTTTTATTCAGTGTGTAAATCTGAATGGTTTACATATCCAAAAAACAGTCAAATAGCCTGCCATGTGGAGCTCAAAATAATCATATTCAAGGCAATTCCCTTTCTCAATTAATTTATATTTTTGGTTTGATTTACATATTACATGTAGAAAAAATAAAATAAAATAAAAAAAACAACATTACAAGCCTTGGTGATAAAATGCTGGTAATATGATTAATTCTAACAAATATTTAACGGAAATTTATTGAAATCCTGCTTCAGGGTAACTCCAAAACAGAAGTTTGGTTTTGTTAGCAAAGCATCCAATTTCTCCTGCTTGCATCAGATAAAACTCAAGAGAAGGATTCATTTACTTATTTAAAATACTAATTTCTAAAATTCTTGAATCCAAAAGCAAGTCAAGTTAGCTAGAGAAGAACAGTTAAGATTCTCTGTCTTTGAATTCTCACAATCCTTTCATTTTCAAAGGAGATGTGCTGAACTGGAATTAATGACTTAGTTTTATGGATTTTGCAAATAGCCATATGGAAAGTAGACTGTGCTTATTTTTTGATAATTATGCTCAACCATATGTTTTTTATTAGATATCTGTTTTTTTGTTGTTGTTTTTTTGTGTGTTTTTTTAAACAGAAAGAAATTAATAAAGAAAACGCTATACATCTCCACAATGATATTGCATCTGAAGGTGATACATTGATACTGCTAGTGAACAGGACTCAAGGTTATTTCAAATGAAACAATAACGACAACAATAATACATATTTACAGTTAATAGCTGTATTCAATGCCTAATGAGTAAATAATAATGATGAATCTTTTAATGTGACGTAGACTGATTCTATGTCCCAGTGGAGGAATTTAAGCAGAGCTTCAGACTTTTTTTTCTTTTTTTTCAGAATATCCTAAAAATCATGTGATTTCATTACTTAATATACATATTTGCATTGATATGAGGTGATATATGAAAATAAAAAGTGGTATAGATGAAGAGAGAGACTGGTGTTTTTGTAACATCTGCTCAGCAAAGCCCTGAATACTACCAGATTGCCCCTTCTTAATTCATGTTGATTCTTGAATCCTAAACACATAGGAAATTGTGTAAATGCACAATGTTACCGTTTTTGTTTCCCCCGCAGTCGAAAGTACATGCTTTGGAAAATTGTATATGCTGTAAATCAGTACTATTTATAAATCATGTAATATGTAATGTACATGTACATATGTTTTATGTTTTTATTGTGCCAGGTACCCTGTATGTATGAATTATTTAGATAAGATAAAACAACTATGTTTTTTACGCCACTTTGCCAACTGAATGATGCTAAAGTACTATATAATAAAACAAAGAAACAAGCACTTGCTTTCATATGTGTCCATTTAAGATTTGTTTTTGGGTTCACCACACAACAGAAAAAGTCCACAGTATGACTACAAACACATTGGAAATGCATGCTTTTTGAAGCCAGGGAAAATCCAGGGTTTTTGTCACTGCTAGGAAAGAACTATTAAATATTTCATCTTAAGGTCTCACACAAGTGATGCAGAGGTTATTGAGCGAGACAGCCATGGTCATTTTCTAGCAACTTTGAGGCAGTGTTAGACCATCGGAAGCTTGAGCTTCTACTACGCGAAGCTTAAAATTCACACTTCAGTCGGCAGCTTCCTGCAGCAGCTCTCTGAGAGAATGACATCATTATGCAGAATTATTCTGCCATCCTGTATGAGACTGATTAGCTCAGATGTTCCGCTGTTATTTCCCCTCCAGTCCTTGAGTCACATCTCTCCAAGGCTCCTCTGTTGTTAGACAGCATTACCTTCTTTCTGCTCAGCTACAATCGCAGGCTTTCTGAGCCATTGTGTGTGCCGACCTTTTTTACTCAAAACAGCACTTGGTAGATTTCCTCATACTTTGTGACTCATAGGCCCAGTCACAGCACTCCCTTGTGCCATTTTGTTTCCTTGGAACGGATGCAACGATTTCTGCACCCGCTACCTCTATCCCACAGAGCTAAAACATGGTCTTCCTGCTGTCCACACTACAGTTTAACTACCTCTCCCTGAACCTGGACGACCTGGATGATGGCTGCCAGGCTCAAGTACTTGTGAGAAATGAAACAACTAAAGTTCATACTTATTTCCTTTTACATACATTGACATTCAGCATTTGCATAAAGCCTTTGTTATATAAAAGCACCAAATTGTAACATTTTGCAATCTAGAACGTTGTGTTCGGAGCTTATCTTGCCTGCAGACTTATGGACCATCTCTTTACAAACACCCACGTACGGCACTGCCTCTCACAGCCAGGGATAAACAAATGCCTGGCTACCCTCAGACAAAAGCATTCTCTGCAATCTTGAGCATTGTACCGGTCTAATCATGGTTTCCTATTCATCAGAATCAGAGCATTATCATAGTCATCTTGTTTGTTCGTTGATCAGAGTCTCACATTCAGAGGATGGATCCTATATTGGGGATGCCAATTAACAATCGAGGCATCTCATTTGTGTCGTCTCGTTATCCTTTTTGTTTGTTGACTTTCTTTTTATTTTCCTCGCAAGGTCAAGGAAATACACAAGAGAGTGATGCAGGAAACTGCAAAACACACAGGCTCACGCAGGACTGTCAAGCTGTTAAATAAAGTTTAATTAACGCTTCTATTCTCTAAGAGCAGGTTTTTATTACTAAACGAAGATGAGCTCCTGGATAATTTCACCCTCATTATTATAGAATGAAAGGATAGTCTGTGTGGCTCTGAATGGCATGAGAAGCATCTGAATCAGGGACTATAAACTATTAAATCTGGCTTCACTTTTTATTAGACACCGTCTGTGGTGTGTATTAAAGTCTGACCTCAAGTGAAGCTCTTTGTAGCTTTTCTTCATAGGGACTGCCTGGGACTCTTAAAGTGCTCATGTTACAGCGAAACCCACAGTAAGTCAAATAAATTGTCAAGAAAGTTATTGCTAACCTCAATAAGAGCAGATTTGACAGTAGCAAGCTAACAAATTTCATTGCCTGAAGTCTGTTCATGAAAAATTAATAGCGTATAAAGAAATATCAAATACTATAAACATCTAAACACATTCAAGAATCAGGGTTCCAGGCTAATGAATATGAAACCAATACTCCATGACAGGTCATTCATTTTACCACAGGCTAAAACATGTTCTTAGACAGAACACATAACTGGATTGCCTAATACCCCTTTACCCGTGTATTTATTTTCATAAATACTAATTTTCAGTAAATAGTTACATTTATGATAAGTAATTATTGGAATAAACAATAATATAAAGCACTGCATAGATTGGAGAATAAATGTACAGTAGGCTGTATACATATTAGATGTTGAATCTGTTAACTATCAAGTCAAGCAAGTCACCTTTATTTATAAAGCGTTTTTTTTCAATACAGATTGTTTCAAAGCAGCTTTACAGTGCTAACAGGAAAATAATGACAAAATTTGTTTCAGCGCTCTGGAGAAAACAGTGACGTCATCGTCCAACTCAGCTATATTCTCATACAATGGTGTCAATGCAGCCAGATCAGTAACATAGTTGAATATTTAGTGTCCCCAACTAAGCACGCCAAAGGCAACACAGGTGAAGGTTGTAAGGAACCAAAACTCCATCAGGTGAAAGAATGGAGAAATAAATATGCAGCCTAACAATCAATTAACCGGTCTAAATAATATAAATTGATAATATTCAATGTGTATGTCATAGTAAAAAAGATTAAGTCTGCTTCCCGAACAATGCTAGGAAGACTGTTCCAAAGTGTATGTACTAAATAGGAAAAGGATCTACCGCTAGCAGTTGATTTTGATATTCTAGGTATTATCAACTGGCCAGAATTTTGAGACCATAACAGACGTGAAGGAGTATAATACATTAAAACTAGAACCGCCACGGGGTAAAATTTACCCTTGACAGATTTTCAATGAAATATCTAAGTCTGCAGTCACTGTCTTTTACTAAAATTGTGTTATTTTCAATTCTCTGTTGTTAAAAATTGTTTACAAACCCTGATTTTCAAAAAAGTTGGGACACTGTACAAATTGTGAATAAAAAAGGAATGCAATAATTTACAAATCTAATAAACTTATATTTTATTCACGATATAATAGAATAGAATAGATAACATATCAAATGTTGAAAGTGAGACATTTTGAATTGTCATGCCAAATATTGGCTCATTTTGGATTTCATGAGAGCTACACATTCCAAAAAAAGTTGGGACAGGTAGCAATAAGAGGCCGGAAAAGTTAAATGTACATATAAGGAACAGGTGGAGGACCAATTTGCAACTTATTAGGTCAATTGGTAACATGTTTGGGTATAAAAAGAGCCTCTCAGAGTGGCAGTGTCTCTCAGAATTCAAGATGGGCAGAGGATCACCAATTAGAAAGGAGTTTCTCAGAAAAAAATTACAAAGAGTTTGAAGTTATCATCATCTACAATGTAAATATCATCCAAAGATTCAGAGATCTGGAACAATCTCTGTGCTTAAGGGTCAAGGGCGGAAAACCATACTGGATGCCCGTGATCTTCGGGCCCTTAGACGGCACCGCATCACATACAGGAATGCTACTGTAATGGAAATCACAACATGGGCTCAGAAATATCTTCAGAAAACATTGTCGGTGAACAAAATCCACTGTGCCATTCGCCGTCACCAGCTGAAACTCTATTGGTCAAAAAAGAAGAAATATCTAAACATCATCCAGAAGCGCATGTGTTTTCTCTGGACCAAGGCTCTTTTTAAATGGACTGTGGCAAAGTGGAAAACTGTTCTGTGGTCAGACGAATCAAAATTTGAATGTTTTGGAAAGCTGGGACGCCATGTCATCCTGACTGAAGAGGACAAGGACAACCCAAGTTGTTATTAGCGCTCAGTTCAGAAGCCTGCATCTCTGATGGTATGGGGTTGCATGAGTGTGTGTGGCATGGGCAGCTTACACATATGAAAAGGCACCATCAATGCTGAAATATCCAATTCTAGAACAACGTGCTCCCATCCAGATGTCGTCTCTTTCAGGGAAGACCTTGCACTTTCCAACATGACAATGCCAGACCACATACTAACTGCATCAATTACAACATCATGGCTGCGTAGAAGAAGGATCTGGGTACTGAAATGGCCAGCCTTCAGTCCAGATCTTTCACCCATAGAAAACATTTGGCGCATCATAAAGAGGAAGATGTGACAAAGAAGACCTAAGACTAGAAGCCTGTATTAGACAAGAATGGGACAACATTCCTATTCCTAAACTTGGGCAACTTGTCTCCTCAGTCCCCAGACGTTTGCAGACTGTTATAAAAAGAAGAGGGGATGCCACACAGTGGTAAACATGGCCTTGTCCCAACTTTTTTAAGATGTGTTGATGCCATAATATTTTTATGCCAACTTATTTTTCCCTTTAAATGAGACATTTTCTCAGTTTAAATATTTGATATGTCATCGATGTTGTATTCTGAATAAAATATTGAAATGTAAATGTCCACATCATTGCATTATGTTTTTATTTACAATTTGTACAGTGTCCCATCTTTTTTTGTAATTGGGTTTGTAGTTCAAAAGTCATGTTTTAGAATTAGTAATGGAGGCTGAGGCTCAACTGTCAATATGAGATTTGACTCTGTGGTGGAAGGAAGTATTTCCGCACAAAAGAGTGTTTTTAAAGAAACAACTGTTGTTGTTTCTTATATATTTACACACTTGTGACGTCAAACTGTTGTATAAACTCAATATCAAATAGACTTGTGATATGGCTTTATATCAGCACACTGTGATTACCTACGGCTGAATCACAGCCGTACAGCCACATTGCATGGCTAAGATCTGAGGTACTTTACAAATGTACATTCAATACATTTAAGCAGACTTTTTTTAACAAGGGTTGCCAACACATATGCATAGGTCATCCAATAACACAAGTTGTTCATGACACAAATGTCACTAAGAAAGAACTGTTTTTATGAAACTGCACCGACTGTTGTTATGAAATTTTATTTCACTAATGGAGTGGTGCTAGAGTGGATTAATTATAGAACTCTATAAAGCAGACATTTCTGTCACTCCATTCTTTTCTTCTTCTTTTTTTTGGTGACAAAGATTGATACTTTGGGTTCTTTTGGAATTATTTTCATTAGCAGAGAAAAATATATAGTATACAAATTATCTTTTTCAGCACTGACTATAAGTATGATTGTGATTACCAGTGGCCTCTGTGACTTTTTACTGTATGTGACTAAAAACATCATACCTGGCAGATGCTTTAAATACATTGTGGCACAAAACAGTATAACTGTATATCAGTATAGAAACATCGTGGCAAAATGCAGTGACATACTATTTTTTTTAAGCCATATCAAAACAGTAATCATCTGTATGGGTAAATTTTACTCACTGGTGGTTTTAGGTATACAGCGACCCCTTGCAGTTAAAGTGTTAAGAGCTCGCTCAAGTACTGGGAAGCTAAACTATTTAGTACTTTGTAAGTAATAAGCAAGATTTTAAAATGTATTCAATGTTTAGTAGGGAGCCAGTGCGGTGTCAAGAGAACCGGGCCAATATGGTCATACTTCCTGATTCTATAAGAACTCTAGCTGCTGTTTTTTAGACCAGATGGAGTTTGTATATTAAGCGTGCTGGGCAACCACCCAGTAAAGCAATATAATAATCTAGCCTTGAGGTCATGAGCGCATGAATAAACTGTTCAGCATTTTGCATTTACAGCATGTCATAATGTAGATTTGTTTGTTTGTTTTTTGTTGTTTTTTTTATGGAAGATTAAGCCATGAATAATATCAAGAATAATATAAATTTCATAATTTGTAATGCAACAAAAAACTATATTTATACACACACATACACACACACACACACACACACACACACACACACACACACACACACACACACACACACACACACACACACACACACACACACACACACACACACATATATATATATATATATATATATATATATACACACACACACATATACATATATTCATATACATAGGCTATACAAAGCTATATATATATAGGCTATATACATATTAGATTTAGTAAGGTATGTGCTAACATGAGAGAAAAATGTAAAATGTTTTCTGAATCAGAATTTACTATCTGTTAACTATCAGTTTCATAATTTGTCATGCAGCAAAAAAATAATTGAATAAATATGCTGCATGTAATTCACATAAAAATGTGCAGATAGACCATGACTGTAAATGCTTTTGCAATTTATATAACGTGGGTGTGAAAACAGTACTTCATTGCTCACTTCACTGTTCATTAATTAAACAATGCAATACAAACAGTTTGAGTAGTGTTCCCCTAATTGAACCCTGCACACTTTTGACCCTTTAACTAAACCTTAAAGGGATAGTTCACCCCCAAAAAAACCAACACTAGGTGTATATGACATTCTTCTTTCAGACGAACACAATCAGAGAGAGCTGTGTGAACATCTCCCCTGTGAGGGGAAGGAGGTCACAGGATCTCTCTCTGAATGGTTTGTGATGGCTATGAATTGCCTAGTTGGTCTCATGACACAGGCTATCTTCATACTGGCCCCAATGACTGTCCCTTTAGATCACTTTATTGATCCTGCTGTCACTGATCTAAATGCACCTCACTGGTACTGAGATGATTTCTGTCAAAATAGGGGTCAGTGGCTATAGTAATTTCACTTTCAATAGAGAGGCCTCAACTTAGATGACTATTATATTGCTATTATATATATATATATATATATATATATATATATATATATATATATATATATATATATATATATATATATATACACACACACACACACACACACACACACACACACACACTGATCATGCATAACATTATGACCTAATGTGTTGTTCCCCCTTTTGCTGCTGAAACAGCCCTGACCTATCGAGGCATGGACTCCACTAGACCCCTGAAGGTGAGCTGTGGTATCTGGCACCAAGATGTTAACAGCAGATCCTTTAAGTCCTGTAAGTTGTGAGGTGGGTCCTCCATGGATCAGACTTTTTTTTCAGCACGTATGCCATCCGTCCAATAGAGAGAGAGTACGTCATGGCGGGTGACGTCATCGACCCGGAAACTATAAAGCACACCGGCAAACACACTCCGACAGCTTCTGGAGAAGGCCTGAAACAAGGCGCTTGCGGGCATGCAAGGAGTATGGCATGGTGACGCAGTGTCTCATTCCCTAGTCAGGGAACTAAGGTTACAGACGTAACCGAGACGCTTCCTTCAAGGAACTCGCGCGCGCCACCGCTATGGGAACGAGATACCCACGCCTCCATACGAGTCCGGATGCCCGCCTGTGGCATGGTTAAGAGGCGAGAGACCCCGGAGTAGCATTAACGTCAAGCTCATAAAATCTGACGAAGGTATGAGGCGAGGACCACCCCGCCGCTTCACAAACATCTCGCAGGGAGGCTCCTGCTAACAGTGCCTGAGAGGCAGCCATACTCCTAGTAGAGTGGGACCGCACGCCAAAGGGGAAGGCCGTCCGCCGCCTCATAAGCCAGTGAGATGGCCTCACCACCCACTTGCTCATTCTCTGTTACACTGGGCCCTCTCGAGGGCGGCCCAAAACAAACTAATAGCTGGTCAGTCTTTCTCCACAGGGCAGCTCTGTGGACGTACGCATCTAAGCGAACAGGGCAAAGCTGATTCCATTTTTTCCGGTCTGACGTCATAAACGGAGGAGGACAAAAGGCTTGTAGGACAATGGGTCTCACCTGGTTAGTGAGGACCTTCGGAATATACCCAGGCCTAGGAGCGAGAAAGGCCTTAGCCATACCCGGAGCAAATTCCAAGCACGAGGGTGCCACAGAGAGTGCTTGCAGATCCCCGATTCTCTTCAGGGAAGAAATAGCTCACTTGTCCAAAACTCCCTCCAGCGGCTCGAAGGGAGCCTCGGAAAGGCCTTGCAGAACGATAGAGAGGTCCCAGGCCGGCACCCTGGTGCGTGTCGCAGGCCTCAGCCCACGGAGGAAACGTGTTACTAACGGGTGTCCCCCGATTGAAACTCCACTCGAAGGAGTGTGGTAGGCTGCTATGGCCGCCACGTACACCTTCAGTGTGGAGGGGGCTAGCCCAGCAGAGAATCTATCCTGCAGGAACTCCAGCACCACGCTCACAGGCCAGTTAACTGGGTCCCACAGGCGTTCTCGACACCATGCGGTGAAGAGTCTCCACTTCAGGTAGTAAAGTTTCCTCGTGGAGGGAGCTCTGGAGTGTAGAATGGTCTCCACAACCTCAGTTGAGAAACCGGAACTTATGAGCTGGGCCCCCTCAGAGGCCAAGCCCACAGTTTCCACAACTCCGGGCGAGGGTGTACGAATACGCCGCCCACCTGAGAGAGCAGGTCCCTCCTGATCGGAATCTCCAGGGGAGAGCCGTCGAGGAGAGACACCAGGTCCGAGAACCATACTCGACCCGGCCAGAACGGGGCTACTAGCAGAAGACGGGCCCCGTCCCGGCGCACTCTCTCTAGAACTCCCGGAAGCAGAGCAATCGGGGGGAAAGCATACAGGAGCAGCCTCGGCCACTCCTGTACCATTGCGTCCAGTCCGAGAGGAGCTGGATGCGAGAGGGAGAACCACAGACGACAATGCGAATTCTCGTGCATGGCGAACAGGTCCACTTGGGCCCTGCCAAACTTCTCCCAAAGGAGCTCCACCACCTCGGTGTGGAGTCTCCTCTCCCCAGGCCTCGGCCCCTGCCTCAACAGGATGTCTGCTTCCACATTCTGGCTCCCCGGAATATATATTGCCCTGACTGACAACAATTTCCCTTGAGCCCAGAGGAGAATAAGGCGCGCCAACTTGTACAACCGACGGGACCTTAAACCCCCCTGATGGTTGATATAGGAAACCACCGATGTGCTGTCTGTGCTCACCAGTACATGATGGTCCCTGAGGTGTGGCAGGAAGTGTTTCAGTGCTAGAAACACTGCCATCATTCCTAGGCAATTTATGTGCCACGAACGCTGGTTATGTGCCACTCATGGTCGCCCCCTAGCCCGTCAGGGAGGCATCCGTGGTCAGAGACAAGCGCCGACACGGTGCCCCCAGGGACGAACCTTGGGTCAGAAACCAGGGGTCCTTCCACATAACCAAGGCGCGGAGACATCGCCCGCGTTGGCTTGATTACGCGAAAGGGGTTTCCCCTCGCTCGGGGAAAATCCCTTGGTCTTGAGCCACCACTACAACAGCCTCATGTACAGCAGACCCGAAAGGATCACGTTGGATGCTGCTGCCATTAGACCTAACAATCTCTGTAACTGTTTCACATTGAGTGGCTGGTCTAGCTTCACCCCCTTTATGGCTGAGAGGATTGACCATACACGCGGCTCTGACAGACGGGCCTGCATAGAGACCGAATCCCAACTCACGCCCAGATAAGTGATCCTTTGCACGAGAGAAAGAACACTCTTCTTTGAGTTGAGCCTCAGCCCCAACCTCCTCATATGTGCGAGAACAACATCTCGATGTTGAACCGCGAGACGAGCTGACTGTGCCAGGATTGGCCAGTCGTCGATGTAATTGAGAATTCGGATCCCCTGCAGCCGCAAGGGGACCAGAGCAGCGTTCACACACTTCGTGAACATGCAGGGTGACAGAACTAGACCGAAGTGAAGCACCCGATACTGGTACGCTTCTCCCCTGAAAGCGAACCTCAGGTACTTCCTGTTCTGCAGAAGGATGGAGATATGAAAATATTAGGGCTGGGACTTTAACGTGTTAATTAAGATTAATTAATTGCATGACTTTAACGCGTTGATTAAGATTAATTACGCAAAAAAATAGATAACAATTTAAACCTATTTTTGCACCGTGGAACGTTTTTTAATGAATGAGTTTCGACGGACCAATTATACTGGAACACCAACTAGCGTTCTTGACTTCTGAACACAACAAACCACAGTGAACATGAACGAAGAAGCTGACGAGACTGCTTTGCTTGGCCCCGTGGATGGGAAATTTTGTTTTAAAAAACGAAAGGATGGAAGCGTCGACAAGAGCATGGTTGTGTGGAAGCTATGCAACAAGGAATTTGCGTAACGAGCCTCAAATATCACCTCAACGCAAAACGCTGGACATAAATAAATAAACAAAATTCTGTTGATTAAGCTTATGTATTCAGTCATTATTCAATGGTATACTAAAAATCCATGTGAAAAAAATTACTTCTCACTGTTCTCAGGTCAAATATATATGTAATTAAAATGTGATTAATTTCGATTAATTAATTACAAAGCCTCTAATTAATTAGATACATTTTTTTAATCGAGTCCCGGCCCTAGAAAATATGCATCTTTGAGATCTATCGTGACAAACCAGTCCTCGGACCAGTGTGAGCATCCTGAAATTGAGCCTTGCCACTGCACGGTTCAGGATGCGTAGATCTAAGATGGGGCGCAGCCCTCCATCCTTCTTCGGCACTATGAAGTACCGGCCGTAAAAAGCCTGACTCCCTGTCTTGGGGGACCTCTCTATGGCCCCCTTTGCAGCAGAGTCTGTACTTCTTGAGACATCACCAGAGCTTGCTCGGGCCCACCACCGTAGGGAAGGACCCCATTGAAACTGGGGATGACATCTGAACTGAATGGCGTAACCCACCCTTATACATCGCAGGACCCACTGAGAAATATGCGGCAGATTCTCCCACTCTGACACAAAATCTACTAAGGGTACCAGCCTCTTGAGGCTGGCCTCTAATGTGCTCTGTACCGTGAGTACAGCGCCTGAAGCGCGAACCGCCAGGGAACAAACGACCCAACGGCACCATATCATCCTCGGATGACCCGCCTCTCCACGCCCGGCACTGGGGCGAGGTTGGTGGATTGACCTGTGAGGATACCGCGGATGTCCGGTACCGTATACCGCGGTAGACACCGTCCGCCCGCGGAGGGATCACCTCACGGTCCTGGGCCCACAGGCGTCAGGACCTCTTTGACACAGCCTTCCTCACAATGACCGCCCCAGATCGGCCCTGGACTTGGAGGGCTGCGCCTGTGAGTGCCGCGCACCCGACGACCCTTTTTGTGGGGGCATACGAGTGGCGACACTCAACTTTTGCTGCGCCCTATGGGAGGAGCTCGTACTCGGCGCCTGCTGCTCCAGCCCAGCAGCAGACGAGACCTGGGCCTTACGGGGAGGAACTGCTTGAGTGTCGCAGACTGCTTTTTAGCCTCCAGGAACCTGTCGGTGATGGTGGTGACGGCGTCATCGAACAGGCCTCCCGGAGACAGCGGCGCATCGAGCAGAAAGCTCTTATCCCTCTCCCTAATCTCCGTAAGGTTGAGCCACAAATGTCTCTCCGTGGCCACCAGGGCTGCCATAGAACGACCGACACACCTGGCCGTCTCCTTGGTGGCCCGGAGAGCGAGATCTGCTGTTGACCGGAGCTCGTTAACTATATCAGTTTCGATCTCGTGGCTTTCCCCTAGGTCTTTCAGCAGGTCAGCCTGGTATGCCTGCAATATAGACATTGTATGCAGACATGCGGCGGCCTGACCTGCTGCCGAGTACGCTTTACCCACTAACGAAGATGTGGTCTTAAGGGGCTTAGTGGGCAAAGCTGGAGCCTTTATGGTAGATGCTGACTCAGGCGAGATGGCTCGCAAGCCGCCTCTTCGACCTGAGGCATCTGACCATAACCGTGCCTTTTAAACCCAGATATGTTGCTGTAAACTGACGTGCCCGGGTTGAAAATACGCAGACACGGGCCGCCTCGACGATTTCGACACCTCGTGTGGAGATCGGGAAGAACGGCAGACTCCTACATGGAGGATGAGCAGAGCGCGGAGAAAGCGCCGTCGAGTTTGCTTTTACAGCAGCTCGCTCATGATGCTCATGTGGCCAGTCGATGTTTAATCTGGCCACAGCTCTGCTCAAAACCTCCATGAGCTCCTCACTTGCAGGGGATTGAAGTGGCGAGTCCTCAATCCATGCATCGACAGTGCAGATATCGACCTCCTCGGAGGAAGATAACTGCAATGCTCGCCGACCGGCGGGATAAACCGCAGCGCGGCTCCGAACCCAGAGACGCGGTGCCGGATCTGGCGGGTGAAGGCTGAGAAAGGGCAGGGCCCGTCTCAAACCCCTCCACCAGATCCATCTGCGAACCCCATTGCATGAGGCGCCGCCTCAAGAGCGCCAGCGGGATTGCAGCACGCGAAGAGGCAGAGCCTCACACTGCTCGCAGCCGCCACCTCGAGTGCCGACTGCGCATGCTGCTCTCCCAAAAAAAAAAGACACATCGAGTGTGTATCCCCGCCCTTGATGTAACGTGAGCAGGGAGGAACACACTTTCTGTAATGCTGTTCGCCGCCATATTAATCTCTCAAAACAATAAAGTCTGAACTCAGACACAACACAGAATGACAGAATGACACAGAGCGCTTGTTGAAGGCAACAGAAGCTGTCGGCGTGTTTGCCGGGTGCCTTATAGTTTCCGGGTCGATGACGTCACCCGCCATGACGTACTCTCTCTCTATTGGACGGATGTATACGTGCTTCACGACGCAATCACACAGAGGCGTTCCCAAAGCGGTGACGCTTCACGAGTTCCCTTGAAAGTATAAAGTGTAATTTCTAAATTGGGTTTCAGAGGGGTGTGCTCATTCATGCTGAGTACTGTAACTGCAACCTTTCAACTGGGTGAAGTGCTGAAACCCTTTTATACTGAATTTAATGGAAAATATATTAACCACTGAAAAACTGACAAAGAATGATAACAAAAAGCTTACACAACAACTCTTGCTCACTGATATGAACAAGTGATTTATCTTTTATCCAAAGCCACATTAAGCAATTTTCAATTTAGAATCATAGTTACAACTATTTAATGGACACTTTAATGGATTTACCCACTAGTTGCCTGTATGGCTCTTTAATAAAATATGAATGTATCTAGTGTAGTTGCTCAAAGTATTGCAGATCATAACTGCTTCCTTATTTTTAGGTTTTGCATTTGAATATATATTTAGACATGATCAAATACTAGATTTATTTAAATGTGAAAATTTAAAACGTTAATAACTGACATCCTAATATTTTTAATGATACTTATATAAGCACACACATGTGGATATTAATGAATGCAAGCAAATATAATTTAACACAAGAACATTTTTAAATAGTGCTAAAAAGGCAAACTTATTTTCCCTTATATGTACAGTAGGCTATATACATATCAATTGATACTGAATCAAGATCGAAATCGACAATTGTAACAATCATTAACGCCACCCCCCGGCCGGCCGCCTGCCCATGAACCACCACAAATTGGTTCCTATTCTGTGGGAAACACTGCAATCTTTTGAACAATAATGAATAATAGTCATTTTTATATCATTAGTTGAAATCTTAATATATTTTCTTTCCGATGTTTACATTGGATGTTGTGTCTTTATTTACACAAAGAATATTATTAGGAATGTAGACTGTTACATTAAATTGTAACAGCAGAATACAAACAGCCATGCTCAGTCCTGACATAGCATTCGTGTTATCATTCATTCGGTAACCGGAAGTGCCTCTTAGATTGTTAGATGGATTTCTTGAATATGTCATGTTTACATTGATCAAATGTTAATGTCTGTAAAAGATTTTACAGTATTAAAGGTGCACTGACATCTTTAGCAGTTTAATAATAGAGTTAACGTTTTCCTCAGAGAAAAATTTAATTGCTATTAAAATTGGTCATCTTCTGTATATTTCATTCGTTTTTAAAGTGTTCAACAATCTGTTTAGATTGCCCTGTTCCAAATACTGGCCTACATATTCTTATTGTTCTTTACCTTTCTGAACCCCAAATCTCTAAGCAAATTTTATCACTGTTGTATCCATTTTCTGGGATATTTCCACCATTAAAAATGATTCATTAAAATGCTCCATTTAATTCCCCCTTTGAGTAAATTTAACTGAATGAACTTCGTCTTACACCTACGCATGAGGAACATGCACGGCAGTTCACTCCATACATTTTCAGATCACCGGCAATTTACGCAATTAAGGTCATTTAAGTTTTTCACATTAATAACCTGATGTCACTTGGTATTGGTCCTAACAGTACTTTAGGCTATCTTTAATTAAATGCCAAAATATTCCCCAACTGTGGGGGAAAATATGTGAGCATTCTTAAAATAGGGTTGCCTTAAGTAATACTATGCTTCATTTACAAATGTGCCATTGACTGGCTTTGGCAGTAACTCTTAGAATCTTCAGGGGCTGTTAAACAGCATTTTTCTCTGGCTAAAATCATGTAGCATAATTTTAAGTTTGAAGGCTTTAAAAATACAGTCATGTTAACCCCACTTTTATATAATATGAGAAAATACAATGAAAAGAATAACACATGGTAGATATGTGCTTATACTTATGTACGCACATGATGACTCAAGAATTGCAGCTACATTTTCTTATATAAAATAACTGTATATAAGGATAATTACTTAAACTGCAATTGTACCAAAGTGATGTCCTGTCAAGTGAAATTCTCATAATTAAGAGTAATTAAGTGCAGTAGGTATCTGACAGTTACTCGACATTGTGGTGGAATTGCAATATGCTTAAAATAATGTTCTCAGAATGCACTGCTTTAGTATAATAAAAAAAAAAAACAAGCAAGCAAAGTGAAAACCACTGTTGCCTTGGTGAAGTGCGAGTCAAACGGCCATGTTAAATGAGCCACTGTGAATAACATGCTATGCTCTTCTAGAGAACCACTACATGAAAATTTATCCCCAGTATTTTTCCCATCAGTTTCCTAACCATGCCAGAACAGAATACCTCTGCTTCACAAAAATGCATTATTTAATTAACCTTTGCCTTCGCAACTGTGACACACACACACACGCTCGCATACAAAAAACTGCTTCTCAATGCTTCAATGTATTCACTCAGTGGACCAAGATCAAGCGTTGTTCACCATTGTATGATGAGGGAAAGGGCAAGAGGTAGCTATTAACTGGGGATTGGCTGTTATCTCCTTCCCCTGCAAAACAGGCTCAGCCAAAATGCAAGTGGCTGAATGTGTATGTCATAAACGCTGGCTCAGAGAGGACTGAATATGCTTAATGTCCTCTAATAGGGCCAATTCAACATAATGGAGACATTCCTACGGATTGACAGCTATTTTCTTTATTGTCTTATATAGGAAATAGGCTCTCGCTGCCTGTAAATCACGTATTATAATATGATGAAAATCACTAGCGCCACATTAAGTGAAATTCATATAGACTGGAAACAAAGGCGTAATGCATCATATGACAGTCCTTCCTAGACAAGAAAAACAACAACAACAATATAATATTCTTAATACAAGCATAAAGGTATGATCACATTGGTGAAATTTCACTGGCAAAAAAGGTCTGTTCTCAAACAAGTCTGAAAAAAATTAAAAACTGTGTACGGACCTTCTTCGCCCACATGGAAACTCCCTGTGATACATTTCGTAGATATGGAAAGAAGGAGGTGGGAACCGGCAAACGTTAACAAAGACTTTAATCAAATAAACAAACTGAAAGTAACAATGCAGACAGCCCATCACAGACGGCTGCCGTGCACACACATAATAAAACACAACATAAAATCCAGGCCTGGTCCTCACTCGTCCATCATTTTCGTTGCTCCTCCTTTTATGCTCCGTCACTCCTCCGTGAGAGATCAGAGACCAGTGTGACGGGCAGCTGGCACTCATCCTCTCGTCGATCTCTCATGGCTCTCACTCGTCCTGGTTGTCACATACCCCCATTGCCCCTCGCAGGCCCTGAGAGTACCCACGAGACAAATTCCTGATTATGTGAATAATTACTATTGAAATGACAAGATTTTCCCCTTAAAAATTTGCCAATCAATAGTAAATGTGAGTGTGCATTAATTTGTGTTAGTCTAGTGGTAAATTGTTTAGTTATTCTGCAAATGCAACTTAAATATCAAAGGTACAACATATTGGCACCAACTCTGAGTGGGTCACCTGGGGCCCCTTCAGTTTGAACAGAAATGATGCTTCTGACTGCAAATATGCTACCCTACTGTTTGGGGACATATTGATATCCAGGTCGTGAAATGGTCTCGGTGTTCCCTCAAGAGAACAGCTGTCATCAGGTGTTCTACATGAATGACTCGTGCAGCATCCGTCACATTCCTTACAAAAACAACATATGTTAAAGGTTTAGTGCACCCAAAAATCCAATTCTGTTACTATTTACTCACCCTCATACCAAACCTCTGACTTTTATTTCTGCGGAATACAAAAGAAGATATTTTAAGGATTTTGTTTGTGTCCATGGAATAGTTTCACTGTATAGACAAAAAGATTGTCAAAAGGGTTCTTTTGAGTTCCACAGAATAAGGAAAACCATGTTTTGAGTTAACTATCCCTTTAAGTGATGAATGTAACATATCTGACAATTAAAGTACACAGTTTAAAAACACCAGAATGACAAGGTAACCGAAACAGTGGCTTTAAAAGTAGAATTAAATACTTTTTTACAGACTCCAAATCTATTTCAGCTCTCTCTGTTTCACAAAAGCACTCTGATCTAAATAGTCTCAGATATTGTCTTGTGGATGTGTTGATGGAAGCAGGTACAAGTGACAGGTGCAGATTTGCAGCATCAGAAAATCAAGAGTATGACTCAGGCTTTCCCGCTCTGCTTGTTCTGCTAATAGCCTTCATTTTGGTCCAATTGCTCTTGACAGCTGCAGATATAAAAATGTGGTTGCAACTCTATAACATAAAGCTTCATGATAGATTTTCTCTCAAGGTTTTTTTTTTCTTCCAAGCAAGCAACTCTCGGAATAGCTATGGGTGAGCGGTTTGATTTCTCTAACGATACTGTCACAGATTAATGAAACGAATCATGCATTCATAAATGAAAAATTAACTCCATCGGCATTGACATGGCAAATTCAGGGAGATCTGTTGAAACGTGTCTATCATTATGCTTCATTTGAAAGAGCAATCATAATTGCTAAGCGATGATTCCTGCTCGCTCGTTGTCCATTTATTCGGCTAATAGCTTAGCATAAATGACTGCAATACAAGTGGTTGGCTAGATTAAGCGGAAATGTGCTATGATTGAGCGTGTCCCAAGTGCCTCCGTAAGGGGCGAGTGTGAAAGAGAGTGAGGTTTGAGCTTGTGTGTGTTTGGAGCTTCTCTAACACACTTTTCTCCCATTAGCGCTCCAAGTATTTAATTGCATTAAATTAATTGTGGTGAAAAAATAGGCACTCCAAAAACCTGACCCCATCGCCTCAGGGAGGAAAGTCCCAGCCGGAAAGTGTCCGGGTATCAGGACTGCTTAGATAAAAGTAATTATGTGGAATTATCCAGAAATCGATGATGGGAAAATCAACAGTGTGTTTAAGGGAGCTGAGTAGGTGAAGCCTGGCCTGAGTACTGAGCACTTGTGTTTCAGTCCCAGTGTGGCAAACGTGTAAATATTCAGCAAACACCCTCCAAGTGACAAACATATCAGCACATGGTAAAATTCAAACAGCACAATTGCATGTGATGTTACTTTTATAAAACAGTATAGTATACTAGAGGTTAATTGTGATTTTACTGACAGTACTAGTTAATTTGTCTGTTTTTGCTTTGTCAATGAAAAGGTCCAAATAAATCCATAGAAGAATCATTGTATTCACAGAGCAGACATTAAGTAGAGGTATTTCTGGATAAATCTTTTTAAACAAAATTGTTCAGTGAATCATTCTTAATCACTGTTTTGTTCCTGAATTATTATTATTATTATTTTTTCAGTATAGTGACGTGTGAAAGTAACCCATAGGATTCGCAATAAAAACGACTTGTATAGGCGGTTCAGAGTCTATTCTTTCTTTTGGGAGACAATGACTTTATTTATCATGCACTTTCGACTTTACAACTTTGCAGAACTTTTACAAACCACAAACAGCACACTGCATTAAAGGCAATATTTGAAAAAAAAAAAACACAATAGGGGCACTTTTAGACATTTCTAATATCTTCTGACCATCTGTTATCCAAGACTTAAAAGATTGAGTATAAAGAAAAAGAATGGCAACTGGACACTGTTTTTGTGAAACTCTTCTAAAATATAAAAAGATAAATGGGACAAACAATCTAGGGTTTCATGGACTTTGTGGAGACGCGCACACGGCAGCCATCCCAGAACCACAAGCGCCTATTGTGTGCCATTTGGAATAGGGCCGTGAATATAGTTGTTGCTCTTAATAAATAGATTACATTTTGTATTTTGTACTTTAACATTGTAGAATTTGCACAGATGATGGTAATGCTCTCATTGGTTTCTCTGCAGCAATAGATAAGGCTTTAGCAAATTGCACTTGAAGGGTGTCACTTGAGGTGTTGAGCCCTAATCAGTAGGGAGTTCTCAGTGCAAATCCAGCATTATGATTGGGCTTCTCCAAGACCCACTGCCTGTGACAGAGTAATCCCAACCTTTAGAAACACTGCCGACATGGCCATATTTTTAGGATTTGCCAATAACACTATGACCTAATTGCTATGGAAACTACTAACTGAGACAGACGTTCTCGTGTACTTTCCAAACTGGTTTTTATTTCAGTTGTAATCAGATCTGACACAGACTGAATGGCACTGTCACATTAACCATGATGCACTTCAAATCTATCTTTTTTGTTTTCAATTGACAGTGTTTTATATTCAGTATTACTTGTGCACTTTACTGACACTGTTAAAGGGACAGTTAACCCAAATATGATTGTAAATTATTTAATTTACTCATCCTTGTAAGCTTTGTCTTTCTTTCACTCTCTTATAAAAGTTCATTATTTTCCATAATGTAATGATAAAATTTAAATTTCATATATTTTAGATTCATTGCACACCAACTGAAATATTTCAGGTCTTTTATTGTTTTAATACTGATGATTTTGGCATACAGCTCATGAAAACCCAAAAAAGTGGGTACTTTTATCACAATATGCTAATTTTTTTAGAAGGACCTGTATATGTATAAATGTTTTTTTTTTTTTTTTTTTTTTTACAAATATAGGCTATAGTGTAGTGTAGCAGATATAGTGTTATTTTATTGTGTGCTTTTATTGTCCCATTCAGGCAGAATCCATTTAATAATTTTACTGAATATAATCATTTATACTCAGTGTTATTATTGCGTCCTTTTAATGTACAACAACACTGAGGTGTAAATAACGTGTATCTGTCAAAAAGTATAAATTACATGTAATTACTATTTACACATATTGCAAAGAACTGCTACTTTTATATGGTGTTGAATAACTTATATTGAATATATCAACTTAGTATGCTATTTAACTTAGTAAACAGCATCTACAGCTATTTGCACTCTGTGTAAATAGCATCTATCGCTATTTGCACAAATAGCCGCTGCCAAAAATAAATGCTAATTCAAAATATAAGTAAAAACTATAATAGTCTACATATTAATGTTGGTTACAAACAATCTTCAAAAATTATTTTATGACAGCTTTGTAATGACATGAGGGAGATCATTTTCATTTTTGGTGAACTATATCTTTAAAGATAAAACATTTTTCCAATCTATTTAAGACTATTTGTTCTGTTAAATACCTAATAAATGATTAAGCACAAGTATCTAAATGTTTTTCAGTTCTAATGTTGGAAGGATTTATATTAAAAAAGAGCAAATCAAACCCTTTTGTTTAATCTGTGTTCTATTCTTTTCCCTGTTGTATTAAAGTCAGTATTGATGGTCAGCTGGAAACGAAGGCAAGATGAGGGCTGCATATGTTTTCCAGTCCTCTCCACATTACCCAATTATTTAGTCTTCATCCTAATGACAGTATTTTACAAATAGTGGTGGTCTACAGCATAATAGCAATTTCACACAATCTCTGCCATTTCCATATGGTAGCTAATGGCCTAACAATCAGATTAGGCGAGATAGAGATGGACGATTCAAGAAGCTTTTGTTATTGTCTAATGGTGTAATCAGTGCAATGCTGGGAGAGGATGATACTTCTGTATTGTCGTTCGAGGTTGTACACCAGCAAATAAGTAATTCCAAATCGTCTTGACTTCCTTCCATACCTTGTTCAAGAGAGGTAAGATGTGTTATGCTCACAGATGATCTAATTGAAACATGGCTGACGGTCATACTACTATGTCGGGTGAAATATTTCTCCCTTTATAGATAAGATGTCTTGGTACTGGTCACCCTGAAGTCTCTCATATTTCCTCTTCACACTGCAGAGACGAAAGTGCATGGCCCAAAGAATAAAAAATGCAGTCGTTAAAAATTACCTCTCTTATCCCTGAATGTCATACACCAATGGACCTATAATGGCAAATCAGCGCACTGCATTTTCATTAACGCAATAAAAATCAGAGATCAACTTCAAACTATTACCCATTCCATGTGGCAATCTCCTCCCCATCTCTATTTAAATGGGCAAGGTTATTAGAATTGGTAATTGCATCGAGCACATTACAGCACGTTAATGCAGTTCAATAGGTACTGTAATTGTTTGCTTGCGGGCACTGAAAGAGAAACCAAACACTTGAGACAGATCAGCTGAGAAGAGAATTAGAGAGTATTGTTCAATGCATCTTAATATTACAATTGCCGCAACGCGGGGCGCGTGGGTCCTCGCGGTGCTACCCTCCCCCCTCGCAACACCCAATCTATTTGCCCAGATCACACAGACAGCCTCCATTATGGAAATGTCGGCTCAGAGCTGCGTATTTTTCCAGTCTGGTCAGGCCTGGCTCTGCCATGCCCTGAAGATGGAACTTTCTCTATTCACTGACCATAAAGACCAAGCTACTGTTCACTGCACACCGCTGATGCTCAGGGGCAAAACACAGACCAATTCCCAACTCACATTTTCCAAGGTGTTGAATCTTCCCTCGTAGGGATTCACATGATTTCACATTTCTGGGTGATTGGATGGTTGCATGGCCAGCCCCCGGTGAATGACTCTCATCAAGCTAATGCATGGAAAAAGACCATCGGAGAGACTCAGAGCATGCATTGTGAATGCCGACGGATTGTACGGACCACACATTCTACAACATACATTCTGTCTCTCCAAAACCCAGGCTCTTGATAAAGGTTGCACTTTCCTCAAGAGCCCGAGTTAAAAGGGCCAGATAACAAGCAACTGCACCCACTCAAAAATTGCTCTTGATTTTCCCCCACCCCTGTTCCCTAGAGAAAGAGGCCCAGTTACAGAGAGCGACTTTAATTTAAACATTCTGACTTTCCAAGCCCAGGGCCGCTTTGATCTATTTTTGATTTGTTCTTCCTTTTCAGGCCTGCATGTATGAGAAAGGCCACCGGACACAAAAAAGCTAAGTTAATTCAGAGATCACAATACAGCGAGATTTGTTTGTGACTAACAATGCCTTCTACGTTTCTATATCCTTAACATGATTTACACAAGTAGGACATGTTCCTGGATCAACATCCTTTGTTTTTTCTAGAGCAGTGTTTCTATCAATCAATCTTTCTTTTCTGATTTTCTGGGGTAAAGTTGGAATAAGGTTACGATTTGTTGACAGGAATGTTGTCCCAGAAAATATGTTATTCCAAAAACCTTGTGTAAATCACAGTTTTTTAAGTATAATTCCATATTGCCTTTCCATTTCATGACATCCGCTGGGAGAAAATATAGCTTTCGTTAAATATATGATCCAAATTTTAATTAACAGCATTGAAAATGCATTGATCGATAATTAAAACAATAATTGGATGACTTTAAAACATGTTTGCATGTCTTCAAAACTTGCATGTCTTTTTTATATTATGTTTGGTTATTGGGAGTTGTATGCAGTTTCTTGATCTCCTTCTTCTTCTCTGATCTTTATATGGTGTTGTCAACATAGTGCACAAAGTGTTCAACATTCCAAGCTTAATTTTTCTGGTAAATAAGTGCATCCTCCAGGTATTTGAAGTGAATGTTCAGTGTGAACACAGTACTTGCACTATTTATAAAAAAAGGCCATAGAATAGTGTATAAGTATCCAAAGTGGGATGCACCTTTTGTCTCATAAAAGACGTTAAGTACACAGTCTTTTATCATGAATATTTTTCAAATGCTTTTTTTGCTTCAAATGTAAGTTTGTAATGCTGTGGTTTATCACAGAGCAGGTTGATTTAAGACTTGGAACTTGAAGGGTATATCTGTTTGCACAAAATGCATGAGTATTACACTCAAAAAAAATGCTTGGTAAAAAACAACCCAATGTTGGGTCAAATATGGACTAACCCAGCAGTTGGGTTGTTTTAACCCAGCATTGGGTTGTTTTAATCCAGCGATTGGGTTGTCTTTAGCAAACATTTAACCCAACTGCTGAGCTAGTCCATATTTGACCCACCATTTGGTTAAAACAACCCCCAACCCGCCCCCAATGTGAAAATGGTTTTGGCTTGGATTACTTTAAACCGATTTACAGAGGTAGAGAAATGGAGCCAAATGTGCACTTAATATTCAGCATTTATGAATGAGCATCTGGTCTGCAACATGCTAAGGGGCTAATGATGTTGTATTATATGTTGATTCTCAGTGAGCCTCGGGCTTCGTTTGTTTCAGTGCTTTCAGGTTAAGCTCTGTGATGTCTTTCAGACTCCTGTTGAAATCCTGTTTGGTACACAGCATCATTATAGAGTTTGAATCCAAAGTACACACGGTGTGATGTGTTGATTCCTGTGTTTAGGGTGGCAGGGAATATTTTGGCTGTTCGTTTGCTGCACCTGCTATCTTTCAGCAACTTGTTTATTCTCATGATGTTAGCAAATGCATTTAATATATGTAAACATAGGCATAGAAGGATCATTTCATATCTTGGAGGATATTATCATCCAAAAGTAGATTTTTGCTTTAAGTTTGAACAAGGGATATTATCTAAAAACAGCTTTTAACTCAGTAATTACATATTTGACCCTGTTGGCTTTGCTTCGAAAATTACAGACTTGATCTTGTAGGATATGATTAGATGATTGCACATATGTAAATTGTTAATCTGGACAGAGATAATATTTAATTACACATGAAATGCTTTTAGAATTTAGGCAGGAATGAACAAAGAATGAATTGCAGCTTGCTGATGGTGATGCTTATTTATATGCGCTGTCTACATTGTAGCGGTTCTCTAAATTATGCATTTCAGATAATGGTGCAAGCAAATCTGTGCTGAAGACTATTTGCACAGTGCAGTTTCCAAAATTGTGGGTCTGTTATGAGTGTTAAGTTGCAGGATGGAGCAGATTAGTTTGATCTGGTATGCTTTGCTGGGACTGTAACTACATAGCGAAAGTTTGTGTTGAAATGCTCTGCTCTAAAGTGGTGTAGCTGTCTTGTAAATTGGCCACTTTTTTGGGTGCCTCTGAATAGATTATTATATTATTATTAATTTATTTGCAGTGGATTAAAAAATATATATATAAATTGTGTAGGATCAGATCAAATTCTACTGAAATTAAGTCATCAATCAATCAATCAATCAACATTTATTTATACAGCCCTTTACAACACACAAAGTGAACCAAAGTGCTTTCCAATAAAAATAACAAGACAACTAATAAAACAAAACATTTTAAAGAGCAACCAACATCAATAGAATACACGGAATGCCACAGCAACTGCTAAACATTGAAAGCCAGTCTAAATAAATGAGTTTTAAGCTTATAGCCTTAAAGAGGCCCAGGTCAGTGATTATACGTAAATCAGCAGGGAGTTTGTTCCAGAGTCTGAGCCCAGCTACAGAAAAAGCCTGATCAGCCTGGCGTTTATACCGTGTCCTTGCAGTACACTAAAAGTAATACATTTTAGTGTAATGTTTAAGAAAGTGATAACTGGCCTTATTTAGGCCTTATTCATTGGTTTGCACAACATACATTGAGTTTGAGCCCAATATCAAGTCAATCAAAGTGAATTTGTCAAATCATGAGGTACAGGTTGCTTATATTAGCGTGATAGTGTGTCTATACATATTGATATACCTATGCCTATTTACTGTATCTATATTCAGACAAAGACATATATATATGTTAATATATTATTACAGGCTCAGATGTGATAATAACAAACAAGTTCCATCAATAACATGCGTGTGAAGCTGGCATAAGAGCTGACCAACGTAAACTGTGTAGGAGACTGACAGACGTGAAGAAATTGTTGTATAAGGTCATTATTTTTGTTTGTTTTTTGCACACAAAAAGTATTTTCGTCACTTCATAAAATTAAGGATGAACCACTGGAGTCACATGGACTATTTTAATCATGCTTTTACTACCTTTCTGGACCTTGAAAGTGTAAATAACATTGCTATCTAGGGAGGGACCAGAGAGATCTCTGATTTGATCAAAAATATCTTAATTTGTGTTCCAAGATGAACGAAGGTCTTACGGGAATAATTTTCGTTTTTAGGTGAAATAACCCTTTAAAACCTGTCCTTAACAAGCCTTCATAGAACAACGTCACACAAACCCACCATTTCACCAGCATGGAGAACTAGCTGACTAAAAACGAGATTGCAAAGTAAACATGACAGAAATGGACATTTGGTCTTTACTTTAAGAAATGAAGGCTCCAGCATTGATATTTGACCAATGATTTAGGATAAAAAATGTTTTACAGTGACAGTAATTTATTCATTTGTGTCAGGAGTTCACATCAATCATGCAGAATCAAACTGTATTTATCATTATTTCACATAAAAAGAGAACATGCACACTTATTCAGTCGTGCCTGCTTCCATATTTTTTTTTGTGATCACAGGAATGCACAAAACAACATTAAGGATTTTAAGTCCAAAGGCTTACACATTTAGATAAATATTGATAAAATATGTTTACATCAAATTTATTCAGTAAACACAGTATTTATATAAATTTTTCACGAAATTACGCAATCTGAGGAGGCTTGAGCGATCTCACTATACTGTTATCCTGTCAGCCAGAGCAACAGAGGGAGCTCACGGACAGAAAATGCTTCGGTTACGTATGTAACCCTTGTTCCCTGAAGGAGGGAACGGAGACGTACGACGTACATCAAACATGACCGACTGAAGGGGAACAGGAGTTACGATTTAACCAGAGTATACATAATTTATGACATTCATGGTTGCAGATGTCCGGTATCAACAAAGGCAAAGGGAAGATACAGATGAAACAATAAAACAAATAAGTACAAGACTAATCAAGCAGTCTCTGGTATTTTCCATAATCTTATGTGCATTTATTATGGTATAAGTAGCCTTTAGCGTCATATGGTTATCAGAATCCCCATCGGATCGCAATCAGAAATTATTGCATACACTCACTGGTGTCTGAAAGTGAGTTTTGAGCTGAAATTTGTGTCTTTAATGTTGAGGTTAGCTGCTAGCCTGATATGAAAACATGTGAAATGAGCAGCGGTGTTGACTCAAACCCTGCCTTTGTTCATAACCACTCTTCAAGCCTCAGTTGGCCCAATTTTGATCAAGGTGTTCCTTGGGCCTTGGGGCTGAGTCCTGATCAAGCCCCGGAAGTGACAGTGGAAACGCGACTGGCCCTGGCATGCATTCGCACGCTCGCTTTTGGCCCAGTAGAAATGCGGCTGTTGTGAGTTTTTTAGTCTCTTAATGAGACAGAACAGGATCTTATTAGTCCACTAAAAATGTAGAGCAGCAGTATGCGGGATATAAGGGTGAGATGTGTCAGAACTCCTATGGAATGTTTCTAAAAGTCTAGTGATGACACTTTAAAGGGTAAGTTCAACAACCATCTCTGTCTTTGTATCAATGTGTTTTCTCTAGTCATGTAGCACTGCCTTTCTACTTGTCATAAAACAGGAAGTGAGACAATGCGATTAACTTAACAGGTCTTTATTCACAGATAGTTTAGATTGTTCAGGATCGTCAAGCTGGTAAGTAATGAACATAAGCAGTTCAATGAGCACTCACACTTAACTGAGGAGTCTTTGTTTCTTTGCAGGATGGTTAGATGAGCACAGAGATGATGAACAGACTGAATGATCGACAGATGGAGGAAGACAAAGAAGGTAAGTAATCACAGTCAGGTACATTCTCATGCAGAGACTGACAAGACCAGACAACAGGTGAGTGTGTGCTGTGTGCTTTTGAAGGGTGCTTGATGAGGGTGTGACAGATGTGGCAGGTTAATATTCCGGTGATTGTGAACAAGTGGGTGAAGCTGAAGGACCTGGTGCTGATAGCATGCCGGCTGAATCCGTGACACTACTGCATAGACAGACAAGTTTTATTAAAAGCCCATATTGCCAGAATCAACGCTTTAACTGAGGCTAGCCACACACTTGAAGCTTTTAAGCCCGATTTTGAGCCTGATTTTCACCACCAAGCTATCAGGGGGCATGGCCTGATTCAAGGCTTGTCGCAAACAACTTTTTATCCCCAAAAATCCTCAATTGGAGTGTGGAGTTACCACATAATTTTTCTGCTCCCGATCGTGTCAGACTTTGATCTTGCAAGTCTTCATGAGATCTCATCTCACTGTGGAAATGTACTAATCGACAAGTATTTGGTCTGGGCGAATATTCTAGTGTGTGCATTTGAAGGATTATACTGCTAAAAATAGGTTGAAACCAATGCTATCTCATGACCAATTTGTACAGTATTTGTATGAAGTGGCTTATTCGTATGAATTCGTACGGCCTCACTCATATGAATTTGTACAATTTGTCTATACTGCAGTGATGGGTAGGTTTAGGAGCGGGTTTGAGGTTAGGTAATTCGTACGAAATCATACGAATTGACCAACTCGGCCAATTTAGCAAAGATCGTACCAATTCGTACGAGTGAGATCGTACAAATTCTTACGAGCTAGCCACCTTGTAAAATATGTAAATTGCTGTGAAATCGGGTTGGTTGAAACTGCCCTCATGTCTGTGGTCTCCCAAAGTTTTAAAACTGGCTAAGATTTGAAAGTCGTCTGTTGTGTCCCTGGTCTTCAAAGTCAAACATGATGTTTTGCGTGGCACCACAGAATTAAAAAGACACAATTCAGATGTCATAGTAACATAGTATTACAGTTTAAATAAAGTTAAAGTTTGGAGTTTTGTCATGAATCTGTGTCTTTGCATTACCGGTATACCATGCAACCCCGGTCTAGACATCTGTCTCCAACATTGTCTTATTAATATCTTAATAATGGGTAACTGGCAATAAGCCTCAGCGCTCAGTGTGTCTTCAGACCCTCCCCACATTCTGTTCCTTTCCATTGTGCTCCGTCTAACTGTCTAGCTGAATGCAAGGATAAATGCTGTGTGTACACCAACTTTAATTTTCCTCCTTTTTAATTGAAACAAATTTCAGATATGTTGCTTTGAAGAACATGCTTCAAATGCCTCATTTCCATGCAGCTCTATAAACTAATCTAAGAAATGAAGACTGAGTGTGCTGACCCTCATGACCTGCCGATTTATTGTCCTTTCCTTAAGGGGGCCATTCTGCAATGTTGTAAGTTACTAGCGCTTTCGATTTGCACAGCACCGTTATACGAGCAGATGGCAAGGTTATATATTTACTGTCAGATATTATTAAGGCCTGGACATGTGGTCAGCTGAGATAGCAAGCATATGTTTGTGCCACAAAACAGTGCCCTCCAAAGGAGGCTGATTGAGCTGACACCAACAAGGGCAAATTCTCCTTCGTTGTCACTTCTTTTTCACTTCAGTCCTAGCAGATAATGCACAAGTCTTAACTTCAAAAGGCCATATCCAATGTGCTTATTCAAAATGTATTTTTAAATGTCTACAGATTATAGCTAATGTCAGTCTTTATTTTCATGCTTTCATATGTCTCTTTCATCCCTGGCAAATCGAACAGTTAGGATGCTATTTTTTCTTTCATGACCATGAGGGCAAAGTTCCAAGCTTTATAGAGTGAAAAATCAAATCGTTTTCAATCATAACTGAATATTCTTCTGCAAAGCCATAACAGATCAGGCCATAACTTGGGTTCACTTTAGAGAAACCCAAACAGAAGAGGATTTTAAAATTAATTTGATGGGGAAGGCTTAATAATTAACAGAGGAAATTTCGAGTGCCATTTCCCATGCATGGTGCAAATGATTTAGAAAGATCATTCTCTTTACAGACTGCATTTGAGCTCAGTGGTTAAAAAAATGATTCAATCTGTGATAATTAGCAAAGTGGTTGAGGAGCTCCCTTCTGCTGCAGTATTCAGTGCCATGAGTCATGCATTGAGACGCTGAATATGAAAATGGTCTTTATGCACTGAGAAAAATGTCTCTGACAAATCTGACTGCACGTACGCGCGCCCAAATTCACAGTCAAGATCTCAAGTCTCTCGTGTTCATTCTTACAAACTAAACAACAGAGGAGTTTGACAATAACAAAGGGAGGCGAAGACTCGCAATTTGAGATGAGCGTGTAAACAGGCGTTCACAAATGCTGAAGAGCAGCTCACCTCCAGACTGTCAGTCTCCCTGGGGGGTTCAGATTCTCAGTAACGCAAACCACACTCATTACGTCAACTTCTGTTTTTACTATCAGTACCTCACACAAACTGGAGGTCTATTTCAGCTCCAAATGTTTTCCTTCTCGAGAGCTCATGAATGCTGTCGCTATGCGTTGTCTCTTTGAATTTGCTGTATATCAGGAGCAGTGCTTGGCGAAGCAAATACCTTTCATTATTGTGTACCGTCTAAACCTCCTGATACACAGGGCCTATTATGTGGTACCTCCTTACTAAAGACATAAAAACAGTATGTAATGGCTCTCACTTTCCAGGGTCCATTGAACACAGTCCTTTCGGAGTAAAGTACAGAATCTAACGTCTTATATTCAGTGGGGGTGTATTCTTAGAGAAAGTGGTGCAGCGTACAGTGCATTATGGAATTTATGTAGCATTGCCTCCTTCTATAATGTAAGTCGCTAGGCGTCAAAATGTTTGACAAGTGTGCAGTGTAGCGAGGAGATAAATATATATATATATATATATATATATATATATATATATATATATATATATATATATATATATATATATATATATATTTATATATTTTTGTAAACCATTTTTCATGCTGTAACATTGTGATGTCTAAATACATTTTATACCATATTATCATTATCAAAATTATCCACCATATAACATTTGCTATCTTACAAGTATTATTGGCATCTGCCAGCATTTTAATGTTGCAGGAAACATTGACTTAGATGTAAAGACATTATGTAAATTTGGTCTTTAACTACTATGCACAAACAATTAAATTAATAATTTGATACAGTGCATTGTGCACATACATGTTTTTTTTATTAATGCTGTAATTAATTTCTGTAATTACATTTATAGTTACACCTTTGACCCTTAATCCACAGATACCACCAAACCGGTTCCCTATCCTCACCCATATCACACCTCTAATAGCAAGTATTTTGCAATACAACATGAACACAATACGTATATTGTACCTAACAATTATTATTATTATTATTATTATTATTATTATTATTATTATTATTATTATTATTATTATTATTATTATTATTATTATTATATGTAAGTACATAGTTCCTATAAAGTGTGACCATCAATTTTAATTCAGTTAAAATTTCTCAATTATTTATTTTTCCCTTGTGAGATCACAAAAATGAATTCCCCATTCACATAGTATACAATGGTCTACAAAGCTGAATGCATAATATTTATTTACAAAATAAGATCTCTCTTGCAGCTGCTGGGCTTAATGTCAGACTTGCGTGTCTTTAGAGGTCATAGTCATTTTGTGGATAAGGGCCGTCTCTCAGAAACAAAAGGCTTACCCCTTTCTAAGTTTTGGTCATGGTGAGCCGGGCTGCAGAGAAGATCAATGGCCGAGACTGTGAGAGGACTGGTGCTGTGTGCAGGTCAGACTGAGAGGCGGTGTGAAGCCTTTTCATAGTGACAGAACCCCTGCCAGCTTCAACAACAGAAACACAGCATCAACAGCGCTCGTGGGGAGACAACAACAAGGAACTCACAATTTCAACCAACACACACAGAGAAATGGATTTTTATTGTGACATTGAGGAGATCATCAATACCTGTTGTGCGTGATGGGGAAAATATCAAGGAGAGTTGTCGATACATGATGAAAGGGCAAACTCTTTGTATTAGCGTCTTTCTCAAAGTCATAAAAAGTATATGTTTCTCTTGTAACTTTTAACTTTTGTTAAATTGATCAACATAAACAGAGTTGTACAAAGTAACAGCATTCTTAAAAAAGGGCGAATGAGTCCAAAAGGTTAGCAATGAGCTAGACCACCATTTCTCAACCTTGTTTTATTAAAGGTCCCCTGTGGTCAATAATTTTATCCCTTCAAACTCATCTTTGATCGCTAAAAAAATATATATATTTAAACTTTTTTTTTTCTTGTGAAAATATGCCTTAAAATAGCTTGAATGTAACTCAACACCCTTGCCTCACATCCACTCCCACACAAACTCGCTCAAAGCTGCACAGGGGTATCACTCTTTACAACGATGGACAACATAAAGGTAATCAGGGTTGGGAGGGTATTCCGTTACAGTTACAAATCATTTCATAATAAAAGTAACGTAAAAGTAACGTAATCCAAGTACCGCGATATGAAAGTAATGTAATCTGATTACTTTTGGATTCCTTTAAGGTCACATAAATTAAATAAAGTCAAGTAAAAAGCAATATCAAAGTACTTTTATATGATTTTAAAAATGTATATGAATTTTAATAAAAACTATTAAAAATGTGAGTAGCAATCATGTCTTGTTTCACCAACTAGAGATTACACAGCCCCATATAAAAGGGCATACAGACTATAGAGGCTACAGTATGGTATTACAAATGTTTTTTGTAACATGTTAATTAACATGTACAAGGGAAAAAAATACTTAAAGTTTATACACAATATTAAAAAATTCTACACCACATCTTCATATTAGTCTATTTTAAAATACATGATAAAGAAAGTGATAAAGATAAAGAAAGCGTCTTCATAGCTGGAAGGCTTGACTGGCAGGAGAACCAGGAACTATAATCAAGCAGTGCTTAATATAATCATCAAAATACTAAATAAAAAATTTAACTTAAATTAAACCATTGTAATCCTGAAAGTATTCACATTTTTTACAAAAATTTAACTGTATTCTGATTACTTTGTTTTTTAACGTAATTGTAATGAATTACAGTTACCAATTTGTTCTATCCTGATTACGTAACGCTGTTACATGTATTCCGTTACTCCCCAACCCTGACAGGAATTAATATGATCAGCCTTTGGCTTGACTAGGTTATTAAACAGCTAATAATGTGTTGCTAATGTTTGCCTTCTAAAAATACAAAAATTCTGCATCCTTAGAAATGCTTTGAACATCATAGAACGTCAGTGGAGAAAGTCATTTGGTTAATCAGAACATCATAATATACATCACATACATAATTCACTCGCTTTATTACTACCCCGATTTGTTTTTATCACCAGAAAAATATACCTGGTTTCTTTTGAGACTCCCCTGTTTCACAGCATAGTAATCATGATATGCTAAAGCCTGCCCACACATTGACATGATTGGATACAAGGTAGTTTGTGACGTCAGAAACACCAGCAATTTTAAACCATGTTTTTAAGACATGTCTTTGGGTTCACTGCAGTTTTTAGGAGAAAATAATCAGCAATGGTATTGACATGAATTTGGACATGGTTTGTCTGGAAGCAGATTAAAAATACCACATAGGCATATAAACAACATTAAAAGCTTGATTTTAAATGCTGATGTTAAAATGTTAAAACATTTCATGTGGAGAAAAGAGGGAGCAAAAATGGAGGCTGTTCACAATGACCACATGTGAATAGTTTAAATAGAAGGTAGTAGAGGGCCAGTACATGCCATGTCATGACACAGACAACTATCTTGAGTTTAATACTAGCAGCCAGCTAGGCCTGTCGTGATTAGTGATTAATTTTTTAATTAAGGTAATTTGATCTAAGTGCAATTATTCGAGATAATCATGGTAATTGTGTAAGTTTCAATCACAAATTTAGCTGTGGGGAAATTGTTATGGGAAATTTAAGTGTCAGCAAATGCCATCAAAAACACATTGTCATGTCTCCATTTCTTGTGTAGTATGGAGAAGCAAGAGAGACATAATTTGGTGATGAGTAAGATTTTGGCTCCAAAGTCGTCCATTATTTAAGCACTCAAAAAGATGCCAGACAGGCACGAAAAAGAAAATTCACATTGTCATGCGCAGATTTACATAGCGGTAGCGGTAATGAAGACATCACATTTTAGAGATGCTAAAGAAACTCAGTTCATGTTGACAACATTGCGAGTCATGAACATAATGCAGTATATTGATGGTCGAAAACATCAACATAACATATACTATATTTCCATAAGTTTTGAAACGTCTGCCTTTACATGCACATTAATGACATCCCATTCTTAATCCGTAGGCAGTGTTGCCAAGTCTGCGGTTTTCCCGCGGAATTGGGCTATTTCAACACTGTTGCCGTGGGCTGTTTTTCATCTCCGCGGGTTGAAGCGACCCCAATAATGTGATATTCAGCCCTGTAAATGTGAATTTTAACCATATTTTACCCCCAGAAACGTAATTTTTACCGGGGAACCCCCCGAAACACGTTTGGGCTTGTTTTGGGCTAGTTTTGAGTAGCAATTGGGCAGGTTTTGTTGTGAAAACCTGGCAACCCTGTCCGTAGGGTTTAATATGGAGTTGGCCCAACCTTTGCAGCTATAACAGCTTCAACTCTTCCGGTAAGGCATTCCACAAGGTTTAGGAGTGTGTTTATGGGAATTTTTGACCATTCTTCTGGAAGCACATTTGTGAGGTCAGGCACTGATGTTGGACGAGAAGGCCTGGCTTTCTCTCTCTGCTCTAATTCATCCCAAAGGTATTATATTGGGATGAGGTCAGGACTCTGTGCAGGCCAGTCGAGTTCCTCCACACCAAACTCGCTCATCCATGTCTTTATGGACCTTTCTTTGTGCACTGGTGAGCAGTCATGTTGGGACTAGAATGGGCCATCCCCAAACTGTTCCCACAAAGTTGGGAGCATGAAATTGTCCAAAATGCCCTGGTATGCTGAAGCACTAAGTGTTCCTTTCACTGGAACTAAGGGGCCAAGCCCAACCCCAACTCCTACCCCACACCATAATCCCCATCAACTAAACTTTACACTTGGCACAATGCAGTCAGGCAAGTACCTTCTCCTGGCAACTGCCAAACCCAGACTTGTTCATCAGATTGCCAGATAGAGAAGTGTGATTCGTCACTCCAGAGAACACATCTCCACTGCTCTAGAGTCCAGTGGTGGCGTGCTTTACACCACTGCATCTGATGCTTTGCATCGCACTTGGTAAAGTAAGGCTTTGATGCAGCTGCTTGGCCATGGATACCCATTCCATGAAGCTCTCTACGCACTGTTCTTGAACTAATCTGAAGGCCACACATAGTTTGAAGTTCTGTAGTAGAGGATGGATACCCGACCCGAGCCCGATGGGACCCGTCGGTAACCGACGGGCCGGAGCGGGTTCGGACAGATATTTAGAAATAATGTTCGGGTTCGGGTCAGGCTCGGTCACGTCAGCGCGATAAGGGATTGAAAATTTGAAATTTAAAACAGCTTATTATGTAGGTAGCCAATGGTCCTGTTTAACTTGATGCAAAGGTATGTTTTTGTGATTAAAATGTAAAAAATAAATTAAAAATATTATCCTAACATCCGTCTTCCTGTGTGCGGAAATTTGTTTATGTAGCTGTGAAAATGCGCAACATGTGGTGCATATTGCACATGTGACTGGCAGCGCAACTTCAGCGCTGCTGGCAGGACCAGCAGAGGACACCCTTGAAGCCATCCACAGCTGATGCAATCCATTTTCTTGCATAAAAACCTGGATTAGCCTAAAATTTGATGGATGGATTGTGTAAATAGATCCCATGTTGCAGTTTAGTAGCCATACAGTTTTCGAGAAAAATGGTACGAGTGATTTTCATTTCAATAAAACGCATTTATGTTACGTTAATGTTTTGTTGTGTTAGCTTGGGCCATTTTTGGTAGACCTTTCTTCATTTAATTTAAATTGGCTATTTGATTTGGCCCTGTGTTAACGTGTGTATTTGTTTCCCCGTCTGCGCACTGATGCGCTCATCTGTAATCATCTCAGAATGCCTTCCTGCAGTTGCTTAATAAAAGCGGGCTTTCCATACGAACAAACGTACATGTGTCATTATTATGAGAAAAAAATTGATTCGGGTTCGGGTCGGGCTCTGACTTAAATATCTTTATGCCTGTCGGGCTCGGGTCGGAATCGGAATTCGGTTACTACTCTGTCGGACGCGGGCCAGGCTCAGACAGAAAAATGCGGCCCGATCCACACTCTAGTCTGTAGCTATTGACTCTGCAGAAAGTTGGTGACTTCTGCACAGTGCGCCTCAGCATCACGGTACCAGGCTTGAATTTACTGAGCTCCTTAGAGCAACCCATTCTTTCACAAATGTTTGTAGAAGCAGTCTGCATGCCTAGGCGCTTGATTTTATACACATGTGGCCATAGAAGTGATTGGAACACCTAAGTTCAATGATTTGGAGGGGTGTCCGTACTGTATGTGAGTGCTGTGCATGGTAAAAAAATATCCAAATTTCTTAGTGAATAAACAGAATAGTGAGAGGTGTACTCATGTCATGTAAACATCTTACTGCAATTAAGTCCTCTGATTATTGGAAATAATCACATTATTGTTGAACATGTAAATGTAGTCAATGTTTGGAGTCAAGCAGGCTGATTAAATGTTATGCAAGTCAGACTGATAGTCCAGCAGGTTGTTACTGATTAAGAATGTTGATTACAACATGTTCCAAAATAATTGTTTAAAAAAGGGAGAAAAGAGTGAGACCAGCTTTTAGCTTCTAGAGTTTTTAAGATAGATTAAAAGTCTAATGGGACAGAACTACTGGTAAGGTTTGTTGACACCACAATAGAAGAGGAAAATTACATTATTACAAGCAATATCTCTGAGCCGATGCATCTAGGAAGTTAAGCAGTTGCACAATGCTTGGTTAAAGGCACTTTCAAGGCTCTCTTGGACCAGGGTAGAAGTAGAGATGGGCATGAGATTAGGCAGTGAGTTGTGTGAGAATTGCACAAGATGATGACAGCAATTTGAAGAACAAGTTCAGACGTTCTCAGGGTGAATAGCTAGTTTTCAGGCTTTAGATGTCAAATGCTACTGAGTTAAGTCTGTGTGCACAAAATATATGCAGAGATGTTAGAGAAGAATAGGAAGGAGAAATGGCATTTCGGGAATCTGAAAGTCTCATTTTAGTATGACCTGCAGTGTGCAAAAGGGTTGGGAAATGTCGTGGTAGTTGTGATTAATGTTGCAATCATTGTTGTGTTGTCTCTATATCGCTGGTTTACATCCACACCCAACACAAAGCGATGACTGCCTTGTACCTCTGGACTTACTGCTTTCCCTGCATAATCCAGCAGTCATTTCTGACAAGGAAGATACCATCATTCCCAAAGGCCTTAATCACCTTCTTGACCCTTGACTCTTTTCCTTTTTTTTTTTTTTGTATTATATTCATTCATTCATAAAAACTTCTTCAAAGTCTATCACCGCAAGTCCCACAGTGTTTGCCTTCACTGTTTGTTCCACTGCAAGTGTGAGATGAAGTAGTCAGACATATGGACCAAAGTGACGGGAATTGCTGTGGGACAGTTTCTTGTAAACAAAATCAAATTGTTTTCCCACCTTTAGAGTCACAGGTGAGTTGGAGAGTGGATGATAGACATCTGATTTTGAAGGGCAGCTAAGAGCATCAGCCTGAATATTGAAATCACCTCATTCAGAAATGTGCCTAGATGACAATAGGGACAAGGATTTGAGTGCTTTGAAATGTTTCATTATTTACTACAGTTCTTTTAAAAAAGAAAAATGTTTAATACTGTTTATAGTAAGGGGACGTATGTTTCACCATAGCATTTTACAGTCTTTTACCAATAAAATAATGTTTTACAGTATATGGGGTTACTGTAAAGCTGTAGCATGAAATTATATATGAGCAAACCTGTTCCACCACCTCAACATGAAGCCCAGAAAAGTGAAAATTATATAATCTTGCCAAAGACCGAAGTAAAGTCATAGATGTCACTGGACTGAGAAATCTCTAGTAATTAGTGAAGAATAGATTAGGTGGGAAGGGATTCTTCATTTGTGGTCTGAGATTAAAAGATCTTTTCTGTGAAGGCAGGAGAGAGCTTACATAAAGTGCTTAGTTGCAGGGCAGAAGAACTAGAATCTCCATTAGCCTTCCTCACTGAACTCCCACAGACAGACTCTGATGAGGCTGAGTAGGACGAGGCTGCTGCTGCAGTGCAGATGCACTGAGCGTATAATGCTGATGATTAATGGCTGATTGGTTGGCAGGTGTGAGAGAAGAAAGGGAATTCAGGCAAATGAGAAGCCACTTCAATGCTTAAAGAAAACAAAGAAACTAGATACTGATCTTAAAATGGACCATGTCAAAGCAATTTCTTATTTTGCTGGTTAGTCTAAGACAAGAAGACTCTAGTATTCTAGTACTCTAGTAGTTCTGCGACAGGTTTGAAACCAATCCAAAAGAAGTGCTTCCTTAAATTTAACAAAAAGTAGGTCTGTGTATTCTTAAATTCTAGGTCCCATAAATTACACCAGTACTGATAATTATTTTGATAGTAGAATATCAAAACCCTGTCATTATTTAATGAATTATTTTCATTCAGTGAATAGGTAAGAACAGCTTTGATTAAATATTTTTAAGGTAAGCTAGGATTTTTGATGAATTTTAGATTAATAAACTTTATGTTGGGTGAACCCTTGAAAATGTATGCCAAAATGGAAAAAACGGTTTAAATGAAATCATTTGTGGGCTTTTAAAATACATAAAATACTTGCTTAAAGTGTCCCTTTTTTAGTTTTGTGAATATTCCCTTTCATGCAGTGTGTAATATAGCTGTTTGTGAAAGTTCTGCAAAGTCGAAAGTGCATGATGAATAAAGTTTTTGTCTCCCCCAAAAAAAAAATTGACTCTGAACTGCCTTTAAGAGTCGTTTTTTGTTCGAATCTTACTTCGTTCCAGTTCTGTGTCACTAGAAATTATATTTGCATAATGCCCCTATGTTGTGTGTTGTCTGCCCGCAAACAACTTGACCAGCCCTCAAACACGTTATTTTACTGACAACTGAAAGATGGGTCATTACCCAGTTTATTTGGACCAGCTTGCTCCTCAGAATCACAATCTGTATGAATTATCATCGATGTATTTTCTACCGGGTGTTCAAAATATGTATAGTTTTTGTTTTATATTGTGTAAGTTTGTGTAAGTCTTACTGAAATACTACTGCTAATCAGCTGTGTGTCACTATCACCTAAAATTGTGTCTGTTAATCCAGATTGTCTGTCTTTCTTACTACTTTGAGTAAAGGATGGAGAAAGATTTGTTGTGCAAACTTTAATGTTACATCAGGCGGGTTAACATATGCACCGTTATTGATACAGTTCCCGCAAGTGCACCGCAATAAATTTGAAATATACACGTAATTTGTTAATAGACATACTCTTGTTAATGCGGATGGTGAGCAAATACACTTGCAACATCTCATAATATACCTCAAAATGAGTAGCCTGTCCCTGAGAAACATCCTGCACAAGTCGTCCTTAATGGTTTGGGTTGAATAACTAGTTTTTTCAATGTTTTATCATCGGACTCACACTTGGATTGATATGGTAAAATCATTGTTACTGTTTTTACAGGGTGTACAATCACTGAGCTTCAGGAAGCCTCTGTACAAAGTTTATGGTAATGGGCGTTTGTTTCTGACACACGCCCAGATCAGAAAACTAATCCATATGAATTGAGCAGTTTAGTTCAAATTGTCTGAAGAGACACGATCGCTTTATGCGATGAACAGATTTAATTTAAGCTTTTATTCACAAATAAACATTCATCAACACACACATCAGTTATGGTAAAAGAAAGCTCAAGCATGTTCGCTTAACATGCGAGAACCAATGATGTTCATTTGTGTGTGTTACGCAGCACAGTTGAGCTTCCACAAGTTTTTTTCTTCTTCTTTTGTGTTCCCAAGATGAACAAAAGTCCCACGGGTTTGGAACGGCATGAGGTGAACGAACTAACCCTTTAAAGAATTTCGTAGCATTCAGAAACCCTTGTTATTAGCGACACCAGTGGCCATTAATATAACTGCAGCCCGCAACTTATTGCTCATGCTCACACTAAAGCACATGTAAAACACAAGAAACTGAATGTGATTAAAGGCCCAGATATACTCATGGCGAAGTTCTTTTTCATTCAGAAGTTGGATATATACTATATTGCCAAAAGTTTTAGGACGCCTGCCTTTACATGTACAAACTTTAATGACATCCCATTCTTAATCCGTAGGGTTTAATAGGGAGTTGGCCCACCCTTTGCAGCTGCAACAGATCCAACTCATCTGGAAAGGCTTTCCACAAGGTTTATGAGTGTGTTTATGGGAATTTGACCATTCTTCTAGAAGCTCATTTGTGAGGTCAGGCCCTGATGTTGAACAAGAAGGCCTGGCTCGCAGTCTCCGCTCTAATTCATCAAAGGGTTGAGGTCAGGACTCAAGTTCAGTCAAGTTCCTCCATACCAAACTCGCTCATCCATGGACCTTGCTTTGTGCACTGGTGTGCCGTCATGTTGGAACAGGAAGGGGCCATCCCCAAACTTTTCCCACAAAGTTGGGAGCATGAAATTGTCCAATATGTCTTGGTATGCTGAAGCACTAAGAGTACCTTTCACTGGAACTAAGGGCAATAAAGTTCTGTATTGCTAATTCGCACATTAGCAATAAAGTGATTAAAGATGTCATGAACTGACTTTTTTTTTTAAATGTATAATGTTGTCTGAGGTCAACTTATGACATTTGTGTGATTTTTACATTCAGAAGCATCATAATGAATAAGTAATAAGCTAATGATTTACCTCTCATCCACCCGCAAGTGATTTATTTTGTTATTACTTGGCCCGCCCAATCGGTGGATATAAGCGCAAACCACACACGCGCGCTATTCAAATATCAAGTCAAGAGAGTGAACAACACAGACCAAGAAAGGAATGTTATTTCACTATTAAAAATTCCTTACGGGCCGACGGTGGTAGCCCACCTGGGAAACACATAGTCCCAGGACGTTGGGCTTTGTGAGCCCTGGCCCATACATGTCCGAGTCTGATCCTGAATCACAATGAACCAACAAATAAAGGATTCTCCAGCCTGTGACAGCGGTCTATGTTCTGTTAGACACATACACATAATCATAACGATCTGTAACAATGCAATACCATCACATATAAAAACATGTTTTACAGGAATTTATGCATTCCTGTCAGATCCAATATAGAAGGCACATCATTGTGTTTATATCTCAATATGTCTGCAAATCCAGTATCAACCTGAGTCTTGTTTATAAACAATTATCTTGCTATAATTCGGCATGTTTATTGCTCGGAAGCACGGTTAGCTCTGTTTATCACAGTTTAGCTCCACGAGTCGGTGGGCGGGGCTACAGAAGCAGGCGTACACATTTATCTGTAGAGGCGGTGTTTCCCTGTTCTATTACGTCATTGATCAGTATATATTTGAGATCTGTCGTTTGCTGGGCCTGGTGTCAATAAAAGTTTTTTTTTTTACTAACAAGGAAGTTTTCAGCTCTGAAACCTAGTGGATATTCTTATATTACCATGACCTTAAATATATCAAAGGCTCAAGGGAAAGTTGATTTCTCAATTCATCACCCCTTTAATACATGAACAATCTTACATACAGCTCCTTAAAGTGGCCCAAACGATCAATCAATGTCTTCAATAAGATACTTTGGAAACCAAGATGGGATATATCAAAAAATTCTAAAGATTAGTAATTGCACTATTTGTGTGTTGCTATTTTACTAATGACATAAGAATATTTGGTGACACTTTATTTTAGGTGTCTTTAACTTCTACTTCATGTTGTATTGTAAAACAGTTTTGCTGCTGTTGATGTGGGATACTGGTACGGTTAGGGAGATGACTGTTGGCATGGGTAGGTTTAAAGTCCCTGTAAAGGCAATTCTGAGATTTGTTTCTAAACACATTATAAATGTTAGAAATGTATTGTTGAAACACATTACAAACACTGTGAATTATGTAGTACTGAATTCAGAAGTTAGACCGTTAAGAAGTTTTTCACCATTGCTGTGTTCCAGATTTTTAGGGAGGGGTTAAAACGGTTGGTCGATGACGCACTGGAGCCGCTTGGCATGTGGCCCCTCCCCCACAACTAGAGCACATTTGCAATTTCGCATCAGTTCACGCTAGATTGCGAGTTGCTGTCAGTACAGGTTAGTAACAGCCTACAACTTACAAAACAGCCTACAAAAAAAAAAAAATACGATCTCAAGAAGAGGTGGATTAATTTTGTGAACAGCTACCTTGATGGAGTGCTGAGGATCACCACCAACATCTGCCTCTGCAGTGTCTTTACACCGGATAGTTTTACAAACTTTCATCGGCAACAACTGGGATTCACTGATAATCCGCTGCAGAATGGGGCCGAACCGACTATCTCCCGCCCCAACCTTCATCCTCCCGTCCCGCCGACATCTGGTGCCGTCGTGACTCATGAGCTGTACTTGAGTGTTGTTGTTGTCTTGTGTGTTTACGGCCGCTTTCCCGCGAGTGGGTGTGGTTTCGTCGCCGATCAACGGACACGCCCCCAGCGTTTGAGAGCAGAGAATGCTGCTTATTTTTTCAAGATTTCGCTAAGATATTTTATGTACTTAGCGGATTTTTTTATGATTCAAATTTGGCTAGTTGGTTAATAACACATTTATCTGTGGTGTGAGAAACTCAGAACACATGTTTAATTTTGACTTTACAAGGACTTTAAGAGTGGATTAAGATAATGGTAAAATGCCATTTGTGTAATTATAGAAGTAAATTAGGGACAATTACAGACATCATAGACATCAACAGTCATCAAAATATGTATGTACACAATAAGTTACCGGTAATTGTATCAGAAGATTAATTTAAATGTTAGTACATAGTATTCAAAGACACCTTAAAGTGGGACTGAATATTCTAACTTCCATTGTTATGCAGCAAATACTGTTAAAAAAAGGTATTCTAAAGGCCACTCTGTGCAATGTAAGGTTATTCTTGAATGCTATAAGTAAACAGTATCCTTCTCTAAGGCTTGTTTCATGCTGACCTCAGCAGATCTATGTCTGAAGGGACACACACTGGTTTTTGTTTTATTTGTGAAATAAATACTGAGCATATGGTGAGATGACAAGTTCACCTTCAAATTTCATTTGAAAACATTCTATAAAAATGAAATGAAATTAACTGCATTCACAAGCATTTCTCTTCATCAATAGGCCATGAAAAGTTGAGTAAAGTTTGGCAGGAGAGAATTGATTTGAATTTAACATTTAAAGTTTGCAGATATTTCTTGCATGCTGTGAAGCTCCCAAAAGGGTTTATGACAGGTGCTCCACATAAGCATATTCATAATTTTTTGACACCAGCCATTAAATAGAGCATATAGAGTTTATTTGCATATAGAATATATTCAACAGAGTATTTTTGTGACCTGCATATGCTCATGTTCATTTATTTCTGTTAAACAATGCTTCCTCCTACTCAACACAATCAGAGGTGAAAAAGCTACTTCACTTTTCTTTTGCCCAAATGAAGTGATAATAATGTGAGAGCTTGTTATGTTTTTTACAGTGTTAGATTCAGGCAAACGTGTGATTTCAAAACCAAATAAATTAGTTTTTAGAAGAGAAAAGTCCTCTATAGTTTTGATTTTGTATTTGATTTTTGATTTTTTTTTACATATTCTATGAAATTTAAATATTTGTTCATACAAATTTGCATATGAAAGTCTACCCAGGTTTTCCTATTGAGAATCAATCAAATAATTTTATTTATTTACCTTTTGTCACGGAGCGCACACCTGTCACTGAGCGCGCGTCTTCACCTCCCTCCGGTCTCACACGCTCCATGTCACCGGAGTTCTAGAACTGCAATTCCCATCATTCCCCTCTGCTATCATTAGTTCCCAGCCCTGTCTGGTTGTCTATTCATTATCCTCACATCCACCTGTTTATCATTATCCACCCTTTATCTGGACTGCCTTGTTCTTTGTTCTTTGTGAAGTGTTGTTTTGCCACGCTGCATGTTGCTACGTGTTTCCGTTGTGGTTGATGTCAGTGATTCCTTGTTTCAGTATCTGAGCTTAATAAAGTTCTGCAGATGGATCCGCCTGCCTCTACTTCGTCATTACACCTTTAGTCTTTTTTGATGCACAAAAGATCTAGAACATTAATTATTTACCATGTTAATTATAAAAAATAATGGACCCACTTTATATTAGGTGAACTTAATGTACTAACATTTAAATTAATAATTTGATACAATGCACTTATTGTGTACATAAATGCCTTTACATTGTACTTGCATTATAAAATGCATGTAATTACATCTGTAATTATTACAGTATATCTATAATTACACTGTTGACACTTCCCTTACACATTACCCATACCACCTCTCCCTAACTTTGCCCGTATACCACCTCAAAACACCCAGCAAAAGTGTTTTGCAATACAATATGAACACAATAAGTATATTGTACTTAATTTTTGATGTAAGTACATAGTAGTTAAGGCTGCCTAATATAAAGTGGGACTAAAATAATTATTGTTAATTAATGCCGCCTATATATTTAAAGTGACTGTGATAGTGTCTGTCCTTCCTCAGATAATAATTTAAAACACAAATACATGAACCAATTATCTGATCATCAAATTTGTCATCAGACTATCATTATTAATCATTTGACACATTTTTATGTTGCATAATTGATTTCATATCATAATGAACCGTCTTTTTTGTTCCGACTTGCCTTTCCACACATCAAGCTGTCATTGCAGACATCAGAGATGTGATCTTCCCTCTGTCCTGAATGAATATGAACAAGACTTGGGCTGCTTTGATAATTCACTTTGAAAATGTCAAATAATGAGACAATGACACAGTGAATGTGTATGGAGATATTTTGTGTCAGTCAGAAACTGGGGGCGGCTCATTTTTTATTCTTTTTGATGTGTTGTCCTGACATGAGATCCTGATGTTGTTGGACATGTCACTAGCTCGTTCTCAATCTCTGTTGGCCTGTCATTTGGCGCACTGCCTGCATTATAGATTGTGAATATGCACATGAATTTCTTAAATTATTATAGTGAATGAACAGATTGCATAAGTAATCTGCCGTTGACCTAAAACAATCCTCAAATTGGGCTCGAAAACTAGTTACATAACAGCAAAATATTTAGAAAGAGACAGATAAAAGACATTATATCCATTGCCTTTACTTAATATTTTAACAGTAATAGGCCTATACACATAAATGTGTATTGTGTTATGAACGTAGTTGGCTGTGAATGTGAAGAATTCAATTTAGAGCTACAGACACCATTTTCCTACCAGAAATGTCAATCTAGGGAATAATGTTTTCATTATTACATTTGCCAAAGTGCACTTGACACTCCCTTGCAGCCTGTCTCAGGGACTTGACAGCTGGTCACGGAATACATTTTTTTTGTCATTACAGAGAATCACCAACTCGATCCACAATCTGAGTAATCATAATTAATCATGACATCCCCATATTGGGTGTCATTTGTAATCTAACTTCTCTGTTTTGGTCAGCTAAAAATGAGAAAATTTTCAGCATTATGAAGCAGCTAACTGTGACGTACATGGTCAAACCAGTAATGTTCAGAATGGTTGAACAATCTCATGAATAAAGGATATGTTATTGCAATTTGTGTTTTTGCTGATTATCTCTGGTTAAATCTGAAGGATTCTTTCCCTTATTACATATGCTTTCTGCCTTTAATCTCTACATGGTTTTGAGTTCATCTCACAGTAGGCTTGATATAAAGAGATAGCATTGCTAATTCTGACAAATTTTCACAGATGATAGTGGCTCAAGCTGAATCCACCAAATAGTTGAATAGTTAAGGGTAAAGATAAAATGTATGCTACCTCAGAAAACCCTTCTCACTTTAATTAATGGTGGGTGGTTGTATGACACTTCTAAAACCACAAACTTTTTGACAGTGTTTTATGACATGAAAGCTAAGCTAACTTTGAATACTCTTCAGAGAGGCTTTGAAAGCTCCTGACACTTGCACCCCATCCTATTTTCCCCACAGGCAAGGGGATATGGAGGCAAGTTTTGAGACAAAGAAATAAAAAGAGGTGGCTGAGGTGATATTTTTATTTATTTATTTTTGCCATATATAACCCCACAGCCCCATCAGTCAGGCTTAAGTACCCCTTCATCAATACCAATTCTATTTTATTTTGTTTTGTTTTATGCATTACCTGGGAATTAAACCAAATCACGTCTTGCTTTTGTATGTGTGATTTGCTGTGTTGTGCCTTGCATCAGATGTAATTTAGTGTTATCATTTTATGATTATTAATTTAAAAAATCAATTTTACAATTATTCACTTCGGTTTTTTTCATAAAGCTCTACTAATCTGCAATTATACAGTAAAATGGCCCACATTTTATGTTTGTGTTGTTTAATCTGTTCGTAAACATATTTTATAACTGTACAAAATTTAAATAACCTGCTGTAATGGGTATTATGCAATCATTTAAGACATTTCTCCTTATATATAATTTTTTTGGCATTAATCATTCTTAACAATTGTGTCAAGTCACCTTCATTATAGTGCTTTTCACAACACAGATTGCTTCGAAGCAGCTTTACAGTGATAATAGGAAATTCATTTTGTTTTTGAGGAAACATTTTTGATCAATTTCTGTTGTAAAAACTGATTAGTTAATTTGGTGTCATTTAAACAACACCATCTTCAATCAAAACAGAAAACCCCCAATGTGTTCCAGACCTCATCCGCACGGCAACAGCATTTGTTGGCCCAAGCACGCGAACCATGAAATATTTTTGAAACCATGAAATATTTCCCCGCGCAAACCCCTGAAAAGGCGAATGTGTGAAAACGTTCATGAACCCTATAGGGCTCTATATAGAACTGAAAAGTCTTATCACTTTTTACACTACAAGATTTCAACTGGGCCATTAGTTTATCTGTTAAATCTTCATTAAAGGGGGGTAACACACAGTTTCAGCCCATCTCATGTTAATCTTGAGTACCTAATATTGCATCTTTCAAAAAAGTGCGCGTGCACACACACACACACACACACACACACACACACACACAGACACACACACACGTCTGGTTCACTATCTTTGTGGGGACTCTCCATAAACATAATGGTTTTGTACAATGTACAAACTGTACATTCTATCCCCCTACACTGCCCCTGCCCCTAAACCTACCCATCACAGGAAACATTCTGCATTTTTACTTTTACTTTCTTTTTTTATAAGCCTTTTGAAAAGTGGGGACTGCTGATATCACAATGTAGGTGATATCAGGTTTTACTATCCTTATACATTTGGTCCCCACAATGTAATTTAAACAAGAACACACACACACACACACACACACACACACACACACACACACACACACACACACACACACACACACACACAAAGTCGTCATTGCATCATAGACTCAATTAGTTCCGGTAAAATCAAAAAATAAAATGTACACAAATGTGTCCCTGCTCTTGATACAGAATCACTGATGAACACCTTTGGTTTTAATGAGAAAAAAACCTGGATTCGAACCCAGGACCATACCTCTACCAGCTCTACCACTGGACCACTTTACCACTACCACACAAGCATTTCATGCAAATGTGTTTGAAGAATCTTGGGACTGACAATATTGTATTTGCTATAGTTAGGAGATATAACGTTAAAGATGAAACTACCACGTTAAACATGACTTCCCCAATTAACCAACAATTTTTAAAACAAGGTTACGCCACTGCATTACATTATATGGATAACATTATGGATATGTTCGTGCTGTTTACATTATATTCACTTACGTGCCGATTGCCGAAAACGCAAACATTTGATGCAGTTTCACTCACCGCCTGCAGCAATCTGAAAATCCTACGAGTCTTGCTTCTTAACTTTTTAACGGTGTAAATAACTCAGAATGCATTAAAAAGCATTAGACATGACAGAAGCTTCAATGTAAACACGCTAGCCGGACCCGCATTTGACATGCATTTCAGTTGTGCATAGAACAAAAAACTGATGGACTAGATCTAGAACCTCCAGTCACTGTTATCACAGTGTCCCGTCAGTTTTGTGTGCTATGTGTGACTCAAATGGCGACGTGTTGTGTGAGACGCTGCAAAGGACGTGACGTGAGTGCAGCGGTTAAAGGGTCCGGCTAGCTTGTGTTTGCAATGAAGATTCTGTTGGATAATGAAGCTCTGACTGATAAACTTGCGGATTAATTTGACTCTTGTCGTGTCAAAAGTGACATGACTTTTCTGTTTTATGGACGTTGCCAACTTTGATATTACTTTGGTCACTGTCGCTATGGTTACTGGTAAGAGAATGCAGGCTTGACTCATTTCACGTTCATACAGACAGTATTTGAGGCGCTACTGTAAGTTGCTTTGTGAATGGGACATTTCAAGACTCACACATGTAAGTAAATGCGATTGTCATCCCAAAAATTGTGACTAAATGATTATATAGGGCAAGGTACCTAAGATAAGATGCTGGAACATCTGCGACTGAGGAGATGTAAGCAGCTGTTTATACACTCTAGCTGTTGATTGGAAGATTAGATGGGCTCACTCCTCCCTAAATTACGTTTAGAACTTCACTTATTTTCTTTCTTGACAGCTCTTATATTTTAAAGTCATAATTTTTATTTGTGGGTCTACCAAAGCCAAATCCCCCCTGGTATGTGTACCCTTGGTTTAGATCATGTGATGCTGACATGGATGTTATGATTTGGAGCCCCCGCTGTTTTATGCCAATCTTGGTTTGGGTGTCATGCCAGCAGCGTTCTAAGCAACATCTGTGCTTGTTCTTCTGTCACAATAATGTGTTGAAGATATAGATGTTTGGAGAAATTGATGGCCTACCTGGGGGTCTGCATTAACGAGACTCTCCTAATGAATGGGAGGACACTAAAAGGCATCCTCTTCTCATCCATGCATCAACTCCTCGACAGGCAGAAAAGATAAATGTCTCTCTTTTTCTTTTCTGCTCATTGACTGATACCACCTCCTCCTTAGCCGCCGGGGTTATTCTTAGTCGCCGCTTTTTGACTTCTTGTCTTGCTCTGTCAAAGCAAAACGCTATATCCAAGTCCATTAGCTCTGGGGGGAAAAAAATTCATTACCACTTAGACAGACTGTATGGAGTGTGCCAGGATTTTCTGTCGTCCTGCTGGTTCTTCATTTTCGACAAGAGGAAGGTATTAAATGTCTTTCAAAAGGAACAGAAATTAAACCAGAAATTGGAGTTCATGTCTTCGAGACGTGTCTGAACGTTAAGGCTGTGGGCTCCTCTTCTTTGATCGAGTCTAAAGTTGGCCTGGCTAATCACTGATCAGTGGCTAATCATTGATTATAAATGGTTAGAGAGGAGGGTATTTCCCCTGAGGGTGCAGCCACTTGGCCTCCGACTGTGGAAAAAAAGAGCCACCATTAGTGTTATTAGAGGTTTAGATTTAATTCCAGCCCATTCTTCATTAAGGCAATTGATTGAGGGAAAGATTGATGCATGGCGCATGCTAGTCCTTGTGCCAGAATCACGTTGGATCCATAGGATGTCATTTCCCTCAGCTCCAGTCCCTTACTGCAGTGCTTGATGCAGGAGACACTTTTAGTCACCAAGCCTTGGGTTAAATGGACACTGCTAGCATACTGACTAGGAGAGGAAGGAACCAGATATAGATTTGGATCTAAAGCTCTGCTTTAGTTTTTAGTCACCACAGTTTTTGCTGGTACAACCTCTCCAGAGAAGCCCAGAAACAAAGCAGTAGTGACTAATTTAACTGCTTTTTTTCCCTCTCGGATAGCCTTGTTGAGTCATTTGTGCTATGTGTTCATTCAGTATTTTTAGTGTTGTAAATTAAATAAAGAATCCTCTAGCTCCCTCCAGCCCACTTAATGCTCCTCTGATATTGTTTCACATTGTCATGAGTTTTGGAGTGCTGAGCTTGATTAGATGCTTACATTCGCTTTTCTCTAGTGTACTTTTGTCTACTTGATGATTTTTAGTTCACACCAGTGCTTGGCATAATGCTCTCAGGTTCACTGGAGGTTTGGAGTTTGACTAAAATGGAAAAAAATGAATGCAGTGGCAATTTAGAATAGCTAACGTTATTGTATGTCTAAGCTAATGTAAACATATTTTTACACAAACAGGAACATGTTCTACAAGTTTGCACATTTATGAGTACGCTGTGCAGACAGTATGCATGAGTGCAGCTCATGCCCCAGTTAGAGCTTAGTCAAGGTGTTTGGGCCCCAGGTGAGCCTCAAGCAACAGGAAAAGCCAAATCCCAGTGGACCACACAGAACGAGGGACTGTTTAACCTGGGCTAACACTGGAGGATGTCAAACCCATAAGATTAAGCTGTTTATCCCTGGATCTCAGTGGAATAAAAAAAAAAAAAACATATTACATTTTACCTTACATTAGGTAGACATCAGAACATTTGCTTATATTGACCTTTTTTAAAATTTATTTAAACCTTTATTTAACCAGGCAAGTTACTTAAGAACAAGTTCTTATTTTCAATAACAGCCTGGCAAGAGAATTAGATCTCCTGAAAAAACAATAATTTGGGGCAGCAAAACCAAAAGCTGAGTGGCCATAAACAGTTTTATTTTTGGGGATAGTTAAATGAATGTGATGAGATGATCTGGATGTTTACGTACTAACGTGAGGTAGCAGCAACTCTTGAAGATATTTGGGTAATAGACCTAGCAGGGCTTTATAAATGAAAACACGTGTGTAACGATGTCCATTTTAAATGGGAATACAGTTCACAGTGATGCGTTCTGTAAGGTGCATTAATAATCAATCGAATAGTTGCATGGTACAACACATCTTATTGTTTAAAAGTTCCTATAGACTTCATCTCCGTAGTCGAATAACAGTAGAACTGTGGTTTCAACAAGATATTTCTTGGATGATTTAGTAAATGCAAATCTAATTCGATATAAGAAACCAAGTCTTGCTTTAACTTTCTTTTAAAGATTCACTATATGATCAGTGAAAGTTAAAGAGCTATCGAGCAATATTTTGAGCTATTTGTATGAGGATACCACTTCAAGATTTGCTATTCAGGGATGTGATACCTTTGATACACAGATTCATTACCTTTGTATTTGTGCTATTCAAAACTAAGTTTAAATCATGAAAATCTTCTTGAATAACTAAAACTGTGCTGTATCCATTTTAAAACTTCATCATTCGATGATCCTGTGGAGTAAAGAATGGTATCATCAGCGTATAAATTAATAAAAGTTCTCTCACTACAGATAGATTGGGGGATACTATTTATATAAATTGAAAATAGGGTAAAAGCTAATACAGAGCCTTGAGGAACACCTTTGTATTGGTTTGTTTGCATTGGTCATGGAAATTTATATTATATATTACACTAATTTAAGAATATAATATTAATTTGAGATGGTGCCTCTAGTTTACTTAAAACGGACTTGTTATTTATTTTTATTTTATTTTATGACAATGATATGTTTAACAATATAACTATTATTATTGTAATATTTCAATATACAATAAAAAAAATGTATTCAACAAAATAATAGCAAAGGAACACAGTGCCAAACTTAACTCTGAAACACACAGCGCACATATTTATTTAATTAAATCACAGCCTTTGCAATTTGACAGTCAGTCCTGATTTCAATGATTATGCTAAATTATATCTAGTAAGCTCCAAAACAGTAAAGCATGCTAGCAATGGCATGAGTTTGATTTCCAGGTAATGCATGAGGAAAAAATAATAAACATTATTCATATATTGATACACTGTAATTTGAACAAAAGCATCTGCAAATTTTATTCTACAATTATTAGTATTATTTTAATGTGAATATGCATGTTTAATGCAATGTTCACTGCACTGCAATAACTTCTCTAATGCAACACTGCGTCACACACTTTTCCATGCATAGCCCAAAACCGTAACCGTATTTATGTTAATTTATGAAAGTGGTTGTATTGTAAATATCAGCTACATGGTCTGCACCATGGCTCCAGGAAACACGGTGTTTCATATCTTCTTCTACCACACAGCAGAGGAATGACAGTAAAGTGACTGAGACTCTGACTTAAAATTAATTGTCTTGTCAATCCAATCATCCACTCAGTTTGTTGTCATGTTCATGTCAGTCTTTCCTCCATTTCTGGGGCTTATTTTTAGTTTAGTTAAAGCATATTATTATCACCGTCTTTGCAGCTCTGCTTCGCCGTTGCTCTGTACTTCTTTAGACTTTGTGCGTGTTATGGTCAACAGAAGACCTATAGTTCTGGCATTGCATCCTGTCATCTTAACTCAGATGCATCTTATCCAGCGACTCGGACTCAACTAAGACCCAGAAATGAGCACCCATTCCCCTGACAGTTGACATATGTCTCATCCCGTATCCAGCACTGTCCTCAGAGAGCTCCTGTGGCTAATAACTAACACTATGCTAGCCTCAAAGGCAATGGTTCTGGCGGAAGATTTGTGGGTAACTGAATTACAGGTGGCACCTAATTTGAGGAGGCATGTGCAGAGGACTGACTCCTCTCTTCCGTCTCAATTCTTCTGTGTGAAAATGGTAATTTATTTCACTCCGGTCTGCCCTGCCGATGGCTTGTGGAGTCTGTCCTCTCCTGGCCAGAGCTGTTAGACTAATTCTCAGTGTGCTGTAAATGAATGTAGCGCTGCACCTGGGCTCCACAGGTGGGGAAACGCTGGAATGACAGCTCACATCACAAACATAATCAGCAGACTTCTTCAGAAGTAGTGCCCGCCTCTAGAGGTTGTCAGGTGGGCACAGAGGGCAGAGGAAAGCTGTCATGTGGAACATTGCTGTACGCTATAGCATGCTGGGAATTTTTACAGAAAGCCCACATAACTAGAATGGTTCTTGCAAACTTGTAACTAGTGAATCATTTAGAGCTGACCAGAGGTAGCCTATTTGTTTGTTTGATAGTTGCTTCAACATATGACCTCAGATGTCTCAGGAATGAATTTATGAACACCTGTCTATCTGAATCTACTGTCTTAAAATCGATAAGCCTTATTCGTTCAGCCGAAGCAGAACACATTTCTGTGTAAATCTTTCATTTGTACATAAATTGTTGCTTTCAAATCAAATTAATAATTTTTGTATGAAAAGGGTTTAATTATTTTATTAATTATTAATTAACACTACCATTCAAAATCTGAGGTCAGTATTTTTTATTTTATTTTTTTTTTAAGAACCGTACATACCCGAATATAAGACGACCCTGAATATAAGACAACCCCCCAATTTTCCAGACATATTTTTTGGGGAAAAAATTGATTTTTGTAGGAAAAATCTGGTTTTCAAAAGAAAATAATTTTATTTGAAAATTCTACTGATAATTCATTGGAAAAAGATATGGACATTATTATTTTTGAAGTCACTACAAGGAAATAACCCGGTTTATTAATAAAGTCATGTAAACGTGGTTTACTTGCGTTGTCAGCATGCTGTGAATGTAAACTGTCAATAATTACGTAGCCTATCGTGTTGGCGCCCTCTACTGTTTCCCTCTGCTTTCTCGCTTTCTCCCTTTCCCCCCGTGATTTGGTCAATATCGCGAATATAAGACGACCCCCCATTTTTCAGTCAATTTTTAGGACTTTATATTTATATTCGGGTATATATGGAAATTAAAATATTTATTCAGTAAGGACATGTTCAAAAGTGACAGTAAATTAATTGATGTTACAAAAGATGTTAATTGAGTGCCAGCTAGATTCCTGAAGGATAATGTGACACTGAAGACTTGCGTAATGATGCTGAATATTCAGCTTTTTTCAGCTTTCAAATAGAAAAGTTAATTTAAAATATAATAGCACAATGCTTCACTGTTTTTACTGCATTTCTGATCAAATAAATAAAAGCAGCCAAGGTCAAACTTTAAGAAATTTTTAATTAATTGGTTAGCTGGTTCTTCAGGATATGCAGTCTGTTATTACACCTCTTCTGTCTTCGGGTTCGAGTCGTTCCGTCATCAGTGTCTGATCTGAGCCGTGACAGCCCTATAAGCAATGCGTGCAGTCCTGAAAACAGAATTGATTAGTTCACCTCTCAAGTCTTCAGGTTCAAGTCATTCGGTTCTCCGTTTAGGATAAGAACAAATTCAACTTAAGTGCTCTTTGGTGACGTGGATGATTATGTTGCGTTATCTGTCCATCATGGTATAAAGCCCGCCCTGACAATTTGATTGGTCCGAACAGTTTCTTTTCAGGTATAGTTATTCCACAACGGATCAAATCCAGACCAAATTGTCCGACCTGATATGTTGTTGTCAGAGCTAAATTCGGCTGGCATCCAGGCTAGCAGCCTTGGTGAGCAGAAGAGGCTTCTTTCAGAAACAATTTTAAAACTCTTACGGCCACAGACTTTTGAACGGTGCTGTACAGATTTCAAAGGGATGGTTCATTCATTATTTGTATTTTTTTGTCCAAACAATGAAAGTCAATTGGGTGCAATGTAGTTTTGGAACCCATTAAATGTTTGGGTAACACTAATATTTGGGAAATAAAGGGGTAACTATCAGGAAATTAACAAATGATTTATACTGTAAGTATTTGTTTAATTAAGGGGTAATTATCAGTGTAGTTACAGGGTAAGTATGAATCTGCGAGCTGTAAATTAAAGTGGTGCTTGTTCCCCTCTTGTTTCATGTAGTTACAGGTTAAGAACAAATGCGTACAAAATCTGATATCACTCGGAAACATTTATTTGAAAAACAACTTAATTCAAAACAGATTTACAACACTTCTTATTCATTTATTCATTTTTTAAAAAGAAACTTTTCATTTCAAATGATATCATCCTGACAGAAAGTGGCACGTTTTGTCCCTTTTTGTTTCTCTTGCTTGGCTTATCCTCCTCATGTTCCTATTCTTCTTTTTCGTTATTTCCACCAATGGATCTTAAGAGGAATCCCATGTCTTTTGATGTTCTGCATTATTATTTATTAAAAGAAAAAGTACACCCAGAAATGCTCTCATAATTGACTAATATTTTTGCATCCTACTAGCTGTTACCGACTAGCATGCGTAAAGAAGCTTCAAGCTTTCATGACGTTCTGGCGTCTTTCTTCTAGTTTTGTTTGCCTCTCATTACTATTATCATATATTACAACCCGAAATCAGAAAAAGTAGGGACAGTATGGAAAACGCAAAAAAAAAAAATAATAATTTTACTAAATTTACTTTGACTTGTATATCATTGGAGACAATATGAACAAAAAATATTTCATGTTTTGTCTGGTCAATTTCATGTAATTTGTAAATATGCATCCTCCATTGATGCAGTGCCGCCTGAGGGATCGGAGATCACAGTTGTTCAGCTTAGGCTTGCGCCTTTGTCCTTTATGCACTGAAATTCCTCAAGATTCCTTGAATCTTTTAATTATGCAATGCACTGTTCAATGTGAAATATCCAAATCTCTTCCTATCTTTCTTTGAGGAACATTGTTTTGAAACATTTCAATAATTTTCTCACGTATTTGTTGGCAAACTGGCTCCTAAAGGATTAGACCTTTCTTGGATGCTGCTTTTGTACCAAATCATAATTACAATCACCTGTTGACATCACCTGTTTCAAATCACATCATTATTTAACCATTTTACCTCATTACTAGCCCTAAATTCCTCCTGTCCCAACTTTTTTTGAAATGTGTTGCAGGTCTGAATGACAGGAAAGGATGCATATTTACAAATTACATGAAGTTGACCAGACAAAACATGAAATTGTTTGTGTTCATATTGTCTGCAATAAAATAGTCAAAGTAAATTTAGAAATAACTTCTTTTTTTTATTTGCGTTTTCCATACTGTCCCAACTTTTTCTGATTTGGGGTTGTATGTTATTGTATACTGCTGTGAGCATTAATAAAAAAAAGTTTCTCAGCGCACTCAGGCGTGAACATAACCTTCTCATTCACACACAAATTAAAGGAAGCACACATGTCGGAAGCGATAGTCTACAGTTTAAAAAAATTTCAGAAATTTGTATTTTTCTTACAAACACTTATCGTTTCACTTCAGAAGACACTGACTCATCCATTGGGATTACATGGATTACTATAGTTATTGCTGTATGTGTTGTTTAATACTTCAACTTTTAGGAGCCCAAATTAGTTTTTATTAACAGAGATTATTTATTTTTATGTGTTCATCTGACGAAAGAAAGTCATATACATCTTGTATGGCATGAGGGTAAAAGACGAGTAAACGGTGTGGACATTTATGGGTGTACTGTATTTTTATTTAATACATAATACAGAACAGCTAGAAACACAAGATTCCTTAAGATTCATCTGTGGCCAGGGCGAATAAGAAGAGGAACAAGAAGAGGGTGAAGCCAAACAAGAGAAACAAATTAGAAGTGTTGTAAATCTGTTTTGAAAGTTGTTTTTCAAATAGAGATTTCCAAGTGATATCAGATTGTGTACAGTATTGTTCAAAATAATAGCAGTACAATGTGACTAACCAGAATAATCAAGGTTTTTAGTATATTTTTTATTGCTACGTGGCAAACAAGTTACCAGTAGGTTCAGTAGATTTTCAGAAAACAAATGAGACCCAGCATTTATGCACGCTCTTAAGGCTGTGCAATTGGGCAATTAGTTGAATTAGTTGAAAGGGGTGTGTTCAAAAAAATAGCAGTGTGGCATTCAATCACTGAGGTCATCAATTTTGTGAAGAAACAGGTGTAAATCTGGTGGCCCCTATTTAAGGATGAAGCCAACACTTGTTGAACATGCATTTGAAAGCTGAGGAAAATGGGTCCTTCAAGACATTGTTCAGAAGAACAGCGTACTTTGATTAAAAAGTTGATTGGAGAGGGGAAAACCTATAAAGAGGTGCAAAAAATGATAGGCTGTTCAGCTAAAATGATCTCCAATGCCTTAAAATGGAGAGCAAAACCAGAGAGACGTGGAAGAAAACGGAAGACAACCATCAAAATGGATAGAAGAATAACCAGAATGGCAAAGGCTCAGCCAATGATTACCTCCAGGATGATCAAAGACAGTCTGGAGTTACCTGTAAGTACTGTGACAGTTAGAAGAAGTCTGTGTGAAGCTAATCTATTTTCAAGAATCCCCGCAAAGTCCTCTCTGTTAAAAAAAGGCATGTGCAGAAGAGGTTACAATTTGCCAAAGAACACATCAACTGGCCTAAAGAGAAATGGAGGAACATTTTGTGGACTGATGAGAGTAAAATTGTTCTTTTTGGGTCCAAGGGCCACAGGCAGTTTGTGAGACGACCCCCAAACTCTGAATTCAAGCCACAGTACACAGTGAAGACAGTGAAGCATGGAGGTACAAGCATCATGATATGGGCATGTTTCTCCTACTATGGTGTTGGGCCTATTTATCGCATACCAGGGATCATGGATCAATTTGCATATGTTAAAATACTTGAAGAGGTCATGTTGCCCTATGCTGAAGAGGACATGCCCTTGAAATGGTTGTTTCAACAAGACAATGACCCAAAACACACTAGTAAACGGGCAAAGTCTTGGTTCCAAACCAATAAAATTAATCTTATGGAGTGTCCAGCCCAATCTCCAGACCTTAATCCAATTGAGAACTTGTGGGGTGATATCAAAAATGCTGTTTCTGAAGCAAAACCAAGAAATGTGAATGAATTGTGGAATGTTGTTAAAGAATCATGGAGTGGAATAACAGCTGAGAGGTGCCACAAGTTGGTTGACTCCATGCCACACAGATGTCAAGCAGTTTTACAAAACTGTGGTCATACAACTAAATATTAGTTTAGTGATTCACAGTTTTGAGTTTGTACAGTCAAAGATAGACACTGCTATTTTTTTGAACACACCCCTTTCAACTAATACCCCAATTGCACAGCCTTAAGAGCGTGCATATCATGAATGCTGGGTCTTGTTTTTTTTCTGAGAATCTACTGAACCTACTGGTAACTTGTTTGCCACGTAGCAATAAAAAATATACTAAAAACCTTGATTATTCTGGTTAGTCACATTGTACTGCTATTATTTTGAACAATACTGTACATGTTTTATTGTACTTAACCTGTAACTGCATGAAACAAGAGGGGAACAAGCACCACTTTAATTTACAGCCCGGAGATTCACACTTACCCTGTAGCTGCATGAAACAAGAGGGGAACAAGAACCACTTTAATTTACAGCCCGGAGATTCACACTTACCCCTTTATTCCCCAAATATTACATATCGTTCCCTTATACCTACACGTACGCAATTTATATTTACACTATAATTACCGTCTCGGTTACGGATGTAACCCTCGTTCCCTGAGGAGGGAACGGAGACGTAACGTTAGTGACTAACGAATGGGGTTTCGCAGAAGCCTATCATCTTGAGCTTAGAAAACGCCCAATGGCGTGCCAAAGCCATGGGGCATGTGGAATTTGCATACGTAACTCCGCCTCACCGTGTGAGTATATAAGGAGGTACGTGGCAACATCGCATTATGTTACCTGCTTGAGGAGCCAAGACTGACCTCCTGCGTTCCAGGTAGCACAGCTGATGTGGCAACGGGACGTTACGTCTCCGTTCCCTCCTCAGGGAACGAGGGTTACATCCGTAACCGAGACGTTCCCTTTCGTTCAGTCACTACGACATAACATTAGTGACTAACGAATGGGCTTGAGGAGCCAAGACTGACCTCCTGCGTTCCAGGTAGCACAGCTGATGTGGCAACGGGACGTTACGTCTCCGTTCCCTCCTCAGGGAACGAGGGTTACATCCGTAACCGAGACGTTCCCTTTCGTTCAGTCACTACGACATAACATTAGTGACTAACGAATGGGGGTCCAATATAATCCCGCTACTCAGCTATCTTCCAGTGCCCTGCGTAAGTGTGAGTACCCTGTCGTAAGACTAGTATGGACGAAGGACTCCTACCTATCACAGGAATACCAAGGTACACTGGGAAGCATATTCCAGTGAGGAAATGCCAGGATGCCTACCCGAGGGGAGGACTTAAGAGTACACATATGACCCGCAAGGGCTGCATATGGAAAACTCTAGGGTACCAGCCGAAGGTGGATTTTTAACCCTAGGGGTGGCAGGGACATGCCAAGGGAAGAAACCCGCTTACTGCGGAGGCTTACGGTGAAATACACGTGTGGGGGTCGCTGGAGGGGAACCATGCACACGGGCACCTGGCCGGACACGAGGGTCTCACCTGAGGAATATCGCACGTATCCAGTCCGAGGAGTGGAATGGCGAGCAAGCGAAGACACCTGAGCCTGGCCCATTACCGGCCCCTTGGGGGGGGCGAGTACATAATCGGACACTGGCTCCACACGGAGATTGTAGAATCTGGCGAATGTGTTAGGTGTCGCCCAGCCTGCAGCTCTGCAGATGTCTGTTAGCGAGGCGCCATGCGGTAAGCCCAAGAGGAGGCGACACTCCGAGTGGAGTGAGCCTGCACCCCAAGGGGACATGGTCGGCCTGCTGCTGGTAAGCCAAAACAATGGTGCCCACTATCCAGTGAGACAGCCTTTGCTTTGAGAGAGCACTTCCCTTCCGCTCTCCACCATAACAGACAAAGAGCTGGTCTGAGGTCCTGAACACTGCGTCATGTCTACGTAGGCGCAGCGCGTGTACTGGACAGAGCAATGCCAAGGCTGGGTCTGCCCCCTCCACGGGCAGCGCTTGCAGGTTCCCCACCTGGCTCTCAGAATGGAGTGGTGGGAACCTTGCACACATATCCAGGCCGGGGTCTCAGGATCATGTGAGAATTAGCCGGCCCGAACTCCAGGCACGCTTCGTCAACCGAAAAATGCCTGCAGGTCCCCGACCCTCTTGACGGAGGCCAATGCGGTCAGCAGAGCCGTCTTCATCGACAGGAACTTAATATCAACCAACCGCAAAGGCTCAAAGGGAGGCCTCTGCAGAGCACTTAAAACTACTGAGAGGTCCCAAGAGGGTACGAGAGGAGAGCGAGGACGATTCAGTCTCCTCGCCCCCCTCATCCGTGCCGAGCGTGCCCTCGGACAGGGAATAGAACAGGCTGCAGTGGGAAGAGTCGTGGGAGGCAACAGATCTACCTGCGCGTCCCCGAACTGTTCCCAAATCAGCTGGACCGACTGGAGATGGAGTTTCCATTCTCCCGGGAGAGGCTGAAACCGTGAGAGCTCATCGGCTGCGAGGTTCAGGACTCCCAGAATATGGACAGCACGAAGGGACCTCAGGCGCTTCTGACTCCATAAACTGAGATGGTGGGCGAGTTGAGACATACGGCAGGAGCGTAGACCGCCCTGGTGGTTGATGTACGCTACTACGGCCGTGTTGTCTGTCCGGACAAGCACATGTTGACCCTTCAGCAACGCTCGGAAGCGGTGCAGGGCGAACCGTACTGCCAGCAACTCAAGGCAATTGACATGCAGGAGGCGCTGGGGTCCTGTCCAGGAGCCCGCGGCTGCTTGTCCATTGCACATGGCACCCCAACCCGTGGCAGAGGCATCCGTCAGCATGCCTGGAAACTCGTTCTAAGGGCACCCTGGCCCGTAGAAACTGAGGTTCGACCACGGAGTGAGCGTCTGTAAGCAGGCCCGAGTCACTTGGACCCGGAGCGCCAGACTGCCATGCCCATCTCGGGACCCGATCGCGAAGCCAATGCTGAAGCGGTCTCATATGAAGCAATCCGAGCGGCGTCACCGCGGCTGCAGATGGCCATATGCCCCAGGAGCCTCTGAAACACTTCAGTGGAACCGCACTCTTGCTTCGAATTAACGGAGGCAAGTCAGCATTGACTGCGCGTGCTCGCTGGTAAGCTGCACGCATGGCGACCGAGTTGAAAACCATACCGGGAAAAGAGATCCCCTGCATGGAGCAGAGTTGCTCTTCTCCCAGTTGACCTGAAGGCCCAGACAGGCTACGTGCTGGAGCACTAGAACCCTGTTCTCGAGAGTGACTCAGTCTGAGCCAGTCGCCGAGGCAGTTCAGGATGCGAACCCCGTGATGACTGAGTGGCGCAAGGGCTGCCTCGACAGACTTCGTGAAATCATGAGGGGACAGAGATAGCCCGAATGGGTGGAACGCGTACTGAATGTCCACCACCGAAGCAGACCTGTAGGAACGGTCCGCGTTGAGGTAGGAGACAAAGAAGTAGGCGTTCTTCAGGTCAATCGCTGCAACCAATCAACTGGACGAACACATTCGAGAAGGCGTTTGCTGCCAACATCCTGAACGGAAGCCTGTAAGGATCAGCTCAGGACGGGCAGATCCAGGATTGGCCATAACCCACCGGTTCTCTAGGGTACAATGAAGTAAAGGCAGAGGCCCGGACTTCATTTCGGCTGGAGGGACAGGCTCGATCGCACCCTTCGCCAGTAGGGTGGCAACCTCCGCGCGCATGACTGGGACATTGGGCCCCACCATGGTGAGCGGACTCCCCGAAAGCGGGGAGGAGCCTGCGCGAATTGAATCGCGTAGCTGAGCCTGATGGTTTTCGAGGCCCTACGGACAGTCCTGGAAGCTGTAGTCAGACTCCCAGGAACTGACCACGGGGGTCACTCGAACCACAGACGTACCCCGGGTGGGGCAGCGAGGCAGCGTGACTGGCCCAGACGTGGGAGGCGTAGCGTCCCGGTGTGGGGGCACAGCCAGCAGCTGCGTCCTGACAGAGGAGTCCAGGGAAGGACGCGCGTTCCACTGGGGTCTGCTCTGAGAGGCTGGCGAGAGAGGGACGAGGCGGCGCGGCCCGAGGCGGTGCACACTGCCATCACCAGTCTCTGTGTCCTCAGGGATGGGGACACCAGTTCTCTCCAAGCGCCGCCAGCCCAGAGGCCGGCAGCAAAAGGATTTTCCCCCGGCCCTCCACCGGGGGAAGGAGAGGCCCTGCTACCATCTCCTGGAAAGAACTGGAACCCATCTCTGAGTTGTCCACCTCCAGCCTGGCGTTTAGTCAGGCTGTGCAGCGGATCAAGGCGTCATCCTGCAACCTCCTCCATGACACAGCCCCGGTGAAGGCTGCTGCTGGGGCCGGGTAGGAGGGGGGAGGGCGCCCTCGGCGGCGAGCGGACTGAGGCGACTGAGCCGACGGCTGGTAGAGCAGCTGGCCGCCGGGGCAGTACGTGTTACAGCCTCAGTCTGCTCTCGGGCGGCAGAGAACCGTTGGGCGCAGTTCTCAGCCACGCCGCCGAAGAGGCCAGCCCGGGATATGGGCGAGTTGAGGAGGTGGCTCACTCAACTACCTCCACATCACCAGGTAAGGTCAGGTGTTTCTCCCGGACCACAACTGTTGACATCGCTCGGCCCAGGGAGCGTGTGGCCACCTTCACCGCCCAGAGGGCGGGATCATTGGCGGCACGCAGCTCATTGAAGAGCCCTGGGTCGGCTCCACCCTCGTGCATGTGCAAAGGGGTGGCGGCCTGCCCCGTAGCTCTGCAGGACCACGCCACCGAAGTAGACGGGCCCTGAGGCTTCGGGAGGGTGCTTAGGATAGCCATGCCACGTCGAAGCACTCCGTGGACACCGTAGTGCGCAACAGAGTGCTCAACAGTGGGGGGGACCCCAGTGTACCCTAGGCCACGGCCCCATCGAGGGCAGAGAAGGCGGAGAAGGCCGAGCGGTCACGGGAAGCACAGGGACTCCCTGGACCGCGTGACCTCCTCATGCACCTCGGGGCGAAAGGCATTGGGGGCGGGGCCCAACAGCTGTCAGGTGCCGTCCCCAAAAACCAATCGCGCAACCACGAGCACTCGTGACAGGGCGGAGTTCCACACCAGGCGGAGTTCCACACCAGGACTCGCAGCTGCCCGAGATAACATGGCTGTCAACTTTGGGTCAGATCAGGCGGCGCTGACACACCCAGAGGCAGAGCACAGCCTAATCGTCATCCCCAAAGGACTCTAGCCCACCTTGGGATGCGGCAATCTAAATCTCACTGCTATCTGGAGTGTGAACTGAACGAACGAGACGTCAGAGATGGGTCGCTGTTTCAGTCCAGCACTCGCGGGAAGCGATGTGCGAGAGGGGGGTGTGGCCCGAGGAATGAACGTTCCTCGATCGCACCCGGAAGTGCGAGGACGAACCGTCTTGAAAAAGACATGCCACGCGCAAGCTCTTTTTGTGAGAGGAAACCTCGCAGCCGATGCCGAAATGCCCAGGGAAACACACACCAGCTGTCAACAGACCACTGCGCAGATCAGCAGGCAGGAAGTATGCGATCACTGGAACGCACTGTTACACCAACACCGACTGGAAAGCTGCTCGTCTCGAAGAAGCTGACGGACTCAGAAGCCTGTAGGAGTGAAGAGGTAGGTCCTCTTGGCTCCGAAAGCAGAAACATAATGCGATGTTGCCACGTACCTCCTTATATACTCACACGGTGAGGCGGAGTTACGTATGCAAATTCCGCATCCCCCATGGCTTTGGCACGCCATTGGGCGTTTTCTCTAAGCTCGAAGATGATAGGCTTTGAAGCGAAACCCCCATTCGTTAGTCACTAACGTTACATCGTAGTGACTGAACGAAAGGGAAAGAAAGTTATGCTGTAAATTTGCTTTACTTATGCAGTACTTTCCGGGCTGTAATCTAAAGCGTTACCCTTAAAACACACACACACACACACACACACACACACACACACACACACACAACAACAATAAAAGCAGTTACTATTTTTTTGTCTTCAGTGGATGAAATGTGAATAAATTATGACACGATTTTTATTTCTGGTTGGAGTATCCCTTTAAACATTGAAATATCAATATTTATTTGATATCTGCTCAAAACTCTTCACTTGAGGAATTATACATAAAAGAGGGCAACAATCATAGAGTTGCTGACATTACAGTTTAACACTCTTATAAAATGTATTGTAGGTTATTTGCGTTCTTGTTAATTATAGCCGGTATGCAGAAAATAAATTTTCATGAAATACATAAAGTGCCATCTTAAAATATTATGAGTGCTGCATATTCATAAAGTCCTATGCAGATGTTGAGTCCAAATTAAGTTTTGAATGAGACGCCAGGTGGCATGTTATAGATGGGAAATGAGATACACAATATTTCTGTCTTTTTACTTTACATTGATTTATTTGTCTATTTCTTCTAAATTAATTTCACATTTAGGTTCATGTGTAGGTAAGTGTATTTGAGGTTGCATTCTTTCCAAGACATGCTCCTATCTCATGCTTATTAATATTAATCATTTGCCATTTGAATGGAAATGGAAATGTATATAATAATAATTCAAATCAGCCCACTAGTCTGTGCAATATGACAGATTGAATATTTGATGACTATATCTGGTAACTACAGCTGTTATACTTACAAATCAGCTCAAGGAATAATTGAAAACCTCAGACATTTTTGCAGTATGTGCTGTTTCTTCAGCTGTTATGCAATGGAGAGAAAAACACAACTTGAAAAAGAAGAAACATGAAAAACAGAGATGAACAATAAACAATGCCTTCTCGAGTGTGTCGTTAATGTGGGAGATTTTTTTGAATAGAGTAATTAAAAAGAGGATATTCTTAGTCGGTAGTCATCATTCAGATACAGTCTAACTAATTTACTGGTTCAGCACTTTGCATGTGTAACAATTTTGATAAATTGGCATGCAAACAAAAGAAACAATTACATGGATTTGAGCTGTAATTATAGACGTGAAAAGGGCCACAGCACACCACCGTGCTAGTCTCAAATACAGCTGTTTCATCCGGATGAGGAATCATTTGTATCAACGTCCTAAATAGCCAAACAATTGTAAATGCTGTTTTTGTCTATCCTAATTATTTTCAGTGTCTTCATAATCAAAGTTATTGCCAAATACTGATGGATTCCAGCCCTGAGGCATTCTGCCATCATGAGTTTTATCCCCTAAATTACTTTGCATTGAGATAAATTATTGACTTTCTTATCTGGCATTTTTTCAGCCTGCATCCATTAGTCCAAAAAAAAAAAAAAAGTTTTACTTAAACTCTGTTGCTTCACTATAAATGCCAAGAACGCAGACTGTAAAGACCAAACATATACCAAAGACTCAGCCCAACTTCACGAGTCCATCAGAAAGCCAAAGAACATCATTTGAGTTATTTTTTATTTGCCCTTACTGTAAATGTCACACATTTTTTTGTATAATGTGTACAAAATAGGCAAGTAGTCCCCTACTGAGATGACATAAACATCATAAACATCTTATTTTAACATGTCATCTTTATTATCAGAATAAGTGTGGTATAGTCATTGTAGTAATTTTGGTCCCACTTTATATCAAGGGGTTTTAACTAAGATTTAAATTAATAATTTGATGCAACGCACTTATTGAGTACATAATTGTTTTAAAATTGAACTAAAATTGAAACATTTAAAATCTGTAATGTCATCTATAATTACACTGTTGAGCCTTCCCTTTCCCCTTAACCCACCCTTAAACCAAAACATACCACCAAACCTGTCCCTAACCTTAAATGTATCCCACTTCAATAGTAGTAAAAGTGTTTTTCAATATAATATGAACACAAAAGTACTTTTTTATGTAAGCATGTAGTTAAAGCCACTAAATATAAATTGGGACTGTAATTTTTTTTTTTACTATTTTTAATAAAACTCAAAATGTAATCTCTGAATCTCATAACTATACCCCAGTTCCCCTGATATTTGAGACCCTTTTGTCACTCCATATTTCTCAATATTGTCTTCCGTCAATAATCTCTCGGCCTCACCTGTCTATGTGAATCCCCGCAAAGTAATCTAAGCATCAAGCGCATCCACTTTCATTCAAACTGATGCGATTGCGTTGTCGCGACGAAGATGAGGGTGGCCCAGATGACCTTGTTCCATATTCAATTTAGCTGGCCCTCTGTTCCCGTGGACGGGTCCTCTGCCAGCTGCTCTCCCTGTCGCAGAGTTCCTTTTGCAACACCGAGAACATCAGTCTAGGGACGACTTCGAGAGCCCTTATTGATGGTGTTGTCAAGGCGAGGGCGAGAGCAACTTAATCTCTCTCAATTAATGCCCCCGCCTGCGGCCACCGCGTCCCAGTGCTCAGTGGCCCTTTTCCTCCGCACAGCCCCTGAGCTCCACGCTGACACTTACCTCACTACTTGTAATGAGTCCCTCTCTGATTAGCTGCCATCGCTCCAGGCCTAAAAATCGCCCCTAAATCCCAACACATCCCCCCACACGTGAAGAAGATGCTAAGAAAGAGTCGTCTGTAAAAGTCTATGTTTACACAGTTATTAACGTTGTAAATCTAGCCATTTCTTTTGAATATTTTCATTTGTAAAAAAACATATATAATAACATTATACATGACATATTTCTCCCTTTTGACAAATATAATCAATCTCCCAATATATTTTTACCATTTTGGAAAGTCGTAGAAAAACTTTTAATAATAATAAACGGAGTCTCTCAAGAGGTGGACAAGATTGGGGGACAAACTTACAGTCAATCCAAAATCTATTCAGACACCGTCAACATTTTCTCACATTATCACAGTTTATACACTATGGTAAATTGTAATAAAATATGACAAGAACTCTTGATAATGTCAGATAACTTTGATAGAAAGGTATGTAATGGATTACAATCAACCAATCAGCTGTCAGCTGTTAAATTTAAGTACACAATTAGATAATACCAATTTAGGTTAACTAATTACCAAGCAATGCTTAATTTTGTTCAGTCTGTGGTGTAAAAGGTCGCATTAGCAATTAAAGAAAAAACACTTCAGCAAAACATGGTCAGGTCAAAGTATATGAATAATTTTGGTCCCACATTTTTATAAATTTTTCTGGCAGTCCACAGATTTTCTGGCAGTATGAAGAATTTTGGGGTATAATATGTCACAGTTAACATACATTAACTAAAGTGTCCTGCACCGCTAGTAAAATAATTTTTGGTTTGACTGTATAATTTAATCAGAGTAAATGATTTACCATTTGGTTTGGTCCTGATTTGTTATCCAAAGGATTTTTTAACTACCCCCTTCTAGTCATTTGGCAGCAGATGTCTTACAAAGTTACTTTGAAAAACGCATTATGTATAATTTTTAGAATTGATAAGATGATTATTTCCAGACATTTTTCCTGGAAATGTATTAGATAAACAGACATAATCTTATAAAATGCGCCCATGTAACTGTATGTTCATACAGGAAGATTGTTGTTCTTGTCCTGGGGTGAGTGCTGAGATAGTATTCCCAGTTATGTCTTCCCTGCACATCTGCTTTTGGGCTCTGTACCAACTTCAAATTAGGAAACACAAAGTGGGATTGATAGGACAGCTGTCAGACAGGGCTGGCCAGAAAAACTCATCACTGGCCCAGAGCCTCTGTGCTCTTTGATTGGCTCCTCAACTGGAAACATGGCTTCATCCAGCCAAACAAATGGCCCATGAGGAACAGGAGGAGAGTGCTGGCAGGACCGCTGGTAATGTTGAGGGAAAACATTTTGAGTCTTGTCCTGCATGCTTTAAAATATGACGAAAACTTCACTGTTCATTGCAGTTGGATTCTCTATAGAGTTTGTCACTGTCAGAATTATTTGACATCAAAATAATCGGGAAAAATAAGTTCCACAATGCCATTTTTTTATGCGCAGTTGTGAAAGTTTTATAAAATAGACAAATGTGTTTTAGCTAGCATTCTGATATCCTCCAGTCCTCATTAAAATATCTGAAGATTATTTTTACATTCAGATTTGACTTTAGCATTGAGGTTTAATTTCTGTATTCAGTCTTAATCACACAGCACTTAGCACTGGCATTATGCACAAGCTATAAATAATATACAGTTTCCCTGTAATATAAGTCTATTGAATGGCAGCATAATCATTTCTCTCTGAAAAGAAGAATCTCTTGCTCTTTCTTTCTTTTCTTTTTTTTTAGGAAATGAAAATGAATGTGTAATCATTTTGTTTTCTGCAACAAGCTCTGGGAATAAAAATAAATCTAAACTAAACCATTACCTAATGCAGGATATTATTTTAGCTTTTTGTATCTGTATGTGTTATCCATTTTCTTTTTTGTTTTAGTAACGCAGGAACCACCACATCTTTTCATTTGAATCCAACACCTTCTTTAAGATATATGCGGCGGTTCTTTCTCGTTGTCAGGTTGAGAGCGGACACAGCACTTGAGTTGGAAGGCCAGACACACAGACAACTGTGCTAATTAAAATGTTCATGGGAGGTTTGCCAACCAAGAGGACATGCCATTAAGGCTACAATTAAATGAGCAGGAATTCAGTATGTAAGTGTTATTTATGTTCCTTTCATTCACAAGATTTTCTAGAAACATCTATTGCCATCTAGGGAGACTGGGGCTAGTTGTCACACTTCTATTCCAGTGGATATGTCTCAGTTGAAAGTCAGTTTCTGTGTAGGTACACAACCTAAAGTCTAACCATTGAACATTTCCACAAAAAAAAAAAAAAAAAGTTTCAGTTCATTGAACATAACCAACTGGTGAGTCTATGTGTGTAGAATAGAAACAGCAAACATTTGAAAGGTAATGTATATCTGTCACAGTCATGGTCTTTGTTTTGGTTTTCAGTCATCTCATGTTCCTTTGTTCTGTTTCCCGCCACTTCTTCTTTTGGTGTTTTATGGCGGTTGGCAAACCAACTTCCGGTGCATTACCGCCACCAACTGGACTGGAGTGTGAAGCACTAATAAAAGAAAACTATAATCATCTCAAAAATTTCCCCTATACTTCAAATTATACAACCTACTCCTATTGCTTTGAGATACTTCATTATCGCCCTATATATTTTTACTTGTTCTACTTTCATTCCCAATAGACTTTCCATACTAAATACTACCACACCCAATTTTCTTACTTTCCTCTTAAGTACTAACCTTTCTTTTCCATATTTTAAACATTTTATTAAAACATGTTCCCGCCACTTGTCTGTCTCCCTGGTTACCATCATTATTAGTTCATCTGTGTCAGCTGTGTCTTGTTAATCACCTTGTTAGCCCTGTGTATTTAGTCCTCAGTTTCCCCTCAGTGTTTGTCCGTCCTTGTACATGTATACTGGTGTGTTTTAGTGTTCCTGTGAGTTTTTTAATTAAAAGGTCTCATTCCAAGTTCTCCTTCGCCTTCGTCAGTTGTGATCTTCACAAGTTTGTGACAATATGGACTAAATGACTACAGACCTGTCGCTCTCACATCTGTGGTCATGGAGTCAATTGAAAGACCTATTTGTGGACTTCAGTTCGGCCTTCAACACCATCATGACTGAGCTCCTCACAGCCAAACTGACCCAGCTCTCCATGCCATCCTCGATCTGTCAGTGGATCTCCAGCTTCCTGACAAACCGGCAGCAGCGGGTGAGACTGGGTAAACTCACATCCAGATCTCTCACAATCAGCACTGTCGCCCCCCAGGGGTGCATTCTCTCCCCACTGCTCTTCACCCTGTACACCAATGACTGCACTTGTAAAGACCCCTCTGTCAAGCTCCTGAAATTTGCAGATGACACCACTGTCATCAGCCTTATCCAGAACTGTGACGAGTCTGCTTACAGACTGGAGGTTGAACAGCTGGCTGTCTGATGCAGTTATAACAACCTTGAGCTGAACGAGCTCAAAACAGTGGAGGTGGACTTCAGGAGGAACAGCCCAGCACTCCCCCCACTCACCATCATGAAAAGCACTGTGGATGCAATGGAGTCTTTCAGGTTCCTGGGCACTACCATCTCTCAGGACCTGAAGTGGGACAATCACATTGACTCCATTGTAAAAAAGGCTCAGCAGAGACTGTACTTCCTTCGTCAGCTGAGGAAGTTCAACCTGCCACAGGAGCTGCTGATTCAGTTCTACTCGGCTGTCATTGAGTCTGTCTTATGCACCTCCATCACTGTCTGGTTTGGTTCAGTTACCAGATCAGACATCAGGAGACTGCAATGTACCATCCGGACTGCAGAGAGGATCATTGGTGCCCACCTGCCACCCCTCCAGGACCTGTACTCTTCCAGAGTGAGGAAGGGAGCAGGTAAAATCATCACAGACTCCACTCACCCTGGACACCACCTGTTTGAACTGTTACCGTCAGGACGGCGACTCCGATCACTGGCCACTAGAACAACTAGGCACAGGAACAGTTTCTTCCCACAGGCCATTTCCCTCTTGAACAGTTAACCCCCTAACCACCCACCCCCAAGGCAAATGCCTGTAAGTGCAATTACTCCCACTGCTTTATCTCCTAAACTCAGATGATTATTTATGTTATTTATATTTATTCATACTCTTACCAAATACTGTAAATGTTCATAATCTATGTTTTTTCTGACTAAACGTAACCGTGACCTTATACTGTTTATATTTTTCTTTATATTTTTATTCTTAGAAATTTTTTATTTATTACTGTTGTATTTGTATTGTATATGTGCAATGGAAGCTTCAGCCCCAAAACAAATTCCTTCTGTGTGAAAGCACACCTGGCAATTAAGCTCTTTCTGATTCTGATTCTGAATATCATTGTGTAAAAAAAGTCCTTGTCTGACCTTGTGTCATTGTAGTGACATTGTAGTGATTGTAATGACATTTGGGATCCCCAAACACCTCTGATACTTCAGAAAAGGCCCATGAAAATTGACGAGTGGAATTGTGTGAAAAAGTACATGTCACTCCCGGACATATGGGCTTAAAAGAAGATGGCTTGTATCGACTCAAAGATTTGTTCTTCGGAGTCGAGAAGATGCGTCTGAGATTCTCTCTCCATTCACAACTGCCTGGAAGGTTCTCTCTCCCATACGCACAGATAAGTTTCAAGAGAGTTCCCGTGGGTGCATCAACAAGCAACTAGAAACAGAAAGTATCTGCCAAATAATCTCTAACTATAGATTTTCTCTATAAAATCTCTAGAAGAGGAAACGGACGAAAAACGCCTTTCCAAAAAAAGAAAAAAAGCTTTATCGCCCGTATATTTGTGGATGCTGTCGACAACTGTCTCTATTAGATGGTCACTATCGTTGCTCCAGTGTGTGCAATTCTGGAGCAGCTTTTGTGGATGGTACATGCATTCATTACAAGACTGTGTCCTTTGGAACATTGCAGTTGTGACTTTCATGCTTTTCTAAGCAGAAAGTCACCTTGGTGGCTCCCCATCCTAGTCCTTCAACCAAAGGAAGCATTTCTGCCGGGCGAGTCCACACAGACCTTCCATTCCTCAGCATGCTCATCTCTCCCGGTCGAGTTCACCACTCAAGATGAGGATGAGTTGTCAGTAGCAGAATCTGGGGGTGGGTTTTTGTCTTCTAATGTGGAATACTCACCTGGGCCCCACCAACAGGTGGTTGTGCAGACTAAGTCTGAAGCTGAGATGGATGTTGTGCTTGCACAGGCTACTGCAGACATAATGCTTGAGTGGATTCCTCCTGAACCAAGTGTTTGCCGTTAAATGATTGTTTTCTGGGTTTTCTTCCCCAGTTTCTTTCTTCTCGGAGGTGCATGAAGAGCTCACAAAGTCTTGGAAGGTATCTTTTTTTACTGCCAGAACATGCTTCGCAGGTTCTTTCACCATTCTCACTACCCTCAACAGTGGGTCTGCCAGGGATTACTCCAACATCCAGTTTGAGTGGGCAATTGTGGTGCTCCTGTGCCCGCAAGACGGCGACACCTGGAGGAACTGTCCGAGAAAGTGGAAAAAACAAACAAAAAACAGACAGAGGTCATACGTGGTATCATACCGTGGTGCGACCCAGCCGCCACCCTAAAGAACAGGCCACCGAGGTCCCACTCATCTGCCCGTCACCAAGGTTCTTCCTCAGTGGAGCTGCCTGGTTGCCAAACAGCGCTGAGAACCCCAGATTTCAAAGGTGCATCTGACTCTCTCAGCCATACATTGAACTCTGGCATAAGTATTATGGAAGCGAGCCTATTGCTTTCTTGTGCTTGGCTGCAGCGCACACCTGCAGTAGGGGAAATCCAGTGGTTATGAGGATGCAAAAACCCAGTGGAGCTGCCTGCTCAACAAACAGCACTGAGAACCCCAAACGGTCCTTAGATGGGCATTGCGCAACAGTATGCATCGTGTGTCAATCACACCGATCTGTCTCCACTCGTTCAGCCTTTGGACAGACCTTGTATTTCTACAGGCAGGGGTTCCCTTAGAGCAAGTGTCCTCAACAGATATACTGTATACAAGTGGTTACAACAGAGGCATCCAACACAGGCTGTGGCGCTATCAGCAACAGGCATGTGGCATCAGGGTCCTGGACAGGGTCCTGCGTTGGCACAACAGCTGCCTCAACTTGCTAGATGTTTTGCTGGCCTTACGGAGGAATTGGCCATTGATCCAGGGGAAGCATGTGTCAGTCTGGACGGACAACACAGCGATGATGGCATATAAGTCACCAAGGCGGTTTACACTAACATCGCATGTCACAATTTGCCCGCCATCTCCTCTTTTGGAGTCAGCAGCGACTGAAGTCGACGGGTGAAACTTAAAAGAGAGTGGAGACTCCATCCCCAGGTGTTCCTGCTTACTTAGGTCTACCTGATTTAGGTCTACCTTTGTAGAAGCACAGGAAGACCTTGTTACTACTTCCTGCTTTGCTACTGTTCGGACGCTCTTGCTTACTGCTCCGCTTTGCTCTATCGCTTCTATATTTTATCTCGTAATTTCGTAATTTCAACTTCTGTAAATCAGCACAGTGCTCAAACAACAAAGCTTGACTTCAATGATAAAATTTGAAACTCTGGTGACTGGATTACTACAAAAAGCGAATATTTCATCCAACCAGCCTCCACTGCCATCAGCTTACATTCGGAGAAGGAAAACACAGCTGCCTACATTCAAAAGGATAAGAAAATGCCTCCTCTAGAATCTACTTGCTGCACAAACTGCCACAGACTTTTACAGAGGATTGCAGTTCTTGAAACAAAGTTATTTGCGGAACCACCGAACCAGGACGAATCACACAGAGCTTCAAAATGAACGCCCTCAGCACACTGCCGGTGAGTCCCATAAACATAGTGCTACCCAACAGAAACAAATAACTGATCAACACACTAATCGATGGCACAAACAGGAGCAAGACCCAAAGGGACCGAGACATCAGATTGTCACGTCACATACTGCAACATTAGCATGCTCTACCCCAGACACAAGGATTGCAAGCGCTGATTTCCTACCACCAACTATACAACTTGAAAACAGATTTGAAGTATTAATGAATGTGGGTGATGAATCCCCAAATGTGATGAATGTAAACGAACACAGATCGTATCAGCCAGCAGCTAACACTGATACCAAAAGGCGCTCAAGGTCGAGCAGACAGCGGCACTCAGCTCAGAGCGCAGCCGAGCCCAGGACTCTGATAGTGGGGGACTCCACAGTCAGAAACATTAGCAGCAGGGATACAACTACATGCTGCCTTCCACAACTACAGTTTCTGACGTAAACAGGGAAATTCAGAACATTCTGATGAAACATAAGACTGCAAATCGACTTGTCATTCATGTGGGGAAAATCGATATTCAGAGAGCAGTCAGAACTCATTAAGAGGATTTCAATGTACTTTTTGAAACACTTAGAAAACTAAAAGTTCAACCGTTCATCAGTGGACCACTTCCAGCAAGAGGAACAAATAGGTTTTCACGGTTACTTGGGCTTAATACATGGCTGCAAAAAACCTGCAACATAAAGGGAGTGAACTTCATCGACAACTTTAATCTATTCTGGAGCCAGAGACAATTGTTTACATCAAATGGCCTTCACCCAAACAAACTTGGTGCAAGAGTGCTAAAGGACAATATTCACTTTTCCCTACACCATCCCTCAGCTGTGTGTGCTAACTCACTCGACCTGAATGGCACACACACACCTGAACAGACTATGGACGACTACAGGACTTCATTTCAGCATCTGAATGGACATGTCACACTCCACAAGGACACTGATAACATCACGCAGCCACAACAGCCACTGCTCACGGACACACTCCCAGCTGAGTCCCGCCCACAGTGCTCACCACAGACAGACTGTGACATATTAGAACTAACACAGATTGAGGACTGAACAGTAACATCTCTGCCCATACTGTGGAGGTGCACGAAGGGTGGGCTCTAAGGGGGTCAGACTAGTGAACTGTTACGCTTTATGACTAGTCTGAACAGGAAACTGCATGAAATGTCTAAGTCACTCCATGAAATGGATGATAACATAATTCAGCCTCCGATAACACCAGAACAACAGCCACCCTCACCAGACATGTTATCCCTCTCACCAGCATCCCGCTTCTGAGCTTCTCAGAGAGAATGGAGCAAATGGTCTATGCTGGAACCAGACTATCACACTCGATTTCTGCGAGCCCCAGATATCAACCAAAGAGCGTCGAGCCCCACAACCATCAAAGCCTGTGGGCCCAGCTCGCTCTCAGCCTCCTCCTGTGAGATTTCTTCGGTCACAACGCCAGGGCCAACACCCTCCTCCATCTGTTGTAGGTGAACCCAAAACAACTGATACCAGCTCTCAGTGATGTGTGTTGGGTCCCGCCATGATAACAGTAACTTTATCAAATGTTTACAGAGCAGCGGGAACCCAGTGTGCCTGTCTCTTTCTCTATTTCAGTTCTGTTACGTGATAGAAAGTGTAAGACCTTCTCAGACCGTATAGCAAACCCATCTAATCTGCTGCCTATTACATGTCAAACTAAGATTACTGTGGGGGAAAAAATTAATACTGTTAAGTTAGCACTTTTAAATATCCGTTCACTTAAGAACAAATCATTTCTAGTCAATGACTTAATAACCACAAACAACCTAGATTTTTGCTTCTAAATGAAACTTGGCTTGAAGAAAACTGCAGTGCAACAGTCCTCAATGAAACAGCCCCTCCTAACTTTACTTTTATGAGTATGTCCAGAGCGTTTAGAAGAGGTGGGGTATTGCTGCTCTTTTTAAAGATGTCTATCAATGTAAGCAAGTGTCATTTGGTGACTATCTGTCTTTTGAATATCTGGGTATTGTGTTAAAAGGTGCTCCACGCATCCTGCTTATCATTGTTTACAGGCCTCCAAAATACTCTCCATCCTTTACTGAGGACTTTACAGAGCTGTTATCAATAATCTCCTCAGAGTTTGATTGTTTTGCCATTGCTGGGGATTTTAACATTCACATAGACAATGCTGAATCCAGTACAACAAAAGAGCTCATGACTGTTATTAACACTTTTGATTTGACACAGCATGTACATGGTCCCACACACAATCGTGGACACACTCTAGACTTACTTATCAGCAAGGGTCTAAACATTTCATCAATTGTTGTTAAAGATGTAGCATTGTCTGATCATTTCTGTATTTTCTTTGATATTTCAATCTCTCCTGCCATTGAAGCTAGATCTGTCGCTGTCAAAGAGAAGCTTAAATGAGAACACTAGTGAGCTATTTATGAAGGCTATATCTCTAACACCAAGCATATCTGCAGACTCTGTTGATTCTCTCCTTGACTCCTTTAACTCAAAAGTTAAGAGTGTAATTGATAATATTGCTCCTGAGAAAGTCAAGAAAAGAGTGGAAGACAGAAAGCACCTTGGAGAAACTCAACGGCAGTGCAAATAATGAAAAGACAATGCAGGAAATCTGAGCATGTGGCGGAAGACAAAACTTATAATCCATTATAACATCTATAAAGACAGCCTTCATGATTTCAATGTGGAACTAGGCAAGGCTAGACAGACCTTCTTCTCAAATATTATAAACAGAAACATAAACAACACGCACTCTTTTTGCTACTGTAGAGAGACTGACAAACCCCGAGTCACATTCCCAGTGAAATGCTCTCTGACAGCAAATGCAGTGAGTTTGCTTCCTTCTTCTCAGAGAAAATAAATAATATCAGGAAGGCGATCAGCACATCCGTGAGTTGCTTTAGGTCAGTCAGATCAGACCACAACCTCGGAAAGTTACTATGTCTGATTTTGAAGCAATTGATTATAAAATTTTAGAAGAAACGGTGCAGCACCTTAAAACATCAACCTGCCTCCTTGACACACTCCCCACTTCTTTTTCAAAAGTGTGTTTAACTGTTTAGAAGCAGATCTGCTAGAAGTGGTAAACTCATCACTTCTCAATGGGAATTTTCCAAACTCCTTAAAACCGCAGTAGTTAAGCCTCTTCTGAAAAAGAGAAATCTGGATAACTCCATATTGAACAACTACCGACCAATCTCAAATCTCCCTTCATAGGCAAGATCATTGAAAAAGTTGTCTTCAGTCAGCTGAACAAATTCTTAAGCTCAAGCGGATACTTTGACAATTTTCAATCTGGTTTCCGACCACATCACAGCACAGAAACAGCGCTCATAAAGATCATAAATGATATTCGCCTCAATACAGATACAGGCAAAACATCAATTCTGGTGCTACTCGACCTCAGTGCCGCATTCGACACTGTTGACCATAACATACTTCTTGACAGGCTGGAAAACTGGGTCGGACTTTCTGGGATGGTCCTTAAATGGTTCAGGTCGTACTTAGAAGGAGAGGTTATTATGTGAGTATAGGTGACCATAAGTCTGACTGGACATCCATGACTTGCGAGTCCCACAAGGGTCAATTCTAGCACCACTCCTATTCAACCTGTATATGCTGCCACTGAGCCAAATAATGAGAGAGAACCAAATGGCTTACCACAGCTATGCTGACGACACCCAGATCTACTTAGCACTATCACCTAATGACTATAGCCCCATTGACTCCTGTGCAAATGCATTGATGAAATTAACAGTTGGATGAGCCAAAACTATCTCCAGTTAAACAAAAACAAAACTGAAATCATTACATTTGGAAACGAAGATGAAATTCTCAAGGTGAGCATATCTTGAGACAAAGGTCTAATAACAAAAAATCAAGTCAGGAATCTTGGTGTGATTTTGGAGTCAGACCTGAGTTTCAATAGTCATGTCAAAGCAATAACTAAATCAGCTTACTATCATCTGAAAAATATTGCAAGAATTAGATGCTTTGTTTCCAGGCAAGACTTAGAGAAACTCGTTCATGCTTTCATCACCAGCAGGGTGGACTATTGTAATGGTCTTCTAACCGGCCTTCCCAAAAAGACCATTAGACAGCTGCAGCTCATACAGAATGCTGCGGCCAGGATTCTGAGCAGAACAAGAAAATATGACCATATCACGCCAGTCCTCAGGTCTTTACACTGGCTTCCAGTTACATTTAGGATCAATTTTAAAATATTATTACTTGTTTATAAATCACTCAATGACCTAGGACCTCAATACATTGCAGATATGCTGATTAAATACAAACCCATCAGATCACTCAGATCATCAGGATCAAGTCAGCTAGAAATACCAAGAGTTCACTCAAAGAAAGGAGAGTCTGCGTTCAGCTATTGTGCCAGCCGTAGCTGGAACCAGCTTCAGAAGAGATCAGATGTGCTCCAACAGTAGCCACATTCAAATCTAGACTCAAAACACATCTGTTCAGCTGTGCCTTTACTGAATGAGCACTGTGCCACTGTACGTCCGACTGATTGCACCTATTCTAGTCTATGCATCATCTTAATTTTTATTTTTATTTTATTTTTATCTATATATACACTGTAATAATTTTATTCTTTTTAAATATCTTTACAACTATATATTTCTATTGTCTTCTTATTTTAAAAATTCTCTTTACAACTGTTTTTAATTATCCTGTTTTATTTTTAAGTCTTACACGTGGTATTCTTAATTCTTATCACTATTTTAATTTCATTTTCATGTAAAGCACTTTGAATTGCCATTGTGTATGAAATGTGCTATATAAATAAACTTGCCTTGCCTTGCCTTGCCTTGTTACTCCCCAAGAATCCCTCCACTGCCTGCCATGATATTCCCTGAGAAATACCCCTCTTTGCAAAGACTAAATGGCACACAGCAAATATGTGTTTGCCCCAGTGAGACTGATTTCACAGACACTGTGAAAAGTCAGGGAGGACAAAGAACAGGTTGTGTTGGTTGCCCCGTACTGGCCCACCTGGATTTGGTTCACGGAGCTCACACTCCTGACAACAGATTTATTCCTGTAATGACACAACTGAGTTTTCAGCAGTCGTCACTCCAGACTTCAGTGTCACATGATCCTTTTTGAAAACAAAAAGGAAAACAGTCGTGCTATATTTTTGTGGAAACCTTGATACTTTTTTAGGATTCTTTGATGAATGGGATTTAAAAAGTAAAAAAAAAAAAAATATAGAAATCTTTTGCAATATTATAAATGTCTGTCACGTTTATCACATTCAATCAATTTAATGCATCCTTGCTGAATAAAAGTATTAATTTCCAATTTCTTACTGACTTGAGACTTTTCATTGGTAGTATATATATTACGTAGATTTAAAACATATCCTTTAAAACACATGCTAGCACTGTTAGAGAAATCAGTATTTACTACATTAAATAATATTTAGTGTTTTTTTTTTCTCAGGAAAAAAACATGCAAATATATTTTGGAAAACGTTGTTGCCAGTGGTCTAAATCGCATTCTCGCTTTTGGCACACAGATTGTGTTAATGTGAAAGGATTTCAGCTTCTTGAAAACGAAGCTGGCTGCATCAAAACAATTTTCTGAGGACTTCACATACTATAGGATTGATAATTAGAAGTATTATGTCCACCATCTGTTGCTAATTGTGTAGCTGCTAGCTTCATAAACCATGGCAATGTTTGAGAACCATCTTGAGCAAAATAAGTGAATATTCATCCCTGCATACTGAGAGGAAATCACTGTCACTGATTTCATCATTGCATAGATTATGTTTTTGGATGGAGGAATAGAAATGGTCAATGTCAAAAGGCTGAAATGGTCTTAGTTACAACTAAGAAATAAAATGTAATTTAATGTTTATTTATTTTTTTATGCAATTTCACATAGTGAAAACTAGTTTTCCACTTGGAAGGCTAAACCAGTAGTATAATGCAATTTAATTTGACATAACAGTGGGTGACAAATTGATCTACATTTTGCAATTGTTGCAATGATATATAAAAAAAGAGTGATATAAGCTATGACATTTTCAGAAAAGTATGTTTGAAAGGAAAGCTGTCAACTGTATCTTGTGTCCTCAGGTCCTCTATGCCTTTTCTACAGGGAGCAACTTCAGTTCACCTGTCACAGTTAGTACCTGTTAGTCTAAAGCCAGGCCACAGGATGTCAGTCAGCAGTTCACAAGTGACAGAGACGAATACTGCACTCCCTCTGTTCTCAAAGCATACTGAGGAAAGCTGTCTGTATGATTTGGGCAACCTTTTCTTTTGCAAAAGACAAACCATCCATCAACAATTGAGAGACAGATAAATCTCATTGAAAACAATAAATCATTTATTAAGACCTGGTAGAGGCTTTTCATTCAACCTTTTGATCTATTGTCAAAAACAGTGCACACTATTCCTAAATGAAGCTGTAGAAACCAGTGAATTTGCTCAATAAGATGCTGTTTTGTTTTTCTTTTGGTTTCTGTTGTAGTTTTGTGAGGTCATGATACTCTGTGGTTCTTCTCATAACATGTATGCACATCATGGCGTCTCTACGAGTTATAGCACCTTAACGTTTACGTCCTAATGTGGTTCATGTCTGATGGTTTTAACTGTGACTGTTTCAATCTTCAGTCCTTTAATCAGCTTTTACTGGTACTAATACACGCTCTCTGTGCTCTAATGTCATATTTACTGGAAGCCCGTCAGTGATGAGACGCCACCATCCATCTCTCTTAGATCCCTCTATCACCCTTCCCCAGGGGGCCATTTGGTATCAATACCGTGCATTATAGTCACTGAGCCGGGCGGCTTTTTCTTTTATAGGCATGACTTCAACTCAGAATGTTAGAATGTTCTTGTCAAAGTCCATTATAGTTCAATGCGTTATTAAAAATGCTGATATGGGGTAAAGTGGCTGGTTGCCACTTGCTGCTTTTCTTTGAGCAATTGTCTATTGGCTGAGTGAAAGCTCTTTTCAGACCAGCTGCTGAAACGGGCTTGTTAGTCACTTGGTGAGATTGTTCATTAGCTGTTGAGGTGAGAAAAAAATGTGGCGGGAATAAGAAACAGAAAGAAAAGGCGCTGTCTATTCCTGTTGATTGTCTCACATAAGAATGCAATCAAGATGGAGTGTTATTCTTTAGGCATTGAGAGTGTGTGTGGCAGTGGGGAGGGTCGAGGGTGAGCAGCGAGTGGGGGATGATGGTTATGGTAGTTTATATTTCTAGAATCGGTGGTTCTGCACTGGAAAAAGACTGTTGGAGTTTTTTTCTTTTTCCTGCTATCTCACATCCGAATGTAAGATTGTATGTAATTGGGGTGACGCTTTTTGTGTGAACTCCTATAGGTAAGCTCATTAAACCATAATCCAGCAGTAACACACTCGGCGGGTGACCTGATAATTGAGCTCAAGTGATAATCAGGTTAGACATGGTGCACCATGGGCACGGATCTGCAGTAGGGCTACTGCTCACTCCTTTGAAGAGGGCAGAGGGGGTTTAGAGAGAGACTAGGAAAAAAGGAGGCTGCACTTTCACGAGTGCCAAGGCATCGCACCACTTAACGACAAAACCGCAGAGACCGAAGTGAAGATCTTGATTACGCAGATGAGAGCATTCATGCTATGACAGCAACAAATCATACCTTCCTGTTAATTATCCACAGTTTCAGTAGCTGAATAATGCCAGCGTCGCATTCTCTGCCAGCCATAATTTGTCTCCTCCTTGTTTGTTTCTGAGTTGAATGTGGAAAATGTTGTAATGTCAAAGCGTATTTGTGTGTAAGAGTAATGCCTATTACCATAATAGCATAATAACGTCCATTAACATTTTCAGAATTGCAACTGGACCAGATAAAACGTCCTAATGAAGGCTTTAGCAATTAGGAAAATGGATTGGCCACCAATAAGATTGTTTACATGGCTGCCTCAGTTAATGAAATTGTTATCCCAGAGGCTGCAAACATTGACGCTTCTTAATCATTGCGAAAGCAGGGCGAAGGCACAGATCGTCAAACATGCACTCGAGGTAACTTTTGCATCTGTGAACATATGCATCTTTTTTACACATCTGATTTAGTTCAAACTCGATTAGGGATGTGAAAAACTAGTTGACTAACCAACCTTGAAGTCGCAGTGAAACGGAAGTAGCAACAGATATTTTCTTCCGTATTGTGATGTATATCCGAGTGTAAAAGATTATCAGTTATCCTTCAGTTTTTGATTGGATGGAGGTGGATCTTAATATGAGCTTGAGTTTGATTGTATAAGGGACGGGACTTAAACAGACTAAATGATTGGAGAAGTCCTGCATATATCAGCAGAGAGAAGTCTGTCATTTCACTGGAAGCGGGGCCTCCATAAGTGTATATGCTAATCCACCAAGACAGGCAGCAAAATACTAGCTCCATTGGATCTAGATGAATTATCACTCACCTGAAGTGAAACCAATTAATGTCACTGTTCCACAGTATATTTGTTTCACCTTCAGGATGTATAGTATAAAACTATAGAGTATGACTGACATTAAGGTAGTGACTTAAGATGATGCTGAAATGAACGCATCCTTCGGGGGCTTCTATGCAAAAGGATACAGGCTCATTATGTAGGTGTGTGATTTCATCATCTATTTTGGAGTGATTGTAATGTATTCTTAAAAACAAGCCCATTCTGTTAATCAGTGTCATTTCGAGATAGATCATCGTTTATTCTGAGTTTGAAAGAGTGTAAATGCGTCGATGCATCCAGACTGCCAGACACTTTGAATTCACTGTGCACGTACAATGAATGAAATTGCGTCAAGATCTGACTAGCAAAATACTAAAGTAAAATAAAGACATTTGTATTTAAAGTCAAAAAGCAGACATAGTAGAGCTTTTTTATGTTTCAAAAAACTACCTTAAAGTCAAAATTTTGTAATGAAACTCTAGATGGCGCAGGCTGATAGGTCCTTTACTCAACCTGCTTGCAATCACATCATTCTCTCTAGGGCACCTCTCTAACAGTAGCCAATGAGCTTGCATACTCAACCTTCAAATGTGCCTTAATTGTGCAGCATGCCTTCAGAAACCCTCCATCTTCCCCAGCTCCACCTGTATAGATCTGCTATGGTTAATTCATGTATGCTATATTGTACAGTTGGCAGCATGTCTTACTTGCTCACAGCAGTGTGTTGTGTATGTTTTGGGCAGTAGCAAGTCCTGTACATTCTCTGCAGCAGCAGCAATAGCCAACAACTATGCTAAATACTACAGAGTTGCCATAACGTGACTGTCTATATCTGCTGTCTATATCTTGTAATATTAATAAAAACAAATAAAACAATAACATTTTATGAAGAAATTAACAAATTCTTTCTGCTTAGTAATCTCTTTCACTTTCACTAGCAGTTGATTTGTGTATAGTGCACATTTCATTTAGGTTTAATTTGTGAACCTGAGAGAGAGAGGCTGCCATTTAATTTGTGTATAGTGCATATTTAAGGCCTATTTCACTGAAATACATATCATGGTTTAGTATAGGGTGGTGAAATCCTGTCCATACCAGCAACGGGAAAAAAAGAAACAAAAACAATAAAAGCAATGATGTTAATTTACTGAAGTGGTGTCCAGGAAGTGCTCATCTATTTGTTTTGTTTGTTTTTTTGTTTTGTTTTTTGTTTGTTTTTTGACAATGTAATATTGTCTTTTTTATTTTTATTTTTATTTTACTGTATAAAGTAGGCAAAACTGTGTGTTATCCCAACAAGTGTATTGATTTGTAAATGTAATTAAATAATTAAACAAATTACAAAAAAAAAAAAAAGCTTCAGAGCTATGGCCATGCAAGCAGTCTTAAACAAATAAGAGATGGTCCAGATGACCTTTCATTTTTTTTGTTTTAAAATTCCTTTTTTTAAATGTTGACCTTATTTTCAAGTTTGATCAATGTGAACATAAGTAAAAATAAACTTGTTTTAATAATGTTTTATAAATAAAAGTAATGAATAAGATTTGTTTCAAGTGCTTTTTATCAGGAGGGGTGTGGCATCCAACATACATGTTTCCTATACGCCTCCACCTGTCTAACCGGTCCTGACTGGAGGATCCAGTTATGACATTTTGCATAAAAATTGGGAGGTAAAAAAATTTAAAAAATAAATAAACATACATGGATGAAAAATGGTCATGGATTTTCATTTCATGATGGCAAATGCAGTGCTTATGGTGATACAATGGCTAAAGAAGTGCTAAAGAAGGGCAGCAAAATTACTAACAAATGTTCATTGATAAATAGGTTTTTTTATTTTTTATTTCATAAATGAAAATAATTTTTTCACTCTGTGTTATATTGTAGCCATTTGCTAACAGCACACAGCACCCCATATTGACAGAAAAACACAGAATTGTTGACATTTTTGCAAAAAGAATAAAAAAGAAAAACTGAAATATCACATGGTCCTAAGTATTCATACCCTTTGGTGTGACACTCATATATTTAACTCAGCTGCTGTTCATTTCTTCTGATCATCCTTGAGATGGTTCTACACCTTCATTTGAGTCCATCTGTGTTTGATTATACTGATTAGACTTGATTAGGAAAGCCACACACTTGTCTATATAAGACCTTACAGCTCACAGTGCATATCAGAGCAAATGAAAATCATGAGGTCAAAGGAACTGCCTGAAGAGCTCAGAGACAGAATTGTGGCAAGGCACAGATCTGGCCATGGTTTCAAAAAAAAAATTCTGCTGCAGTTAAGTTTCCTAAGAGCACAGTGGCCTCCATAATCCTTAAATGGAAGATGTTTGGGACGACCAGAACCCTTCCTAGAGCTGGCCATCCTGCCAAACAGAGCTATCGGGGGAGAAGAGCCTTGGTGAGAGAGGTAAAGAAGAACCCAAAGATCACTGTGGCTGAGCTCCAGAGATGCAGTCGGGAGATGGGAGAAAGTAGTAGAAAGTCAACCATCACTGCAGCCCTCCACCAATCGGGCTTCATGGCAGAGTGGCCCGACGGAAGAATCTCCTCAGTGCAAGACACATGAAAGCCCACATGGAGTTTGCTAAAAAAAACACCTGAAGGACTCCAAGATGGTGAGAAATAAGATTTGCTGGTCTGATGAGACCAAGATAGAATGATGAGACCTTTTTGGCCTTAATCCTAAGCAGTATGTGTGGAGAAAACCAGGCACTGCTCATCACCTGTCCAATACAGTCCCAACAGTAAAGCATGGTGGTGGCAGCATCATGCTGTGGGGGTGTTTTTCAGCTGCAGGAACAGGACGAATGATTGCAATCGAGGGAAAGATGAATGCGGGAAAGTTCACGGATATCCTGGATGAAAACCTTCTCCAGAGTGCTTAAGACCTCAGACTGGGCCAAAGGATCACCTTCCAAAAAGACCCTGAGCACACAGCTAAAATAACGAAGGAGTGTCTTCACAACAACTCTGTGCCTGTTCTTGAATGGCCCAGCCAGAGCCCTGACTTAAACCCAATTGAGCATCTCTGGAGAGACCTGAAAATGGCTGTCCACCAACATTTACCATCCAACCTGACAGTACTGGAGAGGATCTGCAAGAAGGAATGGCAGAGTATCCCCAAATCCAGGTGTGAAAAACTTGTTGCATCTTTCTCAAAAAGACTCATGGCATGTATTAGAACAAAAGGGTGCTTCTACTAAATACTGAGCAAAGGGTCTGAATACTTAGGACCATATGATATTTCAGTGTTTCTTTTTTTAATAATCTGCAAAAATGTCAACAAAACTGTGTTTTTCTATCAATATGGGGTGATGTGTGTACGTTAATAATAAAAAAAAGAATAAAAAAAAGAACTTAAATGATTTTAGCAAATGGTTGCAATATAACAAAGAGTGAAAAATGTAAGGGGGTCTGAATACTTTCCGTACCCACTGTATAGTTGAAAAAGTGACATTTCCACATGATTTTATACAAGCTTAAATTAATATATAACATGTTAAAATATTTGTTTTAATTTTGTGATTTGTGAGTAAAATTCACTAAATTAATGAATATGAGACGCAATGTTAACTACATTTAAATTATTTTCATCAAAAGTAATTTTGTATTTTTTATGAATATATTCTTAATTTTGTCATATTTTTACAGAAGATTTTTTACATATTTTTACAGAAAATACTTATGTATTTTTACATAAGTTTTTACAGAAGCAAGCTGTCTAACAATTAAAGCATAGCAGTTAAACACTGCCGCTATAAATATGAAAAAATCTAAACTTGTCAACCTCATCCAACAACCAATTAGTGAACCCTCATGACCCATTCCTAACCCCAACCTCGGAAGTTTCAAGTGTTGCGACGAAACTTGAATGGTAAATGCACTTTGGCACAGCAAGAGATGCCACTCAAGCATGAGAAACGGCATTTAGCATTGCAGCGAGTTTTACACTTGGAGCCATGTCAGAATGGGCGTCGTACACGCTTGAGCACTAATGGGCTACCCTAGAGTGCTAAGCCAATATGAACGGCATCCATATTCACGGCCGCTGTTAATCACTGACGTGGCTGCGGCCATATTTCAGCGCTGGCCCTTTCTGCCCCAGGAATCTAATCCCGCCGAGCGTCTGCGAGCTGAGGGAGATTGATGGATGCAGGGGGGAAGCCTAACCGAGCAAGCCCTGCCAATGCAGCCTCTCTCTCTCAGGTTCTTAACACAAGACGTACGTTTCCTTCCATGGACAACTGCCAACCCTTGCCCACCTCTTTCCTCCGGCCATAAATGCAGCGTCTTTACAGAGGGGAACAACCTGTGTGGGGGCAATAAAGCTCATTCCTTTCAAACGTAATCAGACGCAGACAGAAAGAAATGCCCTCAATCCAATTGACTTGAACAACTGAAGCACACTGACTAATCCATTTCACAGTTCATTTCTGTCTCCCTGGATACCCGGAGCAGCGCAATTACGAGAAATAGAGAAATTATTACAAATGGTTCCTTTTTGGATGGCACTGAGAAGACACGAATGTATGCAGGAAGGGGAATACAATTCAAAGAGATTAACGCAGCTCGGTTTTCCCTAGCACAATAATTCTCTCTCTGTCTTCAGCGGGGTCACCATTGTACAGTCTAAATCATTTCTTATCAGGGCCAAACAGCCCCCCTGACTCATGTGGTGTCGTCAGCGACCTGTTGTGTGAATCATACATTTCTCCGAGCCACAGACCGGGATCTCTGTAGGTCGGAGTAGTGGAAACATCTGAAAAATGTAAATCCAGATGGAAGATAACACTGTTGGGCAGTAAGCAAATTTAAGCATCTTGTTAATCGTCTACAGCAGTATTGCAGTTATTGTTTGATCTCATTTGTGTTCAATTACAATATTAAGTTATGTTCAATCAAAGCTAGCTAAGAAACTTAATGCTTCAAATGTTAAAATGCAGTGTAGTACTTTATATGACTCTGTACATCACTATTATTAAAACAGAAATAAATATGTTTAGCTGATAACCACTCAGACTGGGGTATTACTTGCATAGCAATTTTTTCCAGTGAATTGCCATTTTACAATGTAATTTGTGTTTAGCGCATACCCTGCCCTGCAGTGCAGATGTTGATCACAGTTCTGATTGCAACGTTGAAACAAATTATAACTCCTAACCCTAACCTACACATTAACCTCAGTATTGAATTGGTAGGTAGCACATTCTGATGAATGGCATTACTGTTTGTATGATGATTTTCAGTGACAATGAGCCTTGACAATGCCTTTTCTGGAGCGAACAAAATTTCCCAGGCACTTAACTGTGTGTTAATTGCAATTAAATAAAATTTTTATTTGTTTTTATATTCAATGCAATAATCTGAACTTCAGGGTTTTTTTTTCACCCACTTAAGTAGGAATGTTGTGCATTTAAATTGAATATCAAAGAACACACTAGTTGTGATTTTGTACTTTACATGTGTTTTAGTATGTTATTTAAAACATCAAAATATACTTATTTCCTTTAGGCACAACAAAATATTTGGTCCCACTTTACATTAGGTGGCCTTAAAAAAAATAAATACGATGTACTTATTGTGTTCATATTGTATTGCAAAACACTTTCGCTGATACTGAGGTAAATGTAAATTATAAATGTAACTACAGAAATTAATTACAGATGTAATTACATGCAGGTCGTTTTAAAATGTAAGTACAATGTAAAAACATGTACACAATACACATTTGTATCAAATGATTCATTAAAATGTTAGTACATAGTAGTTAAGGCCACCTAATATGAAGTGGGTCATTTACAAAGCGCACTAAAAAAAGTGTCATGAGTGTATGCACTCTTTAAATACACTTAAGTGGCCTTTTATTTTATTAATATGTAATATATTATCTGTAGGTACAGGTTTTAAAAATATATATGTATATTTGTTTGTATTACGAATTATTAATATAAGATTGACCAGAAGAATATCATCTAGATACAGATAATGCATTCGCTTAGTCGTTATCTCTCTCAAAATACTCTACATAATACAATAAGCTTCGATGAAGTGACACAGCGTTACTTTGTTACTACAAACCTACTACAAACTACAAAGGTGGGACACTAAACAAATTGTGAATAAAAAAGGAATGCAATAAGTTACAAATCTAATAAACTTATATTTTATTCACTGTAGAATATAAACAACACATCAAATGTTGAAAGTGAGACATTTTGAAATGTCAGGCCAAATATTGGCTCAGTTTGGAGTTCATGAGAACTACACATTCCAAAAAAGTTGGTAGCAATAAGAGGCCAGAAAAGTTAAATGTACATAAGGAACAGCTTGAGGACCAATTTGCAACTTATTAGGTCAATTGGTAACATGATTGGGAATAAAAAGAGCCTCTCAGAGTGGCAGTGTCTTTCAGAAATCAAGATGGGCAGAGGATCACCAATTCCCCCAATGCTGTGGTGAAAAATAGTGGAGCAATATCAGAAAGGAGTTTCTCAGAGAAAAATGGCAAAGAGTTTGAAGTTATAATCATCTACAGTGCATATATCATCCAAAGATTCAGAGAATCTGGAACAATCTCTGTGCTTAAGGGTCAAGGCCGGAAAACCATACTGGATGCCCGTGATCTTGGGGCGCTTAGACGGCACCACATCACATACAGGAATGCAACTGTAATGGAAATCACAACATGGGCTCAGGAATACTTCCAGAAAACATTGTTGGTGAACACAATCCACTGTGCCATTCGCCGTTGCCGGCTAAAACTCTATAGGTAAAAAAAGAAGCCATATCTAAACATGATCCATAAGCGCAGGCGTTTTCTCTGGGCCAAGGCTCATTTAAAATGGACTGTGGCAAAGTGAAAAACTGTTCTGTGGTCAGACGAATCAAAATGTGTTATTTTTGGAAAACTGGGACGCCATGTCATCTGGACTAAAGAGGACAAGGTCAACCCAAGTTGTTATTAGCGCTCAGTTCAGAAGCCTGCATCTCTGATGGTATGGGGTTGCATGAGTGTGTGTGGCATGGGCAGCTTACACATCTGGAAAGGCACCATCAATGCTGAAATATCCAAGTTGTAGAACAACATATGCTCCTATCCAGACGTCGTCTCTTTCAGGGAAGACCTTGCATTTTCCAACATGACAATGCCAGACCATATACTGCATCAATTACAACATCATGGCTGCGTAGAAGAAGGATCCGGGTACTGAAATGGCCAGCCTGCAGTCCAGATCTTTCACCCATAGAAAACATTTGGTGCATCATAAAGAGGAAGAAGACCTAAGACAGTTGAGCAACTACAAGCCTGAATTAGACAAGAATGGGACAACATTCCTATTCCTAAACTTGGGCAACTTGTCTCCTCAGTCCCCAGACGTTTGCAAACTGTTATAAAAAGAAAAGGGGATGCCACACAGTGATAAACATGGCCTTGTCCCAACTTTATTTAGATGTGTTGATGCCATGAAATTTAAAATCAACTTATGTTTCCCTTTAAATGATACATTTTCTCAGTTTAAACATTTGATGTCATCTATGTTGTATTCTGAACAACATATTGAAATTGAAAACTTCCACATCATTGCATTCTGTTTTTATTCAAAATTTGTACAGTGTCCCAACTTTTTGGGAAATGGATTTGTAGTTCAAAAGTCATGATTTAGAATTAGTAATGGAGGCTGAGGCTCAACTGTCAATTTGAGATTTGACTCTTTGGTGGAAGGAAGTAGTTCCACACAAAAGAGTGTTTTTAAAGAAACTCCACAGTTGTTTCTTATTTATTTAAGCAGACTTTTTTTTACAAGGGTTGCCAACACATATGCATAGATTATCCAATAACAAAAGTTGTTCATGACACAAATTTCACTAAGAAAGAACTTGGGGTGTTTGATTTTACTAATGGAATGGAGTGATGCTTGTCACAGTGATCCACTGGAGGCAAGGTTTTAGAACCCAAGTGCAGTTTATTTTAAAACTCAAAATCCAAACGTAAAACAAAGACTTGGCATAAACAACTAAGGAAACAAAAGACTTGACTAAACAATAAACTTGACTAGACTAAACTACACAATACACAAAGGACTTGACTCTCACCGACAGTGGGTAACACATTCAATAACAGACAAAGACACATGGCAAACATGAGGGCTTAAATACACAGACTGAGGACAAGACAAGACACACCTGTGAACAATAATCAACCAATGAACCAATGACAACATGACACAACAGAACACAAGACCAGGGAGCACATGGCAGGATCACATGACAAACCAGGAAGTGCATGACAACACATGACTGTGAACATGAGAAACTTAAAACATGAAACATGAACCTACACCTAAACACCCTGTGACAGATCCCCCCCTCTTTGGGCGGCCCCAGACGCCCAAACATAATTTATTTTCAACACAAAGTCTTGGGGGGTGGACTTGGGGGAGGGATGGTGGGCCAGGCCCGTGCCAAGGGACCGGACATGGACCCTGAGGCGTGTGCGGACCTGGAACCTGAGGCGTGGGCGGACCCAGCAAGAAACTCTCTCTACCGATAAGTGAAACCTTTTGTCACACCCCCTCATTCCGTCATGCTCACAACTCTGAGACCCATGCAGAGACCCATACCTGCTGAGGATAACCTCTGCCTTAAACCAGCTTTGTGGTTTAGGGCCTTTGTACCTCCTGCAGGAAATATGTTTTCACTTTAGCCCATGCACCAGAGAGCACAAATCATTTATGAATAAATGTCACCCATATATTACTAAACCGCAAGCCAGAGGGACTGTAAATGATTTCTGATATAAATAAAATAAATAAGTACATGCATGCATAAACAAACAGACTCATATAGCCATATGTTCCATCTACGGTGCATAAATTTTCCTATAACTCTACTGTTTGATCAGCAACCCTGAATAAATATAAGAACTTACAGAGAGAGGAAGTGCTGAGAGTTTCTCTTATCTGAGTTTGTAGCTTGTTGGATTTAAATACATCAATGGTGAATGAAATTGAATGTTTCCCGATGTCTGTGCTTGGAGGAAATGGATTTCTTGCTTACTGTCACTTTTTTTCCCCCAAAGTCAAACAGCAGTTTTTGCGACTCGTCTCCTTCATTCTAAAAGCTTTTAATTTATGCATGGAAAAGAAGGAAGCCCAAGAGACAAAATATCACAATGATAATCATTTGTATTAAAGTTTAATTATCAACCTAATTATTCAGGGGTTTATCGCCCCCCTTCCCCCCAGCGATGCTTCGGTGTAATCAAGTTGACTAGATTATATCCGTGACAATAATGTGCAAATTTGGTCGAATTCACTTTTCACAGATTGCTGTAATAACTTCAAGTTGGCTAATTAATTACCCGAGCTGTAGTATGATTCATTTAGCTGCCATTTTTATTTGGATTGTTCTATCAGGTGTGTCGAGTTAAAATGGATGGGTACCTCATGTGAATAAATCATGGCGTACATAATGCAGGACAAACAAACAAAAAGAGCTTGTCATCAGGAAGATGAGATGTCTTTGAGAGCTACTGATCCAGTACTTTGGCAGCCTGCGATTATTGTAAATTATACCCCTGGAATCCTTGCTGTGCAGAATTAGAATTGGTTCAGTGTCTAATTTGGACTTTGCAATCAGAATTTTGATTAAGCTTGATATTGTGTCTGCAATTAGAACTTCAATGATTCAGAATAAACAAAGGTGCAGAGAAAGTAGCGCTACTACAAAGGGGGAAAAAAGTATTGTGCTAATATTTTCAGAAGCGCAATCAACAATATTCCCCAAATAAATCTGCTCTCGGGCCAAAATAATATTTTTCTTAACCACTGTCTGCTCCCATCAAGCAGACTTAGTGAGTAGAGGGAGCACCAGGGAAATAGGGAAATTGTTTTTAGATTACATTTGGGCGGAGTTGGTTCCACTCTTGCCTTTCTCGCTTCCTCTGAGGTGAGACTGTGGTCACTTTTCATTAGCTCTGAACTTCCTCACGCAGAACAAGTGTTAGTGAGGAAACGTGCCCTGACATTATGCCTGATCTGAAGTGTAAAATGTAGCTTTTCCACCCACTGAGAAGTCATTTATCAGGTTGTCTGGAGGCTTAGTGGAAGTAGAACATGAATGTAAAGTTTGATGGACTTCATTAAACATAAAAAAAAAGGGAAAAAAAGGAAAACGTGAGAGCAACATGTCAAGAGTTATTAATTACTCTTCAGGTGATTTGTCTTCAGACTCCCACGATCCATCTAAATTAGACTAATTTAGGCAAATCTACCAAGTAAACAAGTTTAATTTGTCTAAATGACCCTCTTTTTGTGTATGTAGCCTATATCAATTTCAAGTGTTATATCCCTATGTATGTATGTTATATCCCTCGTCCATTGTTAAGCAGTTAATTAACACGAGGGGAGATCATTTGAATTGACAGGAAGTTAACATTGAACTTGCTTAATATGCTTTCTACAATGTATAAACAGGAAACAAGGTGAGACATAAGAAATCGTTGTTTCTGTAATCTGAATGGCAGCCAATTGTTCACTTATGTTAGTAAAGCACATTTTTATGACATCCACATTTTCCACATTGCTTTCAGAATTGGTCAGGATTTGAATATTACTTTAGATTTCCAGTTCACTAATGCATTTGCCCTGGTTACAAATAGCTAGCTGTTCAATTTGTGGCCAAAAAATTTGGTGTCAAAAACAATTCTGTATTTATTGCAGTATATTGTTGGTAAGTTGATTCTGATTGGTCAATAGCTGTGTTTTATCAAAGACTTTATATATAGGAAGACAGTGCACAGCGATTACTTATGAATGGGAGAAAGTGCCATGCCCAATATGGTGAATAAGCCCTGCCTTCTAAATGAAAGAGCCAATCGTTGATTTGTAAAGTCATTGCGTCACTGCAGTTGCCGTTAAAATCTCCAGTTGCTGTAGAAACAGGCAGTGTTCTGAGACACGCTTTTAGGATTGTGCATTTGCTTTTTCCAGGCTGAAAAATGCAGTTTTTTGTCATGATTCGAGCGTTTAGAAACCAAATTTTATGAATCCGTTGTTGTCAGATTTCATTGGAGATTTCAGATATGTAATGTAATCGTTAGCTTGGCAAACTTGTTTTGGAGAATTTGATGTTTCGCCACTTAAAGATGGCTGCCGGGTAAAATTACTTGTCTTAAAGGGACTTTGGTTTTATTCACGATAAAACACCAATATGACAGCTTCACCTAATGGTTCTGTGTATCATTACACAACACCCTTAGTAACCACTCTTAGCTTTATATCAGTGGATCTCTATATCAGTGGATATGTAACACGCATGAGTATGCTAATCCTGTTGTTCTCTGAAACCTCTGGTTGTAATATGGTTATATTAATGCAAATAACATTTTGAAAAACAAATCAATACTATATCATGGAACAAACATGGCCACCCTTCTGACCCATAGAAAGTCAGGTCTTTGAGGTTTCATCTAAAAGCAATTTCTAGCAAGGTCTGGGAAATGCAAAGCCAGCTTTATCCAGCTTGCTCTGACGTTCCCGTTTCAGTGGAAGTCAAGGCCCTGCACTTTGTTCTCTTGGAGGACATGATATTGATCTGGGTTGGTGTCAGAGTAAACTCGACTGTAATGCTTCAAAAATGAGCGTGTGGTTTACTAAGTCAACACTTTCAGTAGTTCTGTTAGAACTTTTGGATTTATTTCAGAAAGGGCCCATACATCTGTAGAGTAAATCAATTGCACCCTGGGCAGGTTATTAAACGGCGAGAAGAAACGCTTCTGTGATTCCAGACATCATCATTATTTCTGCCAAAAAGAAACAAACATTTGTTCTGGGTTTCTGGGAGAGGCCGGCTATTTCTGCTTTGCAAGAATACATTCTTTTAGAAACCCAGCACACATTTGTTTTCTTCAGGTCAGCCTCAAAATCATTTTACATCACTGTCCTCCCCAGTACCCATGCACGAGTATGTATTACAACATCTATAGCAAAAGACTCAGAGGGGGTACTGACTTTTCCAGTGCTTTTAAAGATATAGTTCATCCTAAAACACAATCTCTATCACTATTTACTCAATCTCATGTTGCTCTGAACATGACTTTCACAACAGGAGATTTTTTTGTGAAATATAAATAATTCATTAGTCACCCTTTTCCATGCAAGCTTCGGAAAGGACTGAAAAGTCCCATTAAAATATCATAAAACTAGTCGATACAATGTTTGTGCAATATTTTTTTATGTTTTATAAAACCATTATGATAGCTTTTTGTAGGAAGACTGAAATTTAAGTCATTATTTCTATTTGGCGTGTTCATTATGGAGTTCATGGAGAAGTGCATTTATTGTGTGATTTGTGAACAAAATATTTTTTATGTGTGTCTTTTTCAGTCTTTTCATCACTTTATGCTATATTGTATGACTTTAGACCACTTTTATTTAAATTGTACAGTGCTTTTGAGTCGTTTTTTAGGCTTGAATGTCTCAAGGGGAGTAATTGCATGGAAAAGAGTGATCAACAAAATTTAAGTCATACTGTTTTGGAAGGTGGGATGATGGTGAATTAACAATGTATTTCGGTTTTTTGAATGGACTTTTGAATTGAAAACTTTTCTACCAAAATGTCTTGTTTGATTGACGTTTAAGATAAAAAAAACAAAACCAAAACCAAAACCAAAAAAAAACAGCATAGTGCAGCGTTTGCATGTAAGCGGCAAGTAAACAACAATCATACAAAACATTACCTTTTTTTTCTTGCGGTTAATTGGAACCTTAATTTCTCATCTCTGATGTCCTCATTAAAACTCTCTGAACTGATTTCAAACATAACATAATCAACAATTCAGATGGAACGAAACACACCGCCGTGGCCTTCCACTGCTTGCCAAAGGGATTGGTTTCAAGATGGTGAAATATTAACGAGGGCTTGTGTTTGACACATTCACTCCCTGGCTGTCATGCTGCCCTGCTGCCAAATGCTTGGTGTATATGACTGTGTTCATCATGTTTGTTTGTGTGTGCGTGTCAGTGTATGTGTGTTATCTATAGTCTGGACAGACTCAGGGCATCTCAGCAGGCAACGGCGTGTTCCTGTAAGCAGACTTGTGAATATAACACAAAGCTTTGAATCATGGAAGATAACAGACCAGTTCACTAACACAAGTACACGGATGCTCGGCCTTGGCTCATTTCTCAGCAGCAGGATGAGGGAATGCATCAGGATAGAGCTCCACACGACACGCACAATCTACTGGCTATCATTTACTCCCTAGGCAACAGTGCATGTCATACAGTTATACAGAGAAAATAATCAACTGTGCAAAAACTAAAATATTAAGAAAATAAGTGCGAAACGTATTTTTCTAAAGTAAGACTGTGCAACAGTGACACCAAGTTTCAGAGCAAGGCAGTGACTCTTTTGCCTTCTTTTGCGCTCATTATGTTCTCATTGAGATCTAAATCATGGTGTGAATGTGAGGGCGATCATGCTGAAATGCAGGTGATAAGCAGTGCCCCCACGTCACTCTGTGATTGCTCCATCAATGCGATATTATGTTCGCAGCAGGTGCACAAATAGGCCCGAATTGGTCAATCTTGTTGTATAGAAGTGTACTGACTAATTACAAAATGAACAACTCGCTCACTCAAACAGCATGACATTTGGTCTCATCCGGTTCTAAATTAACTTGAAATCATGATCTGTGAGTGAGCTGGTTAGCACTCAGAAGGGCTAAATTAAAGGTTGTTGTGATGATCATTACTTATGTACTAATCAGGGGGGGGAAGGTTGTTTAAAAATGATTTGCCTGACAAATAGTTACACAAATATGCTTTTTACTTTATTATTTTTGCATTTAAATGAATGTTCAAAACACTTTGTTGCTGTGACTTGTTTTTAAAAGGTATGTTTGGATTTACCATAATTGCGAGATTACAACTTGCAAACTCAGAATTGCAGACTTTTACCACCTGACAGTCGCGTAAGGCTGGAGCAAAGCAGTCTGGCTTAAAAATGGGCTACTCTCTGAGAAAACAAAGGACATTTCTGGAAATTAACATTTAAACTCTCTCATGCGAAATTAGCATCTCCATTTGAGATGCAATCACACTGAGTTGATCACCTCAGCACTGTCTTAATCTACATTTCCTACTTTGCTTCCCCCATCTCTTCTCTCCACATGCTGAGATCAGCTGAAACTCACCCAAAATCTATATGGTTTAATGTAAAGGTGTAAACTGTAAAGGTTGCATTAATCAAAGGTCTGTGGCCTTGATTAATGCAAATTCCTATTGTGAATTCAAGTCTCACTTTCTTGGTCTGAGTATTTAAAGAAACATTCTTTAAAGAATTTGTAGTCATATCAACCCATAATGCTGAGTGTCCTAAAATATTCTGAGGTCCGGTATGCATCTTTTACTCTTTATTTCAGAGCATGTAATGTTTTGTAATGATTATCTTTGAATCGATAATGTAATTTGCATGATACATTTACCTTACTAATAATAAATTGTAACATTAGATTTTATTCTGACTTACTCTGAAATTATTAACTCTAGTAGAGAGCAGTTCCATTCGTTGCAGCCATTGTTACTGTAAATCTGCGTCCAGGGTTAAGTATACGAGAGCTCATGGAGCATGGTTGCATATCAGGTGAGATTCTAGATTTCTGACTAACTGCTCGACTTTAGTTAAGTTGTTATGCAGTCGCATTCACTATAGGGAACTAGATAAAAATACATTTGAGATAATAGCAAGCATTGGCGCGTCATTATTTCACAGTACAAGCCATAACCTCTGATTATTAGTTGAGTTTGAGCTTTAACAAAGTTTTTATGGAGGAGACTGTAGGGGGCTAAACGGAACTGCTATTTAAATAATGGCAAGCATGGGTGGCCTATTAAATAGCATTAGCCATATCCTCTGACTATTGATAGGGCTTGCCAGTTTGTGACCTTGGAATCCACGTAACAAAGAATGGCTGGCGCGAGACCCTAACTGTGCGTTCACACCGTCTTCAGCGAGAGCGTCAAAGTTCGCTCTGGTTGCCCTGCCAACAACGCTGTAGAAAGATTTCTGGACGTAGACTGAATGCTTGATTATTTTTTTTAAACCTTATTTAAAGGGGCCACAGAACAAACAAGCATGTAGATCGGTATTTGTGTAGCCTGACCATAAGTAGGGTATAAGTTAACCTCATGAAATCTTTTAAATGAAAGTAAGAATTTGATTGGAAAAAAACTTAACAATTATAGTTACATGTTTGCTAATAAAATAAACCAATTAAAAGCCATTTGTGTGGTGGGGCTTTTGTGTTCATCTGCTAGTCTAATTTCAACATGTAGTTTATAGGAGACGTTTACTATAGCCTTGGTCTTTAATTAGTATTAAAATTAATTTGTGGACCACAAAACCAGTCATAAGTCTCATGGGTATATTTGTGGCAATAACAGGTCAAAATTACCGATTTTTCTTTTATGCCAAAAATCATTAGGATATTAAGTAAAGATCATGTGCCTTGAAGACATTTTGTAAATTTCCGCTTCTTGCGAAAATGTTCTGCTTCTTGCGCTTCTTATCAAATTCATATCACTATGGATCATCAAGTTTTCACGTTTGGTGTGACATTGCTCAACCTGCGGAGAAGACGGAACTAATGTTTGGTCGGAACCAAAGTCCACACGACTGCGCTCTCTGGAATCCTCACAAGCGAAGGACTTCTACAGTCCGATTGGTTGCTGTCGAACTGCGTCATAGCTCATTACCATAAAGTTGACCTGACTTCAACTTTCCTCAACGCCCACATCGTTGGGCTTCCGGCCACCTTGACACTCACGCCTGCGGTGGTTTGAACGCATGGCAAGCGGCATTGGTAACCGAATGAACGAGTAATAATAATCAAATGTGTAGTTAGACTTTTATACAAATGACTAATAATCAATTGGCCTTCTACTCTAAATATGAGGTCGTGATCAAATGGAATAAAAGTCAATTGGAATTAAATTACTTTGCCACGCCGAAAAGACCGAACACGTATATATACTTCACCCGCTCTATTGGAAACCATTGTTGGGCTGATTGGTGGGCCTTACAGGCATTTTGTAATATTTCTGTTATATAATTGATTGAATTGACTATTGTTAATGTCTTTATAATGTAATAATAATCTGAAAATAAACAAGACATACAATACAGTTTAATGTAGCTAGAATTTAGTAGTTGAATAACTATTTAATGTCCTTATGTAATGCTGTTTTATCATAAGTTTATTAATAAGGTGTTTGCATTTCTTGTTTTGTTATGGTTTTGTATATTGATTGCTCAAGTTACACAGATTCACTCACTATGTAATAAATATATATTAGGCTATAGTACTGTTTTCCCGTTGATAATGTATTTTACTTATAAACATGTAAACATCAAGTAGTACTTGTAAATGAATTAACATTTCAGAAGTTCACCACATGCCTACTGATAAGCTATAATAAAGGGCATGATCCTCCATTGTTTGCTAAACAGGACCAGATCTGTGATGCCGCATTGCATAGCAAGTCCTTTTGAGTGACATTCTTGAACACACATACAGGTCCTTCTCAAAAAATTTGCATATTGTGATAAAAGTTCATTATTTTCCATAATGTAATGATAAAAATTAAACTTTCATATATTTTAGATTCATTTCACACCAACTGAAATATTTCAGGTCTTTTATTGTTTTAATACTGATGATTTTGGCATAAAGCTCATGAAAACCCAAAAGTCCTATCTCAAAAAATTTACATATCATGAAAAGGTTCTCCAAACGAGCTATTAACCTAATCATCTGAATCAACTAATGAACTCTAAACACCTGCAAAAGATTCCTGAGGCTTTTAAAAACTCCCAGCCTGGTTCATTACTCAAAACCGCAATCATGGTTAAGACTGCCGACCTGACTGCTGTCCAGAAGGCCATCATTGACACCCTCAAGCGAGAGGGTAAGACACAGAAATACATTTCTGAACGAATAGGCTGTTCCCAGAGTGCTGTATCAAGGCACCTCAGTGGGAAGTCTGTGGGAAGGAAAAAACGCTGCACAACGAGAAGAGGTGACTGGACCCTGAGGAAGATTCTGGAGAAGGATCGATTCCAGACCTTGGGGGACCTGCGGAAGCAGTGGACTGAGTCTGGAGTAGAAACATCCAGAGCCACCATGCACAGGTGTGTGCAGGAAATGGGCTACAGGTTCAGCATTCCCCAGGTTAAGCCACTTTTGAACCAGAAACAGCGGCAGAAGCGCCTGACCTGGGCTACAGAGAAGCAGCACTGGACTTTCGCTCAAATTTTGCATGTCATTCGGAAATCAAGGTGCCAGAGTCTGGAGGAAGACTTGGGAGAAGGAAATGCCAAAATGCCTGAAGTCCAGTGTCAAGTACCAACAGTCAGTGATGGTCTGGGGTGCCATGTCAGCTGCTGTTGTTGGTCCACTGTGTTTTATCAAGGGCAGGGTCAATGCAGCTAGCTATCAGGAGATTTTGGAGCACTTCATGCTTCCATCTGCTGAAAAGCTTTATGGAGATGAAGATTTCGTTTTTCAGCCTGACCTGGAACCTGCTCACAGTGCCAAAACCACTGGTAAATGGTTTACTGACCATGGTATTACTGTGCTCAATTGGCCTGCCAACTCTCCTGACCTGAACCCCAGAGAGAATCTGTGGGATATTGTGAAGAGAAAGTTGAGAGACGCAAGACCCAACACTCTGGATGAGCTTAAGGCCGCTATCGAAGTATCCTGGGCCTCCATAACACCTCAGCAGTGCCACAGGCTGATTGCCTCCATGCCACGCCGCATTGAAGCAGTCATTTCTGCAAAAGGATTCCCCACCAAGTGTTGAGTGCATAACTGAACATAATTATTTGAAGGTTGACTTTTTTTGTATTAAAAAACACTTTTCTTTTATTGGTCGGATGAAATATGCTAATTTTTTGAGATAGGAATTTTGGGTTTTCATGAGCTGTATGCCAAAATCATCAGTATTAAAACAATAAAAGACCTGAAATATTTCAGTTGGTGTGCAATGAATCTAAAATATATGAAAGTTAAATTTTTATCATTACATTATGGAAAATAATGAACTTTTATCACAATATGCTAATTTTTTGAGAAGGACCTGTATATACAGTGAGACGGGTGATGCTGAATGTTCCAGGAATCAGCAGTAAATGCCAACATTAACCCGAAGCCCCGATATTAATTTGCCTGCTAAAAGAATAGTGCAATTATTTGTGCAGGCACTTTCCTCTCAAGCAATGCGGCCCATGTTCAACCTTTCAACATCAACAAATCAACTGCATGCAATTCATTATGCTTATAAAAGGTTATGGCAGCCTGATAAATGGGAGCCCCAGACTCATGTATCAAGTCTTTGAGATAAAGCAAAATTATGTCATGAATTATTAACTGCAATTCAATAGGTTGAGCTTCTAATCTCACAGTCCATCAGGGCGGCTTAAGGGAGAATTCTCAACAAGATGAGGGTGGCACTGGCAGAAAAGCACAGAGAAGCAAATTCATTGCCATGTTTTAGTGTAAGCATCTGACAACCCCAATAGGAACCCCTTAGGAACCCTAAGACAGGACATGCATGAAGCAAGAGACTGCATTTGGGTATTTTTGGGTGAGGAAAAACAGATGTATTACCGAAGGCTCAAGAGAAATGGATTTCCTATCAGTGTGACAAGAAAATCTGACACAGCAAGCAAAAATGCTTTGCTGCCACTGCAAACCTGTTCGGGGGAAATTTGTGTATTTATTCTCCTAGTGACACTTGAGTAACACTTGAGTCTGGTGATCGGTCAGATGTGTAAAAAAATATGCGTAAACTCCTGTTACTGAAAAACTGGTCACAGTGTTCACAGGCAATCACTCTCATCCCACATTCACTGAGCTCATATATACCCTGTCAGATCCAGAAAACAGCGAGAGAGAGAGAGAGACAAACACTCTCCCGCGCTTTCTTTTCTCCCCTGCAGAGCTATTGCCATGTGATTGAGGTTGAACTGGAAAAAAAGAGAAATGTCATAGCTTCTAAAAATACAAAGTCCAAAAGCAAAGCTATAGGCGTATTTTGTTCTCCACCAAATATTAGAAGTGCATTACAGATTTATTATTCATGAGGGTTGAGATGGAAGGGGGTTGGGGACATATGGTGCACGCTGCGTGTGGTGAAATATTAAAAAGCCGTGTCAGCGCTGAGGCCACAGTCCCACCAGGTGGGCAGATCTGCCGGACGAAGACAGCTCTCTCTTGACAACGGGCCCCGGCGGACGCACGTCCCGCAGTCCTGCGCCCAGAGACAAAGGCAGAGGGGACAGGCAGGTAGAAAGACACGGCTGAAACATCCCGTAGAGGTCAGACGTGACGGTCAACAGCGAGACATCTGTGGTCTTGGTGGAAATTGGAGGGGACGGAGGGAGAGAGAGTTAGGGGCCAGACAAATTAGAATAAAATGAACAGGTCAGAGGCTTGATTATTTGTGCGACCGGAGGTGCATCGTAATCATCCTGCTGTGCTACTTTAGTGCAGGCATAGTGTGGTCCAAATGGGCGACGACAGAATGATAGAAAAAAGAAAATGGCAAGATGTGCTCTTCACTATATTTCTTTAATTTGTAAATAAACATTACTGTAGTATGTTTTACAAGAAAATACTATATAAGTCCTGTGTTATTTGCCATTTCTTTGTAATCATTAGCGCAATTTACCAGCAATATCTGAGTGAAAATGTTTTTCATAATAAATCCTATACCGATTATTTTTCAGTGTATGAAGAACATGGGTCTCATTTACTAATTGTGCATGAAGTGTTGTTATTAGTAAATGAGACCAATTGTTAAAAGAATAATCACACATAGATTATGGGAGAGAAATTAATGCAGGGTGTGTTTGTAAGCCGTTGTTTATTAGGAATGAAAATGAGCAGGTTGGTAAATGACCATGATGAGTCTAATAAAAACCAAGCTCAATTATTGGTAATGGGATATTTAACAGATTTATCATGCCTGTCCATCATATTTTCATCCGGATTGTGCCCTAACCTGAATGGAGCACACTGTGATATATTGAAAGACAATGCATGCTGGGTAGTTAAATGAGAGGAGCCACAATGTCCAAGAGGTTTCTTAAGTCTTTTTGGGAAGCCTATTCTGCAAGGACACATTGAACTGATCAGAAGTGACAGTAAATACATTTATAACGTTACAATAGATTTCTATTTCAAATAAATGCTGTTCTTTTTAATATATTCATCAAAAAATATATTACAGTTTCCACAAAAAAAAAAAAAAATTAAGCAGCACAACTGTTTGTTTTTGAGAAATGTCTTACAGAGCCCAGCACATGGCATGCAAGAAAAAAAGTCAATTTGTAAAATAAATGCTGTCTGGGTAAACATAAGTGACTTATTTCAAAAACAATAATAACCGAACCGAAACATTTGAACGGTTGTGTATTTAAAGTGTATCAGCAGTGTTGTCGATATACATGCTCATATGTGCCTGAGCAATGTGAGTCTTGTTTGTGTAATTATTAGTATATTTCAGCAGATTTGGGTGTGACAATCATCACCAGAGGTACCTGAAAGCATTAGTAAAAGTACAGATAGCTTACAGCCAATATTACTCCATTACATTAAAAGTCTCCAATTCCAATAGACTTGAGTAAAAGTCTTAAGATTATCCGATTTTAACAGTACATAGTACTCGTACTGAATGAGGCTCAAAGATACACTAGTCCTCAACACTTAAGAGACATGACAGTGAAAAACAAAAAACAGTTGATTTGTGAGGTGAATAATCACATGTTTATTTTCGAAAATAAAAATAAAACTGAACGCCTCAAAATTGCAATAGGCTACATCAAGGTCAACACAACAGCCTCTTAAACACCTACAAACACTTCAAGTCTCAGTTGAGCTCAAGTGCTCAAAAAAGGCATAAGTAAACTAATATCCTTCAAAATTGTCTCAATATAACAGTTAAATAAATTAATGCCTACTTTGGCATGCTGGTTTCAGCCTCCAGTCATGTCCTCATCGTATATATGAATTGCCTGTGATTTACAACTACCTGCTAATGCACTAACATTCCCATAAAGTAGCCTTGTTGACAAGTTTCAGTACCTTAAATGCCCACTTCTTTTGTAGCAGAAATAAACAGCTACAGAAAAAGTTAGGTGCCATGCAAAATGTAAAAAGTAACGCAGTGTCTATTCACACTAAGTGCAAATAGCGTGCCTTGTTGCCAAGTGCTATTCGCACTCGCTCCACCTAACAATGCCTGATTGGGAGATTTTACAAAGATTTTAAAAAGTGCTCTAATTTCAAACATCTTCAGTGGTGCAATCAGTAAAGTGTATAACTATGGATCTTGATTTTGACGCGATTGACTGGGTTCGAATCCTCCTTGTGTAGAGTTTTTTTCTTCTCTCTTTTTTCAACACAAATCACACCAGAATTGCATTTACTTTCAGTAAAAAGTAAGAAAAATGTCTAAATGTGGAAATAAAGTGCCCAGCGAAATGTTTAATAATAATAAAAGCATCTATTGGGTAGGGTTAGGGGTAGGTATAGGGAGGGCTTTTATTGTCCCATTAAGGTGGCATCCATTTAATAATTTTAATGAATATAATCATTTACACTCAATGTTATTATTGCATCCTGTTAATGTACAACAATACTGAGGTGCAAATAGTATGTATCTGTCAAAATAAAGTATAAATTACATGTAATTACTACATATATTGCAAAGAACTGCTACTTTAAAATGGTGTTGAATATAACAACTTATATCGAATATATCAACTTAGTATGCTATTTAACTTAGTAAATAGCATCTACAGCTATTTGCACTTAGTGTAAATAACATCTATCGCTAAGAAAATGTGTTATTTTCACTTAGTGTAAATAGAATCTATTTGCTATTTACACTTGGTGCAAATAGCTGCCAAAAAGTAATTGCATCATTCATCACAAATGTATTGGAGTGAGAGTACATACTTGTTCAAAAATTTAGTTTAGTAGCGAGTAAAAGTAAAACTAGTACACTCTCAGAAATAAAGGTACATTGAGGTACAATTTTGTTCCTTGGGGAACAAAATGTATAACTGTACCTTTAAAGGTACACAAACGGTCCTTAGGGTACAATTTTCCTCTACTTAGAGCAGGGGTAGGCAAGTTCAGTCCTAGAGAGTCGCTGTCCTGCAGAGTTTGGCTCCAACCCTGAAAGACGTCTATAGAAGCTCTTATTGAGAATTAACAGGTTTAGATTTTGACGTTTATTGAAAAAGTTTGGTCACCATTTTGGAGATCAGTGTTTCCTTTAGTTGGTCAGTGTGACTTGAATTTTTAAGTGAGTTTGTGATACAGTGTAAACAAAACACATGATTGTTCAAAACAAGTCATGAAAAACTGTATCATGAAGAAAAATGTTTAATTAATCTCATCACTGAATAAAAATAATAGAATATTGTTACTAATAAGAATATTCACCAAGAATACTTTCTTGCCACAGATCAGATGTTCTGAATTTTGATTTTTAAACACATTCTAAGGGGTCAAAGTTTAGACGCACACAGATATCAAGAATCAGCGTATGAATCTCAATAATGGTGACATACTTAATGCTGCAATGCATGCTGGGAGCCACACGTTTTTTACTATGGTGGCTTAGATGGGTTGGAGCTAAACTCTGGAGGATATCAAATCTCAAGGACCGAACTTGCCTACCCCTGACTTAGAGGTACAAAAATGTACCCTTAAGGGTACCACCCCAGTGACGGCCACTTGTACCTTAAAAGGTACAATTTTGTACTCTTTTTTTTGACAGTGTACAGTAAATTACATGTATTCAAATACTGTACACCACTGGTCATCACATGGGTATCGTGGTCTCACCCTTGCATTAGAGCTACGAATGTTCCGCAAAGAGACCAAGAGAGAAGAAAGAAAGAAAAAGAGAGACACAGACAGAAAGAGATGCAGAAGGGGGCTAAGTATGTACCCACTCCCTCTGCCAAGCCTTGATCAGACCCTCATAAAAGGCTCTTTCCGTGGCAAGCCAGCTTTCATGAATAGCACTGATGACAGCTCCCAAATTTCCAGGCGCAGCAAAGCACTGCATGGGAATCACAGGTGGCGACTGGCTTCACCGCTCTGATTAACCTCTTCTATACTGCTCTTCTGATGTCTGAAACTGTGTTTCAGGAGGGACAGCCAGAGTCTGACAAGATGATAGATGAACCCATCTGAAGTGTAGGATCTAAAAAGACTGAGAATGATGAGGTTTAGAACTCCATCATCACTAGCTGTGTCCTTTATGTTGTAAATGGTTAAAGCCCCAGCAAGTCCATAAGGTGCCCGCGAGGGAGCAGTAAACAGGAGGAGACAGTAACTCAAGGTCTGGGGACAGATAGAGAGGAATGTTCTCAACAGAGAGTGCAAGTGAGAAATACCCATGATGTAACAAGATGAAGACAACAGAGACCCTGACAATCTCTGAGTGAAATAAAAATCTCTATTCATTTTGAGTATCTGGCCATTCAGAAAGATCCTAAAATATGTCCATTTCAAATGGCTCACATTATGACTCTGATTCACAGAGGGTTTACATGTATAAAAACTATATACTGATTGAAACTTTCTTCACATCCCAAAAGCAATCAATAATAAAAGTGTTCTAAATATAACAAAATGTACATATGAAGATTTACAATGAAAAAGCCTACCTCGGTCAAAAATGGGATAACAATACTGAGTGAATGCTCTCCACAGATAGTATATGTTCATCAAATACTTTTACTTCAAACCCACTAAATCCCAGCCTCAGCCCATTCAGAAGTACTTGTACCTGCATAAACCTATACAAAAATCCTAATTTTAAGGAAAATGTCAGATGGGCTTCAATTCTTTATATATCTTCTGTTGAAGTCTCAGAACAACAACAACAAAAAAGTTCATTTTGTAAAAATACTTTGTATTAAAAAAAAGAAAATTATCAACTGGCTTTCTATTAATGCAATACAGTCAATGACAGCCGTATGTTGTCTCCCAGTGGCTTACATTATTAACAGTTTAATGTTAAAGGGATAGTTCACCCAAAAATACAATTGTAGTAAAATAAAATGCTAGTAAAATTCTCAACATGGCATCATTACTTTGCGTAAACAAACACGCCGATTTCTAAAGCCCAAAATGGCGTGTTATCTGTACACATTTTGAGCTATCCGCGTGTATGTCTACGCCGTGTGTTTTCTGCGTGTATGTGTACGCCGCGTGATTCCGCGTGTATGTCTATGCCGAAACGAACCATTATGTGTGTGTGTCCACAATGTAAATGTATTTATAAACATACTAAAAAATTATCTTTTTTTTATGTAAAAATGCTAAAGGTTTCTTGTGATGGGTAGGTTTAGGGGCAGTGTGTGTGTGTGTGTGTGTGTGTGTGTGTGGACTGGTGTGTGTATGGGTGAAAATGTCCCCACAAAGATGGCAATATCCAAATTTTTGTCCTTGTGGGGACATTTTTTGGTCCCCATGAGGAAAACATCTTATAAATCACACTAAGTGATGTTTTTGAAAAGTAAAAATGCAGCATGTCTCCTGTGATGGGTAGGTTTAGGGGCAGGGGCAGTGTAGGGGATAGAAAATACGGTTTGTACGGTATAAAATGCATTACGCTTATGGAATGTCCCCACAAAACATGGAAACACAACATGTGTGTGTGTGTGTGTGTGTGTGTGTGTGTGTGTGTGTGTGTGTGTGTGTGTGTGTGAGTGTGTGTGTGTGTGTGTGTGTGTGTGTGTGTGTGTGTGTGTGTGTGAGTGTGAGTGTGTGTGTGTGTGTGTGTGTGTGTGTGTGTGTGTGTGTGTGTGTGTGTGTGTGTGTGTGTGTGTGTGTGTGTGTGTGTGTGTGTGATGGGTAGGTTTAGAGGTAGGGGCAGTGTAGGGGGATAGAATGAAACGGCGTAGATAAACACGCTAAAAAGCGATTATGTGTCTTAATAGCACACCAAAATGCATACGAATTGCCGTGTCATACATACGCCATTTCATGAGATCAGTCTGAAATTCTGTCATCATTTACTCACCCTCGATATGTTCCAAACCTGTAAGAATGTCTTTCTTCTGCTGAATACAAAAGGAGATAATTTAAACAATATGGGTAACCAACACTGTAAAAAAAACTTTTGGTATAACAACAAAAAACAAGTAACTTGGTTGCCTTAAAATGTTGAGTTCATTTAAAATAAAATTTTGAGTTAATACAATGAAGGAAATTGGTTTAATAAATAGAAACTCAAAATATTATTGTATCTGAATTACTAAAAAAGGTTGTGATAAATCATGAAAATAGTACAATTACACAATATTTTTACATAATCTTTTAATAATATTTGAATAAAGGGTGATGTCGATTCTGAAAAAATTTCATGGCAACTTAAAAAAATTTTTTTTTTTACAGTGAAACAGTTGATGGGCCTCAAAGACTTCTATAGTATGGGGTACTATTGGGCCCATCAAATGTTTGTATACCGACATCAAAATATCTTCTTTTCATCTTCTCATCCATGTTTAAAGTTTATGGCACACCCTACTTGAGAATGTGGGTACCAAAATGATACCAGTAGTAAATACGACTTGAGATAATTAAGACAAATCCGGTGGAATGTGAAGCCGCAGCATTATGCTTTCAGAGCTAGCTTGCTTTTGTTGATAGCCTCTCTGAAATAGCCCAACCCTAGATTTAGGTTAAGCAAAGTAGCATGTCTTTGTCAGCTTCTGTTGACTTCTCTTAATGAATATATGTAATTTAAGGTGCGCCTCTAAATTGCAAAATACAGGGCGGTGTCAATCCGAGCTTAAATTGCAGACGCAAATCGATTTATCAACCCTTGAAAGTCATTCCATAAATGGCATGTGCAAATTCACACGGCCAAAAGGCAGGTATTAATCTGATTCACATGGAGCACTGTGGCTGCTGTCATTGCAAGTAGAGAATCCTGACACTGATTAAATAATTAAACATTTTGAAATTAATTCTCATTAATCTGTTTGTCTAACCTATTTGCTAATTGGGCTACTGTATATACTATGTTATACTTAGCAAATTACCTGCAATACGTTCACAAAACACACCCACAATTTGTTAGCCTGCACAAGCAAATTAGATCACTAAATTAGGACGGCAGTGAATAATTTGATTTGGATAAAGTTCTTTCAATACATTCCATACACCACTTATTTATAAATACTTTTATCTTTCTGTATGGTTTTTGACTGATTACACTCTGAGGGAAATGCTCATTGTTTTTTTGCAGTTTTAATTTTCATTGTAATTACAACAGTGCAATTAATTAACCTCTACTAAGTACCACTTAATAACCCACATGGAGTGCTGTTAATTACTTCAGTGTGATAATCATAAACCGGTCATTCAGTCACAGCCACAATGGTGATTATTTTCTCCCAGATGGTGAAAGGCTCACTGTCCCAGATTTGGAGAAAAAGAGATTAAAAATACCATCTCACTGAGCACAGTTTTTTTTTTTTCTGGGATGTTGATCATTCATAGCTCTGGAATCTCATTTAGACTCTTAGTTATATTATCAACTTGTATCTCTTAAAAAATCTTTATATACATTTAAATGTATATAATTCAAATCACTGCCCACAACCCCCACTTTTATTCAATAAAATATACACTAACCTAAAGGATTATTAGGAACACCATACTAATACTGTGTTTGACCCCCTTTCGCCTTCAGAACTGCCTTAATTTTACATGGCATTGATTCAACAAGGTGCTGAAAGCATTCTTTAGAAATGTTGGCCCATATTGATAGGATAGCATCTTGCAGTTGATGGAGATTTGTGGGATGCACATCCAGGGCACAAAGCTCCCGTTCCACCACATCCCAAAGATGCTCTATTGGGTTGAGATCTGGTGACTGGGGGGGCCATTTTAGTACAGTAAACTCATTGTCATGTTCAAGAAACCATTTTGAAATGATTCGAGCTTTGCAACATGATGCATTATCCTGCTGGAAGTAGCCATCAGAGGATGGGTACATGGTGGTCATCAAGGGATGGACATGCTCAGGTAGGCCGTGGCATTTAAACGATGCCCAATTGGAACTAAGGGGTCTAAAATGTGCCAAGAAAACATCCCCCACATCATAACACCACCACCACCAGCCTGCACAGTGGTAACAAGGCATGATGGATCCATGTTCTCATTCCGTTTACGCCAAATTCTGACTCTACCATCTGAATGACTCAACAGAAATCAAGACTCATCAGACCAGGCAACATTTTTCCAGTCTTCAACTGTCCAATTTTGGTGAGCTCGTGCAAATTGTAGCCTATTTTTCCTATTTGTAGTGGAGATGAGTGGTACCCGGTGGGGTCTTTTGCTGTTGTAGCCCATCCGCCTCAAGGTGGTGCGTGTTTTGGCTTCACAAATGCTTTGCTGCATACCTCGGTTGTAACGAGTGGTTATTTCAGTCAAAGTTGCTTTTGAATCAGTCGGCCCATTCTCCTCTGAACTCTAGCATCAACAAGGTATTTTCGCCCACAAGACTGCCACATACTGGATGTTTTTCCCTTTTCACACCATTCTTTGTAAACCCTAGAAATGGTTGTGCGTGAAAATCCCAGTAACTGAGCAGATTGTGGAATACTCAGTTTGGAGTTAAGGAGATTGTCTTGACCAGGACCACACCCCTAAATGCATTGAAGCAACTGCCATGTGAATGGTTGATTAGATAATTGCATTAATGAGAAATGTAATAGGTGTTCCTAATAATCCTTTAGGTGAATTATAGCTTTGCAAAATAACAAAATACAAAGAAATATCTTGATGTGTAGTTGTTTTAATGCTTTTTGTCTTATTTTAAATAATTTTAAGTCATCTTGAGGCTCCCTTAATAGTGTATTTGCAGCCCTCTAGTGGGCCCTGGCCCCCTACTTGAAAACCACTGATGGAAATCGTCCTTTTCTCATCATTTGTGTGAGCTCACAGAAATCACCTTTAGTGAGCAGCCAAATCTGAAAATAGTGTGAGAAATTGTTGAAATGTCTCCTGAACGTCTATAGTAGACTTATGTCTTCTCTATTTGTTTGTCATTTTTATGCTGTTTAGGTGATAAGGCTGAGCTATTAAGGAGATTTTTATACTTTTTTGGGGGGCATGTGGACCGCTGTAACACCTCCACACTTTAAATTTACTTTGAAGTTATATCATATCTCTGGCCATACCACTTAAATTCATGCAACGCTCGTCCCAAGCTCTGCATGCTGTTTCTGCATCTGTGGGCTGTAGTTTTGAAAGACTGACCTGAACTTGCCTCTCAGGCCAGTAGCAAAAAATGCTCCAAAATCATGCATTCACTAGCAGAAGTGGAAGCTTTGAAAACCTTCACTGTATGCTTTATTATTGCAAGAGCAGCAGAAAGAGCAGGAGAGAAGAGGCATGACTGACCGGCAGAATTTTGGCCAGGGACAGAGGAACGGGAGCTGCCCCGTCATCAGCACTTCACAGGAAAGCGCAGCCACATTAGCCAGCGTGGCAGAACCGCTTCGTCATGCTGCAGAATAATGTGGCCGCCATTTGCTGTCCCATGAAGCCATAGGGGTGTTTGGCGCCAAGCATGTCATTAGAAATTATAGCGCAGACACATATGCAATAATGTTTAACTTATCGTAACACAAACACACACACTTGCTCATACATATTTAAATAGAATTTGAATGTTGTCTAAATAAAATAGATAGTCCTAAAATCTGATTAGCTTTGAACGTGGTTCATCCAATATTAAAGTTTTGTTTGGTAACAACAATGCATTGTGGTGCATTTTAAAATATATTACGCACACCACAATAATAAACAATAAATAGATTCTTACCGACTGTTGTATGTTTGTATGCATATTTATGTGTGCTTGTGCCTTTATCAGGACACATGACATGAAGGATTTTACTTTTTTAAGTATTAATAAATGTTATTAATTATTGAAGATTGGTCATCTACGTCCTGCCTATCAACACATTTTAACTTGTGGCTTATGCCTTTCATACAGACTGTTAAATTGTTATGAACTGCAATGCATCCACACTTGCACCCTGAATATGGAGTTATGTAACATACACGGCCAAATGGCAGGAGGTGTAGGGAGCGTGCTCATGTGTTTTGGCTCATTCTGTGCTAGCAGTGTTGTGCCGTGGCATGACCGTCTGGACTCGACACAGGGATTACAAGCGTCCACTGTGAAGGAGGATGGGTCTCGCAGGAAATGACACGTGCTGTTTGCACCCCGCCCACTCTGTTCTAGTGGTAGAGCGACTGCTGGAGACATTAAGGTTACTATTGCTGTTAAAATGTTTACCACACATTAGCCTCCCCACATTTCATCCTACAGAAACATATGCCTGCTTTGTCTCCTAAAGGGATAGTTTTTGTTTTCATAACTTATGTTTTTTTCTGTCATCATTATGTTCCAAACCCTTTTGACTTTCTTCAGTGCAAATACAAAATTAATTTTTAGGGAATTTTCCATCTCTTTTCTGTGCACTGAAAGTCAATGGTGACCTTGAATGTCATGCAAGATTCCAGTAATTTTTAATGAATAACAAATGAAACTTCAATTTGTCACATAAAGCACATTGCATGCCTTCAAAAGTGCATAAGTCATAAGAAACTACTTATAATATATATTTTCCTTTAAAACTTTGTTTATGACTTGGATGCGTTTCCTGATAAAGTTGTCTCTTAGTGTGATGAAGACAATGAAGGTTCTTTTTTATGCAGCAGAAACGTGGACTCTGCTCAAACCAGGCCTGAACAAGCTTGAAGTGTTTCAGATTCCATGCCTGTGACAGATACTGTGAGTATCACTTTGAGATCATAACCGGAATGAAGTCAACCATCAGCGATGCGAGCAGCAACCAACGATAGAGAAAGAGATGACTGAGAATGACTGATAACCGTACCGATTCTTCTGGAGTATACGACCTTCCCAATGGAAAGAAAACATGGGTGAGGCAAATAGAAGAGGATATAAGGAACCGGCGTATCGACCACTTCAGAAATAAATTGAATGCATCAGGACTCATGGGATAAACCCACTAAACTAAACCCAACCCTGGATATTTTGTATAATTTTGAAATGAGTGTGTGAACCCGCAACCTCATGCTCAAACATATAATGCCTCAACGTACTACACTAACTGGCAGTATGCCTTCACTGGCCTTTGGAAGGATAATTTATATTATTATAATATATTTGCCATAATGTCTTCATTTACTCCACAACCAGGGTTGATTGCCCAGCAGCTGCACCACATTATTGGTATAAATCACTCATTTCAGTTATTGGATGACCTTCTCAATAAAAGCGCAACATGCAAAACATATAATCAACAGCTACTATGGAAGAGAAATAGACAGAAAGAGGAGAGCCGCCAGTTGCTGAATTTCGGGGCTGAAGGGGTAGCTCCTGGGCTGGATTATCCAATGGGAATTATCGGCTCATGCAAACGAGAGAAAGAAAACTAAAATTTCCTTTTTTTTTCGAGAATAAAAGAAAAAAGTAAATTCTATATTAGCACTTCCTTCAAGGTTGTAGAAATCAAAGCATAACGTTATAAAATAAAGTAAAACCTACTAAACTTTTCTGATACTGGTGTTCCCATCATGCACTGGGGAAAGAATAATTACAACCCATTCTCACTCCCAAGGAGTCAAAATCCGAAGCATGGTCAAGTGCCTTCTGCGTCACAATGAAGATGCTAAAGGTCGATGCGCTGGGTACTCCATTCATTGCATCAGATCAAGACGCATTTAAATCTTTGTATTTGTAAAAGCAGACATTATTTTATGAATATTTATAGGCTACTTTTATATTTTGGAGCAACTAACCCAACTCCTACCCTAAACCTACCCACTTCTCAACAATATAAAACACGTAACAGGCAAATAAAAGTACAGTCACAGATATTTTTTGCAAACATTTACCAAAAACAGTGTAAAAGTATTAACTCATGTTGCATTCCATATATTCGGAAGTCATACGATATCTTCAAGAACAGAGTTGATCTTAATGTTTTAATCGCTGAAATGATGATCCCGCTGCTCCGTGAACACACTCATTCATATATCTCACTCAAATAATACACACGACTCTTGAGGACGACAGAATCAGTCACAAGACACACGAGAACCAATGACATTTTACAATCAAAGCTGAGGTAATGACGCAACTGGTCACGAGACATACGAGATCCAATGCAATTTCACTATGAAAAGTATTCCCTTGCAATAAGATTTTCTTGATTTATTAAACAAAATATGATGAATTTTGCATATATCACATCGTAGATCAAACACGTCTAGTCTTTGTACTTATTTTCTGTCTGTTGAAAGAAAACTTGCACATAAAGTAAACTTAATTTTAAAAGTGCAAATGTCATAATGTCATGTTTGTTTGTAAATGACTTTAGGGTTAGTAAATTATGAGACAATTATCACTTTTGGGACAGCTGTCCCTTTAACACATGCTAATTTTTATTAGTTTGTCTTCATGACCATGTTTGTGATGGTAGCTGGTGACAGGCATCCGGTGCTGATGTCAAGAAACTGTCTTAGAGCCCAGGAGGACTTGGATAAAAACAGGTCAAGGCACATTTGTTTCAAGGACATGTTGTAACTATTCCCATTTATCAATTCATGTCCCTTTAGTCGTATCCAACAAAGTTTTCCTGTTAACACCAGTGAGGGGGTTTGAATTCAAATCATTGTCATTTTGAACATTGCTGGGTTCAGTGGATGTATTCAAGATCGATTTTCTTGTTTAATGTGGGTCGTGTTGTTTGATGATTTGAGTCCTTTGCAATATAGTAAGCCTTTGAGTCAATGGGTAGTTCTAACCGCAGTTGCAGACTGAGAAACTTGCTGTGTTGTTGAAGGTGCAAACCTGAGCCGTCTCTGAAGATAAGGCTTTTCCTCCATCTGCAGTGTCTGATATGCAGCTCCACTGTAACAGGCTTTGCGTTCAGAGAGTTTCCAAGCAGCTTTGGTGCCACAGCTGTCAGGGGACATCAGCCGAGGTTTCCTAAATTGATCAGGCGCTGAGAGATTACTGGTCAACAACAACCATTTCTCCTCAGTCTCTCAAATCTCTGCCCGCACACACATACCAAATGTTGGCCTCTAATGGAGGATAAACAGACAGTACATTCTCCCATCAAGCCTTCCCACCAGAGGTTGTGATACGAAAAATCATTATCTATCTGTCATTTTGATTTGCTTTATAGTTATAGATATATGGCATTCCATGTGTATGTATTCGCTATTGTCTCTATTAATCCGTTTAATACATATTTGCTTTTTCATTACATTTCATACTTGATTTGCTGATTTAGCAACCCTCTCTTTTTCATTGAAAGAAATTGGCTGCTTCAAATGGAAAGTATCATAAAAGCATCCATATGAATCATTCACAATATGTCAAATTCTCTGAAGCCATATGAATCAGTTTAGAGGAACACATGGGACCCATTTTATATTAAGTGGCCTTATGTATTAACATTTTAATTTATAATTTGATACAATGCACTTATTGTGTACAGGTCCTTCTCAAAAAAATAGCATATTGTGATAAAAGTTCATTATTTTCCATAATGTAATGATAAAAATTTAACTTTCATATATTTTAGATTCATTTCACACCAACTGAAATATTTCAGATCTTTTATTGTTTTAATACTGATGATTTTGGCATACAGCTCATGAAAACCCAAAAAATCTCAAAAATTAGCATATCATGAAAAGGTTCTCTAAACGAGCTATTAACCTAATCATCTGAATCAACTAATGAACTCTAAACACCTGCAAAAGATTCCTGAGGCTTTTAAAAACTCCCAGCCTGGTTCATTACTCAAAACCGCTATCATGGGTAAGACTGCCGACCTGACTGCTGTCCAGAAGGCCATCATTGACACCCTCAAGCGAGAGGGTAAGACACAGAAAGACATTTCTGAGCGAATAGGCTGTTCCCAGAGTGCTGTATCAAGACACCTCAGTGGGAAGTCTGTGGAAAGGAAAAGTGTGGCAAAAACTCTGCACAACGAGAAGAGGTGACTGGACCCTGAGGAAGATTGTGGAGAAGGACCGATTCCAGACCTTGGGGGACCTGTGGAAGCAGTGGACTGAGTCTGGAGTAGAAACATCCAGAGCCACTGCACAGGCGTGTGCAGGAAATGGGCTACAGGTGCCGCATTCCCAGGTCAAGCCACTTTTGAACCAGAAACAGCAGCAGAAGCGCCTGACCTGGGCTACAGAGAAGCAGCACTGGACTGTCGCTCAAATTTTGCATGTCATTTGGAAATCAAGGTGCCAGAGTCTGGAGGAAGACTGGGAGAAGGAAATGCCAAAATGCCTGAAGTCCAGTGTCAAGTACCCACAGTCAGTGATGGTCTGGGGTGCCATGTCAGCTGCTGGTGTTGGTCCACTGTGTTTTATCAAGGGCAGGGTCAATGCAGCTAGCTATCAGGAGATTTTGGAGCACTTCATGCTTCCATCTGCTGAAAAGCTTTATGGAGATGAAGATTTCGTTTTTCAGCACGACCTGGCACCTGCTCACAGTGCCAAAACCACTGGTAAATGGTTTACTGACCATGGTATTACTGTCCTCAATTGGCCTGCCAACTCTCCTGACCTGACCCCCATAGAGAATCTGTGGGATATTGTGAAGAGAAAGTTGAGAGATGCAAGACCCAACACTCTGGATGAGCCGCATGCCACGCCACATTAAAGCAGTCATTTCTGCAAAAGGATTCCCAACCAAGTATTGAGTGCATAACTGAACCTAATTTTTTTAAGGTTGACTTTTTTGTATTAAAAACACTTTTCTTTTATTGTTTGGATGAAATATGCTAATTTTTTGAGATTTTGGGTTTTCATGAGCTGTATGCCAAAATCATCAGTATTAAAACAATAAAATACCTGAAATATTTCAGTTGGTGTGCAATGAATCTAAAATATATGAAAGTTTAATTTTTATCATTACAATTATGGAAAATAATGAACTTTTATCACAATGTGCAAATTTTTTGAGAAGGACCTGTATATACATGTTTTTACATTGTACTTACATTTTTTAAATAACCTGCATGTAAACTTACCCATGCCACCACACGTGTCCCTAACTTTGCCTGTATCCCACCTCAATATCAGCAAAAGTGTTTTGCAATACAACATTTTTTTATGTATGTACATAGTAGTTAAGGCCACCTAATATAAAGTGGGCACAACACAGGCATTATTCCCAGAAAATCTGCCTTTTAAAATCATGTGTGGATTTACTTGTTTGGATATATAGCTGGAACTCTGTGTGTTTCTTAATGGACTACGTGTGAATGGTTTTCTTTCTTTTTTTTAAATGTCAGAATGACAGACACATCTGGAAATATCCATCAAGATTTGGTAAATAACAGAAAAATTGCAGTTACCACAACCTTTGTTTCCATCACACTTGGGATAAATTATTCCCAGACTTGAAATAAGTCAACAAAATGCATTCAAAACAGCTTGTCATGAGCAACGCAAGCAAATTCTATTATCTGCAAGACAAGCAATTTGTTTTCACCACGTTTCTAAAAATAGGTGCATTTTTCTTGTTTTTAGAGGCACATGCATCTTTATTTGGGTCATATTTTTTTCAGGGCGTGGAGGAATCGAATGAGAGTCAGCTCTTTTTCAACTCATATTGCTTTGTATCGATTTTTATCGGCAGCTCAATTTTCACATCTGAAGCTTAATTGCTTATGCAATCCCTGTATGCCATATTCCAATTCTCAAAGAGATGAAACAGTTGGGAGGACAGGATGTGTAACTCAGAGGGGGCAGTAGCTGTGGGGGGGACAGTGGCCTTTTACCATAGATTACAGTGCCCTCTGTTGACGGGTCCTTGAATTTTTGCAGCATGGACGCAGATGGGAGGAAAAATGTTTCTCTGTTTATGGCACAAAACCACATTATGTCATCTTCGTAGACCAGGTCTGTTTTAGCTATCACATTGATAATAATAGTATTTCTGGTGCTCTCATGTTATGAGTCATCTATGAGGCAGAAACAGTGGGCAGTTCACAAGCAATTCCTCCTTATTCCATTAAAAACAAGTCCTGCTTTGATGCATAACATGATTTATTTTCTAAAACATGATTTGTGGGATGCCTTGAACTTGCTTTTGTGCGCACCAGATAAGCAGTGTGCATTTATTTCCTCTTTAATTTTCATGCGGGTCGCTGGTCAGGGATGCAAAATGAAAGCATTAGAAAAAGAAACATGCTTTAGAAAGAAGCATTTTGCCTGAATAAGCATCTACGAGAGCATTGACCTGTCAGTCCTTTCCCATGATCCATTCACCTGGAATATTTCATCAGGTTTTTTTCTGAGTCATTCGGCTCAAGCACTCAGGGTATGGATAAATGAGGAGATATGATTTCCCCCGCTGTGTGTGGCAGACTTATCGACTTTCTTATGTGCTTGAGAATAATGAACTTCCATTCTGGACTGAGGTTAAGTGTCAGTATGTTTATTTTGAACGCATGAATGTCAAGCACTTTTGGACATGTATTGCCTTGCAAAAATATGCCAGCAATGTCTCAGAATCGAGTGAATCAAGGACAAGTCCCACTGTGGGCCATTAGAAATCTAATTAATGAGATGTAGCTTTGAGTTGCTTTCATGGCCCGTCCTAGTAACTTGCAAGTTGAGTTTCATTTCAATTTTGCTCTCCCCTGCTGTCACTCATGATGTGCGTAACACAGCACTACATAATTGAAAACCAAGCGCCGCATCCTAGAATGTCTCTCTCAGCAGATTTTGAAGCTGTAAGCCCTTGACCAGCAGAGAATTAATAATTGTTACATGGGTTCCACTTGCTACAGTCACCCTCTATTTGAGCAAAACATTTAACCCTTGTATCACAGTATTGCACAAAAACACTGCAGTAAAATGCATCTGTTTGACACGTAACATGCATTTGTGAATGTGTGTGTTCTTTTCATTTAAGCCTTTTAATTGCCAAAGCCCTTCATTAGCACACAATATGTAATTATGGTTACATGACTGCATGTCTCATGCTGATACACTGATGGAAAAACCGACATAGAGGAAGACAATAAGAGAAAAATGCTGTTTAAATGTGCATTTTTTACAACTTGGTGTGTGCTGGAACAAGGCTTTTTAAATTGGAGTCCAGGGACAAAGGGGCTTGCAAAGTTGCGAAAATGGCGACTTCACTGTAAGTGGACCTGCGGAGATAGAAATGCCTCATTCTGAGGTCCAGAAACAGAAACAGCAGAAGCGCCTGACCTGGGCTACAGAGAAGCAGCACTGACTGTCGCTCAAATTTTGCATGTCATTTGGAAATCAAGGTGCCAGAGTCTGGAGGAAGACTGGGGAGAAGGAAATGCCAAAATGCCTGAAGTCCAGTGTCAAGTACCCACAGTCAGTGATGGTCTGGGGTGCCATGTCAGCTGCTGGTGTTGGTCCACTGTGTTTTATCAAGGGCAGGGTCAATGCAGCTAGCTATCAGGAGATTTTGGAGCACCTCATGCTTCCATCTTCTGAAAAGCTTTATGGAGATGAAGATTTCGTTTTTCAGCACGACCTGGCACCTGCTCACAGTGCCAAAACCACTGGTAAATGGTTTACTGACCATGGTATTACTGTCCTCAATTGGCCTGCCAACTCTCCTGACCTGACCCCCATAGAGAATCTGTGGGATATTGTGAAGAGAAAGTTGAGAGATGCAAGACCCAACACTCTGGATGAGCCGCATGCCACGCCACATTAAAGCAGTCATTTCTGCAAAAGGATTCCCAACCAAGTATTGAGTGCATAACTGAACCTAATTTTTTTAAGGTTGACTTTTTTGTATTAAAAACACTTTTCTTTTATTGTTTGGATGAAATATGCTAATTTTTTGAGATTTTGGGTTTTCATGAGCTGTATGCCAAAATCATCACCCTTGACCAGCAGAGAATTAATAATTGTTACATGGGTTCCACTTGCTACAGTCACCCTCTATTTGAGCAAAACATTTAACCCTTGTATCACAGTATTGCACAAAAACACTGCAGTAAAATGCATCTGTTTGACACGTAACATGCATTTGTGAATGTGTGTGTTCTTTTCATTTAAGCCTTTTAATTGCCAAAGCCCTTCATTAGCACACAATATGTAATTATGGTTACATGACTGCATGTCTCATGCTGATACACTGATGGAAAAACCGACATAGAGGAAGACAATAAGAGAAAAATGCTGTTTAAATGTGCATTTTTTACAACTTGGTGTGTGCTGGAACAAGGCTTTTTAAATTGGAGTCCAGGGACAAAGGGGCTTGCAAAGTTGCGAAAATGGCGACTTCACTGTAAGTGGACCTGCGGAGATAGAAATGCCTCATTCTGAGGTCATAAAAACACAGTTATGTAAGGTTTTTATACTTCACTGAAAACATAGTTATGTATATTATATTGCATTTCTGTCAATAGATCCTCATAAATATTACACAGTGCACCTTTAAGATATGAATGAGATATGTGTTTTTCAACATTCACATGCAAAACATTTTTTATCACATCTATTTTACTCTTCTATATAAGGAGTGGTCAGAAATCATGAAATTAATAGTGATTATTTTGTTGTTTACAACTAGTTTACAATAAATGATATGATGTAAACTTAATAAGATATAAAAATTATAAAATTTTGTTATAACTTTTTTCTCCCACATTATAAACTATTGTTCAAAAGTCTGGTGTCAAACATTTTTAATGTTACAAAAGTTTCTGAGTTTCTGTTTACTGTTACAAATATTTCATGGTTTCCTCAAAAATGATAACCATTACTGTTTTCAACATTAATAATAAGAAATGTTTCATATTAAAATGATTTCTGAAGGATCATGTGACAGTGTAATTACTTATGCTGAAAATGCAGCTCCAATCAATTTTGAGATATACTCAAATAGAAAACAGATAATTTAAAGTATTTAAATTAGTATTTTTTAATAATATATTTCACAATTTGTGTTTTTACTGTATTTTGCTCAAATAAATGTAGTCTTTGTGAGCATTTAAAAAAATATTTTTGACCCTAAACTTTCGAAGGATTTCTTTGTTCCCTTTCAGTCGGTCACGTTCGACATACGTCGGAACTGACCGACGAATTTGGATCTGTTTTCAGAGACCGACCTACTTCGAGTGATTAAAAACGAGCCAATGGACATTGGCATGCGGTTCACGCATTCCACGCACCGCCACGCTGCGCGGGTATAAATACGGAAGTGGAATACCGCATCTATATAGTTTGCTGCACCAAACTGTTTCTACGAAGAGTGTTTAGCCGAGTCTCGAGGAGGATCGCTCTTTTACCTGGGTGCTGGTGTGACGGCGCGAGTCAGCGAGTGGCCGCTGCAACATACACTTGTTCCTGTGTTGGTTGGCTGCGCTTTTCCGTTCTTGAGTGCTCACACGCAGGCTTGCCATCGGACTGCTGTGAGCCGCGGTCATCTCCCTGAGTGCTTCAGCACTTCTGAAAGAGCGTTTCCTTCTAAAAGAGCTACACGGTTTGACCCTGCGACTTTTTCAAGATGTCATTCAACCGTGTGTTTCTGGATGCGGTTTTTTCCTGTCCTCATTTGACGGCCACGATCTCTCTCACATGTAAACAGGTGAGATTGTTGTGGTGATCCATGCTCTCAGGAGAGCATGGTCACGCCGGGCGCGTTGTTCGCCCTCACCTTTCTCGTAAGGGCTCGAGTGTTCAGCGCCGGCTGACAGCGGGGGTTGTCACGGCACTCTAGATGCGTGGTCTAGACTATGAAACCTCAAAAGGGGTTGAGTCCCTTTGCTTATTCCCCGATCTAGTGTCTTTTCTGGTGCACCAGAAAGGGGCTACTTTGGTTAATAAGCCCGGGTGACCTGAGGATTACAGTGGGGCATCCCTGCCGGGTATATCCTCGGGCCCCACTCCTCTATTGCATCATGAGCATGCTGAGACTTTGTTCGTGTGGTGGTTCATGTGCTCATGAGAACATGGCCACGCCGGGCGGGTTGCGTTGTTCGTCCTGCCCCTTGTGTAGGGCTTTAACGCTCAGCACGCCGCGTGTGCCGTCGTGTCTGGCGGCCACGCCCACTGTCTCTCATGCCTGCTGGTAGCTCAGATGGGACTGCTGGTCCTTTTTTGAAAAAAGAGGGGACCTAATGTCTCATTTGTGGCTCTGTCAGAGGACAGATGTCAACCGCTGCATCGGAGAGAGGGCTGTTATGCGCTGGAGATGATCATGCTGAGTTTCCCACTATAATAGTGGGTGCTTGTGCTAAATCAGATTCAGGGTTGACAGCCATGCTTTCCCGGGTGGCTGCCGGGATGCGCATCGGTAAAATTTAGCAATGTGGAACTATTTGGTGCCAAAATATGGAACGCCAAAGAGGCCATAATCTGTATAAGTTTTTCCCTCTCTCACCGCCCTCTGTCCTGCATGCACGGGGGTAGTCCCGACTCAGGGGTTATGCAGGAACTGCGTTTGGTGATGGACCTTGCTCTACGAGTGAGGAAAGTTGCTGCACGCGCCCTGGGTCAGGCGATGTCCACATTAGTGGTCCAGGAACCTGAGGTTAACTTGGCAGATATGCGTGAGCCCGACAAAGTTCGGTTCCTCAACGCCCCTGTCTGTCAGGCTAGCCTCTTTCGCCCAGCAGTTCTCGGTGGCCCGGAAGCAGATGGAGGCAAAACGTCCTGCCCCGACGACTAGCTGCTGCCTCCACCTGGACAGCAGGTGGCCGGGGCGCAGGGGATGCGCCCAACACGCCCAGGGTCCCGCAAGTCCGCTAGCAAGCCCAAGGGCAAGCGGCCCTGGAACGGGTAGCCCAGTGAGATCGGAACTGCTCGGGGACGGTGTCCGCACTCCCTCCCCGGGAGGACCGGGGGGAGAATATTTTTCGGTTTCAGTCCTGCCGCTGGCTCTCCGGAGTCAAGAGGGCCAGGTTGGCAGTGTGCGACGCCCCCGGGCCTTGCCACTCCTTTCCTCCCCTCTTTTCGCCAGGGGGCAGCACCGTGGGCAACGAGGACGCCAACAGGCCTTCTCACCCATGGTCTGCCCCACCCTGGAATATTCGGTCAACACTCCGGGCCGCCCACGGGCCTCCCGAGTCGGGGCTGAATATTCCACCTCTCTGCTTCCGGGCAGTGGGCAGCAGAGTGGGCACTGGGGACCCCACCAGGCCTTCCCACCCACCCTCTGTACAAACCAGGAGTGCTCAGGCAACACTCCGGGCCGCCCTCGGGCCTCCCGAGTCGGGCTGGAGCACTCCGCCTCGCTGCCCAACCCCGGGTATGTCTGTGTTGCCGTTGATCCCGCTTGTTCGGTCCCTGGGGGCCTGGCTAGGTCTCCCCGGGCCGTCTCGCTAGCTCATCCGTACCATCAGACTCGGCTACGTGATTCAGTTCACTCGCTGGCCTCCCAAGTACAGGGTCATCCTCTTCACCACCGTGTGGGGTAGTGATGCCCATGTCTTGCAGTTAGAGATCAATGTCCTGCTGGCGAAGGACACGGTCGAGCCGGTTCCTCCAGCCGATATGAAGTCAGGGTTCTACAGGCCCTACTTCATTGTACCCAAGAAAGGTGGTGGGTTAAGGCCAATCTCGGACCTGCGCATTCTGAATTGGGCCTTGCACAAGCTCCCGTTCAGGATGGTAACACAGAAACGCATTCCCGAATGCATCCGTCCCCGAGATTGGTTGCAGTGATCGACCGGAAACCATTCGGGCTGTCCCTGTCGCCTCATGGCTTCACGAAGTTGTGTGAAAACAGGGACATGGTGCTCCGTCACCTCAGCCAGTTGGGCCTTCGGGTCAACCGAGAGAAGAGCAAACTCTGCCCCACGGAGAGGATCTCTTATCTCGGTATGGAGCTGGATTCGGTCAGCCAGACAGCGCGCCTCACTCCAGAGCGCGTCCGGTCGGTGTTGAACTGCTTGAATACGTTCAAAGGCAGGACAGCGGTCCCACTGAAATTATTTAAGAGGCTCCTGGGGCATATGGCATCTGCAGCCGCGGTAACGCCGCTCGGATTGCTTCATATGAGACCGCGTCAACGCTGGTTGCACGACCGAGTCCCGAGATGGGCGTGGCAGAGCGGTCAGTACCGGGTCTAAGTTACTCCTTACTGTCACCAAACCTTCAGTCCGTGGTCAGACCCCTCGTTTCTCCGGGCCGGAGTGTCCCTAGAACAGGTGTCGAGGCATGCTGTGGTTTTCACGGATGCCTCATCCATGGGCTGGGGGGCCACGTACAACGGGCACGCAGTTTCGGGTCTGTGGACGGGGCCCCAACTGCGTTGGCATATCAATTCCCTAGAGTTACTGGCAGTACGTCTTGCCCTGGCCCGGTTCAATAAACCGCTTCGGGGCATACACGTACCGTTCCGTTCGGACAGCACTGCGGCCGTTGCGTACATCAACCGCCAGGGTGGTCTATGCTTCCGTTGCATGCTCTGGCTCGCCCGCCATCTCCTCCGGTGGAGTCAGAAGTTTGTGAGGTCACTTCGTGCCATTCACTTCCCAGGTGCGTTCACTGAATGGCGACTCCACCCCCGGAGCATGCAGCTGATATGGGACCACTTCGGAGTTGCACCTGTTCGCTTCTCCGGACTCGACCCATTGCCAGGGGTACTACTCCCTGACCGGAGGTACCTTAGGCATAGATGCACTGGCACACAGCTGGCCCCGGGACCAACGCAAGTATGCGTTTCCCCCAGTGAGCCTTCTCTACGAGGTGCCTCTACTCTCTGAAGTGGAACCTGTTCATCGAGTGGTGCTCTTCCCCCCGCGAAGACCCCCGAAGATGTTCGGTTAACTTTGTGCTTTCCTTCCTGCAGGACGGGTTGGATCGAAGGCTGTCTCCATCCACCCTCAAAGTATACGTTGCAGCAATAGCTGCGTATCACGATGCAGTAGATGGTAAATCCCTAGGTAAGCACGACTTAATCGTCAGGTTCCTCAGAGGTGCGAGGAGACTAAATCCTCCTCGTCCTACCTCGATACCCTCTTGGGACTTTGCCCTGGTGCTCAGAGCACTTAAGGGTCCTCCATTCGAGCCTTTGCAGTCCGTGGAGTTGAACATTCTGTCCATGAAGACAGTTCTCCTGATTGCATTGGCTTCAATCAAGAGGGTAGGGGACCTGCATGCACTCTCTGTCGATTTAATCGTGCCTAGAATTCGGGCCGGCCAACTCTCATGTTGTCCTGAGACCCCGGCCTGGATACGTGTCCAAGGTTCCTACCACTCCCTTTCGGGACCAGGTGGTGAACCTGCAAGCGCTGCCTTAGGAGGAGGCAGACCCAGCCCTAGCTTTGTTATGTCCTGTCTTCGCGCTTACGTTGACCGGACTCAGAGCTTCAGATCCTCACAGAAGCTCTTCATCTGTTACGGAGGCCAGCAGAAGGGAAAGGCTGTCTCCAAGCTGAGGTTAGCCCACTGGATAGTGGATGCTATCGTCTTAGCCTACCAGTCCCAAGACGTGCCTTGCCCATTCGTGTTGCGAGCGCACTCAACAAGGAGTGTTGCCTCCTCCTGGGTGCTGGCTCAAGGCGCTGACAGATATATGTAGAGCTGCGGGCTGGGCGACACCTAACACGTTCGCTAGATTCTATAGCCTCCGGGCCAGTAGCGCGAAGTGCCCGTTCTAGTGTCGGCTTGCATACGCCACTCCCGCCCCCTGGGCTGGATACGTGCGTCTATTCTGCTCCAGTTGTGTTCCCCGGAAACGGCTAACCCTGTGAGTTCCTCCGTCACCCTTTCGGTGTCAGAAGTGGCGGCCGTCTGACGCCAGGCCTGCACCCGTATGCTTGTGGAACGTGTGTGTAGGCTGGGTATCCATATGTAGCGGTTCCCTAACGGCAACCCCATATGTGTATTCTCCACGGTACCGGCTACCCTACTCGGCTAGCCCAGTGTCTTTCCCTTGACAGAGCTCCCTCTGTCGTCTCTAGGCGTGTTCTTCCCCCCTGGAACCAGGTTGGGTCCACCCCAGAGACTGCCATATGTTGCACTACCCTGTTAGGTTAGTCCTTATGTGTATTCCATCTCTCCTTCCATTGAAGGATGTGGCTCCGCAACGTACCATCTTCCGAGACGGGCACTCTTTCCCAGCGTTATCCAATAGTCACACTGAGTGGCTCTTGCAGAAACAGCAGTGAATGTCCTTCCCTGCCGGGAGCCCTGACTCCCACTCTAACATAGGAGTGGTCCAGTGAGCTCAGGCAGGACGCTGGAAGGGCCAGCATCCTGGCGTGTTGGTAGGGATCCCAATTGCCGGTCAGTTCCGACGCACGAACGTGACCGACTGAAAGGGAACGCCTCGGTTACATATGTAACCCTCGTTCCCTGAAGGAGGGAACGGAGAAGTACGCCCCGCCGCCAGGTGCTGTGCTTCAGCGGAAGGCCCGAGTCACTTATCTCGCTCCTCAGTTGAAAAGCAAAGATGCGTATTCCACTTCAGATTTATACCGCCGCAGCGGGCGGTAGGTGGAATGCGTGAACTGCATGCCAATGTCCATTGGCTCGCTTTTTAATCACTCAGTAGGTCGGTCTCTGAAAACAGATCCAAATTCGGCCGGTCAGTTCCGACAGACGCCTCCGCTCCTCCTTCAGGGGAACGAGGGTTACATACGTGAATCGAGACGTTTTTATACACAAAATATTTGTATGTATTATATTGAAGGAAGGTTCCCTACAAAATAATCCTATTTTGTCATCAAAAGTTTGTGATCATGGAATTAACCATGTTCTAATTAACCACTGTGACCCCATTTACGCCTGATTTTAAGATTTGATTTAGATCAACCAATCATGGTTTTAACTTTCTTTTCCTTTTTTGACTATTTTTGAGCTTTTCCTTCTCTCAATTACATACTAAGGGATGCTTGCAATCACTAGATCAGAGACCCCTCCCTCAAAACAAGTCACAACAAGTAGTCATTTTAATGGCAGGTGTAAACAGCGATACATCTCGGCTGAGCACTTGTGATCAAATCACTCAAGACAGATCTTAAAATAAACAGGGCCCAAGTTAAATTGATGAGGAATGAGAAGATCTGGTTCATTTGAAAGTGTTTCCTCTGTCCTCTGCAAGCAATTAGCCCACAGCACAGAGAGCTCTTAAAAGAGGTCATAGTAATTGCTAGGAGGTGGGTGATAAAAACGAAACCAGTTAAATTATCATAGGCAGACAGGCCCACGGTTTGCGACATCAGTTCTTCATCAATAAACTGCCTCTGTCGTTAACAGGGCCTGGGAGGGAGATTGGAGATTTAATATGGGTGTTATCTTCTTTGGAAACCCTACTGAGGCATGTATCGTATTTTAGATCTTATGACTTTTCTCTTTCCGGGTGTTATAGATTCATAACACATTTGTGCCTCATAAATTGAAGACAACTCTGCTTTGCTTTTCTTGGCAATTCCGTCCGAGCGTTCCTGATGTCCAACAAGATTCCGGACGATTGAGTGACGTCGTCTCAGCCCCACAGTTAAAGCAATTTAGAGATTTCAATAGAAAGCCCAATGGAATGACAACACAGGAAAGAGGCTGAAAGCCCGGGGAGCGGAGAGGTCTATCTGAGTGGTTTGAACATGGCAGATAATTTCAAAAAAAATTTGTAGTCATTTCTCTGGATCCAATATTGTGAGATGCGCATGAATGCACTTTATCATCAAACACAATGCCTGACAGAGATCTGAGTAGAGGAAGAGAGTGTGATGAAAGGGCCATTAACGAAAGCTGTTCTTTTCTAACACCGAGAGTTTCCTTCACATAAAAAAAAAAAAAAAAAAAAAATGAAGCAGAAACATGCTGTCTAGCTCAATTTGCATGAGAAAAAATCTCCAAATGGTTGCGTTTGAAGTCTGAATTGACATCTGTAGTTTGTAATGATAGGATTTGTCTGACTCCATTACAGCCAAAGGGCATTGGTAATCAAATACTATCCTGTGTATTATTTTCATACAAATGAAAAAATCAGCAGAGTTTAACCACATATCCTGAAAAGGATTGTATATTCGCAATGTATAGCCGCGTTTCCACCGCGGAAACTTTCCCCAGGAACTAGGGACTTTGGGGTGGTACTCTGTGTGTTTCGAACGCAGGAACCAGGGTCTGAATAAAGTTCCGGGTAAAAATGTCCCCCTCAAAATGGCACTGCTCGCGAGGTAGGGCTTTTTCAAAGTTCAGGAACTTTCGCGGGTGGTACTTGGGTGCTGAACATGCTGATTGGTTGGGCTCATGCAGCATTTTATTTCAATCTAAAAGTAAGTACAGTGCCTGCAGTTAGAGTAATTTGCTATTCAAATCAACAATGGAGTTTAAGAAATACAACCAATGGAAAGACGACGAGGTTAAGGCTGTAGTATGTGTATTTGCGGAGGACGAAATCCAGTGGGAACTGGAAAGTAGCGCACAGTGCTACGTCACCGGACTAGTCTTCACGGTACTTTAGACCATGACGGAATCAGCAGCCGGTTTGGGGGAAAATTTTTCCTGGGACACATTCGGTGGAAACAGGGCTTATATGAGAGTAATAGAAAGTAAGTTTATCCATCAGCTATGTTACATTGAGGCTATTTTTAACAGACAAAAAAGTTTTATTTCGTGCTCATACTCTACAGTATGGCTCTCAGATTGCTTTTTGTGGGTAAAATCTTTATTTAGCTGTTTATGAAATGCCATGCCAGGGTTGTATAATTTTTTCCCTGTTTTCTTGTTCATGGAGACATACATTTTGTTATTCACTGACAGGAATAATCAAATATTAACTATCAGACCCAATTTCTTTCAATCCACAAATTGAGTCTACATCATATTTGAGAGAGTTTTGAAATAGCATTTTTGAAACTTTCTTAAGATGAGTAATCCCATTTTAGTTTTTGTCTAGGCCTATGCCAGGGTTTTTCATGGCATTATGCATGAAATAAATCATAAGAGGTATAATTTTCCTGTAAAGAAGCACTGTTGCTGACAGCTGTGTGGGCTACAGAGATCAGATTCCTACAGAGCTCTGTAGTTCGCGTTTAGAGGTTTTGGAGGTGTCTCAGAAACTGTCAGGACTTTGAGCTTGTTAATTTATGAGCTTGTCGTAAAGGAACTCTACCAGGCATTGCGTGCCATGGCGTTACAGAGCTTTTCATTGATCTGCTCACATTAAATATGTCCAAGACCCTGCATCTGACAATTGAAGAAATTTAACTCACAAAGAATCAGTTTGATCTCTCTTGCTTTTCCCAGCATTTAAATCACACAGCCTCTTTAATTAGACAGTTCTGGCCTCTCATGTGACATCTAGCTTGTATTTTTGTATTATGCAGAACTCTTTTCTTTAACCCAAAATGTCCCAAATCAACACAAATATAAGGCATACATAAATAATCATTCCCTGCTGGACTTGAGTTGCTCTTTAATTCATGCTACTAAGCTCCAGCACAGCTAAAAGTGTTCACTTGGTTTCTGTCAGCAGAAAATCTTTATTTTTAACCTCAGAAAAACCTTTAGCGGCAACATTTCCACGGCTTATAAATCATTTAACATCATTCTCAAGCTCTGCAATTGACAAATCTGTATTTTATACAGTGTGCTTATTATCTCTATTATCATCTGTAATATTTTACGTAAGGGAATGGTTTACCCAAAAATGAAAATCTGGCATGCCTTTAGCAGAATGTGCAAGTTGCTTTTTTCTATACAGTGAAAGTGAAAGAAAATGACCTGAAAAAATACTTTAGTCCTCCCCATCCATTCATTGTACTGAAAAGAGCAGCTCAGACATTGTCTCTTCATCATGGGTGGGATACGTGAGTTTGACAGGGCCAAATTGTGATGGCTTTGGCAACTGGGTCGCAGCATCTCCAAAACTGCAGTTCTTGTGGAGTGTTACCGGTCTGCATTGGTCAGTATCAATCAAAAGTGGTCCAAGGAAGGAATAGCACCAGCGAAAGGGTCATGAAGAGCCATGGCTCATTGACTGGCCCATGTGGTCTGATCAAACCGACAAGCTACTTGTGTTTCCCAACAGAACAGCATCACACTGCCTCTGCCAGCTTGCCTTCTTCCCATAGTGCATCCTGGTGCCATGTGGTAAGTGATGCCCATGCACCCGGCCATCCACATGATGTAAAAGAAAACCTGATTCATCAGACAAGGCCACGTTCTTCCTTTGCTAGGAAGGGTAAGGTCTTTATAATCCACTGAAAACATAGTTGCATATATTATATTGCATTTGTGTCAATAGATCCTCCTAAATACTACACACTGAACCTTTAAAATAAAGAGCAATCATTACTCCAGTTCTCTTACAAGGGAACTCGCACTGCGTCGTCGTCATGATGACACTAGGAAAACACAGCGTAGCGCATCTGAAGCATGAATGAAATCAGTCCAATCCTATTGGCGTACGTCATGACGTAGTATGTGACGGCATACCCGGAAGCTACAAAGGGAACGACTTCCTCCAAGACCGCTTCTCCGCTGGTCTTACCCCATCCTCACTGAAGGTGTACGTGGCTGCCATTGGGGCTTTCCACACACCTGTAGGTGTGCCCCTTGGCAATCACGCCAACCTGCCTGGAGTTTGCCCCGGGTGGGGTTAAGGCCATCTTGCACCCTAGGCCGGGCTATGTGCCCAAGGTTCCTTCTAATGTGGTGAGGTCAGTAATCCTTCAGGCCTTCCATCCCCCACCTCACGTTACGGCGGAAGAGGGCAGGCTTCACCTCCTCTGCCCGGTTCGGGCATTGAGGGTGTATTTGGCGAGGTCTGCACAGTGGAGGAAGTCGGACCAGTTGTTGGTGTGTTTTGGTTCACCCAAGAAAGGGCTGCCTGCTTCTAAGCAGAAAATCAGTAATTGGATTGTCCAGGCTATAGCCACGGCTTATCAGGTGCACAATTTGCCTTCACCGATATCCGTGAGGGCTCATTCCACCAGTGACATGGCCTCCTCTGTGGCCCTCCTTTCTGGGGCCTTATTGATTGAGATCTGCGAGGCGGCCGGGTGGGCCACCCCGCACACCTTTATCACTTATTACAGTCTGCACCTCCCTGCAACGCCCGGTGCCAGAGTGCTCGCCTCTTAAGTGTGCCTGGTTTCCAGCTTCACACTGGGAGGCTAAGTGATCGGCACAGCATAGTGGGTATTACGAAAGGGAACATCTCGGGTTACGTCTGTAACCCCTGTTCCCTGAGAAGGGAACAAGACACTGCGACTCGTCACCACACCGATCACCTCAGAGCGCGCCGTTTCATCGCAGAAAGCTAATGCGACTATGCTCCGGCGTCCCTTTGTAGCTTCTGGGTATGCCGTCACATACTACGTCATGGCGTACGCCAATAGGATTGGACTGATTTAATTCATGCTTCAGACGCGCTATGCTGGGGGCGTTCCCCTAGTGTTGTCACGATGACGACGCAGTGTCTCGTTCCCTTCTCAGGGAACAGGGGTTACAGACGTAACCCGAGACGTTTTTATTGTCACATGATTCTTCAGAAATCATTCTAATATGCTGAATGGCTTGCCTCAAGAAACATTTCTTATTATTATCCATGTTAAAAATGGTTGTGCTGCTTAATATTTTTGTGAAAACCACAAAAAAAAATGTCCATGTTTTTTTTTATTTATTTAGTTTATTTGGATAGCATACTGTTCTTTGTTCTTTTCTCAAAGATAAGCTTAACTACAAGTCTTCCAGTTAAGCCCGCCCACCGACTCTGTACATGATGAGGTTTTTCCAGTCGCAAGCCAACGTAGAGTTGCTAGACTACCCTGGCTGCAAATTAGATTTGCTGCCGCAAGTGTGCCTCTAGATTTCTAAGCTAGAAGTTTTTATCACTTTTACATTTATTTAATGCATTCTTGCTCGATAAAAATAAATAAATAAATAAATAAAAAATTCTTACTGACCCCAAACTTTTGAACAGCAGTGTCTAATCCTTCACTATCAGATTATATGTTAATTCAGTGTTAATTCAGTAGCAGTCTTTTAATACTTGTCTGGTCTATGTGGTGTTCTTTTCTTCCCTCCATGTGGACATTTAGACTCAATGTATATTAAAGATTGTGTTTGAAGCTTATGAGACAGTGCCACTTCCTCAGGCTATAATTCGCTTTTCATTTGAGTCTCAACTCATGCGTAATGAAATTAAATTCACTAATATAAAGGATAGTAAAAAAAACTGCATCAAACACTGATGGCTGCTGATCAGTTGAATTATCATGACTTCTGTCATTTCTTTACTTTCTGTTGTTGCTAGGCTACTTACAAGAAGCACAAAAATAGCTGCAACAAGTAACGTGTAAAACGCTAATAAACCTCTGGCATTTGTAGAGTTTACGACTTCTGCCTAAGAGAATCCGATGGCTGCGCTCCAAACTCACACAGTGTGTCAGTGTTGTGGTAGGGAATAGCTGTAGCCAGAGACATCATGATTGTGGGTAAAACGTTCCATATTTACAGCAGCGTTTGAAGAATCCAAAGAAAGCTGAAACCGGTATGGTGTCATGGAGTGAGCCGCAATATTGGAGCTGACAACTTCTCTGAAGGATTGCCTCAGGGGAAATTGCGGAAGTGCCACTAGTGGTCTGTTTGATAAATCAGAGGCCTTAAACCAACGCAGTTGACGTGTGCCCGCCAGCCACTGTCAGAGGCGATTCAAACAGAGATTAAAGGGTCTGATTACAGTGCTGAAAGGAACAAACTTTAATTAGGAGAACACACAGTTCTCTTGCTGGTTTCCGCTACCCCAGTCCCCATGCTGTCAAACTATCCCTATGCTTGATTGTCATCTATAACCCGAATCTCAGGCCATGCTATGTAATTGTACTCTTACAGAATATCTGATTCTTATGAACAGCGAACGGGATAGTATAAAAGGTGTGATGATCTTATTGACAAGTACATGTTCTGTCAGAACTCATATGTTGCGGTCACGCTAGACTTGCACTCATGCTGGCGAGCGAGAGCGGAAATGTAACATTTCATCATCAGTGTACCACATTTCGATTTTGGGCTGTCTGTGCAACAAAACTATTTGTCATATATATTTTCTGTCATGTGGATTCTTAGTAGTTTACAGTATTGAAGATGTATTACCAGATATTACCTTTCATGCAATGTTTAATATATCTGTTTGTAAAAGGTCTGCAAAGATCAAAGGGCACAATAAATAAAATGTTCTCGCAAAATGAAGAATTGATTTTGAACCGCTGAAAAGAGTGGTCAGTATTTCCAGTCTTTCTTACTTCCATAGCTTACATACGTAACAATGTAACACATTTGCACAATGCAAATATGATCTTCATTGACTGCCCATAAATTACATCTACTTTGACCGGTCCTCAAACACTGTAGATGGTTCGCATTGTGTTGAGATGATGTTGTTTTCTGCTCTGCAAAAGCAAATTCTCTTTTTAAACATTTCCAAAGGATAAGGATGTGAAGAGTCAGTGGTTAAAATGATCACAGCCATACAACAGCAGTATAACCTTTTGATGACTGCTTCTCAAATCTTTTTGAGGTCTAAATGGGATTTACAAAACACATATCCATTAAAGACGGGACAGTCCCCAGTTTATTTGGACCAACTTGCTCCTCTGAGTCACACTGTAAGTATGATTAATAGTTTTGTGTTTTATTTTGTGTCGGTCTCTGGCTAACGCTATTACTGTCTCACTGAAATACTTCAGCAAATCAGCAGTTGGCCACTATTACCTAAAACTGTTTCAATTATTGCAATGCAGATTTACTGTTGCTCTTATTACTTTGAGTAAAGATAAAAGATGGAGCAAGATCTGTTTAGATAGCTTTAATGTTACATTGATCATTTACGTTAATGTTCGGCTAACATATGTGCTTTTATGATACAGTTAATGATGCCGTTCCCACATGTGCATTGCAATAAATTAGAAATATACACAAAGGTTTGTTGATGCACATACACTTGTAAATGCTGATGGTGAGGAATTACAGTTGTAACATCTCATTATGTACTTCAAAATGAGTAGCACATCACTAAGAAACTTCCTGCCAAGCCATCTTTGAAATGGAGGTTCGGATTGAATAACTTTCAATGTTTCATAATCAGACTGCTCGGATTGTTACTATCTTTACAGTGTGTTCAATCACTGAGTTTTAGGAAGCCTCCGGAGCTGAAGTTCAGTTATGTAATGGCCGTATTGTTTCCGACATGCACTGTGGATGCAGTAGACCAATCGTAACAGACTGGGTCTTCTGGCCAATCAGAGCAGAGTAGGCTTGTGGAAAGGAGGGATTTAGAGACACTGATTCATCGTTCGAGTCATTTAAGAATCATTGAAAAATGTGGTGATTTGCAATGTATATTATGAGAAAATGAAAGTGCTTTTAGACCTTTGATGCATGTAAACCTGTTGTAGGAGACATATTGCATAATAGGGGCACTTTAAAGAGATAGTTCACCTTAAAATGAAATTTCTGTCATCATACTCATACTCATACTCATGTCATTCCAAAACTTGATTGACTTTCCTCCTTATGTGGAATACAAAAGAACACAATTTTAAATAATGTTGGTAACCAAACGGTTTCAATTACAAAATTAGGTAAAAAATAAAGGTGCCAGGAAGAACCAAAAGGGGGTTTTCACAGCGTTGCCATAGAATAACCATTTTTGGTTCCCTGAAAAAAATGTTTTGTGAACCATTTTTTTCCTAACCATTTTATAGCCTAAATAACATTTCTACGCTATACAGAACTTTTTTTTGCAATGGAAGGGTTCTTTGGATATTAACGGTTCTTCATGGAACCATATACACTGCCAAATAACCTTTATTTTTAAAAGAAAAAAATTCTGACATTTCTCAAATTATCTTCTTTTGCTGTATATATTCTGCAGAAGAAAGAAAGTCACTCATGTTTGGAATAACATGAGGGTGAGTAAATGATGAGACAATTTTAATTATTTAGTGAACTCTCCCTTTAAAAATATAACATTTTTATTTTTAATAATTTTAGTTAAAACTGCTACTTTCAACTGACTAAATCTCTGACTTTAAAATAATATGTTGTTGTTTTTTGTTTGTTTGTTTTGTTACTTTTTTATCTATTCATTCATCCATCCATCCAAGTTAACCACACATTAAGATAATACTTTTTTTTTTTTTTGCAAACTGTTAGGATGCATTCATCTTACATTACTCTAAATATTAAATCTTTATTTCTTTATCTCCGTTTGGCTTAATTTGGCTTCTTGACCTGGGCATTAATTAATATAAATGTGCGGCTTATAGACAATATTTTGCAGGCTCTTTAGAGATTATCTTTCAACAAAATGCTATACTTTTCAATCTTGATAATTACCTAATTCTAATTGGGATCACATGGTTCACTTGGTAAAGGGATCAGGATTAGTCTATAAAACCTTATTCTGGCAGATTTAAAGACAGTACTTGAGCAAACGCTTAGGAATACATTGATTCTTTTGAACTAAGCTATAATGATTCACATCATTAATCATGAATATATTGAAAGGTCATGCTGGTCACTCATGAAATGCAAATAACAAATTTGCTGTTCTAATAATATTACAGCATCCGTGTTTGAAAGTAACATGCAGCTCTGTACCGCTGAGTGCTTTGCCTGATCTGTGCTGCTTTACAGCTGCATACACACTCCTGGATCAACAGCCTTGTTGGTTCTGGAACAATATGCATATCAACTGATCAGATTTAGGGTTGGTTTGAACTATTTTTATTTTTTGTGGACATATTAAAATATGCATAAACAATTCAGCTTTAACTTTAACTTTAGTTTTAAACAGTATATTTTGGGGTCCCTGCTCTGTCTCTCTATACAGTGCCTTGGCATTTAAAAGGTTGAAGATATCCAATCCTAAATCCTAAGGCACTGGCACAATCCAACACAGGTAAGAAGTAGGTATCAGTGCACTCAAGGCCCATTACTGTGAGCTTCTCTACAAACTTCCAAACACTATGAATTAACATTTTTATGAGTACATAAGATTGTAAAGCATTAGAATATACAATTCACATATCTCATCAAACACAATGTGATTCCAGGCATTTTCCCCCATGCTCCATTGCCATGTTGCCCTCTAGAGGACAGGATGAAAAATGTATCCCCTGTAACAGGGTAACTGTTACATGCAACACAGAACAAAACATGAAAGAGCACGAGCTGATGATGACCACGAGCCGAACAAACACACAACACGGAGAAGAGAGTGTATACTGCCCAAGAAAAGAATCGGGATAGGACTCGAAATCATGTTCATGGATGTGATTATTAACATTACTGTAGTATAAAGCAGAGCTGTGGGAGCTGAGCAAGGCCGGCTCGCGAGCAGCGGGACTTTTATTATGACGGGACATAGGCGCAGGCCCCATTTCTGCTTTTCCGGTCATGAGTATGAGGTAGCGCAGCTCTGTTTATCATTAGATACATTTGAGTGTGTTGAGAATTATGTTATGACGTTACTCTGTGCGTTCACTCGGCGGCTGCTGTGACACTTATTCACACTCCAGTAAGAGTGAAGCGTTTCTGCCAAATAAAACCGAAAACAGAGGGTAACACAGATATGACACCATTGATAGGCGACTCCCTCACACGTCCCGGTTCCTTGGTTAAAATAGAAATTTTCTCACGATTTACAAATAGTTGGAAACATTTGGGATATTTTAAATACTCAACTAAGAAAATATATAACACTGGCCTGGTGGTTTTTGGATATTTTACTGCAAAAATCGGATATTTTACTGCAAAAATCCTACATAGTGTACCTTTAAATGCATTATATTGTGCCTCCTTTTTGGTATAGTAGGAAGAAACAGGGTCATAAAGAAAGTCAAAGGTCTTAATATTATATAATATTAATTTATCATTTCAATTATTTTCATCTTTGTTTATTTTATATCATTTTAAAATTCCAAGGCCAAGTAGGTAAATCGTAATAGCTTAACGCTTTAAGAGTCATTAACAAAACAGAATTAAATCGTTAATTGCAATTATTTGTATGATAATTATTTCGTCTGCACAAAATGCATGATCATGACAGGCCTAAGAACACTTCGTCCACAGTCACCCCCTCAGTAGAAATCATGTTCCGGGAGTGGGGTGTATAGGTGTTCTGGAATGCGGTTATCGTGGGGCTCCCCCGTAGTGCATGCTCGTCCGCTACACCACTGGTCACCTCTTTTCAGCCTGTTATTTTCCTAACTGAAAATAGTCCAGGATTTGATAATTATTATTAAAAAGCCTGTTAACGTTATCTCAACGTTATCTCAACGTTATCTCGGGTGCCAAGTCAAACAAGAATTCTGAAGTTTAATCCTCTAGAAGAAAAGCAGCATGTCTCACGGTCTCTTTTTTGATATTTAAATGTATTCCCCACTGAAAGATGATGTTTGACTGAACTAGGACAAGCCAGTCTTGTTTAGATGAGTTCTGGGAAGGACTTGTGGAAATCGCACAAATAAATAGCATCATGTGCAATCAGGGCATATGCTATGACTGTCAGAATGTTCCAGCTTGGATGGACGATAAAGGGTGATGACTGCATGGTTGAATCTTCTTGTCAGTATACGACGCTGGCCAGCCATTTGAATGAGTGTGAGCATGAATAATGGAGGAAACATGACTTTTGTGGCAAAATGATGATTTTGGTGCGAAAACATCCTCCGCTCCTCAGTGGTTGGTATGCAGTGTAACATACTCAGTTTTGTGGTTATTTTGGAAGTCAAATTAATGTAACAAAGATGAGGTTGTTTTTTGAAGCCGTGCTGAATTAAATATTGCTTGGCACATTTTTTTCTTCAAATATGATGAACAGAAGGCCTATTTTTGCATCTGGAACAAAACAAAATGTATTATGAATCAGTTTGGCACACTGATATAGTGAGAGGATGGAGAGAGTACATGTCAGTCTACTGGCAACAACACAACCTTGACATGAATCAAAACCACATCTACACAAACAAACAATATTTATCTCTGTCAGTAAGTTTCTCACTATCAGACACATGTATATGTATGCATGTGTGTATGTATGTATGTGTGTTAACATTTTTGGGGAGTCAGTATCAGTTCCCTATTGCTTTTGATTTTCTTTTTGTTTTCTTTTGTTGGTCACAACATGACCATTTTCTTTTTTTTTCTTTTTTTTAAATATTCATTGTTTTGTTAAAATATTTTTTCCAATATATAATAAGATTATGTCAAACTAATTAAACAATTTAATTGTTTTAATGACAAACAAAATGTATCTCTGCCAGTAAGTTGATCATTATCAGACGTGTGTGTGTGTGTGCGTGTGTGTGTGTGTGTGTGTGTGTGTGTGTGTGTGTGTGTGTGTGTGTGTGTGTGTGTGTGTGTGTGTGTGTGTGTGTGTGTGTGTGTGTGTGTGTGTGTGTGTGTGTGTGTGTGTGTGTGTGTGTGTGTGTGTGTGTGTGGACTGGTAATCCTTTACGGTATGGGGACAAAATGTCCCCACAAAGATGACAATATCCAAAATCCTTGTCCTTGTGGGGACATTTTTGTCCCCATGAGGAAAACATCTTATAAATCACACTAAGTGATGTTTTTGAACATGTAAAAATGCAGAATGTCTCCTGTGATGGGTAGGTTTAGGGGCAGGGGCAGTGTAGGGGATAGAAAATATGGTTTGTACAGTATAAAATGCATTACGCCTATGGAATGTCCCCATAAACATGGAAACACAACATGTGTGTGTGTGTGTGTGTGTGTGTGTGTGTGTGTGTGTGTGTGTGTGTGTGTGTGTGTGTGTGTGTGTGTGTGTGTGTGTGTGTGTGTGTAACATTGTCTTGTCAAAAATATTTTTCCAATATTTAATAATAAAAGATTACACCAAACTAATTTTTTAATGCTGGGGTCCGAGGAAGATGAAGACGAGGATAAGGTAAATTAGCACAGATAATACCAGACAACTGAAAAGAAAACAAGCAGGAAATACACAGATGATTAACTAAAATGACGAACAGCTGTGATGAATGTGATCAGTGTCCATGGTGACAGTTTGTGGAGGGAAAATAGAACAAAGGAAGACATGTGACCAATGAAAACAACTAATAGTCCATGAAAACTAAATCCAACGGAACATAACTGTGACATAATGCCCCCTCCGAGTAGGTGCGACACCGTAAAAATAAAAAACACAGATGAGGGAGGGAAGGTGGAGGCTTTAGAGGCGGGTGAGGAGCTGGAGAAAGGCTGGAAAGGAGCCGGTAGAGGGCTCGCAGGAATAGGCAGGCAGGCAGACTGGTAGGCACGCAGGCAGGCAGGCAGAGATTCCATGGAGGAACTGGAGGAAGCATCCAGTGAGGCGATGAAGGGAGGAGTGGCCAGATGTTACGGACCCAGAGCACAGAGCTGACGACAGCCGAAGGTGGCACCACGGAGGGAGTAGCCAAGGAGTGGCCGTGGTCAGCGATCTCCGTGGGATGACGACGCAGACGAAACCGATGTCAGGGAATTCCCAGGAGATGACATAGAGCTGATGACCTCGAGCGGTGCTACTGGCACTGGAGACCTGGGTGGAGCAGTGGTGACTAGCACCTGAGGGGACACCAGAACTCCAGAGGCCTGAGGCGGAGCCGGTGTGACTGAAGACAGAGGCAAGTCCGAGGGGAAGGATAATCTTTCTGTAGCCCTAGGGGTGTAGATCCAAAGCGCAGCGGGAGGATCATAACTCCGTGGCACAGAGGTGACGACTGACCAAGGGGGAGCCGGAGGGATGAGGGAACCCAGTGAATCCGCAAGGTCGAGGGATTCTGGTGGTGCTGAGGGTGGGAGGAGCCACGGTGTAGCCGACAGGTCACAGGGCCGAGGTGAAGCGAGAGGATTAGAGGCTGGAGGCGAAGCCAACGGATCCACTCGACTAGGTGAGGTTGGTAAGTGCTGGTCCTGAGGCTTATCCACACTTAAACACAGGAGAAGGCACAGGACAGCGCAAAGGCAAGACTGGCGGTATTAAATCGTGAAGATGGGAGCGGGATCACAGATAACAGTTCACAGATTATAAATGATGAATCAGTCTCTATGCTGGTTAAATCCAGCAATGCTGAAAATTCACACAAATCAGGGTGGGGTAGGGTGGAAGGCAGTAATACGGTGTCCCAGTCAATAAATCAGTCCTCACCATTGTCCAACTCCACCAAAACTCCCCCTGGGTGGCAGTTGCCGACTCACACCCCTGGTTAGACTCACACGGTAACTTCGGCTCCGGGGCTTTAGTGGGCGCCGTCATCACAGGCTCCGTGCTAGTGGCGGAAGCTCTCCGTCTGCAGGGGGCTCAGCTGTTGTCGTCTCCGTGGTGCAGGGTGTTGGTGGGCTCTCCTTTGGGTCTGCTTGCAAGACGTCTGTGAAGTGTGGCTTGGCGAGGCTGTTGTCATCCTCCGCTTCACGCACTGTTGATGTAACTACCCAGGGTCCAGCAGGGATCGCCGCGGGGCATGACGAAGCAGAGAGCTTTATCCAGACCACACTGGAATCCTTCCATCAAACAGACGTCGTCGCAGGTTGCTTGATGGCATTTTAAAAATTTCCTCCACATAATGCTCCAAGTCTCTGCCATGTAGTGATGTTCAGTTCTTAAACTAATCGTTCTTTTCGGTTCTCGGTTCTCAGCAAGTAACCGGTTGAGCTGGTTCATTAATCAAACTGAATCTAACTTTATTTCCGGGTTGATGACGCAAGATGCAAAAAGCCGAAGTAGCAGGTCCAATTAAAAAATAACAGAAAGAGCCGGTTCAACCAGCCGTCAAAGTTACCAAGGTTTACCGAGGATGATTGAGTTGGCCACGCAAGTCTGAGGTAGGCTACTGGAATTATGGCTACTGTTATTAAATAACATTTTATTAAAACCTGCAAAAACCTTTCTGTCGAGAGATTTAAACACATTTTATTGTAGTTTATTGTGCATGCAGATTGTATTTTAAGCTAAATGTATACGTTTGTAAGAATGGTTTATTCTTTCTATATAGACTACTTTAGACTTTCCGCATTTGTTGATCGGTGCCTGTAATGTGTACTGTAGTTGCGCAATTTTTCAGTTGAATCCGACGTGAAGGATAAATGAATTGACTGTGAACACAAACACCATTAACATGTGAATGCAAATAACTCATGCAAATAACTTTATTCGATTGTTTCAGTATGCATTGACACAGATTACTTTATTTGAATGTTTCCTTGATATAACATGACACAGAGAAATGCATAAAAGAAATGCATAGTGACCTCAGGAACAGCTTTTTGAACCGGTTCATTGAGCCAAACTGCCCGAAAAGAATCGGTTCGCAGAAATAAATTGGACTTTGCATCAATACACTGCCATGCTGGAACAAAAATACTGTCGGTCCATTCAAAAGTTGTTAATTGAAGCAAAAATGCTTTTCTTCTCATTTTTAGGTCTGGTATTCTGTAACACTTAGACTATCTTTACGACATGACTTGAACGCACCATTACACAGATGAGTAACTAAAATGACAGCTGTGCTGAATGTGATCAGTGTCCATGGTGACAGATTGTGGAAAAAAGAACAAAGGAAGACATGTGACCAATGAAAACAACTGTGGAGTATTCCAGGAAGCAAGGTTCACTTATCGTCACATATAACTTGAACTCTTGGTTGATTAACACAAGATATTCTCATCAGAACAACGAATCGATGAGTCACCATGGAAACAGATGCTGAGAAGTAGCACACCATTCTACTTCCTTCTTCTACTTTTGTTTAATGGCAATTTACATTTCCCACTTAGTGCACATCGCCACCCATTTGGTGGTTGTGCAATCATCAATCTCTTCATTTAGTAAGTAATCTTTATTCACTGAAAATAAGAATTATGTTTGATGCTAATTAATTGAATGCAGATCCATGTGTGAGATGATAATAAAATACATAATGCATATATTTGAATTGAATTAATATTTAAACCTTACCTTGTTATAATAGTGCTTTAGAATTAATATATAATATTGTACAACTGTTACTACAACACATTTGTTTATGTGAATATAACTTATATAAATTATATAACACACATCTGAATACCTTTTAAGCAAACTAACCCAGGAACATAACCTGCTCTGGAGCAGGTTATGTTCAGAGAGTGAGTTGCTATGGCTACTTACATACCCTGAAAGTTACCTCCATTTTTGGAACCGAAAGTTGATGTTATCCGCTTACTTACTCTTAAACATACCCAGGTATGTCACATAACCTGCTTTCTGGAATACACCCCTGATAGTCCATTAAAACCTTATTTTTTTCATTGTGACATTTGGATGACTGTGTTATGAATACGTGTATAGATACCACTGTTACTAAAGATATATTAAATAAAATATATTCTAAAAAAGGCTCTTGAAAGGAGCTCCCATATTAATTATTATAATTTAACAGTAGTAATAATTTTTGTATCTTTTATTTTGGCCTAAACTGTTCCAGTGGCAAAGGGCTCCACCTATTTTATTCAGTTTTATTGACGTTCTGCTTTTCCCTGATTTATGAATTTGCTTAGATCATTTCTAAGCTATGGCCTGCAGCTAACATTTTGTGCAAATAAATAAACAAAAACGAACCTATCTTTCTTCATGCATGAGAGTTGAATTATGAATCCATATTTCCATTAATCAGAAACACGTATACCTTCCTATTTTCCCATTGTGGCAGGTTTATTGTGGTTGAGGGGCATGGTTGTCACAATAATATTAATCCATTTAAAATCCAGTGCAGTGATTTGTTTTTTTTATGCATATATATATATATATGCATAAAATATATATATATATATATATATATATATATATATATATATATATATATATATATATATATATATATATATATATATATATATATATATATATATATATATATATATATATATAAAGCAACATTTTAACACCATGCTGACAAAGAATAAGCCATGACATTTTTTCCTTTGTTCTGTCATTTTACCTTTGTTCTTTCACAGTGGTGCTACAACACATGTTGAAAGGCACAGTTGTGGGATCATAAGACATTGTGGAAATCGTTTTCCGCATTCGATCAAGTAAGTAGAGCTGTAACAGAGGGGAGTCTCTGAAACACCTGTTAACAGTTCTGCTGTATCGCCGCAGGGAGAAGGAACATCAATAAGCCACCGAATATCCTCAGGCAGATCTTTAAAACAACAAATTAAAAGGGGTGGAGGAAGTGTGTGTGTGTGTGTGTGTGTGTGTGTGTGTGTGTGTGTGTGTGTGTGTGTGTGTGTGTGTGTGTGTGTGTGTGTGTGTGTGTGTGTGTGTGTGTGTGTGTGTGTGTGTGTGTGTGTGTGTGTGTGTGTGTGTGTGTGTGTGTGTGTGTGTGTGAGTGAGTGAGTGAGAGAGACAGGGCGGCTGATGAAACTCTTGAGGATGGTCCGCGGCGCTCCTGTTTTCACGCTGATGGGAGATCGAGTCCCCAGCCATCTGCTTCTTGGCCCACTCCAGGGACGCCTGTCTAGCTGAATATGCTCAGCAAGCAGAAAGGGAGACGCTGTGGCAGCACTCCTTTTCTCCTGCCCTTTCAAACCCACCGCTATACAGACAGCACGGGATTACAGCGTGTGTTCCGGGTGATGGGCGACGAAGTGGCATTTGTGTGGGGGGTGAGGGTGGCTATCTTGCCTTGGCAGGGCTCCATCAGATCGTCACAGCCAAAGAGCTGCCACACACACTCATTCATGAAAACCCACAGATGTATGAACACAGGTACTGTCTAACTGTAAGGTACTAGACATGTATTTTTCATGTAATCATACAAGTGCACGACTGGTAGGAATGCATTTTCTTTGGAACTTTTTTTGTGATTTTTGCTGTGTAACCCAAGTAAATGTCCATATGAAGATACAGGATATTAGTGATTGTCACCGACTGCTTTTAATATTTAAGAAATATTAAGGAAGCAGTAAGGAATGTCTCTGGTTCAATACAAGACATAGCAAAGATGCCGTTGATAAAACTTAAATGAATAGTTCACCCCAAATATTCTGTAATAATTTACTCTCTCTCTCATTTTGTTTCAAACTAGCTTTCTTCTGTGGAACACAAAAGACACATTTTAAAGAATTATGGGGTCCAAACAATATTGAACCCCATTGAATTTCAATCAAGATTTTTCAAAATATCTTATTTTGTGTTGTGCCGAATAATGAAAGCCACACATATAAACAGTATCTGTGGCACAGGGCCATATGGGCATTTGGGCACATGCCCAATTCCCAGTGGCACCACGTCAAGAGGGGCACCATGTAGAGCCATATAAATATTCTCACATAAATATTCTTGTATAAATATGCAGTGATATGGCAACAGCTTTGCAGCTGAAATAACACATTTTACACAGTCACTGTCATTGATTATTACTCCAATATATTAATGCTTCAGCACAAACATAATATTTCAGCTGTAAAGTTAAAATCTAAATCAAGTTTTATTTTGAGAATAGTTAAATATGGATACCTTTCTGGTATCCTTGTACATTTTGTGTGAATAATACTGGTTTAACTGGCTTTAAAGGGTCATGAAATAGTTGAAATATTGGAACTAATTTTGCACAGGATAAATCTTTCTATCACACTAGTTTCATATTTACATTATGTTAAGGCTGTACATTATTGTGGTGGGAGTATGGTTTACACACACAGCTCTTATTGGCCTATGACCATTACAGATGCATGAGAAAAAGAAAAAAAATCTGTGTTCTGTGGTTATTTATAACCATAAATCACAGATGCTGCTGATGACAGATCTTAAATGAAAATTACACACACACACACACACACACACACACACACATATATATATATATATATATATATATATATATATATATATATATATATATATATATATATATATATATATATATATATATGTGCATATTATATGTAGACACACATGTTGTGTTTTCATGTTTTATGGGGGCTTTCTGTAAATGTTATACTGTACAAACAATTCTAGCCCCATACGTTAACCCTACCCCTAAACCTATCCTACACACAAAACTGTCTGCATTTTTACATTTTCAAAAAACATAATTTAGTCTGATTTATAAGCTGTTTTCCTCATGGGGACTAAAAAATGTCCCCACACGGCCAAGGATTTCAGATATTGCTATCTTTGTGGGCACCTTCTGTCCTTATCAATCAATCAATCAATCAACTTTATTTATATAGCGCTTTTACAATGACGATTGTTTCAAAGCAGCTTCACAGTGTTAAACAGGACAACATTGCAACAAAATTTGATTTGGCTAGTTTAATTTGGATAGTTTATAGAATTATATATGACCAAATTAATAAATTCTATTTGTATATTTAGTTGAGTAACTTGGATCATAATTTGAGTGTCCCCAACTGAGCAAGCCAAGCCAAAGGCGACAGTGGCAAGGAACCAAAACTCCATCAGGGCATGATGGAGAAAAATAAACCTTGGGAGAAACCAGACTCAGTCGGGGTGCCAGTTCTCCTCTGGCCTATTATTTACAGTGTATAATTATTACTCTGGCAACCTTGCAGGTCATAAATCATATTAGATAGGAATATTCGAAATTTTGGGTATCACGCAAGAGACGGGTTCATTTAGGATGGCGCGTCGATTACACAAGAATATGAATACTTGAAAGATCGGAGTTATTGCGCGAGACGGGTTAATTGAGGATGACGTGCGGTGAGGCAAATTCAGAAGAGACACTAATGGACAGGTCTCAGCAGACACTCCAGGATGAGCTGGTCATGTCCAGATGCAGGTCCACCATCCGATCCGGACACGGCCTGGATCCGGCCGACTGCAGTAAACCTCGGGATAAACAGAGAGACTAACATTAGTGTGGATGCCACTCTTTTTATGATGTAACGAGTACATCAGGTGTTATGGGAAGTGTTCCCGGTTCCGGCTGACCTAGTTAATGCAGACTAACAATCAGTCATTTGATTTGAATAAAGAAAGTTAAAAATGTTCTATGTGTATGCCATAGTAAAGAGATGTGTTTTTAGTCTAGATTTAAACTGACAGAGAGTGTCTGCCTCCCGAACAATGCTAGGAAGACTGTTCCAGAGTTTAGGTTCTAAATAGGAAAAGGATCGACCGCCTGCAGTTGATTTAGATATTCTAGGTATTTTCAACTGGCCAGAGTTTTCAACTGGCCCCCCTTATAACTTGGGGTTTACCTGGATAAACACACACAAAGTATTTACATACACACACACACACATATAGGTCATCTAACAGAAAAGTCTGAATATATAAATGTATGTGTGTGTATTTACTGTATCATTTATGATCTCTAACTATCATTTACATATAAATATATTATTCACGTTTGTATTAGTATGAGCCCATGTGGTTATAGTATTTCACCTGCTTCCTGCTGCTACATTAGAATTCCATTCCATCCATTTCTCTCTGATTGTCTGATGTAGACACACAGACACCTAAAGAGGATTCAGTTCCCACTGAAAGTAATTGGCAACTGCTATGCACGAACGAGCCAGACGTAATACACTAATGGCTCTCTGTGTGTGTGTGTGTGTGTGTGTGTGTGTGTGTGTGTGTGTGTGTGTGTGTGTGTGTGTGTGTGTGTGTGTGTGTGTGTGTGTGTGTGTGTGTGTGTGTGTGTGTGTGTGTGGCATGTTTTTGTGAAATATCAGGACACAAATGTGTATAATGACATGGGTATGACATAGGTATTACAAAAACAGGGTGAAATATGTGGACGTTCCCTATGTCCTCACTTTTCAAAATGCTTGTAAATCACACAGGATGAGTTTTTTTCACAGAAAGTAAACTGCGCAGTCTCCTGTGATGGGTAGGTTTAGGGGCAGGGGCAGTGTAGGGGATAGAAAATCCATTTCTCTCTGGTTTGTAGACAGTATAAAATGCATTACGCCTATGGAATGTCCTCACATTTCACAAAAACAAACATGTGTGTGTGTGTGTGTGTGTGTGTGTGTGTGTGTGTGTGTGTGTGTGTGTGTGTGTGTGTGTGTGTGTGTGTTTCCTCTGGTGTATGCTAATCCCTAGAAGGAGCCGGACTTGTGATCGGCATGTTAGTTCTGTTAAGTGTGGAAGGCAAGGAAGAAGAGATTCCATTCAGGACCACGGCAGAAGGATATCAGAGTCCCAGCAGAAGCGTAAGCAGCGCTATCAGGGGAGCCGGTAATGAGAACATGCTCTCTGTGGGCTGATTAAAAGGCCTGTCACTCCATTAGCTTAACACTCACATAAATGCACACACATAAACTTAGTAATGGCTGTAATAACATGTTGGGACACATTCCGGGGGAGATGGTCTTTCTGTATCAACGTGACTGATGGTCTTCCCATCTGAGCATGTTCAAGCTGAGCGCCATGTGGCTGCTAAATATTACTATTACAGGATTTGGTTAGCGATTCAGGCAGCAGGAGCGGCTGGTGCGTTCTGCACATCTGTCATACCCAGGGGACTCAGACTTGTAAACTCCATTAAGTGTTTGTGAGGGTAATAACGGATTCCTGTCTGATAAAGCAGAACGGCTGCCTTTCTCATCTTCTGCTTCTCTAAAATCAACACGCTGTTCCAGTCCAGCAATCTTCACAACAAAACAACACCACAGCTGTAGGTAAACTTTAAGCGGTGCTGTCTGTGCCACCCATACTCCCATCACCACCCCTTATTGGTTCTTACAGGTATTTGGATTATATCCTTTCATATCCCTCCCCCTGTCATATATATGGCTCTGGGCTGTTTATTTTTGTTGGCTCTCTTTGCCCCTCTGAGGAATTCCATTAAGATAATGACACAGAGGCTGCGCATCCACACTCACCTGCAAACATGTTTACACCTGCGGGCCGCAGGTTATTGCAAACATTTTAAAATCAAATGATGAGGGTGATTGGCGGCCTGTGGGGATTGCCGTTATTAAATATCCCATTACACTCAGAGATAGAGTAATAGTGCCGGGATCACAGGGGTGCATGAACACTCCAATCATTGGCCTCGGAGTTCCGATCTGCTTCCGTTTGAGTAAACAGCACTATTTAAGTGTGAGGGACTGTGTTCAAATGCAATTTTGTTCATTCCGAAAAAGAGCCGAAAACATATTTGTTGCCCCCCCCGAACCAAGTTGTTGCCACAGGCATCCTGGTCAGACATAATTGGAAAAATGTATGTTGCCTGGCATTTATTTTTATGATGGTAGTTCCATGTCTACACAAAAATCTATCTATCTATCTATCTATCTATCTATCTATCTATCTATCTATCTATCTATCTATCTATCTATCTATCTATCTATCTATCTATCTATCTATCTATCTATCTATCTATCTATCTATCTATCTATCTATCTATCTATCTATCTATCTATTTTTCTCTTTTTCTTGAACAAAAAAATATTTTTGACAAACTGTATTAACTGGACACACTTGTTTGATGGCTGAGAGGTCTTGACTCAGAATCTCTGGGCAGAGAGAAAATTAGACACGAGTGATTCAGATATAAGGGGCAGTGCTACGTCTTTCCTCCCACGCTTTCTCACAGCCACACTCGGTTGAGCAGCGACACAGAGCTGCAAGGCCACAGAGATACACAGCAGGGAGCCCTAATTACTGCCTTAGCTAAAAAAGAGACTTTAAGAATCTCTTAAAGATAGAGGGGTGGTGGCAACTATGAGCATGCTGTTATGGAGTGGACGCTGAGAATAAGTGGATACTTACTGTTCCCTCATTCTTGGAAAAGTATTTTTGTGCTCTCATCCAGATGCCCTACAAAATTGTGGCTATTCAGTGATGGCAATACACAGAATAGATAATGACATGGATGTCAGAGTTAATGGTCATTCTTTTTTGCTAGTCTGTGGTCCTTTAGAAATGTTACCATTTTTGTATTTTAAGCTCTTTTTTTGTTTTGTTTTTGTTTGTGTCATCTATACTAAATGGCATCACACTATCAGGCCATTTGATCTAATATTAACTGATCCAGTCACAATGGAGATTAATTAGTGAAATGTGCCTGTTCTAAGATAATGTACACTGTGCATTTACTTACAGTTTTTGTCAATCGCTTCGTCACATTTTTCAAATTTTTACATTCTCTATAATGTAAACTGTAAGTGCAACTGTTTGCTGGAACATCAGAACTCTATTGCATGTCTGCCAAATACTAACTCACCCAAAAATGTTAATGTGTCAGTAAATTGGCCAATGCCACCAAAATAAAAAGTGTTTTTGTCACTCTCTGTTTTCTACACTATACAAGAATGTCAGTTTTGTCTAGCTGAATGTCTTGTATATCACACAACTTTTTGATGCAGATTTCAGCAGTACATAACAATTTACTAGGTGAAGTCAATGCTGGAGTACAGTGAACACATTAACATTTGGTGTCTTTATATTAGGTGGCCTTAACTACTATGTACTTACATAAAAAATAATTACATGTTTTATTGCAAATGCACATTCTTATCTTGCTATTCCACAACAAGCAACAGTGAATTTACATGTAAAACATTTCTACAAAAAAATAAACTGCTGCTGCTGTTTACAGTTGTGACATTCGTCCATGTTCAAAAATGGCAGTGATTGTACTGGGCGAACTAATCTACTGATGCGATGTAATCTACTGTATGCTTCCACTGTATGCTTGATTGGTAAGATTGTTATTCCTATTTCGGTAACACTTTACAATAAGGGTGCACTAATATGCATTAATTCATGCTAACTAATGCACAGATAATCATGAGTTAATGTATTACTAATGGTTAAGTTACCCATTTATTAATGATTTCTGCATCAGCAACTAATGAAGATTCTACATGATTAATAGATTAAGTAATAATTAAATTGTTATTAGTTAAATGTGTCATAATGTATTCATTCCTTAATAACATATTATATGAACTAATAATGTAAATTAATATGTTAATTGCCACAACGGGTCAAAGCCATGCATTTCAACTTCCAGTTCTCTGCTTTAATTAATCATTAGCTTATGATTTACAAATGTGTCATTATGTTACGACTTTACTTGTTGGGGCACATCACTATTAACTAATTGATTAAGTAATATGTAATTGTGGTTATGGGTTTTGAATTAATTTTTAATTAGTTAATAGTGATGTGCCCCAATGTCATAACATAATGACACATTTGCAAATCATAAGCTAATGATTAATTAAAGCAGACAACTGGAAGTTGAAATGCATGGCTTTGACCCGTTGTGGCAATTAACACATTAATTTACATTATTAGTTCATATAATATGTTATTAAGGAATTTAATACATTATGACACATTTAACTAATAACAATTTAATTCGTTTTAATCTATGAATCATGTAGAATCTATATTATCTGTGCATTAGTTAAGCATGAATTAATGCATTTTAGTGCACCCTTATTGTAAAGTGTTACCCCTATTTCATTTCAATGGCAGGCCATATTTGCCATTTTATTAGATATTACAAACATTCCATGTCAGATATTTATGGAATATACATGCATTTCTGACATATTTTGATAATTGATGGCTCATATGGTGAAAGAATGTTTAGAAGTTGTGAAAATTTAGAAAATTGTGACAATTTCGATGAGAATCAATTCATCAGTTTTGATCAACAAGCCATATGCATATAGTTATTGTACAAATTAACAATTATACTTACTCTCTTGCACACGTGCCAAAACACATGCAATTTGCTTAAATCAATAAGACATTAAAATCTAATAAGAAAAAAGGAACTAATTTTTCAGTGATCTAAACTTTATTGGTTACTAATGTAACTCCTGTTCCCTGAAGGAAGAAACAGAGATGTTACATCATAAGTGACAGATGTATTGGGATCTCGCCTGACCCACCACCTTTCTTGGGTACAATGAAGTACGGGCTGTAAAACCCTGACCTGATCTCGGCTGGAGGGATGCTGGGTAAAATGAATAGCCTTGCCGAGTCTGATTGCCCGAATGAGCCAGCGAGATGGGCTGGGCAGTGCAATCTGGTGGTGTTTTCAACGGCATGGATGAGCTGGCCACAACGGAGTGCTTCTTTTTTGGCTGCAGATGGGCACCCTTGGTGACAGTGTCGCCAAATAAGCTATCTTGCGAGATTGGAATGTCGAGAAAGCAGACTCTGTCAACATCTCGCACCTCTGCAAGGTTTAGCCAGAGATGCCGCTTCTGGAACACCAAGGTGGACATTGCCTGGCCATGGGCCTGTGCTGTGTCTTTATTTTTAAATTATTTGTAAATAAGGTCAGTTGCCGTGGGCAGTTCCTGCATCAACCCCGGCTCAGAACTACCCTGGTGCATTATGAGAGCTTTGGCCTGGTGGACTTGCAGGGAGGCCATCGCATGCAAGGTGGAGCCAGCCGGTCCAGTAGCACTGTAAGCCTTAGCAGCCATAGCTGCTGTCATCTCACAGACGCTGGACAGGAGTTGCAGATGACCCCTCCAGATGGCAGCCTTATACTGTATACCCATACAAAAACAGGAAGTGGCTTGCGATGCAAATCTCACTCGCCAATGTGCATTGTCTTGTTTTATTTCCACTCTCAGGCGAGATTCCAATTCATCAGTCGCTTATGATGTAACGTTGAACATGAAAGATAGGGAACTGTAAAGCCAAATAATGCTGGGGATCTAATAAAACAATGAGGTATAAAACATCTTAATGAAGAGAAAATGGTTTAAGATTTAAATGCTTCTAATATCTTCCTATAAAGGTATTTACTTATAGTGGCAGTTCACTATTTCCCTTCTGCATTTATATGTACATTACATGAGATATTGTATCAAAGAAAATTTTTCCAATCATATATTGAATTTTAATATATTGCTTAATATATTGCTTTTCAAATAAATCAATAAATTTGTCACAGATCAGCCAGGCTCACTTCTACCACACAGCGATCCCTGTCACCAGAGTTCTGATCACCTGCACCTGTCATCAATCACCTCATCAGCAGTGCACTATATATTCACACAGCTCACCTTCAGTCATTGTCTGACCTTGTACTAGGAAAGACTAACTTACCTGATCTCCTTGGGTTTCCCAGAGTGTGTTTCTGTCTCCTGTGACTTCATCCCAGAGCTTTGGCTTTCCTTACTTATCTTTCATCCTGGCTGCTGAGGTGCCTGTTTCTGTTTCTCCATCTCCATACTTCTTCTGTAAGACAACCATCAAGACTATTATTCATCTGCAATCTCTCACCGCTATACAAGTGCATCTTCATCACCCCATTCTCTGCCCTGTGTTCCCAAATAAAGTGTGAGTTTGGATCTTCACTAACCTTGTCCAGTGTGTATATCCTGACAGGGGGCCCGACCAAAACCGCATATGGATCCAGATCCCCGCAATCTTTTCCAAGAACCGGCTGAAACTCTCAGGAGAGAGTAAGTGGAACCCAGGGCAGCACCGAGCACTGCGGTCACTTTCACCACCATCACTACTTCACCTGTCTGTGTTGCCAGTCCTATGGTCAAGCCAGCACCCTTCTCTAGTCTGGAGGAGGACTGCAATGGATTTCTCTTAAAATGTTCCCTCACACTGGAAGCGCATGCTCCGTTGTTTACAACCGAATGATCAAAGATATCCTTTATAATTTCTCATCTATCTAGTCAAGCCCTTTAATGGGCCAAAACGATCTGGTTTCAAGCTGGTCCAGCCACCATGTCTCTTCAAAGTATTGTTGCACATTTTAAGGAGGTGTTTGGCCGTACCGTAGGAGATTCTTCAGTCAGTGAACCGCTTTATCATCTGTACCAAGATGCTTTATCAGCTGTATCAAGGTACAAGGTACTCCTGTGCCATCCTGATCCAGACAAAGCCTTCCTGGTGAAAGTTGATGCGTCCACAACAGGACTAGGGGCAGTATTGTCACAGCAGCAGGAGAAGTCAGCCAAACCCCTTCCATGTGCCTTCTTTTCCAAGAAATTGTCCCTGGTGGAGAAAAACTACGACATCGGGAACAGAGTTACTCACCATCAAATGTGCTCTCAAGAGGTGGAGGCACTGGCTAGAAGGAACTCGTCACCCTTTTTGTAGTCCTTATCGACCAATAGAATTTGCGATTATCTCAAAGAAGCAAAATGATTAAATCCTTGACAAACCAGGTGGGCAGTATTCTTCACTTGTTTCCCGTTCAGTATCTCCTTTCATCCTGGTTCTAAGAAAGGGTGTCAGCACGCACAATCTAGACTTCATGCTCCCTCAGACTCCAATGAAACACCTGAGCCAGTGCTTCCCTCCAATCTCTTTGTGAGCCCCATGCATTGGGATTTGGACACCCAGCTACTTGAAGCATCTCGTCAAGAACCTTCTCCGCGGGGGTATCCTGCTGATCGTCTTTTCATTCCCAAGAATCATTGCATCTTCCCAAGAATCTTCTCTACGTACTGGCCACCCGGGGACCACTCAATCCCCCTCTCTCCTACAACAGCGGTGCTGGTGGCCAGGCATGGCTAAAGACATCAAGCGGTTCATCATGTCCCAATTCCTTGACACCCATCATCACTCCTAGGAGTAAATTTCATCACTGACCTGCCACCTTCTGGAGGAAACGCATGCATCCTGATCGTTGTGGACAGGTTCTCAAAAGCCTGCAAACTGATTCCCTTAAAATTGCTTCCCACAGCCCTGGAAACAGCAGACACATTGTTTATCCAGGTATTTTGCCATATTTGGAATCCCAGAAGATAGTTTCAGATCAAGCACCCCAATTTATCTCCCGTTTCTTTTCGCTCCCATGTGTGACCAACACTTTGATGTCCAGCTACCATCCCCAAGCAAATGGGCAAACGGAGAGGAAGGTACTGGAGATTAACCGCTCCCTCAGAACCTTCTGCCAGCTCCACCAGGACATCTGGAACCAGTTCATGGAGATATCTGTCCGCACCTGCCCTGTCAGAAGTTGAGCCCAAGATACATTGATCCCTTCCAGGTCGTTAAGAAACTCCAGTCAACTATAAACTCCAGCTACCTCCTCACTACAGAATTCACCCTGCATTCCAAGTGTCCTTGTTGAAATCTCACTACCCACCTGTTTTTGCTCCCTCCACAGAGTCTGGCCCTGATGACATGACCCCGTACCTCAGATCGAGGCTGATCCCATTTACACCGTCTGAGAAATCCTGGACTTCCAACGTTGATGTGGCCAATTGGAATATCTGGTGGACTGGGAAGGGTATGGCCCTAAAGAGATGTTGGGTACCTAGAGATCCTATATTCTACTCTCCTTACAGAATTCCATCAACGTCATCCTCATCGGCCTGCTCCTCGATCTTGTGGCTGGCCACCGCAACATCAGGGTCCCTGGTCCAACCTTGTCCAGTGTGAATATCCTGGCAGCATTTTCATTAGATGAATTTAACCCAAATCACAACAGTGCAAATTTCTATGCAATGACCACTCATGGTTTTGTCTTGTTGTAACACAGGTTGTACAACTCTTTTCTTGTACCTGTCTGCCAGTAAGAGGCTGGTGACTCATTATATGTTCAAAGAGTAGTTTTTTTTCCATTAAGAAATAATTTAAATGCCAGCATAGTATATGAAAGTGCAAAAAAGATGAGTCATGGCCACTATTTCTTGACAAGCTGACAGTATAATGATAACATCTGTAAGGCACTTCTTTAATGTTTCGGGGGGCAGTGGCAATTAAGGAAAGATATTAAGACTCTGCGGAGGGTGTTCAATAAGAACTTGGATGGACGGTTGTAAATTAGATTCAATTTCAGGAGTAAAAGTACTGCAAGCAGAAGACATTGCTGTATAGATGATAGTGAGTTTTGGTGGTTTGGAACACTGTTCCAAACTATCATTTCACAAAGCATTCATAATTCTGTGTTAAAGATAATAGATTTAAAATATACATGCTCTTTACAATTCACATGCATTTTTATATTTCATATCACTGTGTGTGTCTTGAATAAAATAATGATGTAAGATATGTAGCCATACTTGTTTGATTAGTGTATGTGGGGTTTGAGAACACAAATGTGTATAATTACTGTTATAGTTAACGAGTTAACCCGCACCGGTTCGTGGGCGGGGTTGACGTAAGTGGGCGTGTCTCTACTTTTATTCACTTTTGTTTTATACAAACTATTTAATCAACCATCACAAACTATGCATCATTTGAAAGCTAAAACACTCGAGATTCATGTTCTGAACTCGTTTTTGCAATAAATACACCAGAGAGGAAAAGGTTAAATGAAATGCTGTAGCAGTAGCTATTTAAACATTAGCATAATGAACGCAGTACTCATCTTTCATCTCCTATCGTGCAGATCAGATCGACCAATCCAAAAACAACCTCATACATGTCCGTAAGAGTCCACTCTTCCAAATGCATCCCACTTTTTAATCCAAAACAACGAAAAATAAGGAAAAAACTAAAAATACTCCTTTGTTTGCTTGGGCGCTTTTGAGTTAGAGTAATCAATCGTGTCCATTTTCAATGAAATAGTGATTCAAATCCGCTTTCTGACGATCTCCCTGTGCTGTGGACTCTTCCTGTCACGTTAAACCCTCCCAGGTCTCTCTGCTTCAATCACAGGCTCTCTGAGGAGTCATTACACAGAGCTGCCGCATTACTCGCCTCCGCCAGCTGTCAATCAAAGCGCATGGTTTTCGTTGGATGAAGGCAATCAATGCCTAGCCAATGCCTTGCCAGCAAAGGTTTGATTGACGGACGTAGTAACTAATCACAATGCATTATCTTACGTTGTGTTTGTAAGCATTATTGGTGAATATGCCTCTAGTCACAATCTCCATAGCAGCCAAGCGCCTGCCAGTCAGATTGCGCAACACTGCAGTGGAGCGCAGGCTCTATGACAGACTGTTTTTATCAACTAAATGAGTTTTTACACTTTAAAAATTCTGTAAATAGTTCATTTAGTTTTTCAGTAACTGTAAATTAATCATAATCAGCAGTTTATTGCAGATTTATTTGAATAAAAACTACTTTGCAATTACAAATGTTCTAAAATAAAAGCCCTTTTGGAAAGGACGCCTAGTCTTTTCTTGATATAAAAGCTTACAGAAGCTACATTTTTGAGAGAATCATCCTCAAATTTGAATCAAAACATGATCAGACATTCAGTTTTATATTATGCTTATTTTCAGGACCTTAACATTAAAATCTCATAATTTTTCCCTAAGTGAATAATAAAAATAAAAACGCGAGTCACTTACATGTATATTTACATGTATATTACTCTGTTCATATACAACTTGGAGCTATTATGACTCTTGGGTAACACTATTTGAAGTGTCTAGTTTAAAATAAGACCAGATTTATGAATATAGACCATAGGGTTTAAGAGCTGCAGACATTTTCATTTGGGAATGTCGTTTTCAGAAAATTTCAAAAATTGGGGCGCTAGTTAATAGGTTAAGTATAAAAATGAGGAATGGGCATTTTTCCAAAATATTGTATTTGAATAGTTGGGCTCATAAAAAACAAATATTTGTTTATTTAAATGATGTTATTTTGAGAAAGATGTTATTTATTTTTTATTTAAAGTTGTTACTGTCACCATTTCTGAACAAAACTACAATTAGGCAATATACAAAACAAGCTTACGTTCCATCTTAAGGTTTTCTTTCAGTTCAAAATATTAAACAATATGTGAAAACAGAAAATATAGGCCTCAAGAACAAAAGCATTATAATGTTTCTAATAGCACTTTGTGTTATCTGTTCTTAAACCCTTGACGAAACTTAAAGGAAGCATATATCTCAAGATCATTTTGCTATCAAATTAGTTATCTTGCGATCACTAAGAGTACAGCTGTGCTTTACTGCAGTCGTGAATGCAATGATGGACAGCCGTCTTTCCTCATTCACCTGGTGTTTAGATTTTAGGTGATTTCTCATTGGGGTTGTGATATTATGATAACAGTTTCATTAATTAATTTTGTCAAAAGTAACTCCATTTTATAAGATCATTTTCAATTTCCATCAAAGTAATTCCAAACATTGTGAGGCAGATGACATTATGATCAAATACAATTCACGAGTTCACACTTACATATAATTTATAGAGTAAATTTAATTGCGTATTTGGCGTGCTGTCCGGGGGGAGGGCTTCAAGCTCGGACTACGACCCGAACCCAGGGTACCCCCCAAAAGCTAAAAGACAGTAGGACAGCCGCCTGGCTAAATACCTCCCAAAGAGTGCCGAGCTTGGCGGGCTGGCTTCTGAGAAGGGACCTAGATGCTTGACTAGGAGGCCCCTGGGAGTAGCTCCTCGTGGGGAGTGAAGTTTGCCGTGTGGAGACTTTCCACTTGCTTGCTGCGTGGAAACTTTCCACTTCCTTACTGCGTGGAAACTTTCCACTTCCTTACTGCGTGGAAACTTTCCACTTCCTTACCTTGTGGAAACTTTCCACTTGTTGCGTGGAAACTTTCCACTTCCTTACGTGTGGAAACTTTCCACTTTCTTACTGTGTGGAAACTTTCCACTTGTTGCGTGGAAACTTTCCACTTCCTTGCGCGTGGAAACTTTCCACTTTCTTACTGTGTGGACACTTTCCACTTCATTACCTTGTGGAAACTTTCCGCTTGTTGTGTGGAAACTTTCCACTTGTTGTGTGCAAACTTTCCACTGTCTTGCTGCGTGGAAACTTTCCACTTCTTACTGTGTGGGAACTTTACGTTAAATGGCGATTTGCACTTCCTCGCTGCGTGGAGATTTGCAATTCTCGTGAAGCGCTGAAAGACAGAAGGGAAAAACATGAGTGTTTGATCGAGAAATTTCATTGTGTCCACTAGGAGACCAAATGCTTACTGGACGGAGAAAAGAAAACTCCCTGTGGATGGCTTGAAGGGTTTTTTATTTAATGAGGGTTCTGTGGGCTTCTTTGATATGGAAACGATTGGTCCTGATGTAGCTTAATATATGCCAGAACTGACTGGTATGGATGGATCGGTGATGTGAGTTTAAAGATGTAGATGAAATGACCCTTTTCTGAAACAGAAAACGAGACAGAGAATCAGCTATTTGATTTTCTGATCCAGGAATGTGTTTAGCGATTATGATGAATTGATCGCTGGCTGAAATCCAAGTAAGACATCTTGGAAGCGGCATCATGGCAGGTGCATGGGAACATCCTTTATTTATGCAATGCACTGTTGCGTCGTTGTCACAGTGCACTAAAATGCTGCTAGTGGCCCTTTCTTTCCCCCACGGCAAAGCCGCTACTACTAGTGGGTAGAGCTTGAATAGCGCTGAGGGCTGGTTGTGTCCTGGAGCTGCGGTGGCCATGGAGAAGCGAACCAACGACCTTGGTAAAAAAATCCCCCAAAGCCAATCGAGGGGGCTGCGTCTGTGAACAACCGGATATTGGTAGGGGACGAAATGAGATTGCTATAGAAAAAGGATATGCCATTCCATTGGTTCAGGAATGTTATGTGGTAACTTTCCGCTTACTCGCTGCGTGGAAACTTTCCACTTACTCGCTGCGTGGAAACTTTCCACTTACTCGCTGCGTGGAAACTTTCCACTTTTTATTTACTGTTTGGGAATGTTCCACTTTCTTGCTACGTGGAAACTTTCCACAGACTGGCTGTGTGGAAATGTTCCACTTTCTTGCTACGTGGAAACTTTCTACTGACTGGTTGCGTGAAACTTTCCACTCTTTTGCTCTGCATAAGAAATTGCTGCTGATTCGCTGTGTGGCAACTTGCACTCTCACTGCATGGAAACTTTCCACTTACTCGCTGCGTGGAAACTTTCCACTTTTTATTTACTGTTTGGGAATGTTCCACTTTCTTGCTACGTGGAAACTTTCCATAGACTGGCTGCATGGAAATGTTCCACTTTCTTGCTACATGGAAACTTTCCACTGACTGGTTGCGTGAAACTTTCCACTCTTTTGCTCTGCATAAGAAATTCCTGTTGATTCGCTGTGTGGCAACTTGCACTCTCACTGCATGGAAACTTTCCACTTCTAATGGAGCGCTGAAAAACATAAAGGAAAACATGAGTGTGTGACAGAGATTTCTTACTGTGTCCAATGGGTTTTGCATGAGGGAGGTCGGAGGGTTATACACTGGGTCTGCGGATGTCGGTGGCGGCCTCACGCTTGGTTTCCCTATGTGGTTTGAAAAGAAAAGTTGCTTGGATGATAGGAAGAAATGTGGGCTTGTACTTAAAGTCTGGCTTGTACTTAAGGCGGAGGAAGGCTTGCACTTTTTTGCACCACTGGAGCTGCATGCCACTGGACGTGGGTGAGGTTATAAACTGTTGAAATGATTGGGCCTGTGCAGCTAGCGGATGCTACCCCACGCTAGTGTCTGAACTGCAGTTTGTGCACTGGTTCTACCTTTTTTGGCTGAAAAAGTTTATGGTGCGTGTAGAAATGCCCTCCCCCATAGGATAGTGCGAGCTCGGCTATGATTGCTAGCTAATCATTTAGTTTGCACTGCCTGTGGGGGAAAGCTGCACAGATTATTCCACTACAACAAGAAAACAATTGAACTCAGAAAATGTAAGGAAGCGGGATAAATGTTTGCTTGAGGTTTTATGGGTAACAGAGAAATCCTAATTGGAAGTATAGTTCGGCTGCGGATAGCATGAAGAGAAAAGAAGGTCACGTAGGAATTGGAAATTCTGGGAGGGAACATCGCTGCTTGGCAGTGGAGGAATTAGCCATAGAAACTGAGCTCCTGTGGGAGTAGAGGGAACAGCACTGCTGTGACAGTTGAGAAAATTATCTAGAGAAACTGGGCTCCTGAGGGATGCTCTGAATGCTCTGAAACTGAATCTTTCTGAAGAATTGTTTTGCAAGCTAGTAGAACGCACAACAGCGCCACTTTCAGATTTGAAAACGTGAGTGCTCACGTACTGTTCAATTTAATCAGTACTTTTAAAATGTTCAGTATCATGATATGTTTTTAAACCCCAAGTATAAATGCCGTACAACAAACATTGATACACGTGTTATACAATGGCCTACTGTAAGGTATGTTACATTTAGGAAAACGGTTGCTCCCAAGTACGACCGCGCTTATGTGTGCATCAAGTTTGAGAAATATTGAATTAAAGACAGTGATTATCAGCTCATTCAACTAGTGGCTGATTGTATGGCGTGATGCAAGCTGTTGCATTGCCATCATTTTAATGATTTAGCCTCACCATACGTTCACTCGCTTTACCAGAAAGCATATTTATTGTTCATCACCACGGCGACTGCGCGTCCTCCATGATAAACGCACTTCTCGTAACTGTAAAGTATCCGTTTGTACTGCAGTACACGGAGGCGGCAAGATCGCAAGAAAAGTTTGATGGGTACCATATACATTATCTTAAGACAGGAACTGTTGTAGATCTCCCTGTTGTGCGAGTCAGTGCGATGTGCACTATTAACGCTGTCCGAGCACTGCTCTCACAGCTGATTCTGTCGTCATTGCTTCAACGCACCACGTTAACAGCACATTGCTTGTTAAAGTTTGTGAATCGAAAATGTTAGAAGACTGACTCGCGATTGTGAATCGTGGCAAAGGCACGGTTACATCTCAGAAAAAGCAGAAATTATTTTACCGTGAATACTGATGTAAGCTGTATATATAAATTTGAAAGGAAAATATTTTAGCATTGTATAATTGCTTCGAGCTTCGTGGAGACGAGGAGACGAGTGTAGGTGGGTGGGCGGGGTAAACTGCCAGAAAGCCCGTCCTTGCTAAAAAACTGTCAATGCAATGGAGGTAAGGAGGCTGCGTGTATATATACACCTCCTTTGTTGATTAGCTGAGTACTTTCCACCTGCGTCAATTATCTGACATGTTCCTCCCAAACCTCGTTTAGTAAAACAACATTAAACGTCTCGGTTACGACTGTAACCTTAGTTCCCTGAATAGGGAATGAGACGCTGCGTCACCGCTTTGGGAACGCCTCTGCGTGATTGCGTCGTAAAGCACAAGTGTAATCAGTCCAATAGAGAGATGGAACGTCATAGACCCATAGCAAACAAACACCACTAGCTTCTGAAAAAGACTGAAGCAAGACGCTTTCGGGCATGCAGGGAGTATGGCAGGGTGACACAGTGTATCATTCCCTATTCAAGGAACTAAGGTTACAGTCATAATCGAGACATTCGTGTCAAGTCGTGACGGGGATGCCAGATCTGCCGTTTCGCTTGCATGAGGAGGTCTCTCGGAATTGGACGCGGGACTGTGTCTGACATCTGACTCAGCTGTGAGAACCACAGCCAATTCCTCCAGAGCGGGGCTGTTAAAAGCACAGCGCATTTGCTTTCCCTGATCCTCTCGATGACCTTAGGTAACATTGAGAATGGGGGAAAAGCATAAAGAGGGAGGCTGGACCAGTCGTGGACCATCGCGTCCCTGTGCTTGGAGAAATATATTGGGCAATGAGCATTGTCTTTTGAGGCGAAAAGATCTACCTTTGCCTCGCCGAAAATACTCCAAATTATCTGAATCGTTTTGTGGGTGAAGAGAACATTCCGCTGGGGGAAATGTTGCCTCTGGAAAGCATGTCCGGACCCTGATTCAGAATGCCTGGCACATAAGCTGCTCTCAGTGAGCTCAGGTTGTGCTCTGCCCATATAAGGAGTTGTTCTGCCATCGCGTGCAGACCGTAAGATCTCAAGTCGCCTTGGTGATTTATATATTCTACCACCGGCATGTTGTCCATTCAGACCAGAACATGGTGCTGTTTTATGTATGGAAGGAAAGCACTCAGCGATTGCGTGACAGCTTTCATCTCCAGGCTCTTTTCCAAGTCTGACCAGAGACCGGAGACTGGCCTGCCCTCGTGAAGAGCTCCCCAACCTAGGTTGGATGCATCTGTCGAGATGACTTTCCACTTCATAACAGTGCCCAAACTCACATCTGATGCCAGGTGGGATTTTTCCAAGGAGCCAGAGCTAATATGCAGCTGTGGTCGAGCTGTGCATGAGCTGAAACGTGGCAATTCAGCAGTGCTGAAAAGGGCACATGTGTAACAGATCCAGTCTGAGAACTGGCGCCGCCAAAGCCATGAGACCTAACATCCTCTGAAAACTTTTGAAAGGAGTGTGTATACCAGTCTTGAAAGAGGCTGCTAGGCTCTGAACGGAGAGCACACACTGTGATGTCAGCCGCGCGCTCTTCTGTAGTGAGTCTAACACTGTTCCCACAAACAAAACACTCTGTGTGGGAGACAGTGAACTCTTTGCCACATTGATTCTGAGTCCGCCAGACCTTGGCTTGTGAAGCCAGGGGTTGAATTAGTTTGTGGGGCGGGTCGCTCAGTGACAGGAACCCGGTAGCCCGGTTGCATTGTGCTTGTGACACTGTGAGAGGTGGCGTGCACTGAATAGAGGGCACGCGCTTTATTTTGGGTTGCCGTGCAACCGGCGTTTGTGTACAGGCGAGCGCGGTAGCTTATGGGCGCGCTGACTGTGGGAATAAGGTTCCCAGCCGCCTGAGTGCAGGGAGCTGGCGAACTGGGAAGTGCTTGAGTGTAGGGTACATACTTTGATGTTGGCACACTGCCTACTGAGAAAAAGCTCTTTTGAGCTTTAAATGGGTCAACGTGGAAACAGTGTTTGTGTACAGGTGAGCGCGTTTGATAATGGACTCATTGACTGTGTAAATGAAGCCTCCAGTCACTGCAGTGACTGGTGAGGAAACAGCGCTAGATTTAGTGACACAGTGTATAGTGTTTATACATAGGGGTGCGCACTGTAGGTGGACACACTGCCTATAATCAAAAGAGAGGAAAAACTCTTGTGTGGATAATAAGTTTGTTACTCCAGTATTACATAGCCAACTGCCTAATAGAGGGGGCTGGGAGAATGTAAAGTCTGTGGTGATAATCCGGCCATGGCGGGATTTACAGTCAGAACAGAGAAAAAAGTGTAATTGGCACATGGCCACCATTTTATGATGCTGAACAGTGAGCATGCACTGACGTAAGCCACGCTCTCAGCTTTACCAAGTGTATTGGCTGTTCCAGAGAGAAATATTCTGGCTGGGAGACAGTGCTGACACACCGGAGTCCAGTTATAACATGGTCGTTTACTGTGATGCAACTTCTCCAGTCACAATATAAGGGGGAACTGGGAGAAGCTTAAGAGTTGAAATAGCGCGAAAGTTGAAATGGCGCATGAGCGCCATCTACGACGCTGATAGGAGCTAGATAGTGAGTGCATGCTATGACGTAAGGCACACTCTCAGCTGTACCGAGTGTGTGACTGTTCCAGCGAGAATATTCTGGCTGGGAGACAGTGCCTGCTGATACACTGGAGTGCAGTTTATAACATGGACGTTTGCTGCAATGCAAAACTTCTCCAATCACCATATAAGAGGGGACAGCAGGAAGAGTTGAAATGACGTATGCACGCCATCTACAACGCTGATAGGAGCTGGAAGGTGAGCGCGCGCTATAACATAAGGCGCGCTGTACTCCTCACAGCTGACAGAATGGGTGCATTGATTTGACTGCCGTCCGCTAGGGAGAGCAGGCAAATATGCGTGCCCGCTTCTTTGCGAGGAGGAAGGAGCTCCATAACTCATACCGTAGAGTGACAAGAGCATCAGAAGCCAGAGTATGCATCGAAGCTGTCAAGCCAAGCCCGAAGGGTCGGCAACGCCAACTACTCTGTGAGAGTGCGTTATAGGGTGCGTTATAGAACACACACACACAAAACACATTATAAGAATAAAAGGATAAAGGAATGCTGGATGGCGCAGCTGGAAGTGCAGAGCTGAGGGCGGAGAATCCGATGTCCTCAGGTGTTACGGCCAGCTCGTTTCGACCGTACATAAAGTATACAAGTACACCGAAATAATGACTTGCAAGATTTTATTAGTCTTCAAAAATACAAATAACTTAATATAACGAAGTCTAGGGTTCCAACTCAAAGGGGAGAAATCAAAATCCAGTTAGGGTGCAGAAAAGGTTGGTATGGGCTGTAAACAAATAAAGGTTCGTAAACAAGTGACTTCTCCAGAGGCTGTCAATCCCCTGGACGAAGCGAAGAGGAGTGTGTCAATCCAAGGTTTTATCCTCTCTATAATTAAGGGGTAACCAGGTAACAGGGGTGTGCAATCTTCCACACTCTCCTGGAAGAACTACGCCACCAGCAGGCGAACAAGGAGAACGCAGGGTCGTAACATCAGGCCACAGAGTTCCGCTGGATGCGTGTCGACGGTGATCTTCAATTCCGGAGCTCAGCGAAGTAAGTCACTGAAGAAGAAATAATCTGACGAACCTGACGAGACAGGGTCTTTTATACCCTGGCTATGCAAATTCTTGCTGCCCCCTGAGGCGGTAAAAATTGGAGCGACCTGATTGGTCCTCCCGCCCAGCGGTCTCGCCATAGGTTCCTGCAGTTGCTGCAGTATGGCCAATCAGCGCAAAGCTGCTTCCTGCTGATGTGCTGTGCAGCTGCATTGCTTTTTACATGGTAATTTTTAGGATAAAAATTTGCTTCATATTCTTGAGGAAAGGAAATTCCCCATTTGTGTTTAACAAATGCTATACGAGAGTACTCTCGAAAAGGGAACCTAAGATCACCTACATTGTGGGGACCAGCCAGCGGTCCCCGTGAGGGAAATTGATTCATAAACATACTAAATTATGTTTTTTTGGGGTGTAAAAAAATATGCAGACAGTTTTCTGGATGTCTGTTTGTGTGTGTGTGTGTGTGTGTGTGTGTGTGTGTGTGTGTGTGTGTGTGTGTGTGTGTGTGTGTGTGTGTGTGTGTGTGTGTGTGTGTGTGTGTGTGTGTGTGTGTGTGTGTGTGTGTGTGTGTGTGTGTGTGTGTGTGTGTGTGTGTGTGTGTGTGTGTGTGTGTGTGTGTGTGCTGATGTATAGGCTGAAGTATTGATTTGTCTGTATGTCCAGTGAAACCCCAAAGGCTCACAGCCAGACTTGAATTTTTCATCTCACGGTATCTTATTTAATTTCATATTTCTCAACAGAATAAGTATACCTCAAGCTAATAATCTTATTAAACCCGATAATGAAAAAGTGTAGTGAAATAGCATTTAGAGCTGAAGTGTGCAATTTTTGATCGTTTATATACACATACAGCTATAAGCAAGCACTGTGTCCCTGTGAAATAAAGGAGCACCTGTTATTATTTTAGCAATTTAGCAGCACTGAAGTTCATCCTTCCAAACGCTAAAGGCAGGGTATCGCAGGCCCACACGGAATCTGCGCGCGCAGAATTCCACAGAAAACTCTGCAGATTTCCGCAGATTTGTAGTGCCTGTCATTTGAGAAGCATACACAATCACGGGGGTGATTGTGAGGGGTAGTAGCTGCGCTTATTAATGTGAACTTTTTTTTAGTGAGAGAGTGATATTTTAAAATCTACAATACAATTAATAAAGCAATATTTAATCTGTCTTTTAGTGGATGTAGCCTACAATAAGAGAGATCAAGCTTTTTTTAAAAGAGGTTGTTGTATTTGTATTTGGATTGTAAACCTTAAATAAAAATTAAGTGAAAGTGAAAATGTTATATTTTATTTGTAATGCTTTCAGTTGCAATATTCTTAGATCGTTTTTACACATTTAAACAATTCAGCAGATTTTTCAAAAGATTCTGCGCAGAAATCACAAAAAAATTCCACAGATTATGTGTGGCCCTTTGGTCTGAATGCAATTTTACCATCTCATATGAATTTCCAAACCTCCGTGCACCCTGCTCACACAGACATTACATGTCATCAGCGCATTTCATGCTATGCATAGTTAGACAGATGTCAGTCACCGAGCACCACAGCTGAAACATCAGCCACCTTTTACAGTTCCTCCTGAACCAAAACAACAAGCATACTGCGTTCTCGAATTGATGCGCTTCAATATCAACGCTGAGATGAATCTGCAGCAGTCATGTGGTACAGGTCAGTGCTTTTTAATTTTTTTTATGTTCATTATTATTGTGATGCTATGTGCTTTGAGACATGAGGTAATGTAATGCAGTCTTTCATGACACTTTTGTTTGCCCCTTACTCATGTGTTTTGGAGGAAGCATGACTTTGTAGTGCGCTCTGAAGGGACGATGAGATCTTATGCTTTCAAAGTTAGCTCAGTAGCTAGCTCAACCTGGAGGGCAAAACAAGGCTTTCCTCCACCGTATGCCAGTCATTTTTACCACATTTGTGTAAGTACTAATGTAGCAAGACAGTGATATTAAAAGACCAAATTCAATATACACCTTATTGATGATGCATTCTATGTATTGGCAAGCAGATTAACACAGAATGTGAATGCAACACAAGGTTTCTCATTAAGCATTTTTTCCATTGAAACCATTATAAAGAAAACGCTTGTATATATGCACCATCAAAAAGATGTAAACTGAATTTTATTTCTTAAAGGTAGGGTAGGATTATCTAAAACACTTTTGTCCAAATTTGATAAAACTTTCTTTATATTTCAATACATAATTAAATCGTAAGTAATCTGAAAAAGAGAGTATAAAGTATTGGGGGCGTGGCTTTGGAAAGAGCCCAGAAGGGAGAAGGTGGAGTGAATATAAATAATGAGCTGTCTACAGACACTCAATTTGTATACTTTCTTTTTCAGAGTACTTACATTTTAATTATGTATTGATATATAAAGAAAGTTTAAACAAATTTGGAAAAAAAGTTTTTTAACCAATTCTTACCTACCCTACCTTTAAAGCACCACTAGGTAGTTTTTGCTCTCGGTGTCCCTCTACAGTTGGTAAACAGTATTGTCCTCTACTACTGTCACTGTCATCCCACATCAGGGGATGAGCACGTGCATTTGTTGACATGACAACCATGATAGCCCTGAACACTGCAGGAGGAGTTCACATGCAGGTGTTCTGCTTGCCTCACGTGTGAAATGTCTTCATCCCATGTTCAGGGGCATATGTTTCAGCATGTCATATGAATATAATTTCATGTTTTTTGTTTTTTTTTCAAACACCAAATGATCGCGATGCTCACGTTTACAAGCCAGCGTCATTATAGTAGCCTAGTCTATTGGTTACCGTTTTACAGAATCTATATGATACTTCAATTCAATGTTTGAGTGGTAGATAATAACCATATATCGTCAATATTATAATATCAAGCTACCATAGATGAATCTGCAAATTTGAAAAATCGATTCGCATTATAGCTTGAGGCAAGACAAATAAACGAATATCACCGACATGTTAGGTATCCTAATCGGTTTGTGTATGTCAAAAAAGTAAAGCCTTGCCAGGCGATCTTGCGACACCAGCTAATCTCTATTCAACCTGCGTGCCATTCTCGCGAGAGTAGAGGATTGTTTTGATGCATGAGGGTGTCCCCGCATTCTCACAGACCCTCCCCTGTGTTCAATGCGGTTCAATGCCACCCGTTAGTGATTCTCACAAGAGTGAGAGCGGAAGATGGCAGATGGCTCCTCCTTCAGCTCACGTCAACGAGCAAACGCTCGCCCAATGTTGATCCTCGTCCTGCCTTTAATCCGATCAGTTTCTCATTTTCTCTTTTTGCTTTCCTCCGAAAAAAAAACAACCTTTGCTTTCTTATTTTTCTGTGCTGCTTCAGCCATGACTATAACATCCAGCAAACAAACGATAGTTGGGCTTGCACGTCTGTATTTAAGGAAGTGGGGGTGGTAGTGGAAGTGACGTATATATGCCGTAAAGCAGTCGAATTTTGAAGTTCCTTTTGTTCTCGGGTTACTACCCGAAACCCGAAGTTTAAAAGCATTGCCCCCCAGACCAGAGCCAATTAATGCCTGCCTTGTGCTTTGATTCTTTGAAGTTAGACCCTTCTCATTGTAAATATATCATTAATGTATTGCTTTACTGTGCTAAATTTTACATTCATAAGTGTAAATTTTCAAAAAACTCCCTACTTTTTTATTTTCAGGAAAGATTTTGATATGTATGTAAACTCGTTAATAAATTCTGATAATTCTATTGCATGTAAGACTCTTTCATGGTGTTAATCCTTTAAGCTAGCTTAATTTGCTTTTGAAGTATTTGTTCGTAACCCTCATTGTTCTGTGTTCTTTGTAATTGTAATTGTTGTTCCTTTGCATAATAAAAAAAAATAAAAAATTAATCACAAGAGTCTTGAAAATATATGAAGGTTGAAAAGTTACATAGTGCTGCTTTAAAACCACTGTTTTAGTACATTAAGGCACTTTAAGTGTTTTTCAAGTCAATCAATTTAGAATGTTCTGCTGTTTTTAATGATTGAAATACTGCTGTATGGATCACAAGTCCAAAAAATCAAGCGTATAGAGTCAGTTCTGATCACAGATCACATTAGTCAACCTCGCTTTAGCTGTCTGTCATCTGATCACATCTACCTATAGGAATAAAATGTAAATCACCTCATACATATCAGCAGCTATTGCGTTCTCTGGAGCTCATTTTCCCTCCACCCCCAGCTCCTCCTCTCGTCAGTAAGGATTTGGTATACTAATTCCCCTTGAATCAGTCTAAATTCCTGAATTATTTTGTATGTTAAATATCAACATTAATGATATCTGCAATACATTATGTTGGTTCTGTTCTGTTTACCCTAAGGGGGGTTATTGCTTCTCTCCCTGCTCTTATCAATGCTAGGCTGCATGGATGTGCAGGGAGTTCTTGCCCAGAACAGAACCATATATACCGCAATCCAAACTATATGCTAATAGTTAATCAATCATCTTTGACGATAGTGGTCCTGACAGAACTTGCATTTTATTCACATATTTTTGTTTGTAATTAGGAAAATTGACCGGCTTGTGCTGCAGTTCTATGGCTGTTTTGCCCTCCATGACTTTGAGTTGCCTTTAGATGTTAATATTTATATATATTATAATAATTAAATATCAAATAATAAAAGCATTACCCCGGGCCCTTACTAAAGAACATATTACATTACAGCAAGAATATTATTGGTATGAAAGCATCAGTGCTGCATTCCAGTGTCTCTTCATATGTTTTACAATGGATTCAACAGGCAACTTAAAACTATGTAAATGTTGAACAAGTTGTTATATTAGTGCTTGATGAACAGCTTAATTTCATGAAATATGGTAATTCTTAGTCCGTGGTAATTGTGGTTTCTTGCTCAAACACAACTTTGAAAAACAAACATTAAATGAGCACTTAACTTAAATCATGCAATGAATGATATTCTTTTGTGTTCTGCTACTCTGCACTTTACTTGGCCACATCGGCAGTGTATATGCTGATAAATATTGCAGAGGGTTTTGTGGGTTATTGCGCACTGCGCTGAGCCAGGAGGACATTGCAGAAAGCTTTGGATAATTTACTGTGCCATAAAGGCAGCATGAGTGATTTTCTGTAGTATTTATTACCCCCACCCAATGAATTGCCAAACCATTTCATTCAGTTTATAGCTTTATGCTAATGTGCGAAAATCAAATTAAGTTGAGTTTGTTTATTTATTTGATTTTAAGTTGGTTCACTTTGTGATTTATTTGACATTTATACAAATGGCCTTGATGGATAGCTATACTATAGCATCTGACACTTGGTCATTAAATACTAGGAATTCTTCAATATCCATCAGAGTAGCAGAGGCTAGAAGTAGTTCTACAAGTTTTCATGTCTTATGTATTATATATCAACAACATTTATTTTTAAAGGAAACATGAAATCAAATTTATTGTGAACAATTCATTGGTACAACTTATTCACCTTATTCTGTCAGCAAACAATTTTTTTACTGAACATTGTGTGTGTGTGTGTGTGTGTGTGTGTGTGTGTGTGTGTGTGTGTGTGTGTGTGTGTGTGTGTGTGTGTGTGTGTGTGTGTGTGTGTGTGTGTGTGTGTGTGTGTGTGTGTGTGTGTGTGTGTGTGTGGCTTAGTAAACATTATGGTGACAAAATGTCCCCACAAAGATGGCAATATCCAAAATCCTTGTCCTTGTGGGGACAATTCTTGGTCCCTATGACGAAAACAGATCAGAAACAAAAATCATACAAATTGATGGTTTTTTTTAAATGCTGAGAGTTTTGTGTGATGGGTATGGTTAGTGTAAGGGTATAGAATATACAGTAAAATAATTTATTTCTATGGAAATCCCCATGAAAACACAATGGTGTACATGCATGAGTGTGTGTACAAAGATGACAACGATGAAGATTCAAAAGGTTGTAACACAAATATATTTAATATAAAACAAACACAAGTAAACCACAGATGATAAAACTGGTAACATAACACCAGACAACTGAAGTGAGCAGGACTGGCGGGGAACTGGAAACAAAGGAAACACAGGAAACAAACTGAGGAATGCAAACTAAAAGTTCATGAAAGTGATTCCGTAAGGTCATGTTTTTGGCCATAGGCCCTTTATATTTTAGAATGCAATGTTAGTTATAGTTAGTGTGTGCGAATATTAGTGTGTACTGTGATTTATCTAGCACTGTTGACATCAGTGCAGAGAATATAATAAAGTTAATAAAATAACTGAAATAAAGTGTACAGAGAGAAGTCTGTTGGTTTGAAAAAATAATAATAATATTTATTAAAAAAAAGTATTTATTTTTTATTTATTTATTGGGCCAAATGATGAGTTACTATACTTATAAAAGAGCCTGACTGCCCCCTACTGGACATTATTTGTACTCAGTACCTTAACTATACTAAGAATAAATATTTTTTTCAATTCTATTTCTATTAAGGAAATATTCCTAAAAATATTTTATGAAATATATCACAAAAAATATAATGGTGGCATGGAAACTGGAAAAGTGGAAATATGAAGAAACATATGAAATATTTTTTAAATAAATTACTCAAAAATGAGTTAATATTTTATGCAATATAATATAAAAGATATCATGGTGCATGGAAATTAGAAAATGAAAATATGAAGAAACATATGGAATATTTCTTAATAAATTGCCACCCCAAAAAGAGTTAATATTTTATGCAATATATTATAAAATATAGCATGGTGTCATGGGAATTGGAAAATAAAAATATGAAGAAACTTGGAATATTTCTAAATAAATTGCCACCCCATTAAGAGTTAATGGTAACACTTTACAATAAGGTTGTATTAGTTAATGCATTAGTTAACATGAACTAATGATGAACTGCACTTATAAATCATTTATTTATCTTTGTTAATGTTAATTTCAACATTTACTAATGCATGAATAAAATCTTGTTAACATTAGTTAATGCACTGTGAACTAACATGAACAGCTGTATTTGTATTAACTAACATTAACAAAGATTAACTAATGCTGAACAGAGGTGTTGTTCATGGTTAGTTTATGTTAACTAATGCATTACCTAATGTTAAGTAATACAACCTTATTGTAAAGTGTTAATAATATGCAATATATTATAAAATATATCATGGTGCATGGAAATTAAAAAATGAATACATGAAGAAACATATGGAATGCTTCTAAATAAATTGCCACTCCAAAAAGAGTTAATATTTTATGCAATATATTACAAATCATAGCCCTGAAATAACGCAAATAAAAGTTAGAAGACATCCTCCTGATAACAGCAGGATGCTGCCTGATGTATAAAAATTACATTTTGTGCCAGAGTACTAAAGTAAAACAAAAAGTTCCCTTTTGAAAGGGAACTCGCACTGCGTCTAAGAATGCATATGGGGAATGCCTCCAGCGTGACAGGTGCCTGAACTACTATCGAATCATGGCAATCCTATTGACAGGCGACAGCCTATGATGCCATCAATATGTGACCAGGAAGTATATAAGGCCACCTTGCAAGCACAACACCAATCAGGGACTGTTTTGTCTGAATGCTAATCGAATTAAGGTAATCCAAATTCATTTATTTTCTGCCTGGGATCTAGAGCATGCACGGTCAGCCCTTATGGAGTTTGTTTGGTAAATGTATGAAAGGTGAGCGTTTTCAATCCAAGATTGCTCCACTCCCGTCCGGCCCTCTTCTTGAGGGAACAGGGTTTGGCATCTGAGACTGGTGATGCAATCCCGCTCACGCTGATGCGCACCAAGGGTTTTCCCTCAGACGATCCGGCGGCTGACAAGACTTATCAGCAAGTGCTCTAGGGATGGCTGGTGAGAAGGGAAATCAATCTTCTCCACCATCCTGACCGTGTATGCTGATCCGATGAATGTTATGGAACGCGCTGCAGGCAGGCTGCGGCTGCCATGTGGGCGCGTTAGGGCTCATTGTAGTTTGAGTGATCGATTTCTCCCTGGCCATCCGCTCAGTTGAGCGAACCAACCCTGCCACTTTAAAATGATGTTTCGTTTAAACAGCAGGGCATACACGGCAACAGGTCAGCTTGGTGCTTCTTCGCACACCATGGTGGTGTTGCAAGTGTACCAGGAATATCTGCTGGGGGATCTCGAACAGGGGATGGGTTTTGCCCCCTGATGCGGTGGTCGAACTGTGCCCACCAAGCGGAGAAGCAGGGCCCGAGGGCCAGCATCATGAAGGCGCATTCGGCAGTGTCTAAAGACCTGCATACCACTCAGATCCGGGTCCCAGGCAGGTGGGAGGTGTCACGGTTCGAGGACCGGAGACGGGGCCCAAGGGCCAGCATCGCCACCATTCCCTTCCCCATGGAACGGATGCGTGCGCTTATATGCTCCAGTCGGATTCCCAGAACAGAGGACTCCCGGAAGAAGGCGGAGTTGAAGGAGCTAGATATCACAAATGCAGACATCGTCGATTCTAAGAATAACACTGACCCTCACTTCTCCTCTCTGTCGCCTCCCGAGGTGCTTCTTACATCAGGCCTGGGGCTGGGGCCGTATGAAAGTGAAATTATATTCTAGGGCCCACCTGGCTAGGATTGTGAGAGTGCCCTCAGGCTAGTGGTGCATCAAACCGGATATGTTGTAAGCGTATGGGTTGATACCATAACATGCTGTAGGCGAGCTGGTAAGTCCCCCTCGAGAGGGAAACATTATTATGTAGGACTCTAGGCTCCCTGTGAGGACTTTGGGGATCTCAGGACATTCCAGAGGATAAATTACGGCCCTGTAGTTCCCTGTAGATGGTTAGAACAATACTTTGTCATACCATTTGTGGTCTGTGTAATTAGCTTTGGTAATAGGATCGAGCCGCCTGTCTGTCTGTATATCTCCTCTCTGTGTCAGTAGTTGAGTCCACCGCTCATTCCTGCGGGTATGTAGCGCACTATTAGGCAGGTTCTCAGATTTCCCTTTTTTTAACCTAAGCTTTAGCCACCTCAGAGTAAAGCGGTAAGTGTCCCCTCTCGTGTAAGTGTTATAGACGAGAGTGTAGGTCTGGCTATGCATGAACTACAGTTAGACCTATGTCCGGCCCCCGTGGGGCTTCGGTTTTGTTTGGCCTGATGGTTTCTCTAAAAAGCTAACAGGTGAAGCGTTAGCTCTACCGGGCCTTGTGTATACATCTATATCTGCTGGCTAGTTCCTTACCAGGGCGCCGCAGTTGTTGGCTTAGGCTTTTCCCAGGATGGCAGAGGCACTTTGCAAGGCAAAATAGCCCCGCTGCCCCTTCCTGAAAAATGTGATAGTAGGGCTTGTTGCATCCCTGGGTTAGCCTCCTCTTAGTCGAGTCATCCGGCCAAGGCCCGCCCCCTTCTCTGCATTCCGCGGTTATGATAGGAATGCAGATGGGCGTTGAGGCAGAATAGAGCGCGACTTAGCCAGTGGTTGTGAGGCAGGGTGAGGCCGTCTTTCTTGAAGCCAGAGCATTAAGCGGCCAGTTTTGGCAACCTGCCAGCGAGAAGCCGCCTGTGCAGGCCTGCTATCAAGTAGAGGCCTGGAGACAAGGGCAGGCCTCCCTGAGGGCGGGATCCCAGTTACTGGGTACTTTGGAAGCAGTTAGCACGGGCTGCCGATAGATGGCAGGCCACTCCAGGCCTCCCTATAGAACCGTTATCGGATAGTAGGCCATACCATGCCTTCCTGAAAGTGGGTTTTGGACCAGCATGCTCAGGCGGCAGGCACAACTGCAGGTCAGGTGGTAGGCCTCTCTAGGCCTCCCTGAGCGCCTGCCGTGGGATAGCAGGCCTCAACCGCCCTCCCCCTGAAGGCATGCAAATGGACTTCAGTGGCTGGACGACCAGCATTAACTGCTATTAGGTAGTAGGCCTCACCAGGCCTCCCTGAGGGTGAGCCCTTGAGTTGGGACGCTCAGGCAGCTAGCATGCTCTATCATAGCACAGAATGCTATCAGGTAGTAGGCCTCAGCAGGCCTCCCTGAAGGTAGACCCTTGAGCCTGGATGCTTGGGCAGATAGCATGTAGTAGGCCTCACCAGACCTCCTTGAGATGAAACCGGGTGCCAGTCTCTGCAACATTTCACATGAGGTGCTACCAGGTAGCAGGCCTCAATGGGCCTCCCTGAGGGTAAACCATTGGGTTTGGGGGCCAGAGCAGTTAACATGCTCTGCTATCAGGTGGTAGGTCTTAACTCACCTTCAGGGAGGCCTGATTCGGTACTTCAGTCACTTTGACAGTTCACATGAGTTTCTAGGAGATAGTAGGCCTCACCAGGTCTCTTCGAAGACTCATTATTAGGTAGTAGACCCTATTGGTCTCCCTGAGGGGAGGGTCCCGAATCGGGATGCTCGTGTAGCCAGCATAACTCATTGTCAGGTAGCAGGCCCCACTAGGCCTCCCTGAAGTCAAGTCAAGTCAACTTTATTTATATAAAGGCGACAGTGGCAAGGAAACCAAAACCCCATCAGGTGACCTAATGGAGAAAAATAAACCTTGGGAGAAACCAGGCTCAGTCGGGGTGCCAATTCTCCTCTGGCCAATTAACAAACAGCGTATTATTATTATTCTGGCAATTTTACAGGTCAGAGGTCATAATAGATCTGAATATTCGAAAGATCCGAGGCAACACGCCGGAGACGGGTTTATTGAGGATGATGTATCAATTAAATAATTATTAAAAATAAATAATTTCAGACAGGTTTTATTGAGGATGCCGTATTGATCATTAAACAATTACTAAAGTGTAATATTCGAAAGATCTGCGGCAACACGCTGGAGACGGGTTGTTTTGAGGATGCCATGTCGATGAGGCAGCTTAAGGGGGGAGTCTAAATGACATGGTCTCTGCAGACACTTCAAGGTTATGTGTTGGTCACATCTGGGTGCAGGTCCACCATCTGATCTGGATACAGCCTGGATCCGGCTGACTGCAGTTGACCTCGGGATAAAACAGAGATACTAACATTAGCGTAGATGCCATTCTTCTGATGATGTAAGGAGTACATCAGGTGTTATGGGAAGTGTTCCCGGTTCCGGCTGACCTAGATAATGCAGCCTAATAATCATTTAATTGAAAAAGTGTTTTATGTGTATGCCATAGAAAATAGATGTGTTTTTTTTTAAGCTGTACCATTGGGTAGCAGGCCCCTTAGGGCCTCCCATGGAGACATGTTCCGGTCACTGCACATCTTGCATAAGTGGTTAGTAGGTAGTAGGCCCGATCAGGCCTCCCTGAAGGCGAGCCTCTGGGCTCCAGCCACAGTACCAGCTAGCCTGAACCTCTATCGATAGTGGGCCACACCAGGCCTCCCTGGAGGCGACCTCCTGAGTCTGCATGACTAGGCTGCTAGCAGGGTCTGCTAATAGGTAGTAGTCCTCGCCAGGCCTCCCTGAGGGAACGAGTTCTTAGTCTGTCCTGCCAAGCGGTCCCTTGGGAAGGGGATCTGCTTGTTCAGTCTACAGCTTTGTTTACCTACCGGGCGGCTTTGGGGCTCCCCTCATTGAGGGTCGTCTATGAGCTGGAAGCCGCCTGGGTCTGATCTTGGTAGTAGGCCCCTCGTGAGGCCTCCCAATTAGATCAGTCTGTAGGCCTGTATGGCCTCCTGAGCACCCCTGTAATATATGTGCAGACAAACTCCCCTCGCTAGCAAGGGTTAGAAAGCACTACGCTGAGAACTGCTCTCCAGCATACCCGTCTCCGAGATTCAGTTCGAGGAGGACACTGCCTTTTCTTTTGCAGTCCCTCAATCTGGATGCCTCAGCAGCAGGCGAATGTCCGGAGGCTCTGTTTTCAAACAGACAGGGTTTGAAACAGACACCAAGCCAAAGTGTCCCCCAGTAGCGACACAAGGTCAGGCCTCCCTGGTGGCATTCGGTGAACTTTTTCCCCGAACAGTGGCTGCACATATATTACAGGGGTGCTCAGGAGGCCATACAGGCCTACAGACTGATCTAATTGGGAGGCCTCACCTACCAAGATCAGACCCAGGCGGCTTCCAGCTCATAGACGACCCTCAATGAGGGGAGCCCCAAAGCCGCCCGGTAGGTAAACAAAGCTGTAGACTGAACAAGCAGATCCTTCTCAGTGGGAGCCATCATACATTCCTTATGAGGTTAACCAGGCTGCTCAAGGCCCTTGAGCAGCCTGGTTAGGACCTCATAAAATGTATGATGGCTCCTACTGAGGCTTATCGCTCGGGCTATGACCGTAAGGAATGCTGTCACTGACAGCCTGGTGTGACCAGAGGGGGAGTGGTTCAGGCATTTCAGTTGAATTTGCTTGTCCTGACAGTTGTCACTGCCAGTGGGCAGACACTCCCCTCAGCATGGCGTAGTGGGTATATCGTTCCCCATATGCATTCTTAGACGCAGTGCAAGTTCCCTTTCGAAAGGGAACATCTCAGGTTACGTATATGTAACCTCTGTTCCCTGAGAACAGGGAATGAGACACTGCGTCTCGCTGCCATGCCTCGGGGCCAGCCTGCCAAACAGTCCCTTCAGACGAAAGGTGGTGTTGTGTTTGCAAGGCGGCCTTATATACTTCCTGGTCGCATATTGATGACGACATAGAATTGCCATGATTCGATAGTAGTCCGGGCACCTGTCACACTGGAGGCTTTCCCCATATGCGTTCTTAGACGCAGTGTCACGTTCCCTGTTCTCACTGTCACGTTCCCTGTTCCCTGTTCTTATACAACAGGCTTAAATCAGAAATAAAACTTTTTAAAACTACAAAAGAAGCCTATAAAAACATTCCAGACAAAATTAACAAAATTCTTTCACACATTTAAGCACCACTTAATATAATGAATGAGCAGATATATTTCAGTAGCTGTGTCAAGTGATTGTTACTCAAGCATGTGTGTTTATCTCACCTCTCCCTGTTGGATTTCTCACAGGATAGAGTGTTACAACAGACTACCATCCATCTGCTGAATCGGCAGAATAGTAATGTAATGCAAAAGGTGCGACAGTCTATACAGTATGAGCTGCTCAGCACAAGACTTTACAAGATTAAACTGTCGATCTGCACACTATACAAAATATGCAGAGATAAACTGAATCAACAAATCTAAAAGAAATGCACAGTGTTCAGACCAGACGTAGTGCAGAAATAAAAATTCAATAGAAATACATTCTGTTTCCAAGTACCTCCAGTATTTCCTCAAGGCTCAGTCACTAGAGTCTGTGTGGGTATCTGAGGTATTTTTGAGACTATCAGAAAATACAAATTCTTCTAAAGCACCTGAGGCAAAGTTAACTAACAGAAGACTCATCGACTTGCCTCTCATGCCGTGGACAGGAGGATCTGTTATGCAGCAGGAGGAGAAAGAGCATTGCTTGTAAAAACTGCCAGAGTTAATGATGGCTACTTACAGCAGGGTGTCCATTTGTGATTAGACACTATTCATCACACTGACAAGGGGAACACATTTGGTGTGATGTTTATAAATCCAATCAGCTCCTAATGACATCGCTCAAGGCGTCTTACTCATCATTTATAGGTGTGCTTATCATAGTTAATCTAACAGAAACCTCTCTCCATCCTATAAACGGCATTACTTTTAATCATACACGCTGCATACGAACATCACACTCTGGTCAATGAGGAAGTATATCCGCCTAAGACCCAGGAAAAAAAAGTATTTTGAATTTAGTATTTTTTCATTACATTGTTTAGAGCATAAGAAACAAATATTTCAAATCAAACTTTGTTTAAAGATGATTCTCAACTATGTTATGAAAAATATAACTGAATTAATTGATGATATACCATTTTACTTTATGCAATATGGTAAAATAGCCACACATTGGTTTTCCCATTCAATGCTATGTAGGCTATCTATATCTAATTTGCATATTAATGTGTTCCTGGAGCAAAATGTAATGAAAAAGAAGTGTAATAATGGGAGTAATAGTTGGCAAAATTTTCATAGTAATTTCTAATATTTTATAGGAACATTGTGTATTTTGTTTCCCTATTCACTTGTTGTGTCTCCTAAATACCTGATAAACATGCTTTAAGTCCCGGTGTCCTCTAATGAGTGCCCTGTTTTGTAACAGAAAGTCATATTTTGATTAGAAACCCCATAATGATCTTCATGTTTAATCTCAGTTATACTGAAATAAGGATCCGATATGAAATGTTGTACACAATTACATTTTTCATTGTTTATAGAAAAAGCTAGATAGGCTTTGCTAAAACTTTTAGATTTGCTAACTTATATATAATATGTTTGGTAATAGTAATAGGCAATTGAATTGGCAATCTGATTTTTAAGTTCCTATAGGTTTTTAATTTATCACTTTTATTTATTAAATCGAGAATTGGGTATAGGGCAATAAAATGTAGTCTTTCAACAAACAAAAAAAAGTGATTAAAGAGACTATAAAAACTTATTATGACCATGAACTCTCTTAAAACTATAAGTGTGTGTGTATATAGGGTATAATAATATACACTTTTAATATAATATAGATTTTTTAATATTTTGTAATTATAAATTAAATCTGACTAATTTGAATTTTTTTGTTTTGTTTTAAATCAACATCTCAGGAAAACTGTCTTTTGTCAAGATTTCAAGTTGGCCTAGTCCTAGTGCCACTAGATAGTAATGATCCACAAATAGAAAACAGGGGCAGAATTTTCGGCAGCGACCGCTAGATGGCTCTGTTATGCCACGTGCGCTCACATCATGCGCGCCCTTGCCTCCCAGGATGCATTGCGGCTGCTAGTGTGGTTAGCCTACGCTTACCTGTGGACATACGGCACTACACATACGGCGTCAGGGTTTCTTCAATTTTATACTGGATTGTCTTAAGCGACATGCCTCCGAAAAAGCCAGCTCCAGCTACAGGCAGTAAAAAAACCCAAGAGAAGAAAAAAGAGAAGATCATTGAGGTGAAATTTTGCGGCGTTTAGCACTCATGCAGCATGCTGAACACTAGGCCCTGTGCTCTGATTCACTTTCTAGCGCATTCCATCAGCTTTTAATGAAATGTACAGTCTAAAATGAATGGAACAACAGCATAAGCCGCTATATGTTTGTTTAATAGGGTTAAACTAAGCTGTCAAACAGTTATTGTCGATTTAATTGTGATTAAAGAGGAAATTACTGAATGGAGTCAAAGTCTACTGCAAGTAAACCACATTCAGTCTGAGTCTCAACCTAGTGAGCTGTTCATCTAGACATAATTTTTAACCATCAATAGGGGTCGTTTGAACGTTTGATTTTGAATGTGACAACCCGAACTTTTAGGTTGCTCATTAGTTTTTCAGAAGACCTAAAATTATTGTATTTTGCTTATTCATTAGGCTATTACTCAGTTTTAGAGGTAAATCTCTCCTGTGCTTTTTGTTCATTTTTAATAATACATATTCTTTATACAATAAAAGACTTGCTTGAAGCAATATGGCTGTCAATATTAGTCTCATTTTTGTAAGCATCCTGCTGTTGTTTTACATGTTATCATCTGATTATGTAACTTGTTTGTTTTAGTACGAGCTGCTATTAAAAGAATGTCACTGTGAATTTGATTTGTTTCTGACAGGATAAAACCTTTGGACTTAAAAACAAAAAAGGTGCTAAACAACAGAAGTTCATTAAAGCTGTGACACAGCAGGTCAAGAGTGGACAGCAAAATGCTCGGCAGGTAATGATAGTAACATTGATTTTAGTGTTCTTATCTCAAGTCTGCATTTCCAGGCCAATGTCTCGATCGTCTGTGGTGTATTTTGTTTTATTTGTAGGCCGCTGCAGAAACTGAAAAGAACAAAAAGAAGGAAGACAAGAAGAAGGAGCTGTCTGAGTTGAACGAGCTCTTTAAGCCAGTGGTGGCAGCTCAGAAAGTCAGCAAAGGTAACTGGACCTTTGAATGAGGGACACAACTTTATTTTAAACCTTTCTCTGAATCAAGCAGCTTAATTTTAATCAGGGTTGTGTTTCCCCAAAAGCATCTTTAGTCATCTGTGGTAGTGATCAACATAGTTTAGCGATTCCAAAAATAATCATATAGTTGTGTGTTTGAAACTACAGCTCTTGATCTGTGGTTAGAAAAATAGTTTTTGTTTTTTATGAAATGCTCTTGAGCAAAATAAGCTAGCATGCAGTACAATATATATTTTATTCCACACACACCTGTTTACATACACAGACATCAACACAGTGTTACGTAATCAGAACACTTTTTTTTCAAGTATCTAGTAAAGTAATGCATTATTTTTAAATTTATAACAAATAAGTAGCACAAGTTACTTTGTTTTGGCATTTATTTACTGACACCTCCGGTCCAGTGTTGAAAGGTGCAGAGGTCGATGTGTGAACATGCTGCTTATTCTAGTTCTAGACTAAATATGTGACCCTGGACCACAAAACCAGTCATAAGTTGCACGGCTTTATTTGTGGCAATAGTCAACAATACATTGTATGGGTCAAAATTATCCATTATGCCAAAAATCATTAGGATATTAAGTAAAGATCATGTTCCATGAAGATATTTAGTAAATATCTTACTGTAAATGTATAAATAATGTATTATTACTAATAAGGACTCAAGTTGGGCAACTTTAATATAGCAAATGACAAAATGAATGTTTAAAGGAACATTCCACAGTTTTTAGAAATAGGGCTTATTCAACTTCCTTCCTACATTTAGATTTGTTGTCGCATTTGTCTAAGTGCATGCATTGTTTTAGTTTGGCTGGGTCGTCGCTAGCTTAGTTTAGCATAGTGAATGGAATCCTATGTTGCCAGCTAGCATGTCCAGAGTAAAAGTGACCCCCCCCCCCTCCACCTAATTACTTCTTTTGGCCTGCCTACTTGGGCGCAGAGATATCATGCAACACACATGTCTACATACATGTCTTGCTTTGATTATTGCCCATCTGTATATTTTGTTCTGTCTTTGATCATCTTAATGATTTTCTGTTATTCTGCTTAATTTCAGGTGTAGATCCCAAGTCTGTGCTATGTGCTTTCTTCAAGCAAGGCCAGTGCACCAAAGGTGATAAGTGTAAATTCTCTCATGACCTCACCTTGGAGAGGAAATGTGAGAAAAGAAGTTTGTATGTGGACGGCAGAGATGACGAACTGGAGAAAGGTCAGTCCAATAGGATTTTCATAGGGCTAAAAATGTGCTTAATATTAAGTACATTAATACATTTGATAACGGATAATTTTAGCATGTTTTAACAATTTTGACGATTTTGGAAAAGTGGAACCTTTGCTTTGGTCAAGGGGACTGTTATTGGTTTGATGCACTTAATCACATAAAAGCAGCCAATATTTCTAAACCTTTTTGAAATTCTTTTGTTTATTTCTGAATGCAGACACCATGGATAATTGGGACGAAAAGAAACTTGAGGAGGTTGTGAACAAGAAGCATGGAGAGGCTGAAAAGAAGAAAGCGAAGACCCAAATTGTAAGTTCTGGCAGGAAGTATAGTTGATAATATTGATATAGTATAGTGGTTGATGTGATTTGACTGGTGTTTTTTCTCATTTGTAATAAAAAAAAAGGAAATTAACTAGTAATATTCATTTTAAGGTGTGCAAGCATTTCCTTGACGCTATTGAAAACAACAAATACGGCTGGTTTTGGGTTTGTCCTGGTGGAGGCGACAACTGTATGTACCGCCACGCTCTTCCTGTGGGCTTGTTCTGAAGAAAGACAAGAAGAAAGAGGAGAAGAATGAGGAGGAGATCTCGTTGGAGGATTTGATAGAGACTGAGGTGAGATTTCTAAGGGCGTCCTTGGATCTGTTCATGAGTTATCAAAAATGTTCATGTTGTAATGATCAGCTGTTATGATTGTAGCGATGTGCCCTGGGAGCAAAAGTCACCCGAATTACTCTTGAAACATTCTTGGCCTGGAAGAAAAGGAAAAGGCAAGAGAAACTGGCTAAAATAGAGCAGGACATGGCGAGAAAGAAAGCCGACTTCAATGCTGGCAGAGCGCTTGGAGTGAGTAAAAATCTTGTCACTGATATTTTTCCTCGAAAATACTGAAATCAACATAGTCTTCTGAAATAGGGACCTATTCTTTAAATGTAGTGTGCACTGAAAAGGCTGTTTGACTCTGAATGAAATGGGTGTTTTGATGGTGATGCTGTGGTTTGACCAGAAGATGGCAGTAAAGCTCTCAATTCTTGCGTTTGCTGCTGTTTTACTGTGTCCTGGTTCTTCAAGACTCTTTCTTGCTGTTCTGAAGCTGTCGTGTTGAATGACACCTCATGGTTTCATGTCCTGCAGGTCAGTGGAAGGGAAGTGTTTGAGTTCAGGCCTGAGCTCGTTGACGATGACGATGAGGGGGCGGATGATACTAAATATGCTAATGATGATGATGATGAGGATGATGACGACTCTGAATTTTCTAACGAGGTAATGCAATACCACTCCATTAGCTCATAGGCTTAAATTATATAAACATTTTACATACAAATAATGGACTTTATCATAAATCAATCATGTGATTTTTTTTTTCAGTTGTATTTTATGTGTTGCACTTGCATGTAATACTCGAGTCAATAATAGATTCATTCTCTCCTCCTTGAGTCTTTCAGCATTATTAACATGATTGTCTGTCCAGGTGGAGGACTCAGATGATGTTCAGGACATTGACATTGCTAGATTTATCCCTAAAGAGGTGGATAACGCGGGTATAACGGTGGCGTCAGCGGACAGGTTTTCTGCCAAAGCTCCTCCTGCAAATGATACAGATGGTGAGGCTCTGAATATCTTCCTTCCTAGTCAATTCACCTTTATTTCTATAGTGCTTTGTACTATTTATACATGTATACAGTTTGTTTCAATGCAGCTTTATATAGACACAGTTCAATAAAGTTTATCAATTATGAAACAAGTTCAATTCAGCTAAAACAGCTCTACAGAAGACAATAGTGCTGCTTAGCTCAAGTCAGTTGTTGATTCACTTCAGTTCAGTAGCAGTGTTGATGTTGCCAAATTCTTAAATTATGAACAAAGTTGATTCAGCGGTAAAGCAGCTGTACGGAAGACAGTACTAGTGTCATCCAGCTAAATATAGTTTTTTAATATAACTTCATATAACCCGTTTAATTTCTAATGATTATTTGTGAGGTCAGTGTCAGTAATTATTTCATTTTTTTAGAATAAAGTACTGATAGTTTTTGATTTTCTTATTATTGTTGTAAGCTCTAACTTGGTACATTTCATATAATATTAGAGGTTAAATTAACAAGAGCCATTATGTTCAACTGCGATTTATTATTATAATATGATTATTGCTTTAATTAAAAAAGTTTGAATACAACTGCACATTAGGTAATTTTCATTAACACATATATATGAACAAACATATAATTTAAAGAAAATAAGCTAAATAATACAAATTTTGTTTTATAGATAACTAACTGTAAACATTTATTCACTTTCCTGAAGTAAATGCAACGTTAAGTGACTTGTTTGCAAGCAGTTTTATTGACGTATTTCCATGGTTGAAACACTGACTGAATGATTACATGAGATCTCATACTTTAGTACATTGTATCTTTCAACATTTTGATGGTCATCAGTGTTCAAATTGGCAAAGCTCTTGAGGGCAACCTAATAATCCTAATAATAAAGCATGTTTTTGCAGCTGAGCATTTAAAGGTGTACTATGTAGGATTTTAGCATAGTGTACCTTTTAATCTGTGCATAAATAAGGTGTTGCAAACAATTGTAACATCAGGACCATATGCAGGGTTTCATAATTAGAGGTCAGAAAATAAAGTTTGCTAGGGGGTTTGGGGGGCATGTCTCCACGAAAATTGACTTCTCTGGTGTAAATGTGCATTTTAAGACTTTTTGAGGGCCAAAAAACTGGATAACAATAGCTTTAAAGCCATGTCAGTATAGCATACATTATTTGTCAAGCACATCCTAATAACAGATACTTATGCAGTACATTATATCAAACTAGATACAGAAGAAACTGTTTAATTCTTTTGATATTGGTAAATTTCAGCATTCTTGGAATTATTTGGTTTTCAAATACAAATGAAATTAACAAACAAATTGCTAATAGTTTGTATTTCTAAATATTTCTGTTGACTGTTAAAAGTTTCTATTTTAAAACAGTTGACAAATATAAAATGTTGAGTTTATTGCACATTTGACTAAAGCAATTGCTCTGGAATTATTATTTTAGAACTTTATTATACACCTCTGAAAAAATACAGAGGTCTGGACCTGCCTTATAAATCCTCTTTGTGTGTGTGAATAGTGCTTACATCTACTGTGTTTATGTGAATATATTTGATATATTTGTGTGTTTATTTGGCCGTTTAGGCTCACAACTGAAGACAAAGGCTACTATACTTGTCCTTGTTGCGCTCTGAACGCGCGCACAGCATCCTGTCAGTAATTTAGTTGTCTTTCACGATTTATCGCACTTTTATTATTTAATTTTGTTTATCATAAATACAACATTTCATTTACACGAAGAGACGCCGCTGTAGTTCGAAGTAGTGCTAACAATAATAAAGAAAGATGATCAACACCTTGTGTGTATATATGTAATATATTTCCAAATGTGAGGCCATCTTACGCGGAATGTTGTCAAATAGACTCAGTGGCGTAACTTTGCTTTGAAAAGTGGTGGGGACTGCACAATTCGTTTTGCTGTGTGTTTATTTAATAACAGAATTTACTTGTGGACTGAGTTCAGAGTTGGAAAGGCACTTCATTTTCACTTTGATGTAGGCAACACATGCATTACATTCACAAATTATTCTATAAACATCCAATAAGCAAAACGTAATATTCACAACCTCTAACGTTATACTAATATCAATCAAAATATGCTAGATAAATATGGCGAACTTACCGTTTCATTAGCCGCATTTCCATTAGGCCTACATATTTGCGCAAAACTTACATTTAAAATATTTAACTTATACATTTAGCGATATTTTCTAAAAATCGATAAAAAACTATTACGAAATGATTGCATTTCCATTAATCGATGTTATGCGACTAAAACATTTTTTTTTATGTCATTCAAAAAATGATGCCACATAAGTTAGTAGGTTTATGTGTATCCCAGCCACCGCTATAGCCATTATTTAATGGAAGGAGACATGTAGGTAACACTTTACAATAAGGTTGTATTAGTTAACATTAGTTAACGCATTAGTTAACATGAACTAACCATGAAAAACACCTCTGTTCAGCATTAGTTAATCTTTGTTAACATTAGTTAATAAAAATACAGCTGTTCATGTTAGTTCACAGTGCATTAACTAATGTTAACAAGATTTTATTAATGCATTAGTAAATGTTGAAATTAACATTAACAAAGATAAATAAATGCTTTATAAGTGCAGTTCATTATTAGTTAATGTTAACTAATGCATTAACTAATACAACCTTATTGTAAAGTATTACCGAGACCTGTTATTCAAGCATTTATTAAAATGAAAAGGGAAATGTTTGAATTTTTATGGTGGTAACTTTTCAGTTTTTTTAAACCATTTCGTTATTTTGGCTTAATTTCGTTTGTTGAAAATATAAACTGAATTTAGAAATGCATTTTAAATGAAAAGCTTTAAGTTTAATAAAAAAAAATACATTTTTGAAATGAAGACTGCGTTTGGACGGAGAGCAGCGCATGCAAAATAACCCGTTTCCTTAATCCATGGCCCTTGTTATTGAGAGTCTAGGCCTACACAAATAAAAGTAGACCGTTTATAGTTTTTAATTATGTCTTGCTCTTATCTGATGGCTAAAAAAGACGGAGCGTTCTGAGTCGTTTCCTCTGTCATTTAAGGAAAAAATCCATCAGAACGCGTCACACCTCCTTTCATCAGACTAGGGTTATAGTAAACGTAACCTATATTGTTTCGTAGGCTATGTTTAACTATGAGCCTATACTATTATTATTTTTTTAGTTTCATATGTTGATTATGAAACGTGAGCACAATCTTCTACACAAACCTTGGCAATAGAATCGCCATTGGCCAGTAATTTTTTGTTGTTGTTTCGTTTAGTCGCCAGACTGATATAAGCTACTTTATATTGTAGACCTACTTTTATAGAAATATATCCATTATAGAAACATGAAGTGTGACAGGCACATAGTATAGGCTATATACATTCTCTAATGTGGATAAAGGTCATTTTGTACACCGCACAATACAACAAATGTCCTTATTATGGTAAAATATATGTCGTTTTATGGCGTGCGGTGTGCGGCTGGGATGTACATAAACCTAACAACCTTCGTAGCATAATTTTTGGAATGACTTATCAAGAGAGGGAAAAATGTTTTTAGTGGCATAACATCAGTTAATGGAAACGCCGTCATTTAGCTATATTTTTTTATCGACTATTAAGAAATATCACAACAGTTTTGCGTAAATCTGTAATGGAAAAAAAGCTTCAGACCGGCGAAAAAAAATTGTTAAATGAATGAATTAGATTATGATGAGTGCTTTTGCTTTAAAACACACCTTCCGCAATCTATTTTTCAGTCACTTTCAAAAAGTGGTGGGGACATGTCCCACCCGTAAATTATGCCTATGAATAGACTGCAACACGATAAAACCAATGGATAAAACAGGCACCTTCAGAATGCGTAAAAGACGCACCGGCCAAGGCAGTCTAATATTTTTTTTAACCGAAAACTTTGATCGGTTAACGTTGATATGGTCAACCATCGGTCAAACGGTCATCAGTTAACATCCCTACTACAGAAACATAAGTGGTTAGTTGATTGCTGTCGTGACTCGTGAAACTCGCGAACAACGCTGAACACGTGCGGCCAGTACAACTTGAATATTATCACCATAAACTTTTCATTAATTTCAGTAGGCTGTACAATAAAGGAATTGTAATTGCCTGCATTTTTTCTGCAGAGAGCAGATCTGTCTAATTTTTATTATCGATCATTTGTTGGTAAAGGGTGATGGACCTGGTGAGCCATAGGTTCGCAACCACAGATTGCTCTAGATTTGTCACAATTATGTGCTGACGGGAGTCACTCCAAAGATTTTACATACAGGTAGTTCTTCGGTCACTCAGTTAATATTGAGGGACAGTGAGGTCTAAGTATTATGGTGACAACTCAATACAAGCAAAACTTGAGGGAGAACTAGAAAAACTGTTCTTTCTCCTCATCCTCGTCTTCATCCTCCTTATTTCCTGTACACAAATTTGCAAGCTTCCGTGGCACAATAACTTACAATTGAACATGCTAAATGCTGATTTCAGTGTCCTCCATGTTTATGTCCATCCTATTGTTCTTTTGCACATTCGGGTCAGTTCAGGACTGACAGTTCAGTTTTCCACTTGGATCTGATATTGGCTGTATTTAAAAAAAAAAAAGAAGAAAAAACGAAATTTGTAAACTGCCAAACATATAGAAAATCAGATGTAAGGTAGCCTTAGAGTATCTGACCTCTTCGTCTTAAAAGAGTGTAATAACTCACAATCGGGTCTCGATTATTATCCATAAATGTTATTCTGATACTTTTCTTCATGTCCACATGCTTCTTTCTGATGTCACTGATCTCTGCTTTGCTTCTACAGACAATAAATTGAGCGAGGCCTCGGGCGGAGCCATGGAGAACGGAGAACATAGCCAGGACCAGTCGTTGGAGGACGGCGAAACCAATGAAGAGGAGGAGGCCGAGGCAGTGCCAGTAGACGAGAACCTCTTCACTGGGGAGGACCTAGACGAACTGGAGGAGGAGCTCAACACACTGGACCTGGACGAGTGAAGACTGGGACTGTTGCATTATTCATGAACTACACATGGCTTGAAGTGAATGACTGTATTTTCACAAATAACTACCACCTGAACTGCCATGTCAGAAACCGCTCTGCCTGCAATATGCACCCTCATCATTCAAGATGTCCTGGGACGTTACAGGAGAGACTGGAGTAGGTGTTCTTGTTCTCTCTAAGATTTAACTTTTTGCCCCCCTTTTTTTTATTTTTTTTTATTGCAGTCTACCCCCAAAAGCACAGTCAGGTGAGGGTCTGGTTCTACAGTGGGAACATGCTCCAAATATTTATGTGGCTGTTGATTTGATATTTCTGCGTTCTCATTTGGAAGACTTGATTAAATGGTCATCTTTGTAAGGTCATGCGTATGAAATGATCCAGCATAAATCCTCTTTAAGATGTTCAAGCACTATTGGCATCTGGCTTCCTCCTCACTGCTGATTAAATGTTGCTTTAATGAAGACAAAGAATCAGTTGATCGGTATCATTACAGTTTTTAACATGTAACCAACTGCATGCCTGTATCAGGATCAGAATGTAAATGCTGAATAAGTGTGATGCTGACGTTCAAGTGTTCAATAATCAGTTGATCAGATTGAGGTGTTGAATGTGAAATCTTGGATGCAAATTCAGCATCTGGCCTTACATAATGAGACATGGACGACGACATCATTACTAGTCAAATTTGATGTTTAAAGTGTTTTCATGAAGTGGGAAGGTGACAGAGATGAGCTTGTGAGAAACTAGTAATGTGTCTGTCCTTTTGTATTCAATTGTTTTAAACTGCCCTCCCACCAACACAAGAAATTGTAAATAAAAGGATATCAGATACTGATTTTGAGTTAAGATGCCTAATTGTAGCTCTTGATTAAAAATTAAAATTCTGTCATTAATTACTCACCCTCATATCGATCGCCTTCCGTATTTAACTTGCAGAAAAATTAGCGTCTCACCTCCAGCAGTTCAAAATGCTTACGCTAAGTCTGACGACATTGCACACCAGTTACGCTCGTCAGATGTAGCGCAAGCATTTTGAACTGCGAGAGGAACTACACTGTTCCCCTGGTTTATATGGCACATAATGGAAACATGAAATTAGGTCCTATGTATTAACACTATAAATCAGTAAATATATATATATATATATATATATATATATATATATAATTTTTTTTTTTTTTTTTTAACATTTAAGTTCAGTCTCCCCTTTTTTTCCTCGGTGAAGTGCTGGCTACCACATGACAGATTCCTCTTCTAAACTCTCTGAGAACATATTCATTAGTCTATTCTTAACTGGTAGATCATGAAAATGTGTTGTAGGTCAATGTCATGTTCAAAGCTGAGTTCTGAATCCAGTTTGTGAGTCAAAAGCAGAGCACTCTTTAAACTTGCCTTCAAGAAATGAAGCTCCCAGACATTAAAGGAACAGTTCACCAAAAATGATCCTCTCATCATTTACTCACCCTCATGTCATTCCAAACCTGTATGAATTTCTTTCCTCTGAAGAACAGAAAATGTTATTTTAAAGAATGTCTCAGCTGTTTTTTTATGTTTACAATGAAAGTCAGTGGTCAAAAACAAAATTGGATGCCATTGACTTGGTATGGATAGAAGAAGAAAACTTCTACATACCTTTCTTTGTGTTTGGTTAACATATCATTTTAAGAGCAAACAGAATATCTTGCCTTCTGTTTTGCTGCATCAAGTTATGTTAAATATAATCAGACATTAGAAATGAAATAACAACTTTGATGAGATGTATAAATATAATTTTTTTTTACTTCATTAACTACTTAGCGATCTGGAAACCCACAACACAGGGTTATTAGTTTTGATCTTCTTTAGATAGATTTGATATTGTATTTAGTTTTACTTTTCAATAAATTAAGTTTTATTTTAGTTTTCTTGAGACTTTGTTTAAAGGAAGGAAATATTGAGTAAATTTAATTACGCAAATCTTTAATTTATTTCAATTGAATTTAACAGGGACAATGGACAGTCAATGACTTCCCCAGAATTAGCTACAGAGCTAAATTTAATCTACAGTCCCTAAGATTAACTTTGTAATATTGATTAACTCTGAAAAATACTCAGATTAATTATGATTAAATATTTTAATCGACTGACAGAACTATTTTATGTTTAACTTTTTGACTATTTATGCACAAATAAGCGCATTACTGAGTGCTGTTTTATCAAGCTCTGGTTTATGATATTAAGATTACTTGGATTTACCTGTTATAATAATAGTTGTATTTTCACTGCTGTAATCTGTGATATTTAGGTGATCACAATGGCCAGGTCTTTCTTACGTGCTGGTAGTTCAGATGTTGTTCTGTGGTCCTCTGCCAGAAACATCGGGTCAATCTGCTCTTGTCCAGAATCAAGTGGTTTGTATTTGTCTGTCATCTCAGCTGAGACCTGTCCACTATGGGTGACCCTACCAGTAGTTGTGAAGTACCAGTGGTAGCTCTCAGCATCACTGATGCACACAAGCCCTCACAGCACGTCAAGCTGCAAACCGTGTGAGAGACCCTAACCTAACCTTACCTAACTGCTAAAACAACTGCATATCAACCAACCACTCAAAACATCCTGATGACCACATGGCAATCAGAAGAGTCCAGCAACTGCATAACAACACGATAACAACCACAAAGAACCCACCCAAAACATCCCAACAACCAAGAACAGCACCAAAAACCATAACAACCATATGAACCGGATATCAATGCCTTGACAATCACCAGAAACATCCAAACAACCTCACAACAATGTGCAACAACTTACTCATAAAACTATAAGCTTACTCTAGAACTATGTACAGTATTTACACACGTTGGGCTCAATGTGACACTGTGATGACTGGGCTTCTACGGGGTTCCTCAGGCAGGGGCATATTTTGGCAAACCCTTTGCCAATCGCGTCTAGCAACCATCGTGTGCATTTGAATGACAAAAATGTGTTATTGCAAGTCATTGACGCCTGCCGACCGGCAACAGTAGGCCTGCATTTTAAAATGAACTGCAATAGGTTATGATTGCCCTTATTTAGTTAAAAACTGGGTCAATGACCCAACCAGTTATCTGGTTGAACCTCCAGGTAGGGTTATGTTTGCTTCACTCCAAACTATTAATCATTTTGTAAAACGGTGATCAGTAGTACGAAGTTGCCGAGGAACTGTGCTGACAGTTATCCCTAACTCACAGACTGCAGTTTGTATTGACTGTAGACCTCGAAGTGCTCCACGGCTCGCGTCATTATGTAGCAATTGGCCTATCAAGCGAGCCTTCAGCTGATAACGCTCAATGAGCTCAATCCCTTATGAAAAACAACTATAGGAATCTTGTAGTATCTTATACACTACTATAGAAATCTTATAGGATTACTATACGAAACAATCAAATCAGAGTGTATAAAAAGGTAACAAAATTAGCTCTGCCCTCTCCCATATAGCACTGCGTATATAATAACGTAATCGAGTTGATCTGCCTACGCTCACAAAATAACTAAGTTACTTTAAATGTTTGTATGTGCATATTTTACAATATATAAATTTGTCTTTTTGTCTTTCAAAGATGTTTTTGTTTTGTTTTTAGTTTGTATTGTGATTCACATCGCAGCTGTTAGCTTGGTTCATGGCTTTTCTTAAATGAGTGGAAAAAATACTTCCAGAAACCTTGGCACTTTTCACAAATCAAATCCTAAAACATTAATGTGTCCACAAGTCCCTCATTAACAAAAAACTATTTAGCATAATACAATGTCATATATTGCTATTTTCCAGAGACACACAAATCTGATAAATTAACAAAACTGTTTCGAATAACTAAATCTCACAAATGCTGATAGTAAGCCATTCATTAAAGGTGCAGTGTGTAAGTTTTAGCGACATCTAGCAGTGAGGTTGTGAATTGCAACTGCCCTCCACTCACCCCTCTTTTTCAAAGCACAGAGAAGCTACGGTGGCCAACACAGGACAAAGATGTGGTCGTCTGAGACAGCAGAGAGAAGCTAGCACTCTGTAGAGAAGTTTGTCCCTTCAGGGCTACTGTAGAAACATGGCGAATTCACTGTAAGGGGACCTGTGGTGTATGGAGATAGAAATGGCTCATTCTAAGATATTTTTTTTATTTTTTTTATTTATTCGCTTTGGTATTATTTTCACAAGCAAGGTGTACATTTTCAAAACTCATATCAACTAATATATGACAGATCATCAAAAGTGCACTTTTTTTCAAACATTTCATCATATTTTCAATTGTGTTAGTACAATACACAAAACCACAAAGTATCCTTTTGACTACACAGAATAAGTGTTTCATCTTTTATAAATGTTTCATTCTCAGTAAATGCCTTTCATTAAGCTCTTACTGTCACACTTCTGATCTGAATCTCTTCTCGTTCTGTTTAACACATTTGTCTGTTATTTAATCTGACTGATCTTAATGGTTAATCAATGAATCATTTGGCACACCAATAGATTTCTTTAGCTATTGATAATATAGACTAATGACTAACTATATTTTTAAATTATAAACATAAATGTTATATAAACGTAAATGTTACGAAATGGCCCTATAAGGATGGCAATATCCTTAATCTTGGTCAAGTTTATAAAAATGTAGAAAAGTTTCTGTGATGGGTAGGTTTAGAGGGGAAAATAGATAGATAGATGGTGATAGATAGATAGATAGATAGATAGATAGATGTGTGTGTGTGTGTGTGGGGGTATAAAATATTTTCAATTTGTAAAAAGAGCAGAATAGAGTATAGGGGAGAGGAAATAATCAATGAAGGTGTAACATCAGACTGATCAGAAATCAGAAGAAGTGAGACAGATGGTACAGCAATACCAAATACAGCATTTTACATTACAGTATGTATGCCATGTGATACTGTAAACAGATTACCATGGTAGAGACTGTCACATTACTGTTACTCACCCTTATGAAGCTCAACTACAGTAGATTCAGTCATATGGTACAGTGAGAAGTGAGGACATTTATTGGCAACAAACTCTGTTATGGCACAGAATGGTGAGATGACAGATAGATAGATAGATAGATAGATAGATAGATAGATAGATAGATAGATAGATAGATAGATAGATAGATAGATAGATAGATAGATAGATATAGATAGATAGATAGATAGATAGATAGATAGATAGATAGATAGATAGATAGATAGATAGATAGATAGATAGATAGATAGATAGATAGATAGTAGATAGATAGATAGATAGATAGATAGATAGATAGATAGATAGATAGATAGATAGATAGATAGATAGATAGATAGATAACGTTAGATAGATAGATAGATAGATAGATAGATAGATAGATAGATAGATAGATAGATAGATAGATAGATAGATAGATAGATAGATAGATAGATAGATAGATAGATAGATAGATAGATAGATAGATAGATAGATAGATAGATAGATAGATAGATAGATAGATAGATAGATAGATAGATAGATAGATAGATAACGTTAGATAGATAACATTAGATAGATAGATAGATAGATAGATAGATAGATAGATAGATAGATAGATAGATAGATAGATAGATAGATAGATAGATAGATAGATAGATAGATAGATAGATAGATAGATAGATAGATTAAACTCTATTATTTTAATAGAGCTATTACACATTTATTTAAAACCTAATTTGCAGGAACTTTAACTTTGAAATTGTTAACGAATGATTTGCTTGGCGAGTTATCCATCACGTGTTCATATATGGCGTGTATAACAGTTTGCTTTATTGCTATACGCGATTGGCAAACGGTTTGCCAGAATATACCCTGACCCTCTTCAATGATGTCCAAATGGACTTGAGGAGCGACACTTCTGCTGGTTGCGGAGGAGCTCTCAGCCAAAAGGACGTGGCTATCAGGCTGCTGATCCGTCTCCACCAGTGAAGAAGGGCAGTTGAGTGCCTCCCACAGCCGCTGCTTGATCTTCAGTCCCAGTTTAAGACTGTAGCGACGGCGGCGACCACTGCGTGTCTTCAGCATGGGCTCCACCACAGAGCGGTAGATCTCCTGGTATTCCTGCACGCTGTAGCCGTGGATGGAGAGAGGCTCTTCCTGCTGACACACGTCCACTGAAGAGACTGAGGTTGCTGGACGGATGTCAGGAAGGACAGCAGCGTTCTTCACGTAGCGCTCTTCCAAACCTGTGGGACTTTGAGCTTTCTCCGAGATAACGATACAACTGAAAGTGTGATATAACCTCTCTACAGCTGCCAGCTGTGAAAGCTCACTTGAGTCTGGACTGGAAGAAACGCCCTCCACCAAGAATCCCCTCAGGTGTGTGGGAAGAGCCCTGGTTCTTCTCTGGCGACGCTGCTCCATGATGATGAATCAAGAAGAACTTCAGAGACTGGACAATCACTATAGGACTTATCAAATTGTAGAGTTGTGAAGAGTTTGTAACACGAGTGATCAGGCTTCAAGGCTTCAGAAACAGTTGTGATGATTTCAAATATCAACTGGAGCTGCTGAACTGACAGAATGTTTAAATGTAAACAACTCTTGATATCAGCAGAGCAGGATGAGCTCTGTTTCATGTACTGTACTAATACAATTTAGCCTGGATGCCAGCCGAATTTAGCCCCGCCCACATTTTGCTCGGGCAATTCGGTCTGGAATCGATCCATAGAGGATTTATTATGCCCGAACTGTTCGGACCAATGAAATTGTCAGGGCGGGCTTTAGAGGATGATGGACAGATGATAAACAGTAAATGAATTTGCTCTTATCCTAAACAGAGAACTTGTTCTTATGTGCATTCACCTTCACTATTTCTCTCAGAAATGATGATCGTGTTGGTAACTACTCTGTGTATCCTTAAATTCTTTTTTTAACAACAATGGCAAAGATCGTTTACACTCATCTTTTTCTTGTAACGTTACTTAATCCAGCGCACGTGCAGACAGGGTTGCCAAGTGTTTTTGCAATGTCGCGCAATTGCTACTCAAAACTATATCCCAAAACAATAGCTTTCCGGTGGGGTTCTCCAGGGAAAACAAATAGCGTTTGGTTGGCAAAATATGTTATTTTGGCACGGTTGCCTGCTAAAATTCGCATTCCTGGGTCTATAAATCACATAATTGGGGTCGCTTCAGCCCGCGGACATGGAGAAAAACACGGACTTGGCAACACAGTGCAGTTGAGTTCTGGTGACATTTGACAACTAACGTTTTATATTACGTGTATTATATTCCCATCTGTGCATGTGTATTTAGAGGTGTTTGTCAAGACCAGCATCAATATTACTCTTCTATGTCAGTAATTCATTAACATATCAGCGTTTTGATTAAATCTTAAGCGAACAAATCATTCTCTCACTGACTATTTATTTTAAATAGATTTGTAGACAAGTGTTGACTATCTGCATTGATTGCTCATATTATACAATCCATTCGGTTTTTAACCTGCACCTTGATTTTGTAATTGCAGCTGTCATGGGAAAATTTGCATGGAAAGAGACTTGAGGAGGTTGTGAATAAGAGAAACAGAGAAGCTGAACAGAAGCAAGCAAAGACAAAGTGTAGGTTCTGGCAAGATTTAAATAGATTTTCAATCATTAACGTAATTTTGCCTTAACTCTAGAATTGTACCACTGAAATTATGATTAAATAAAGTTACAAGTCCCCCTGAATGAGACCCATGTGAAAATAAAGTTTTACCTCCCCACTGTGAAGACCAAAAAGACTAATCATTGACACTAGAATGAGTTTCTTGTAGGAAATAAACATGTATGACCATGGTGAAACTGCAAACTATGCCTCAGTAAATCTTTCTTTAGTTAATTGCACACCTGAATCTTGGTCTTTATTCCTCGCAAGCTGTTGTCCCCAACAATATTAAGTGTGACATTATAAATACAACATATTGCTTCCAAACTTATATGGGCTATACTTAATGTTGGATGTATAAACCTTGAAGAAGTAAATTTTCATTTAAAACTTATTTGCAACTTTCACAATAATTGTATGTAAGCAGCATGTAATAATAGCTACTGCCTTACAACCCCAGTGCAAGACAAACGGGACTGTGGTGAAAAAAACTCAATAGAAAGATACAAAGCAAACATAGTTCTGGAAAGTATACGGCAAGAAAGGAGAGAAACATTTAGAACTGAAACAGAATGTTCGGTAGACTTTATCCATTTTTGCTTTGTCTTTTTATTCTCTGGAATTTTCTGGGGACTCCTTATAACCTTCAGGGGTTCCCCAGACCTAGTCTGAAAACCCCTGTCACTTTATTGATTTCATGGTGATGTGTCATTGCTTGTCACGTGACACACCAGCACAGTCAAAATAGTGCTGTAGCTATATGACCTTTTTATACAGTCTATGTATATGACTGGTTATCTGCTTTTATTTAATTTATCCTTTTTTTATTAAAAATATTCACACATTTGTTAAGTATAGCGTGACATATCTAGTATTCCGATTTTCAAACATGGGCTGTTCCCATAGGCTGTTCCAGTCCAATAATATCTGTCCGCAGGGCTGGTTTTGTCCGCGCATGCGCACATTGCGCAGTTTCACTACAGCGGTTTTGCCCGCGCATGCGCAGTTTCACAACAGTGGTTTCACGCTGACACATTTGATTTTTAAATCTTAGTTCTGTCCTAAAGCTATCTATTCATTATTGTTGCTCATGCTGTTATTTTTTGCATCTGCTGTTTCTCGGAGGCCTTCATACTTTACTGAAATAAAACAATGCTGTCATGAACACTTGAATCTTTCTTTTACGTTTTTCTCCAAACGAACAGCCTGGTATAAAAAATAAAATAATAAATAAATAAATAAACTAACTTTCGAATAGACATTTAAAAGGTTTTTAGAATTATTAAATTATTAGTCTAAAGTCAAGATAACTAATTCCTCAAACGTCTTTTAAAACAGGCTGAAAAATGTGAGCATATTATTAATTTGTTGGAGACATAACCAAGAATACAATTTAATTTACATGTATTTATTAGGCCTACATTTACAATTTATATTTTGAACATGTCACTATTTTACCATTACAATTGATCACTAACTATAAAATTAAACAAGTGAAAAAAAACCAGGGTTATAAAAGGATGACACTCTAGCATTTTTGTTGTCCCTAACCTCTGACATGAATAAGTGCATGTCCTCTTTGTTTTTGAACGTGAAATAAAATGGGGCCCTTATTTCATTTTCTCCTGATGGTTTATAATATAGCAAAGCGGACAGTGGAATTGGTCACAGGAAGAAGAGCAAATTATTCCCGTTCCAGTGCCGTAACATGCATCTCGAAGACATAAGACTGTCATGATGCAATGCGCATGCGCTGTCAGAGCTGCTGTGGGGTAAAACTTTGGGGGCAACTGTGGCAGCGTCTCGTTCAGGGAACCAAGGTTACATATGTAACAGAGACGTTCCCTATCATAGGTTCACTCAACGCTGTGAACCGTCGCCATGGGAACGATATAGCATAACGTCTTAACATACCTGAGAGTAGCTAGTGGACTGTGGAAAGCGCCCGCTCAAACAGATAGGACCTGGGAGCCAGGAGTTGTCTTCACTACCAGATTGTAGAATTTGATAAAGGTGTTGGGAGAGGACCATCCTGCAGCAACACAGATATCTTCTAACGAAGAGCCCTTAAAGAGAGCCTGAGAAGACGCCATTCCTCTGGTCGAATGCGCACTTACTCCTAAAGGCGAGGTGAGACCACGTGCCTCATAGGCCGCTGAAATAGCCTCAATAACCCAATGAGACATCCTCTGCTTAGTGACAGCTGCTCCTTTATTTTTGCCACCGAAGCATAAAAACAGCTGATCTGATTTACGCCACTGGGCAGAACGGTCAACATAATTTTTTAGTGCCCTAACAGGGAAGAGACCAAGAGGTCGCACACTATCTTCATCTTCTGAATCAGGAGGAGAAAAAGCTTCCAGAACTATCTGCTGTGATCGAAAAGAGGTTGAAGCATCCTTAGGAACATAACCTGGCCTAAGTCGCAGCAAAACCTTGACTAATCCAGGTACAAAGTCCATACAGGAGCGGGGGCGTAGTTGATATTCAAATCCATCAGTTACAACACATTAAAAAATGAATAAAAAAATTTAAACAGGCAGGATACCAACGTTCAACCCCCCCAATGTTCAAACCAAATCTACGCCCTTGTACAAGAGGGACTGGTAGACAAAGCCTGTAAATCTCCAATCCTCTTCAAAGAGGATAAAGAGAACAGTTATGAAAATCAAAAACTTCTCTGTCACTGACTCCAAAGGTTCAAAAGGATTGCTCATTAGACCTTCTAGAACTATGATCCCAAGATGGAATTTGTGCCGGGCGGAAAGGCCTAAGCCATCTCATCCCTTGCAGAAAGCGAGAAACCAAAGGGTGTCGTCCAAGGCCGGACCTAACCCTAACCTCAAGCCCATGGGCCCCGCCCAAAAGGGGTCCCCGCCCTTTTACATTAGATTTTTTCAATAATATGTCAGTCATTTAATTTTTTAATTTAAAGTTTGTTGATTGGTCTGGTATTGTTACCTGGCCCTTCCCTGCAATGAAAAATGTAATTTAATTAGCTAAATTAAATGTCAGTCATCTTGAGGTTTCTTGATTGGTAATTGGTAGTTACGTAGTGCCTCGTTTACTGCCGTTGAAAAAAACCTGTCTGCATTAGACAGTGATGTAATGGCAGACAAACGGTATCAGAGTGGCATGCATAAAAGAAAATTAAAGAATGAAAGACAGCAACGCAAAAAGAAAGTTCTCAGTAAAATGAAAAGGGTTACTGGATTTTTTACACCCATGACACCGCAACTTGATGTGCAAGCGAAGAATCCAGAGGACAACATTCCGAACCCGCTGGAAGGAACGGTTGGAGACGATTTGAATTCACGAGCAGGGCAGCCCATCTATGAATCCTCATCTCTTCAGTCAGAAACATCGACCGAACAATGTCCAACTACAGATTCTTTATCCACTGATCCTGCTCGCTGGGGTAAAATTGATGAAAACTTGCGTGTTTATTGTTTGCAGCCTAATGAAAACCACCGTATTGAGACACTAAAATCTCTCTCTGACACCAGGTGGGCTGCGCATGCACAGGCCACCAAGGCACTGTGCAGAAATTATGGCAATATTCAAGACTCACTGATGAACATTGGCGAAGACAGCACACAGAACCCGACAACACAAAATGATGCTTGGTCACAGCATAAAAAAATGAACGGACTTGAGACTGCTATGAAGTTCTTCTATGAAGTTCTATTATGTATTTTTGCTAGAGTAGCCTACTACATCTAATGATCTTTAAAATGCCATGGTAATGAGAAACTGCTTATTTAATTGTGTTATATATTATACTCTAAGACTGTAATTTATGTGATGTAGTAGACATACTGTAGGTCAAAGTCAGCCTAACACTGCCTATGTATATGATGTATATAATATATATACAAAATGTCAGCACTTACCAAGAACAGTTTATTTGTGTGTAACATGTAACACTGTATACTGTACCAGTCACCTATTGAAATTAGCTTTGCACTTCAAATAACGATTGTATCGATTATATTGTTACGCCACCAGATGGCGACAAATTGCTTTTAAAAAACATTTGTCATTGAAACGTTCTTTCAGGAGATTCGTTCAAAGATGCTGATTCATCTACGAAACAATTGTATTTGATTGAGGAATTTAATCATTCATTCCAACCCAAGTTTTTTAAAATAAATAATTCAGATTAATTAAACATTTTTATAGACTTCAGCAATTAACATAAATTATGTTATTTTGTTTAGTTGTTTGTTCAGAATCGTGGTCTCTATATTTTTTTTCTCAGTTTATACAGAATTGTGTTGCTTTATTACATAGCTTGTGTATCATTTTGTTCTATTTAAAGTAATGTATAGAAGGTAGGGCCCGAAAGTGACTCAAGCCCTGTGGCCCCCACCACCCTAAGTCCTACCCTGGTGTCGTCCTACCGAAGCACCCTGCACTTGTACATGTTGGGCAGAAATGGCAGCCACATACACTTTCAAAATGGCCGGAGCAGCTCCTGCTGAAAACGGCTTGTAGAAACTCCAGTACTGAACCGATAGTGTAGCATACTGGGTCCTCATCTCTTGACAGACACCACAATGCAAAAAGCTTCCACTCAAAAGCATAAAGGCGTCTCGTAGATGGCGCTCTGGAGTTGAGAATGGTTTCCGAGGTCTCTGCCGAGATACCATGTCAATCTAGTGCGCTCCGCTCAGAGGCCACACCCATAGTTTCCATAAATCCGGACGGGGTGTCGAATCATGCTTAGAGTTTGCGTCAGCAAATCCGCTCTGATGGGAACCTCCCATGTAGGGCCGACTAAAAAATTGATCAGCTCCGAAAACCAAACTTGAGTGGGCCAGTGAGGAGCTACCAGTAACAGATGTTCCACTCTGTTAAATGGCCTGGAATGTGAACTGCTCTGACCGACAGAAACTTGTTCTGTGCCCAAAGAAGCAAACGCTTCGCCAGATTGTATAAAGGACGAGAGCGAAGCCCTCCTTGGCGATTTAAGTAAGATATCGCGATCATGTTGTCCGTCCTGACCAGCACATGACACCCTCTCAGACGGGGCAGAAATCGTTTGAGTGCTAGAAACACTGGTAACAGCTCCAGACGATTTATGTGCCAACCACAGTGCCCTCCACCACAGACTCCAAATGTCGGGAGTCCTTGATACACTGCTCCCCAACCCATGAGAGATGCGTCCGTCATGATAGTCTTGCGATGACAGCACAGCCCTAGTTGAACTCCGCGGCAGAGCAAAGGAAGGTTTAACCATGGACGCAGAGTACGAAAACCTCTGCGAGTCAACAAGACTTTGCGGGATGGATGGCTGTGGGGCGAAATCTTCATGCTTTTGGTCCACCATTAAAATGGTCTCATATGGAGCAGGCCTAACTGTACTACAGGGGATGCTGCTGCCATCATGCCCATCAGTCTGTGGCAAAGACTGACACAAACGAGGTGACCTATTTTGAAGTATCCCAGGCAGTTCTGTAGAGACTGAACACGTGCAGGAGATAACCGTGCCCGCATTACATTCAAGTCCAAACCCACGCCCAGAAAAGTTGTCTGGGACGGTTGCAAAATGCTCTTCTGGAGGTTCAGACGGAAACCCAGATTCCTCAAGTGGCAGAGAGTTAGATCTCGATGAGCCACAGCCTGTTCCTGAGATTGAGCTAATATTAACTATTCGTCCAGGTAATATAGAACACGGACTCCCTGGTGCCGCAATGGGGCCAGAGCAGCGTCCACACACTTGGTTAAAGTCAGAGGGGCTAGGGCTAGCCCAAACGGAAGGACACGATATTGGTAAGCTTTGCCCTCAAAAGCAAACCTGATGAACTTCCTGTGTCTCTTGACGATCTGGATGTGGAAATACGCATCCTTCAGATCGATGGTTACAAACCAATCTCCGGTTTGTACCTGGGTCAGGATGGACTTTAGCGTCAACACAGCAGATTGTTGTTTTGCTGCTCAAAATTTCTAAACCACTGTTGTTAGGGCCTCCCCGAAAAGGCCGTCGTTGGAAACGGGGGTGTCCAACAAAAAGGATTTCTCCTTTTCTTTAATGTCAGTCAGATTAAGCCAGAGATGGCGCTCTACTGACACTAAACCAGCCATAGACCTTCCTACGGCGCGGGCAGTATGCTTGGTGGCTCTCAGCGCCAAGTCAGTAGCCCGTCTGAGCTCTTTGACTGCCTCCGGAGTCATGCCCTGTCCTTCATCAAGCTCTTTTAATAAATCGGCTTGATAAGCCTGGAAAACGGCCATGGAATGAAGGGCGGCTGCTGCCTGACCAGCTGCCATATAAGACTTTTTGACCAGTGAGGAGGTCACTCTGCATGGTTTGGAGGGCAAAAAGGGATGAGACTTTCACGACGGAGCCGAAGGCGCGAGGTGGGCCGCGAGGGTCTCTTTAACGGTAGGCAAGCTTGCGTAGCCATAGTCCGCCATTTTAGAAATAGTAGAGATATCTGCGGCCGCGGGCTTGGTAATACGAGCCGAAAATGGCTGCTTCCAAGACTTTGAGACTTTGTGGTGGAGGTCTTGAAAGAAAGGCAGTGGCCTGCGGGCTGAGTTGGCGCGGCTAGCGAATCCAGGCCTAGTTTGTCTACAGCGCAAGTGACAACTTCTATCAGTTTATCATATGACTAGGAAACTCTCTTTACCGCTCGGAGGAAGAGAAAGGGCTAATTCACCCGCTAGTCCCTTCGGAATCGGAAGCCACTGTAGAGAGCACATCATCATCGAACAGGCCGCAACCAAAAGAAACCGAGTCCCGGGCTTCCGGGGTAGGCCGCAGTTCGTCGTTCATGAACAGAAAGTGTTCGACACGGTCGCGATTCTCAAGCGAGCAAACCCGCCCAGGGGAAAGAGAGCGAAAAAAATCGAAATCCGTCCGCTCACTATCCAAAAATTGTAAATCGCCCATGTCATCCCAAGCGTCCGACTCGTGCGGTGCCTCGGCGGCCGCAGAGACAGGGTAGCTGGGATTAGGCAGGCGGCCTTTAAAGGTAGCTAGCCTAGAGCAAAGCACTTTCATGGATAATCTATCACAGTGCTGACAATCAGATAGACCGCTAAGCACGGCCTGGGCGTGCTGAATGCCCAAACACATCCTGACAACACCTGACATGAGTGTCGTCTCCGGCAATAAATCTGTCACACGGGTCCAAACATTTCTTGAAGCTCATCGTGTCCGCTTTGAGGAGTAAGGAACTGCTCAACCGTGGTAAGTAGCTGTGAACACGATGGATATCTTTAGTAGCAAAATAGCTTTCCTAAGGGCACAGATTATCCGTTTCCTGAAGGAATAAAATCTGACGGTTTGACACTAAGCGCCACTAGCCAATGAATTGGAGTGATGGTATAAGGGCTTCAGACATTCCTCACACCGGAAGTGTTCCCATGGCGACGGTTCGCAGCGTTGAGTGAACCTATGATAGGGAACGTACCTTCTTAAAGCTCCCACGACACGACCAAACTCCGTACTATGGGAGATCGGGCCTTCTGCTCAGCAACTCCCAGTCCGTGGAATGCTCTCACTGAACACTTGCGGACCCCATAGATGCTTTTAAACATGGTCTTAAAACCCACCTTTTTAGGAGAGTGTCGTGTCTGCCGGCAGATAATAAACACGCAACACAATCGTCTGCTGTGCAACTCACGTTGTTCTTTTTACAGAACTGGAACTGAACTTGATTTCCTATACAATACTACAGGTCACCACTAGAGGGCAGGCTTATCACAAAACTATGATAACCAATAGTACATACATTACAGAGAGCTTTTAATTGATTTCTTATTTTTCAGTTTTATTTATTTATTTATTTTTGTTGTTGATTGTTTCAAATCTGTAGCACTTTGAGATTTTGCTTAATATAAAATGCATTACAAATCAAATGTATTATTATTATTATTACCTTGAACAGATCCGTCTCTCGCAAGTTATTACAGTGGATGCGTTTTGTTTTTTAAACACCTTGCTTTATAAATTTGAGCTATATGCGCGACGGGCGCCGACATTTTAAGTTGGTTTGGTGTTGGACGTTCGATATTTGCAAATTTAGGGAGTGTCTCTAAAGTTATACACTGTAAAAAAACAAAAAAACTTCATTTTACAGGTAATGTTCTGTATTTTTTTACGGAATTTTCCCTTTTTTAAATTAAACAGTAAAATGCTGTAATTTAAATTTTTTACCATTAAAATTACGACAATTAATTGTAATTAGCAAATACATCAAAATTCTGTTTTTTAAAGGCAATTCATACTATTTTTACAGATAAAAAATTTAGTTTTACAAGAAATAACTGTTAATGTTTTGTAGATTATTGTCCTGTTCATGACATAAATGAATACCAAAATCTTTATATTTCAGAAATGTTTTTACATTTATAATAACAGTAAATGTATCCAGAGTGCGAATTACCCCACCATAATTGGGGGGTACTGCTCCTTCACTAAAACCTAACCGCACCTACACTTTTAATGTAATTGTTTGTAGATCTTAGTGCTGATATTTCCTGCTTACTCTTTTAGCACCAAAAAAGTGCCTGATGTCGGGGTGCCCTTTCCTTTTCTTCATAGTGTCTCTGTGAATAAAATCAAATCCTAGTTTCATTAAGATAGTTTTAGGGTTCTCAGATGAAACTACATTTACCGAAAAAAAGAAAAGAAATAATAGAATGTAAAAACAATACTAACCAATTAAAAACAAATTCAAATACTAGCATGTACCATTAGGCTACTTGGCTCTTTTTATGTTTCCACAGGTTTCACAGATTTTTTTTACATGCTTAGTTTTAGTTTAGTTTTTATTAGTTTTACTGTTAGTTTTAGTCACATCTTCTATACAGAATTCACACCCTATTCAAATACCATAGCTGTACAATTTTCACACCCTATACTATCTGGATTGAAGCAGCAAACATTCAGTGTAAAAGTAAAAAAAATGACATAACATTATTTAATATTTGAATCACAGCTTATATAACTTAGTGTTTTGACATCGACAACCACAATGGTAGGAAAATCTGACAAGGTAGGACAAATCGACAGAACAGTGTCATTTCTCCCCTTGGGTTTTAGGTTTGGGGAAGGGAAAAATTCCACCCCCTGTCCAAATTTATTGGATATTGGGTTTCAGATTTGCACAATCCATAAGCACAATGCTTTGGCATGTTCCGCTCGCTCGAAAGCTTGACAGACCTTCCATGCCTAGTTACGGTTGCTAAGCCACGATTGGCCTGTGGCGGTTTTCGGGCGTGGCTTAGCGAAGGGTACCATGGTCCTTAAACCAGGTACTGGTTGCTTTGGCACTGTGTGCAGGTGCCAAGTCCTGTTGGAAAATGAAATCTGGATCTCCTTAAAGTTGGTCAGCAGATCAGTGGAAGGCAAGTGATTGAGTTCAGGCCTGAGCTATATGAAAAACTATATGTAAACATTTCCTTTTCCTTATTCAGTGGTGAGCTTTTCACCTCAAAGCAGCCGTCTGTTTAATCTGAAATCATATATTTATATAATGTACCAAGCATCAAAGGAATGTGTCCATATGTTTAGCAACAGATCATAAACATTCTTAACATAGCACTACTCCACTAATTGCTTGGCTTGGGCTGTTGAGAGATGGCCAACATGGTCAGAGGACTGGCATTTCCTATGATCTGCTTGAGAAAGCATGATCACCCCCGCCTCGTTCACACAAATAAGTAATATATTGCAGTGTTTGTTTAAATTGCTTACAGAGCCGTTAAGGCTCCACAAAAGAATCCAAAAATTGTGCCAGTTGATAAATCATATACAAAGCCCTGTCCTGATAGATATAACAAAATAATTTAAAATTTAGACCAAAATAATTTTTCCTGTGGGTGGGGTACCTGTCATTGACCTGAGGGTTTAGTACCTTCCCCATCATCTTGAACCGTGTAGGCTACTCGTAGTCTCAGTTAAAAAACAAAAAACAAAACATTGCTTGGTTCAGGGAATACAGTGGGTTTGTTTGTGTGGAAGCATTTGTTATGCATCTTCTTCTGGAGATATAGTTCTAGTTCCAACTGCTGGACTGAAAAAAAAAAAAAAAACTTTAATACCCAAAGGTGTTGAGAATTTCTCTATCACTTAGGCTACATAAAATATGCAAGAGAGACATTTTCCGGTCACAAACATTTCCCATAGGACATACTGTAAGAATGATAATAGAAGTTGCTAAAATAGTAATACTTCAAATTGTGCCAAAGCTTGAGTGTGGGTGTGTTTGTTTATTTGGTGAGCAGGATCATCCAGTCATTATTACAGCATAAACCTAGATTTATTCCTAATAAACCCTTGTGCCTGACTGATATCAGAATAGTTTCTTTCAAAAAATATTTTATGAGATTTTAAGTAGACTGAGGGTGGAGCCTTGGTGACGTCTGAGGAGTAGAGCCCTGCACAGCTCTAACCCGTCCCTGGCCCTGGCCCTGGCCCTGGCCTGTGATGTTCAACCCGGTCCCGACTGCAGACCAACATCAATATAACTTAAGCTCTCTCTGATGTGCACTGTCTTTGCTACACACACGCACGCTGCTAAGAGGTAAACCTTTATTATAAGCCTCAAACATAACTACCACCACCGACAATCATGCCCACAAATATTAATACAGACTGTCCATTACAGAGAAACATAAGCATGCAGTAGAGAATTTAGCCAAAATACGTAATCCAGCAGCAAATAAGTGAATAAAGATTTACAGCCTACCTCTCTTTGATGTTAAGTAACTGAAGTGCAATGTTTCAAAGAAGTCTTCACCAACTGGCTAACGTTAAATAATAAAATCCGTTGAAATCGCCTGAGTCTGACCCGTGCCCAATCTGTATAAATAAATAAATGGTCCGGGCCCGGCCCTAATTGACTCAGCCTGTCGGGCCCTGTTGGAACCCGACAGGCTTGCAGACCTCTACTGGGAACCAACAGATTGAGAAGGAGCCAAAAGAAAGGTGAAGATCCAGGAAGAGCCAAGAGGACTACAGTCCACAGTGACACCCCAAGACTGAGACTGAGGCCAAGGTGTAGACGGGCCTGTGTGACACCGGAGGGAGCGAGGACATTCGAGGAGCTAAAGGAAAGGTGGAAGGGTGGACGGCTGAGGTGCCGCTAGAGAGTCAAGGCAGAGCCGACGGGCTGACAGGCCGAGGTGGAGTCATGGGTCTGGAGGTCTGAAATAAAGCAAGGATCCGTCTCACAAGGCTGAGCTGGTGGTAGAGAAGCCTGTGGTGGAGCCGGACAGCTAGAGGGACTGACTCCAGGGACGGGTGGAGCCAGCGAAAAGAACGGAAACAACTGAGCGGGCAGGATTTACCAGGGACAGGTTGAGGGGAAGAGAGTTCAGGGGTGGGGCCTGGCTCCGTAGTCCTCAAAGCAATGTGCCAGTGCTGGCTATAAACTCTGTCTTCAGGATGGATGCGGTGACCGGCTCTGGCTCCGGGGATAGAGTGAGCTCTAGCTTCTGGTCCTCGCTTGGACTTATAAAAGATTCATCAAAGAATCCTGAAAAAAAAGTATCAAAAGTAGTAAGCAGCACAACTCTTTCAACGTTGATAATAATAATAAATGTATCTTGAGCAGCAAATCAGCATATTAAAATGATTTCTGAAGGATCATGTGACACTGAAGACTGGAATAATGATGCAGAAATTTTTACAATCACAGGAATAAATTACATAATTCATTAATTTTTATTTATTTATTCAGATAGAACATTTATTTTAAATTGCAGTAAGATTTCGCAAAATTCAAATTTTTTCTGTATTTTTGATCCAATAAATTATGTCTTGGTGAGCATAGGAGATCATTTTTCTAAATCATTTAAAATCTTACCCAACATTTAATGGTAGTGTGATACTGAAAATGCAGAGCCTTCTGCAAATAAGACCATGAGTGTTTCCTGTTGAAAATAAGGCTTTTAAAGCTACAAAACATTTGCCATACATGGCATTTTTAAACAATTAAACATTCTGTCCCTTATTTTAAGCAAAATCATTCAAAGTGAAGGATGTTCATTTGTCAAGTTCTTTAGTATGTTTGTTGGAGGCTCTAGATACAAACACAATTATTTTGCCACTCTGCCATGTATCACATGGTCCCAAAAGCCCCTTTGACCACACGCATGACCGGTCTGCTCTAAAACAAAAGTGACTTTGTTCCCTAGAGAGTGAGAATGCTGTTTGTGTTCCAATTTGCAACTGGTGCCTTTTATTTCCTCAGGAAAAATAATCTTGTCAAGCCTTTTATTATATGACACTGAATAAAAGACCAGTTGTTCCATATACATTTAAGATTACAGTAGGTTAAGAGTTTAACATAGTAGGACTATGCTTTTTATTTATAAGGCTTGCAGTGCAGCCAGACATAAAAAATCACGCAATGTTTCCTTTTCATACAAAACCTATGAGGGATCCCAGTGGGATTTACAGACTGCATTCTTAGAGACCTACTTCACTGCATTTAAAGTCATGAATTACTGACAAGTCCATATATGAGTAAAATATCCTCCTCCTCTGAATAGTAATTTATAATTGTCACAGTTATCTGGACCTTGTGGATAAAATGTGTGTCATATTTGATAAAAAGCTGACCGCTTTTGTTCTAATTTGTTATGTAGCTTACGTTAGCACAATGATAGATACGATACACTATTTAGGCCTGTACATTACGTGAAATTTCACTAAATAAACCCATGTTTGTTTTAGTGCTGTCAAATTGATAATTGCGTTTAATCGCATCCAAAATAAAAGTTTGTGTTTACATAATATATGTGTGTGTATGGTGTTATTGTGATAAAAAATACACACACATGCATATATTTAAAAACATTTGTATATTTATGTATAAAATATTTATTTATATATATATATATATATAAGATAAATTATATATATATATATATATATATATATATATATATATATATATATATATATATATATATACGATACATGCAAATATTTCTTAAATATACATGAAGGAGTGTATAATAATTATACACGGTGCACACACATATATTATGTAAACAGGAACTTTTATTTTGGATGCGATTAATCGATTTGACAGTGCGTTTTATTGTTGACTGAATTGAATACAAATAAAATATAAAGAAATCGTGCCGTTCTTAACACACGGTGGCGCTGTTTAACTAGTTCTACATAAGGCAGTATACTTTTTTTTAAACAAAGAATTACTCTTGCCTGGAATCGCAACGATTTTGTTATATTTTTTAAAATGGTTATCAGTTCATGCCCATTTAAGTCATGCAAGGAATGCTCGCTGATGAAGTCTGCGCGGAAGTTTCTCCTGACGTCACCGTGACGTTTTAGTTGGTTGGTTTATTTTCACTTCCTGTTCAGTGGGACATCCCGCGGCTTCATCCGAGCTGGACTACATCGCTGTCCCTGTGTCCTACTTTAGACTTTTGCTTCCATTTTACTGGACAGACTGGAGACGGACGACCTTTACTGCAGCGGCCCTCCTGGAATAATGTAACGGACATTTCCGTGAACTATTATTGTGAATGTTGCGGTGATTGTGTTATTATGGAGTGCGGAGTCAGTGGCGATCATATGTGATCAAGACATCCACCCACCCACCCACTCACAAACAGCGCGATCTCCATCTACTCTCATAGTCTACAGAGAGGCAAAACATGGGCAAACATCAAATCCGCTGTTGGCTTTGGGCTCTAGTGGCTCTTTTTTACTGCAAACGGGCACTTTCCTTTAATCTGGACATTAGTAAACCTTCAGTTTTCTCTGGACCTCCAGGAAGTTACTTTGGATTTTCTGTGGCTTTCTTCAATCCTGATAACAAACAGTGAGTAGATGAAGTTGTGTGTAAACTTTGTGAGCTGGAGCTCTACAGACAAATATCATAATCGCCTACTTTATTATATATATATATATATATATATATATATATATATATATATATATATATATATATATATATATATATATATATATATATATATATTTTTTTTTTCTATTTATTTATTTATTGTGGGACTAGTGTATCTCTCTCTCTCTCTGTCTCTCTCTGTCTCTTCTCTCTCTCTCTCTCTCTCTCTCTCTCTCTCTCTCTCTCTCTCTCTCTCTTTATGTATGTCGTACTCAGAAGTTTACACACCCCTTGCAATGTTAATTATTTTAACTGAGGACAATTGAGGGACTGAAACACAACTATTAAATAATATTCAAACATTCACTTATGCTCCAGAAGGAAACACAAAGAATTTATGCCGCTTTCACGTGCTTTCGGAATTATCCTAAATATGATTTTTGCTAGTTAAAAATTGGACATGAATGCCCTCTCAAAGCTGAATTTGCGATGAGCTCGTAATCAGCATCAGAGCCAGGGTCAATGTAAGATTAATGTAAATACTTTATTAAAATTACTTAATTTGTCTTTCGGGGAAAGATGTAATTATCTTATGTTGACACATTTGGACTTCTTCATCCAATTCAAAAGTTTTAATCCCCACCCCCTCGTTCTTATATTGTTATAATGTATTTAACAAAAATTGTTTTGATTAATACACATTTTACCATCTGATTCCAGATTAAACATACTGGTTGGTGCACCCAGGGCAAACACATCTGATCAAACCCCCTCTGTAGTCACTGAGAGGGGTGCTGTCTTCAGCTGTCCTTGGCAGAAAAGCGGCTCATGCACACAGCTCGAGTTTGACAGCACTGGTAAGTTTCAGCACTGTGTTTTCAGCCATCATATTGTATTCTTTGCTCTTATAACCATGCTGTTATTTAATGCCTTTTCTGTGTATTGATTCACATTGCATGCTAGCGGAAGAGGTTGGGTTTGTCAGCGTTATTATAGGACCTTCTGAGTAGCCTGTGGCTCTTTAATGATTTATTGGGTTATATATCAGCTTTGCTCTAAATATTTTCAAAAGATGGAGGAAAAATATTAGGAGAGGGAGTCTGGAGTCGTTTCAAGGCTCATCTAGGATTGTGCGATTGTTATTACAACGTTTTTTTGAATTCACATGCTTGGCAGTGTCCCGCAACAGACAAAGGAGTTTCTTTACCATTCATAAAGTGTGTGTGCTGGCCTACTAACTAGATTGCAAATGTACACAAACAATCTTCACACTAACAGGACTTTGTTCAGCCTTATATATATATATATATACTTGAATATAGGCACGGTTTCTTGTGCCAGATCTCATTGGCATTCAGTGGCGGTTATAGACTAGTCTTGCCTGATTTACCCTGCCAGCCAAGCTGGATTGTTAAAAGAGGAGCTACCAGACAAACAAAAAGGTCTTCAGTTGGATTATCTCAATGTGTTTAGAGTTCTCACCAACAACTGAAATACTCCTCTCTGTTTTCTTTTCACCCTTAAAGAAGTTCTTAGAAAAAGAACCATGTATTGAATAGCTTGAATTAATGCTGTGCATCTATGGGCAGAGTTACCCATGGAAGCTTTTTTTTCTACCATTGAATACAAATAAAAAAAAAGTAATTGTGGCTTTTTATATTGCAATTCTGACTTTTTTTTCCTCACAATTGCATGATAAAAAATGTGCATATGTGTGTAATATATGTATTTTTTCTCAGTTTATATCATGCAATTCTGACTTTTTCCCCTCAAAATGAACATATAATTGCGAGTTATAAAGTCAGAATTGTGAGATATAAACCCTCAGAATTGTACTTTATAGTGCGCAATTGTGAGTTTATGTCTCAGAATTGTGAGAGGAAAAGTTGCAAATATATTTTAAATTGTTTTATTCCTTGGCAAAAAAAAGCTTCCATAGTAAGCATTAAAGGGATAATTCACCCAAAAATGAAAATTTGATGTTTATCTGCTTACTCCCAGGGCATCCAAGATATAGGTGACTTTGTTTCTTCAGTAGAACTCAAATTAAGATTTTTAACTCGAACCGTTACAGTCTGTCAGTCGTACATGAGAGTATGAGAATGATGAAAGTAAAAAAACACGCACAGACAAATCCATATTCAACACTGCGGCTCTTGACGACACATTGATGGCGTAAGATTTACATTTCACTGCCAGTTATATATTCTGTATATAATTGTGTATGTGACAAATAAAACTCTTGAATCTTGAAAGACACGAAACGATCGGTTTGTGTGAGAAACCGAACCACATTTATCAAAATTTTCACCTCTAATAAGCCACTATGTCCATCAGCCTTCAGTGCGCGATCACTTCCGGTAAGTGAGGTCAATGTACACGATATGGCGTAGAGATAAGCGCGAGAGATCACCTGCCCTTGTGTAATATACGCCAGATCGTGTACAGACCTCACTTACTGGAAGTGATCGCAAAAAGGTCAACTTCAAGTCACCTATATCTCGATGCCCAGGGGCTAAGCAGATAAACATCACATTTTCATTTTTGGGTGAACTATCCCTTTAAGCAGACAAGTTTAGAGTATATAATAATATTTAGTAGTTATGGGGATTCGACTCCAAAAGGGTGAATACTAGCCCCAGAGTCACCCGGGGTCACTCCAGCACAGGAATAAACTCTTGGTTGTCGACTCTGTTGCTGTTTCCGAAATCGCTCACTTGTTTACTGATTCTCTAATCCCTGTAAAGTGTGTGGCAGTTGAGTGCACTATAAGCAAGGAGTGAATTAAATGAAGCAAGGAATTCAGACACTGACGTAATAATACACCGAGTCAGAGAGCTGTCGCAGAAACTTTGTCACACACATTTATCTGAGTGCTTACTTTAGAAAAAGAAAACAGTCACAGCAAGCTTGTAATTGTACATTGGCTTCTTCCATTCTAGCTTTAATGGTATATTTATGCAATAAATATAGGTTTAGTTTTCCATGTTTAACCTTGTGTTCATAATCATTAAACTAACTATAAGTCATAAAAACACATCAAGAAGAAACACATCAATAAGTGTACATTATTGTATGTATTTTAGTATTTACTATCTTTAACTCACCTTTTAAGACAATGATAATGTGCGTTTAGCGCCATCACTCGACAACAGCTTTTTTCAGGACTTTTTCCTCTAAAATTAGGTATTGGCAACAGCTAGGTAGAAACCTTGATAGCCACTCATCAAGTCATCGCTAAATTGGACTAATTTGGACGGTCACGCTTAAAGTGTGCGGTTTTGATAAGGGAATTTTAAGGCTTTGTGTCGGGGGAAATAATTTAAGTGTGTAACAACTGCAGTTTTATATTATTTTTGACCCTATTTTTGAAAAAATCTGGAATCGAACACCCTAATATTTAGTGATATTTTATGCAAAAATAATTTATTTGTATTAAATACCCAACCAAATGGCATTTGGAAACCATTTTCAATGACAATTTCACTATATTTAGTTATTATTTATTAATGTATACCAAACACAATGGATTTGGGGGAAACATTTTATGACAAATGACCTTTTTTTGTAAAAATGGTTTATGAATATAAATATGCACTGCCTTGAAAAAATATGCTGTATGGATTTAAATCAGAAAATCCTTTAGAGTCAATGGTTGGATCATTATCACAATGATTATTATGTTTTTAGCATGTTATGTTCTAGCTTGTATGTTTGGCAACAGTTCTTCTAACCCTAATTGATGGAGTGTGAAGTTTTTCATTTCTTAAACAACCATGTAGGCACATCATGGCCATATTCCAGGATACTTACAAGTGTCTGAATACTTTTTGAGGCCACCATATTTTCCATAGTCCTTCAAGATTTTCAGTTGTTTTCTCTTGCTCTCTTTGTGCACTTACTGCAGATACCATAGTGTTTATATTTGTTACTTAACAATCACTACTGCATGAAAGAATCTTAAACATTCTTCTGTTAAATTACCGCCTAAGCATAACCGTGTCCAGACATGTTTTTACTGTGAATGATGTGGCTGTACAAGTGTTCTCTGTGCTGGCTGACCTGCTGACTGTTTGAGGAGCTGGTAAAATCTAGATTAGAGAGAAATGTCAGGAGTGTGAGATGGAAAGCACTGTGTATGTAACAGCGTTCATGCTGAACTGTAACAGCATGGTTACACAACTGTGTTTCCACTGGGCCTCTGTACCGTCAAACTCCCCTTTTGTGCTGTTTGGCAATAATTAAGTGCTTAATTCTAGTAAAGCCTGGGTGTTTTTGACCAGCTGTATGACTGTGTTGACCATGAGAAACACTGGGAAATTCCCAGCTCAGTAGCACAGACTGATGAACAGCTGGGGCTTTCTGAGGCTGAGACTGTGGCTGAGATAAACCAAGGCCACAGGGAAGGAATATCTATCTTGTGCGTGTGTGCGTGTGTGTGTGTGTGTGTGTGTGTGTGTGTGTAGGGATCATGCAGACAATTTCAAGCATAATTTCAGTATTTTTGGAAATCATATTGTGAAATATTTTCATTTATTTTGATTTCTAAGGCGAATATTAGAACTAGAGAATGATTTCATGAATAGAAAGATGTCAGAACATTTTTATAATGAACAAATAATTTTCCTTTCTGCTGAACACCTTTCTCTGAAAACACCTTTTATTCACCATGTTCTACAAACCATCCATGCCATGCATGTCTTTTATAGTTGTTTTGCTAATTTGATTATGCCATGAATAGATTCAGCTGTCAGTGTTCATGACCTTGGATTGAACTTCCGATGGTTTAGTAATGAAGAGGATGAGAGAGTGTGGCGTTGCGTATCAGTTAAATTTTTTGATCTATGAACTTTTGAAATCAGCTGTAATTAGAGGAACACACCAGCAGATGAGATTGTAGTGATTGGAAGAGCAGTGTAGTTGACTACAAAGGACATGATGACATTCTGATGAATCTAATCTTATATTTCCACCCCTCTTTCATATCTCTTCCTTTCCCATTTCCCCTTCCTCTGACGTTCCCATCACAGATGACAGGAAGAATTCCAATGGACAGCAAATGGAGTTTAAGTCAAATCAATGGTTTGGGGCCACTGTGCGTTCCTCAGGGGACCATATTCTGGTGAGTCAGGGTGCACGTGTATATATATAATATATATATATATATAATATATATATAATATAATATTTTTCTGTCTGTGATTACATGAAGAAACAGAAAAAAGACCAGAAAAATCCAGAAGAACTGTGGCAACGTCTCCAAGACACGTGAAGAAACCTTCCTGCAAAACTACATGAATAGGTGTAGGAATAGATGCAGGTGACAAAAGTCGTTTTAAACGCAAAGGGTGGTAACTCCAAATATCGATTTGATTTAGTTAATAGAAGTTAAATCATAAATAAAAGCTATTTATGTTATTATTTTTGACAGCATTCTCACTTTAAAGCATTCTGACAAGTACCTAAACTTTTCCCAGTACTGTAGTTTTGCAGGTAGGTTTCCTCAAGTGTCTGGGAGACATTGCCTCAGTTCTTCTGGATTTAGTCCGTCTCAGTTTTTTTCTGTTTCTTCATGTAATCACAGACAGACTCGATGATGGTGAGATCAGATCATACCGGCTGCTGTCTGACTTCTTGTGCATGAAAATAAATAAAACATAAATTGTGTATATATAATATATATACAAATATTTTAGGAATCCGTCTTTATTCACTCAAAATGGCCTTGTCCATTTTTTGCTGGCATTGTTTTTACACACACACACACACACACACACACACACACACACACACACACACACACACACACACACACACACACACACACACACACACATACATACATACATACATACATACATGCACGCACGCACATATTTCTTAAATATAAACATGAATTAGTGTGTATTTATATTTACATAATTATACACAGTACACACAAATATTATGTTAACACAAACTTTTATTTTGCATGTGATTCATTGATTTGACAGCACTAATATATTTACACATTTATGTATACATTTATTTATTTATTTGCTTTGCAGTAGTTTGACACTATGCAGCTTTTATGTAACTTTATGATAGCTGTACATTTATAAACACTTTTTTGGTGGCCAGTGATTCTAATGCTTCTTATTTGTTTGTTTAATTGTCTATTTTTTGTTATTTTTAATCTTCTTTTACTTATGCTTCCAAAATCTTAGGAGAATCTATCAGGAATCAAGAGGAATCGCAAGTCATTTGCACAATTGTAACACAAACTCAACTGTCATATTTATATTAGCAGCAAAATATCTCACAAGTGATGTTCCATCAGCTGATCTTTTACACAGGGTTCCTATGCAATTTGGAAAAGGATGCTATTTTTTATTTGACTAATTTCCAGGTCTGGAAAGTATGAAAAAACATTTGTTTCCAGACTATTTCCCCTATTCAGTATTCTAAAATATAAAATGAAGAATTTCTAAAAATGTATCATACAAACAGAGTGATTTCATGCCAAATGTTTAGTGATCGTTTAGTGATTGTCGAACACAAATGAATGGATTCAAGGCGCACAGTTTTTGTGACGTGAATCTCTTTTGAACTTCACTAAACGAATGTGCGTGTGCCACTCAAACCAGCAACGGATACAGGAGCAAGCAATCAATTCATTCACACTGTTCTTGGCTCTTTGGTGATCGTGCAACATCAAACCACGATTACAGTATCAAATCAATGTGTCAGACTCAGAGTGAATTTATGCAGGTTATAAAGAGTTTTAGCTTTCTTCTCATCATGAAATCGCATGTTATCACTTCGAGAAACCAGTGAAAAAGGCCTGAAAATATGTTTACAGGTGATTGTACTATATACCAAATATAATACTGTATTAACCATTTATGGTCTGAAAATCTACTAAGAGGTTTGGAAATTTAAAAAAAACGTATAGGAACCCTGTTTACATTGACCCCGGGATTGAGCCCTGTCGTATATTATAGATTCTATATTAAAGAAAATCATTGATTAAAACAAGTCAGATATCAATTTTACATTTTCTTTATTATACTGTTGTTAGAAGCTGTTTGCTTCTTTTATTTAAAGGTTTACTTCAGCGATTTAGCATTAAGCTTTGTATTAGTAGAAATCCGGTAGTATATTCGAATGATCGTGCACGCACATATTTCTTAAATATAAACATGTGTTTAGTGTGTATTTATATTTACATAATTATACACATTACACACAAATATTATGTTAACACAAACTTTTATTTTGGATGTGATTCATTGATTTGACAGCACTAATATATATATATTTACAATATATATAAAAAACTTGTAGGAACCCTGTTTACATTGACTCCGGGATGTCCTTATTGTTAAGCCCTGTTGTATATTAAAGAAAATAATTGATTAAAACAAGTCAGAAATCAATTTAAAATGTTCTTTATTATACTGTTGTAAGAAGCTGTTTGTTTCTTTTATTTAAAGGGTTACTTCAGCGATTTAGCATTAAAGGGTTAGTTCATCCAAAAAAGAAAATTCTGTCATTAATGAAACCCGTAAGACCTCCGTTCATCTCCGGAACACAGTTTAAGTTTAAGATATTTAAGATTTAGTCAGAGAGCCTTCTGTCCTTCCATTGAAAGTGAATGCCCACTCTACAGTCCGTGTCCAGAAAGGTAGGAAGAAAGGTATGAAAAACATCATCAGAGTAGTCCATGTGACATCAGTGGGTTAGTTAGACACTTTTGAAGCATCGACAATACATTTTGGTCCAAAAATAACAAAAACTACGACTTTATTCAGCATTGTCTTCTCTTCTGTGTTTGTTTTCAATCCGCGAACAAAGATTCGAACGGTATTGAATCAGCATGTTGATTCATGATTCGGATCGTGTGTCAAACTGCTGAAATCACGTGACATTGACGATCCAAAATTCTGAATCGATTCACTGATTCATAACCGTTCGAATCTTTGTTCGCGGATTGAAAACAAACACGGAAGAGAAGACAATGCTGAATAAAGTCATAGTTTTTGTTATTTTTGGACCAAAATGTATTTTCAATGCTTCAAGAGATTCTAACTAACCAACTGATTTCTCAGTCTAGAAGGCACCAAATTCAAAAATAATTTCACATTTCTACTACATTAATGATCCAGTTTAAATACACATTCATCTTCCCATCGCTGAAGTAGCCCTTTAAAATAACTTTGATGGTATGGCACTAAAAATAAATACGTTTTAAATAAGTCTTGCTGTAATATATATGTCAGCAGATCTTTCTCAGCATATCATTTGGAAGAGCATGATTTCTACTCATGTACTGATCAGCACATTTTTCTCTCTTTTCAGGCATGTGCTCCTCTCTACCAGTGGAGCACGTATGGATTCTCAGAAAGAGAGCCTGTCGGGACATGTTACCTGAAGAAAGGCAATAACATTGTGGAATACTCGCCCTGCCGCTCTAGTATGTACATGATCATTGCGCTTTACCTCACCTCAGGCTGTTCATGCGCTTATTGGGTCATATCCAATAGCCTCCCTCAGAAATGTCTTGACAGATTTATGGGATCCATACTTGTGTTGTGTATCATCTCTCACACACATGTGGTTTTAAGAAACGTCTGAGTTGATACTTTTTTCCTAGTCGATGTGCCAGTTGTCATATGGATATGAAAGTTCCTCTGTCTGAAGTTTGCCTTCCTCTATCTCGCCTTTTCTTCACGTTGAGACTTCCTCAAAATGATTTCAGCTTGTTGAGAAATACATGAATGACTTTGATATTATTATATTTGATATTTTCTTTTATCAGAGTCAAACTCACCTGAGGGACAAGGATTTTGTCAAGCAGGTTTCAGTGCTGACTTTGTGCAGGTATTTTTTTCTCTACAGAAATCTGCGCCCTTTTTCTGCTTCCCATTTTTATATATATATAACCCAGTTTAAATACACAAAAATATATTGATGTCTAACTTTCATTACATCATAAGTACAGACGTTTTTATTTAGTACACTCACTTGAGGACTTGTTAGTAAGATTTTTACCCAAAACATGTTGTGGATTTTTTTATCATATGTAAATGTACAACAATTTAAACTGCTTTATTTTTCTGTATTTTGTTTGCTTTTAATTTTTATTGTATTTATGAATCTCTTGTATAATTCTTGCCATGAAAATGGCCTCAGCTGCTTTCATGGTATTACAAGTTCTACTGCTTTTACTACAAAATATACAAACAATTCATATGAACCCCAGTATATCTGATGTTTTACCATTTTGGACCGCACACATTTAATTTTCTGAAATGTTTTATTTGAGAAGTGTGCTGGTGCTTTTTCTTGACAACATTAATAACAAAATGTGTTTTTTTTTTTTTTTTTTTTTTTTTTTTTTTTAATATATGCCGCTTTTACCCTGCTGTGTATGTTTATGTTATTGCAGATTCTTGCTGAATATACCAATACATGTTTTTATGTCTTTTTCAGAAGAACCGTGTTGTTATTGGAGGACCGGGAAGCTTTTATTGGCAAGGTAAACCGTTTTATTTTATTATCCTTCTGTGAATTTGACACTGAAAGGGGAAACAACAATGTGCTCTGTCAGGAGTTTTTGTGACTCAGAGAATGTCTGCTGTGTCTTATTTCCAAGGGCAAGTTCAGATTGACACAAAACAGGCTAGTCAATGAATGTTTGCGCAACCTCTGCAATACTTGTTTAAATTTACAAATGTGTCCGGTCCCCGCCTGCGAGAGAAATTCTGCTCAGAAGAGAGGGAGCTGTTTTGAAGTCAGTAAATAATGCAGAATCATATGCTGTCTCCTGCAGTGGAGATAAGTCTGTGGTTTCATTTGAAATGTTTTGTGTTGCGCTGTGTGATGTTGAAATGGTTGTTTACTGAGTTGCAGCTCTGTTATGACCTCATAGGGTGGGGTCATGTTAGGAACCGTGCCCAGAAAAGACATTAAAATGCATCTTTCATGAATTTCATGACCTGCAGTGATCGTTTTAAAAGTTCATTTTAAAACGCTTTCTACAAGGTGTTTTTTTTGTGTGTGTTTTGTTTTACTGTGTTTTTCTGCTGAGTGTCTCTATTTTGTGCTGGTATGATAATTATACTCCCTGCTGAGAGTAAAATGCTTTCAGAAATGTGAATGTGATGGTGTGATTGATAGAAACTTATGCTAACCTTGGTTAGTCTTGAAGTAAATCTTTATTTTGGTCTGTTTACATTTGTGAATGAATTACGTTATTGTTATGAAATTAGTTTTATGGAACAGTGACATTAATTAAATACATTTTATGATGCAGTGTTAGACCAGCTATTGAAACTGTAAACTGAAAAAAAAAAACGTTGCAAGGAACAAAAAAATTCTACATACATTTTAATTAAATATCTTATGGTAGGTGGATATTTAAAAAAAGTAGTATTAAGCAGTAACTCAATTATTTTACTATGAAAAGTAACATGGGGGACTTCTGGGAAGTGTTTTACTCTCATGGTGATATGTATTTTTTTCATCAGTTTTTAGCAGTACAAATAAATGAATGAATTAAAGGAAGTGATTCGCTGAAATTAATTAAACTGGAGGCCATTTAAGGACATTGTGTTTGCTTCACACTTTATTGCATCAGCTCAGTTTGAGCAATATAATTTGACACAAAGTTTTTTTTGGTAACACTTTAGAATAATGGTCATTAGTTAACATTAGTCAACTACATTAGTTAACATGAACTAATAATGAACTGCACTTATAAAGCATTTATTTATCTTTGTTCATGTTAATCTCAACATTCACTTATTATTAAAATCTTGTTAACATTAGTTAATGCACTAACATGAACAAACCATGAACAGCTGTATTTTTATTAACTAACGTTAACACAGATCAGATGAACAAATACAGTAACAAATGAACTGCTCATGGTTGGTTCATAATAGAATACATTAACTAATGTTAACGAATGACCATTATTCTAAAGTGTTACGCATTTTTTTTTGTATTGATATGCTGTTTTGTTAAATATGATCTTGTTAAAACAAATTCTAGTTGCTAAAAAAGCGTCATTATTTTGAACAAACTGAGCTCCTATACTGAGGGGGTGTTCACACTTGGCAGGTTTGATTCGATTGCTCTGTTAGTGCGGTTCATTCGAGTGTGAGCGCTGCTATTTGAACCCTGGTGCACACCAAACAAGCTACCAAACAAACAAACAAGCCACATTTCCCTGTCTCGGCCCGCTTCCAAACGAACTCTGGTGCGATTTGAATATGAACGCAACATGGACCAAAGACTAAATTAACCAAAAATAGGACGTGTTGCCACCAAATGCGACTCTACAAAGGACAGAATGCCCAAGCAAATGTTTTTTTTTCTCGTCATAGTAGCCTAGCTACGTTGCCCAATCCACAGTTCGGTACACGCATCAGAAACGTGCAGCAGCTCTTCGTTTGTGTGCAACGGATGATCCCTGGTGCTGTTTTTATAAGCCCTTCACGAGTTCTCATCATACGTACATACGCACATATAACAAGCGCATTTAGCCCAGAAAGTCCAAAAGTTCGCAAGGTGCATTTTTTTAAATCATTAGGTTCATTCTTTAACATTTTAGTGTGAATGCTAAGCGAACCAGAACTAAATATGTTATTTTCTTTTCCGGTTCGGACCAAAAGAACCAAGAGAACCAAACACACCCTGAAAGTAGCATCATGATTTTAAATTAGTTATTCCATAATACTGAATGTCTGTAAAGATTAGAGACCATATAAAGAACAACCAAATGCACATACAACCATAATAAAAATAATATTAGGTGATTTAAGAAGATGTGATGTGTTTTAGAATACTTTTTGTTGAATGTTTTTAATATTAACGTTTACATGTATGCATATATTGGCACTGCTTTTCTTCTTTCATTTTGCTTAATATCACATGCGGGTTAAAGACATATAGTATTACTTTCACACTTCATTTCCTATGTATTAGGGATAAAAAATAAAAAAAATTTGTTCTTCTAACTTTTTTTTTCAGGTCAGCTGATCTCAGATGACATCACTGAGGTCATCAGCAGATACAACAAGGAGTTTTTTACTCCTTACGGTAACCGGTTATCAACCAAGACAGCCGGGGCTGAGTATGATGACAGTTATTTGGGTAAGCCTTTTTGCGTCTTTTGTTTTGATGTTTCTTCGAAGTTGTAATTATTTTTTGTGGTGATTTTATATTTGCACTGTTACCTGTAAATCAGTAGAGCTCAATGTAATTTCGGGTTGCACATGTAATGAATGTTTGGGTGCTTTGAGTGTACAGTAAACCAAATGCAGTGCAGATATTTATGTCATCATTTGATTCTGTCTTAGGTTACTCTGTGGCTGTTGGGGATTTTAATGAAGATGGTGAAGATGGTAAGACAAATCAATCATTTCAAATTTTGGAAAAGATAAATATGCATTACATTATCATTCAAAAGTTGAGATCATATATATAATATATATATATATATATATATATATATATATATATATATATATATATATATATATATATATATATATATATATATATATATATATATTAAATGAATTTCTACTTTTATGTAGCAAGGACATTTAATTGATCAAATGAGGTTTATAATGTTACAAAATATTTCTGTTTTAAATAAATGCTGTGGTCTTCCTATTCATCAAAGAATCCTAAAAAAAAACATCTCTGATCAAATCAGAATCATCTCTGAAGGATTATGTGACACTGAAGACTGGAGTAATGACGATGATGAAAATTCAGTAAAGTTACAATTTAAAATGCAACCCACAACCATGAGTTGTCAGTGTCTTGACCTCTAAATACCAGCCCCATGACATTGCAAACGGAAGTAGTGCATTATGGGAATAGCTCAAATCCGATTTTTCTATGTATATGGATCAAGAAGCTTCACTGCTGAATGAAAGCATTGTTTTTTTGTCCAACTCATTTGTAATTCTTCCTGCCTCTCTAGATTATGTCACAGGAGTTCCTAGAGGGGAGAAGGCTCTCGGTTATGTAAGTTTAATACTATTTCTGGTCAGGAATCTGACAAAAAACCCCAATAAAAGTGATGCAACCCTGCTTGAAACCGCTCTTTGTCTGGTTTTGTCTTGTTAGGTCAACATTTTCAATGGGAGGAACATGGAGTCTATGTATAATTTCACAGGCACACAGGTGAGTGTTACAAAAAATGTTTACCCCTCTTATATGAGCAGTATTGCCTGTGAACAGCCTGCAGGTCACATGACATGCCCAATCTTGTGGTCATGGCAGAGTTATGTTCAACATTTGTTTACGAGGGGAGAGTTCATGTCCTAAATCCACCACCACATCTGCAAGCTATTGACAGCAGTGTCACAAGAGTGAGAGAAGAAAAGAGGATGAGGTGTGCGGGTTTTTTGTGATTGCTGCAGTTGTGATGCATAAACAGTTAAGCTAGAATCAACACATGGTTGAGTCCAAGCTAAAAAAAAAAAAAAATCGATATACTGTAGGCGGCACCACCAAAACCAGCCATAATAATAATAAAGAATAATAATTTATTTCTTTTCTGTTCACCTTAGATGGCTGCTTACTTCGGTTATTCTGTAGCAGCCGTTGACATCAATAATGACAGGTAAGTGATGCTCTACACTTTGCTGGTAAATGTTTTCCTCACTGAAGGGAGGTTGATGATTTCTACACTCATAAACAAATTTCTTTCAAGAAAGTCCATTCTTGGGCTAATGGATACTTTTAAATCAGTGTTTCTCAACTGGCAGGTCATGGCCCTGAAAATGTGTTGCAGGTCGATATCATGTTACATTTTTTTGCTGAATTCAGTTTTTGTGAGTCAAAAGCACTCTTAATCTGGCCTTAGATAAATCAAGCTCTCTTACATTAAAGGGACAGTTCATTCAGAAATTAAAAATATCCTTGTTTACCCTCATGCTATTTCAAACCTGTATGACTTACTTTCTTTTGTGGAACAAAAAAATATATGTTTCAACTGTTTGTGTCCATACAATAAAAGACTGTGGGGTCTAATAAAATATTAGACCAGAACACACTATCCTATTACTGTCCCTTTAAGGTTAAAGAGAATAATATCTTGTCCTTTGTCTTGTTACAAGATATATACAATATTTAATCAGACCATATAAATAAAACTCAGAAAAATAACAATTTGAAAAAAATATATATATATAATTTTTTCACTTCATCAACCACAGTGATTATTTGTTTTTGTTTTTTCAGTGTATTATAGCTTTAGTTTTTCTGTACGTTTTTGTTTTTAATTTAGTTTAGTAAAACTTTCTTTGAATTTTTTTTTTCATATTTAGTTTCCTTTTGACAGGAAAATTAATATTTCAAGAAAATAAATGTCATATTTCAGTAATCTGCGATTAACCTTGATTAACTCAGAAAAAATAATTTATTTTAATAGTAATTTAATATTTTAATCAACTGACAGCACTGACTTACATGTGTAACATGTAAGTTTAGATTTATGTATAATATAATGTAATATAAGATCAAGATAAAATGCTTTCTGTGACCTTATTCGGTGTTACTTCATTCTTACCTTATTCAAGTCGTTCTTAATTGGAGGATGTTGTTCTGATGTTGTTGCAAGACTGATCTTCTGCCAGAAACATCGGGTCAATCTGCTCTTGTCCAGAATCAAGTGGTTTGTATTTGTCTGTCATCTCAGCTGAGACCTGTCCACTATGGGTGACCTTACCAGTAGTTGTGAAGTACCAGTGGTAGCTCTCAGCATCACTGATGCACACAAGCCCTCACAGCACGTCAAGCTGCAAACCGTGTGAGAGACCCTAACCTAACCTTACCTAACTGCTAAAACAACTGCATATCAACCAACCACTCATCCCAAAACATCCCAACAACCATGTAGAAAAGCACCAAAAACCAGAACAACCATATGAACCGGATATCAATGCCTTGACAATCACCAGAAACATCCAAACAACCTCACAGCAATGTGCAACAACTTACTCATAAAACTATAATCTTACTCTAGAACTATGTACAGTATTTACACACGTTGAGCTCCGTGTGACACGATGATGACTCAGTGTCTGGGCTTCTATCTTTTGGGTTCCTCAGACAGGGGCTCTTCACTTATGTCCACATGGATTCGAGGAGCGACACTTCTGCTGTTTTGAGAGTTTGTTCATTCTCTGGCTATATATATTTTTGTAATTAAATAAAATCTGAACATTGTGCAACAGTGAAGTTGAAGTTTCCTACATTTTTCTGATAAGTTGCTCTGTGCCTGAACTTGTTGAGAAAGGCCCTGTTTTATAGTGAGCGAAAAGGTTGGTTTTTATCAGCTCCGCTTATTTGTTTTAGCACTGTGCGTTTATTACGATAATTTATTTGACATATTTTGTAATAATTTTCAACATGATGCTCATTTTGCTGGTTGACTAGATGTGATCTTTTCCAATAGGATAAACCTTGTATTTCCCCCTGCAGGAAGATAGATTTGTTGGTCGGGGCTCCTCTGTTCATGGACCGTGGCTCAGATGGGAAACTGAGGGAGGTGGGTCAGGTCTATGTGTACCTAGGAAAAGGTGGCTTCACCTTCAACAGTGTCATCAAACTCACGGGCTCTGAGATCTATGCTCGGTATGGAAGCTCAATCTGCAGTGTGGGAGACCTCAACATGGATGGATATAATGGTACTTTTTTGACTCTTCTCAATTTATTCTTTGTATTTGTGTTCTGAACACTTAGAAACCCACACTTGCAACATAGACTGACAGACAGTACATATATAGTCATTTGTGGTCATGGTCATAATCTGTTATCACTGCCTTCCTTGCCTCATCGTGACTCATGAGCTTTTTGAACAAATGTCTGTACCAGCATTTAAAAAAACAAAAAAAACAAATACTGCCCATGGAAGTTACTCAATAACCAGAATGGTTTTAAATATAATCCCTCTGTGTTTTCTCAGATGTGGCTATTGCTGCCCCATATGGTGGGCAGTTCCACCGTGGCCTGGTGTACATTCATAACGGGCGTCCCACAGGGCCGAATCCTGTGGCTTCTCAAGTTTTAGAAGGAACATGGGCGTCTGCTTCCATGCCTTCTAGCTTTGGTTACGCCATGCACGGAGGCACAGATGTTGATCAGAACGGATACCCTGGTTAGATTTCAACACTCAGTCCTGTTTTACACGTTCAAACATCCTCTGCAATACATTTTACAACTGATTAGATCCTAACACCTCAATTTAAAGCTACTTCCTCTCTTTCTCTCTCTCTGTCCTCTTGTAGACCTGATTGTTGGGGTGTTTGGAGCTGACAAAGCCGTCCTGTACAGGTACAGTATGCTTATTCTGCACTTTGAAAGCACATGTGTGTTTGATAGAATTTTATGATCAGGACGGATAAGCTATTTCAGGTGGTCTCATTTAATTCAGCAGCATTTAATTTGCTTCATGTGCAAGTAGTGAAGGCAATTACGACCTGAATTAAAAGAAAATAAGAGTGGAACATTTCCCATCATGTACATGGAAGACCACCAGGCATTGATTGATACCGAACTAAACATAATAAGCCATATACATATACATGATAAGCCTGTACAAGCCATTATGTACAGTCAGCTGGTCACTGTTCTGAATAATGATAAACAGCAGTCAAAAGTTTAGCTGAGTCTGACGTTTGAATGTCTGAATGTTAAAACTCTCTTTCCATCGGTCCATCCAGACCGTTAATGCATACTAAGCTCTAAAAATAGGTGATTCAGAATCCGTCATTGATGTCACAAACTTTAGTATTTAGTATTTTAGTAGTTTGCAGTTTTATCTGCCCTCATGGGTCTGTGAATTAGCTCTCTGACCTCTCCATAGACAGCAATGTAATCAACACTTTAAAGGTTCAGAAAGGTAGTGAAAACATTGTTAAAATAGTCCATGTGACTCCAGTGGTTCAACCTTAATTTAATGAAGTGACAAGAATACTTGTGTGCAAAAACAAACAAAAATAATGACTTTATTCCACATTTTCATTCTGGCCTGTGCCAGTCTCCTACGCTGTTTACGTTGTATCCCGCGCATGCGTCGTGGTGCTCACGCGAACAGCATAGGCTGACGTAGATCTCGGGAGCTCTACACTATTTACAACGTAAACTGCATAGGAGACTGGCACAAGCTAGAACGAAATTGTTGAATAACGTCATTATTTGTGTTTGTTTTTGCGCACACAAAAGTATTCTCGTTGCTTCATAAAATTTAAGGTTGAACCACTGGAGTCACATGGACTATTTTAACAATGTTTTTTTCTACCTTTCTGGACCTTGAAAGTGTTAATGACATTGCTGTCTGTGGAGGGGCCTGAGAACTCGGATTTCATCAAAAATATCTTCATTTGTCTTCCGAAGTAATTAAAGGCCCCCTGAAATCAAAATTGATTTTTTTTGTTAGCCTATGTTAAACTATGTTAGCCTTAAGGTTAGGAATAAACTGGTTTGTTCCAAAAAAGTTACCCAAAATTCACATTTAGGAGATATACAGTATTGTTCAAAATAATAGCAGCACAATGTGACTAACCAGAATAATCAAGGTTTTTAGTATATTTTTTTATTGCTACGTGGCAAACAAGTTACCAGTAGGTTCAGTAGATTCTCAGAAAACAAACAAGACCCAGCATTCATGATATGCACGCTCTTAAGGCTGTGCAATTGGGGTATTAGTTGAAAGGGCTGTGTTCAAAAAAATAGCAGTGTGGCATTCAATCACTGAGGTCATCAATTTTGTGAAGAAACAGGTGTGAATCAGGTGGCCCCTATTTAAGGATGAAGCCAACACTTGTTGAACATGCATTTGAAAGCTGAGGAAAATGGGTCGTTCAAGACATTGTTCAGAAGAACAGCGTACTTTGATTAAAAAGTTGATTGGAGAGGGGAAAACCTATAAAGAGGTGCAAAAAAATGATAGGCTGTTCAGCTAAAATGATCTCCAATGCCTTAAAATGGAGAGCAAAACCAGAGAGACGTGGAAGAAAACGGAAGACAACCATAAAAATGGATAGAAGAATAACCAGAATGGCAAAGGCTCAGCCAATGATCACCTCCAGGATGATCAAAGACAGTCTGGAGTTACCTGTAAGTAATGTGACAGTTAGAAGACGTCTGTGTGAAGCTAATCTATTTTCAAGAATCCCCCGCAAAGTCCCTCTGTTAAAAAAAAAGGCATGTGCAGAAGAGGTTACAGTTTGCCAAAGAACACATCAACTGGCCTAAAGAGAAATGGAGGAACATTTTGTGGACTGATGAGAGTAAAATTGTTCTTTTTGGGTCCAAGGGCCACAGGCAGTTTGTGAGACGACCCCAAACTCTGAATTCAAGCCACAGTACACAGTGAAGACAGTGAAGCATGGAGGTGCAAGCATCATGATATGGGCATGTTTCTCCTACTATGGTGTTGGGCCTATTTATCGCATACCAGGGATCATGGATCAGTTTGCATATGTTAAAATACTTGAAGAGGTCATGTTGCCCTATGCTGAAGAGGACATGCCCTTGAAATGGTTGTTTCAACAAGACAATGAGCCAAAACACACTAGTAAACGGGCAAAGTCTTGGTTCCAAACCAACAAAATTAATGTTATGGAGTGGCCAGCCCAATCTCCAGACCTTAATCCAATTGAGAACTTGTGGGGTGATGTCAAAAATGCTGTTTCTGAAGCAAAACCAAGAAATGTGAATGAATTGTGGAATGTTGTTAAGAATCATGGAGTGGAATAACAGCTGAGAGGTGCCACAAGTTGGTTGACTCCATGCCACACAGATGTCAAGCAGTTTTAAAAAACTGTGGTCATACAACTAAATATTAGTTTAGTGATTTACAGGATTGCTAAATCCCAGAAAAAAAAAATGTTTGTACAAAATAGTTTTGAGTTTGTATAGTCAAAGGTAGACACTGCTATTTTTTTGAACACACCCCTTTCAACTAATACCCCAATTGCACAGCCTTAAGAGCGTGCATATCATGAATGCTGGGTCTTGTTTGTTTTCTGAGAATCTACTGAACCTACTGGTAACTTGTTTGCCACGTAGCAATAAAAAATATACTAAAAACCTTGATTATTCTGGTTAGTCACATTGTACTGCTATTATTTTGAACAATACTGTAAGCATTCATAACTTAGTCTCCAACTTCCGTTAAAATGAATCTCAGATTTTGATGACATCATTGCAGACTTCATCTTCTCATCACATTTTCTGTCCAATCAAATGCTCTCGTGAATCTGAAGCGTCCCTCCCCCTACATTATAAATGAAGCTGCGTCTGAATTCGGTCAGTTGTTCACACATTTACTCATTTCTACATGTTAAAGGCACATAGCGCACCATACATACGATAGGAAACGATTTAGACATGTAATGCTTTCAGTTGAGGCGAGTAAAGTTTAGTTTCATGCGGACGGCCGCAACACACACCCATACATGCACACACGCACACCAATGGCTCTGGTCTAAAGACAACAAAATATAGACCCATTTCAAGCGATATAGAGGAGATTACGATGAAAAATGGTTAGAGATTAGCAGGAAACTGTGGGTGTGCTCTAGTAGTCAAACTGTGGTATTAACAAAATGCTATTGGCTGCTTCAAAAAAGGGGAGGAGCTACTTACAGCTGGAGCCATTTCAGGGGAAATTGCGTCAACACATTTAATAATGCTGCGCGTTTCAAGGCACTTCAGTGGGCCTTTAATGACAGAATTTACATTTTTGGGTGCAGCAAGGATAGCCAATCATAACAGAGGTCATTACATAGAATTCTTAAAGGTACCGTAACAAAAATAGCTGTTTAATTTGCTGGGAGTCATATAAAACTAAAATGATCATTTAAAACTAAATTGCATCATTTAAAACAATTTTTCTGTGATTGTCTACCATCTTACGCTATAACGAACCTGTCTAAAATGGCAGACTGATGATACATGCTTGTTTTGTGTTGTTAGGGCTCGTCCCGTCATCAGTGTGAACACCACACTGGATATCAGCCCACAGATCCTGAACCCTGAAGACAAAAGCTGTACCCTGCCTGGAACAACCACCAAAGTTTCCTGGTGGGTCAAGGTTTTTTCATCAAACTATTTTATCCAAACAGCCATCATAGCCATTTAGATTCCAAATGTTTCATGAATGACGTAAACACAATGGCTAATTTAAAGTGCATGAAAATCATTGCAATATTCCCTTTTTTTGTTTAATCACCTGCAAAATTATAGTAAAATATTTTGAATCCCTAGTATTTATGCCTAATATAGTTGAATACCTAATACATCAACCTTCTTTTAAAAAACGGTGTTAGAATGTTCTGTTTGAATATTTCTTTAAATAGAAAATTCATCATTAGTTATACATCTTGACTGTTATGCTTTTTAGAAAATGCTGAAAATAATGTGCATTAACACAATTCTACTCTAATTCTTTCCCTTAGCTTCACTGTGAAATACTGTCTGAAGGCAAATGGCAAGGGAGCACAGTCTAACCTTCGTAAGTACTTATTTCTTTATATAAGCAAATAAATGAAATGCATAATATTCAGGGCAATGGGACCTATTATTGCAAGTAGCAGAAGCACATGGCAGCTGTAAACAGAGTCCTGCTGTTGCGGTGTGTGTTATGAGCATCGCTGCAGGGGGAAACTAGAGCTCGAAGTGTCAGGCATCAGTGTGTTTGGAGCCGGACATACGGAGCAGAGCTATTAAAAGCCCAGCGTCCGGTGCTCACAAAGCCTTCACATGGATCTCACAGTCTGGGGTGTAATGGCTACCAGACCAGCAGCCCACTGTTCAGAGACCACAGACCATGATTCCAATTCATTATTTCTCTGTGTGCTTTGAAGTTCTCCTATGCTCTGGTTGAGCTAATGGCTGCCGTTATGCAAGCTTAAGTTGCGGATGTGTACGGTGCAAGGCCTGCCATTAATGGATCTGCTGCTTACAGTTGAAAAACACAAACTGTGTGTCAGTTGGTTTGATTTGAGAGTTGGTATATGCACTACTGCTCAAAAGTTGGGGTCAGTTTTTTATTTTATAATTTTATTTTATTTTATTAAGTACTTTTATTCAGTAAGGACGCATTAAATTAATCAAAAGAGACTGTAAATACATTTATAGTGTTCATAACATTTCTAAAGATTTCTATTTTAACTAAATGCTGTTCTTTTAACTTTCTGTTCATCAAAGAATCCTGGAAAATAATTCCACAACAGTTTTCATTACAGTAACATATTACATTTTTTAAATATTTTCAAATATATCATATATCATAGTCATAATTCCTTGGTTAAATTCGAGTGCTCTATTTAAAAAAAAATCCTCGATTGCAGGTTACCTGCTTCGATTAGCCTGCAAAATACCGGAAGTGACGTAATCCATGAACAAGAATCCATGAACCGCATTATTAGACCATTTTCAAAGGCTGCATGATATATTAAAGCCATTTAAAATTCATAACATAGCATGGTGCCATTGTGAAATCACAAAGGCTGTGATTAAGTTATATAAATTTATGCACTGTTTTTTCAGAGTAAAGCAAGAAGGTTTAATAATTGATATGTGTGCAGATTATGCGTTTTAAATGCAGCTCCACACAAACTTGTCTCTGCATATGTTTGGGTTTCCAATAACGTGTATTTGGGAACGCATATAAAGTATGACACGCTTTGTGTTTCGTAGCCAAGTGTTACACTGTTGCACGCATTTCACCAGCGTCCGGTAACAAACGTTTGAGTTGCTTATAACATTCATCTGGTAACGCAAAGTGTGCTATTTCACCAAATTTGTAATGTAAATCACTTATAAATCCAAAACAGGAGGATAAATCAATTAAGTTTCTAAATATGCAAATTGTTGTTCATCACTATCTAATAAAAGTTGAACCCTCACTCTGAGTTTGCATGTTTTGATGTCCATGTTTTCTTGTTCAATTGATTACATTTGTTGTAGCATTTCTATCATAAAGAAGTTGCCAAATATCAAAGATTAAGAGGACATTTGAATGAAATGTTGTTTGGCCAATAATAAACATAACATAAACATAAAACTTAAAAAAGGATTTTATCATGCATGATAAAATCCTTTTTTAAGTTTTATGTTTATGTTATGTTTATACAGCATGCTTTACAGCATGCTGTAAAGTGTAACAAATACAATCACCAGACTTTTAGTTCCCACTGTAATCATTTGTTATTATATGACATACATAAGTTGGTTTTATTTAATAATACTTTATGTATTTTAACAGCTTTGTTCAATAAATCCACATGGTTACTTGTTGGTTATATTATTATGGTGTTATTGTTATTATATGTATTTTTAAAGGCTATTGTTATTATTTAGGTCTATTTTTATTACCACAACAAAAAATAGCTGATTAAATGTCAAAATAATTGACCGATTACTCGATTACCAAAATAATCATTAGTGCCAGCCCAAAAACAATATTTACATTTTTATTACCACAAAAACGATCTGATCAATAATCTGAAAAACAATCGACCAATTACTCAATTACTAAAAATAATCTTTAGTGACCAAAAACAATTATGTTAAGTTGTAAAATGCTGAATCATTCAATAATGTAACATGTCTGAGTGTTGCTGTGAGATGTGCTCTTCTGTGATCTTGGAACTATTTTCGCTGCTGTAACAACAAAACAGTCAGTATTGATGCAGAGTCATTCTTATGCTTTTGGTGATTGCCTAGTTATTTTTGTTATTGACGCTTTAAATCAGGATCACTTGCCCCGGTTGGGAAAAATCCACTTGCCCCTTAATGATCAGCCCTGATTTCACAATATTACTTTTTTTATTAGTTATAATTTAATTTCAGTTTTTTTTTAATGACAGCATTCTATTAAACAGACATCATAAAGGCAAAGTTGCAAAAACCACCTACACTATGTAAACCCCTGTATTTGAAATGAGTATCAGTGCTTTTACATGCTTAGACACAGGATGTGGGATTGCTGTTGATTGAAATATTGTACAGTGATAGATACAGTCACTAGTTCTTTCCTACTTTGATGATCTCACCATGACTAGACAGACCAAGTTTCTGAATACTAATATTTCCCTGTTAGTAAGGGTGATCTGTCTCATGTCATTAAAGGGGTATGGTTTACCCTCATTAAGTTCCAAAACTGTATAACTTTATTTATTTTGTGGAACATAAAAGAAGAGATTCTGAGAAATGTCTCAGGGTTTTTCATTCAATGCAGTCAGTAGGGTCCAATATTGTTTGGTTTCCAAGATTCTTTAAAATATCTTAAGAAGAATTTTTTTATTTTTTTTTTTATTTTGACTCTCTTCATAGAAGAATGAGTTTTAAATGTATATTTTCAAGTATAATTTCAAGTCAAATGCTCATATGTTGCCTTTAAGTTCAGCTATGTTTATATATCTGTGCCTTTTGGTCCCTTGTAAAACTCAATAAGGGTTGATCCAAGAGCCATAACTATTGTGTCTTTTAAACAAGACTGTTAACCCCAGGTTATTTCAAGCAGACTGAAACAGAGTTTAAACAGCTGAATTCAGAGCTGCTTTCAGAGAATCAAGGGTATCACAGCTTTTAAAGGTCTCAGGGTTGACTGCTTGTGTTCTAAACAGCTTCATTTGCAGAAGAAAAAAGTTTGCTTGTTACCATTAAATTGCCTCTTTCTTTTAAAAGAGAAGCTATGTTATGTGAAGAATGTGAATAAAGGCCAGTTCACAACAAGAACGATAACTATAAGATAACTATAACCGTAAGTATATTAGTGTCCACACAAGCAGATGATAACATTCTGTTTACTATGAACGCGCTGCTGTTGTCTGCCACTTTAAATGCTTGAGCTCTGTAAAGCAAGATGGATTCAGATTGGCTGGGATTGGTTTCATTGTTCATTTATAAATCATTCTGAAAGGAATTACAACGATTTTGTTACTTTATCACCATCATAATAGTTATCATCCTTGGTGTGATTGAGCCTTACTATTTGTGTTTCTCGAACTCCCATTATAATTGAAGTTAAAAAGGGTACAGACTGACCTGAAAAACCCTTTCATTCACAGATTTCCAAGTGGATCTGACCCTTGACCGCCTCAAGCACAAGGGAGCCATCAAACGGGTGCTGTTCCTCCACAACAAGATGTCACATTATTCAAAGAACATGACCGTCTCCAACAACCAGGGACCTGCCTGCGAGGAACTTCAGGCATATTTAATAGTGAGCGAATCCATTCACATTTATTCATTTGAAAGATGTTTTTATCCATCTTGCAGTGCAGGCAAGGTATACTGTACATTTTATAGGAAATCAAACCCATGCAATTCCTAATGTCATGTTCTACAGAGAATCCATATGTGACTCTTTCCTCACTTCTGCTGGTACTGGGCTGTGAAAAGTTTAGTGTAGTTTTGCTTTTCTTGGCCGGCTGTAGGAGTGCTGATGCCTTTATGTCATCAAATATGTGTTTGCTCTGCATTTAAAGCTGCGGTGGCAGTTAGCCCAGATGTTTGGCACTGGAAAATGCCATTATTTTGTTTTCAGAATGGAACAATGTGTTTCAGAGCTAAAGAAGGATTTGACCTGGAAAGCCAAAGGCTCTTTTTCTGGACATAAAAGAGCATGTTGTAGAGCTTGTAAGCTGGACTGAAATTCCCCAGGCTTGAGCTCATTGACATAGAGGCCCCATTTCTCTCTCCGTCCGCTTTTGGCTCTCTACCTCTTTCTCTCTCTTAACAGGATGACTCAGAATTCAGGGATAAGATCACACCCATCTCTGTTTTTATGGAGTACAGCTTGGATTTCAAAACAGCAGCAGATAAAACCGGCCTGTTGCCCATCCTTGACCAATCTACACCTACAAATGTCACCAAGCAGGTACAACAGTTTCCAATACTAGACCTCTGGTTACAGGGGCACTGCTATTGTTCAAATGTTTGTGGTCAGGATTTTTTTTTTAGAGCATGGAATGTTCAAAAGAGCTGTTTATGTGAAATATTAATCTTTTATAACCATTATAAATGCTTTTATATCTTTAACACTGGAACCGCCAGGGGTCGCTGTATACCTAAAACCGCCAGCTGGTAAAATTTACCCATACAGATGATTACTGTTTTGATACGGCTAAAAAAACGTAAAATGTCACTGTATTATGCCAGTCTTGAAAAATGTATTAGGTCATGAAATTATTATTTTTAGCCAACTATGGTTTTGTCCTGTTGTTTTAAACTATTTTAGGCAGGCTACTCAAATCACTTTTTAGTAAATATAGCCTAAATCAGCCTGTAATGACAACAAGAATTAGAAGGAAATGAATACATATTTGGGTGGTGTAATATTATAATAAAATATCATTAATCACATATTAAGATAATCCATGTTATTTAAATGACTAAAATACCCTAAATAGATAATAAAGAGCAATAATAATCCACTGCACTGCATAGGATGTATGACAAAGGATGACAACAATGTATGACATGCAACGACAAATTCAAGTGCACAGATTGACCTAATTAATTATTATTTTGTTTAGTAATATAATTTATAATTGCAATAAGAGAACAACACCAAATACAGCCTGAAAATAAAGGAATTATATTGGGGTAAATTTGACTCGCTGGCGCTTATAGGTATAAATGCCCCATTTTATTTATTTATTCTGGTTTATCTAAACAATTTTTAACAACAGGGGAATAAATTGTAAATAACACAATTTTAGTAAAAGTCAATGACTGGGAGCCTTGGATATTTTACTGAAAATCTGGCATGTACATTTGAAAAACAGCCATGGGTACATTTGACCCTGTGGTGGTTCTATTGTTAAATCTATTACTTTTGCTGAATAAAAGTATTAATTCCTTTTTTTTTTAAATCTTACTGACTTTTTTGAATGGTGTTTGTTCAATGGGTGTGGTTGTGGGTGAGATGCATGTTTCATATTCTCCAGAAAGATCTCAGTGTCTGCAGGAAAGGATGATGGTAGAATAGATGAAGAACGTATATATAGTGTATATATGGCTGCCATGGTTGACTTAATGATTAATGGCCCTCAGGCTTTTAACAACGTTGTTATATTTCTTAGATACTAGCAGGGTTCCCACTTCCCACAGACATGGGCAAACTAGAAATAGCAGGGAATTTTAAAATGGTGTTTTCAAGGTTTAGTTTCATTGTGAAAGCTGTACATTTGAGTACCTATTTCTCAAGGAATTGGTGGAACTTACAAATTGATTTTTATTCATAAAAGACTGGAAAACCATGGAAATTCATTGAATAAAAAGTGTGGAAAGAACCATGAACTAGATATTATATTGCACAGCAGCCTCTCAAAAGATAAAATCTACCTCTAACCAAAGACTTGCATGCAGAGCCCTTAAACAATCATAAATAGCATTGGATAAAAATAGAAACTGTCTTTAATATTTCATAATCCCTTGTGATTTTCCAGGCCCACATACTCCTGGATTGTGGCGAAGACAACATTTGCAAGCCAGACTTAAAACTGTCTGTTGTGAGGTGAGTCATTGGTTCATCTGAGCCTTAAATTCCACCATGTTGTCTGGCGGCGTAGAGCTGGAGATTAACTCTGTGTGCGTCTGTGCGATTGATGTTGTTTTGTGCTCCAGTGACCAGAAAGAGATCTACATAGGTGACGATAACCCCCTGACCCTTACGGTCACAGCAGAGAATGAAGGAGAGGGGGCTTATGAGGCCGACCTTTTCGTCACCCTTCCATCTCAGGCAGATTTCATTGGGGTCGTGCGCAACAGTGAGGTGAGCAGTGGCCTCTCTACACCTGATAAAATGCACTGTCCTCCCTACTGTGACCTCATGTAAAGAGACAACTATTTAAAAGGCTGTTTTAAAGGGATTTAATAACCAGTTAAACTCCATGGACAGTATCTGTGACATGCTGTTGGTTACTAGTTGAAAATGTTAGATGTTTGGATTAGTTTGGACAGTTGTCAGATCTCTTAAAGGAAGATCTATGAGTGCTTTAACAAAAATACAGAAAGCATTGCCCCATTAAGACCATTTAGTGTAATTGAAATGACTTTTTGAGGTATTATTGAGTATTGATGAATTATTGTATGTGGCATACATTTTGTCATACATACATTTTGTTGAACCTAAAGCATTAATTTTATTTTCATTTCCATTCAGAGTTTAGGGTCCATAAGATTTTAATGAATACTTTTATTCAGTAAGGGTGCATTAAATTGTCCAGAAAAGACATTTATAATGTTAAAAAAGTTGTCTATTCCAAATAAAGAGACACCTTCCTATGTCAAAAAAAATCCTGAACATGGTGTATCAAAGTTTCCACACAAAAAAAATATTAAGCAGCACAAAGATTTTCAATATTGATAATGAAAATAAAAAAGTATTTCAATCAGCATATTAGAACGATTTCTGAAGGATCATGTGACGCTGAAGATTCTGAAAATTCAGCTTTGCCATCACAGGAATAAATTACATTTTGATATATATTAAAAATAAAAAAAATGAGAGATTGAGCTCTGTAAAGCAAGATGGATTCAGATTGGCAGGCATTGGTTTCATTGTTCATTTATAAATCATTCTGAAAGGAATTACAATGATATTGTTACTTTATCACCATCATAATAGTGGTTAAGGGGTGAGAGATTTTTTTAAAAACATTTTCAAAAAATCTTATCGCCCCAAACTTTTGAGTGTGTGTACAGGGAAGTTGTTTAAGACAGTTTGAGGTTATTTAAATCTGTTATTTATTTATGTATCTTAGACATTGTCTAGACTTTCCTGTGCGTTCAAGAAAGAGAATCAGACCAGAGTGGTGGTGTGTGATCTTGGAAACCCAATGAAAGGAGGAACTAAGGTGACCAACAGCTAAATTATCTGCATATTTATTTGTACCCAACATGATTTATTTTATTTATATTGTTGCATACTGTAACATAAATAAGCTGATTTACCAGTATTTAATTTGATGTTTCCTGTACAATTGTGTTGTGTAGATAATAGCAGGCTTGCGCTTCAGTGTGCACCAGCTCTCCGAACATGACACAGAAGTCAAGTTTGACTTGCAGATACAGAGGTATTTTAACTAATGCTTGCTTGCTATTACAGTAGTATTGCTAATAGATAATATTTGCTTTGTGCAATGCTTGTTAAAAATATTTTGGTGGGCTGTCTGTAACTATGTAAGTATTTCCACTTCCTGTCTCTTTTTGCATATAAATCAATACAACTTCAAACAGTTTTGCCTTTTAATCCTACGGTTCCCTGCTGACTACAAATTACTTTTTTAACATGCTAATTACAGGGAATGGCTGTATTTGTCTCTCTGTGAGAACATCCTGCTTTTCTTCCAGTCTCTCACTCTTTCTTCACACCCTCACATCAATCTTTACCTAAATGATTTATAATGCATTTTTGAAACTTAAAGACGAGTCCATTGAAATATTTAAGGGATTTTTGTCTTGAAATGAATTAAAGGAACACTCCACTTTTTTGAAAATACATTTTCCAAGTCCCCTAGAGTTAAATAGTTGAGTTTTACCGTTTTTGAATCCATTCAGCCGATCTTTGTATCTTGAGGTAGCACTTTTAGCATAGCTTAGCATTCATCATTGATTGTAATCAGCCCATTAGCATCTCATTCAAAAATTGACCAAAGACACTTTCAATAGTTTTCTTATTTAAAACTTGACTCTTCTACAGTTACATCGTGTGCTAAGACCAACTGAAAATGAAAAGTTGCGATTTTCTACACCTATATGGCTAGGAACTACTTTCTCATTCCTGCGTAATAGTCGCGATCTTCGCGTCGCATTTCATGCTGCAGCAGCGCAATGATTCGTTGGTATTCTGTGAAACATGGTGGTAGTATACACCTTCGACTTACTATTACAGCCCTTTACAACACACAGAACCATGGCTAATCACACAGGTAAATGCACAACACAATTTGTCGGCTGCAAGCCTGAAACTTTCTCTGCAACTACACGAACTTAGTGCCAGTCACATTGAAAGTTACCTAGCTGGGGGCTACTTTCAGCGCTGCGTAATATCATTGCGCCGCTGCAGCCATGGTACGGTCCCGAAGATCCGAGACTATTACGCAGGAATGAGAAAGTAGTTCCTAGCCGTATAGGTGTAGAAAATCGCAACTTTTCATTTTCAGTTGGTCTTAGCACACGATGTAACTGTAGAAGAGTCAAGTTTTAAATAGGAAAAATATTGAAAGTGTCTTTGGTCATTTTTTGAATGAGATGCTAATGGGCTGCTTAGAATCAATCATGTATGCTAAGCTATGCTAAAAGTGCTACCGCCAGATACAAAGATCGGCTGAATGGATTCAAAAACGGTAAAACTCAACTATTTAACTCTGGGGACTTGGAAAATGAGCCTATTTTCAAAAAAAAGTGGAGTGTTCCTTTAAATGTCTATCAGTTTTTGAAACAACAGCACCACCTTCTGCTCGACTGTGAAAGTAAACAATTCCCTTTTGCTTTCAGCTCAAATCAGTTCAACAAAACCAGCAATCTGGTCTCTGTTGTCACAAAGCTTGCTGTGCTGGCCAAAGTGGAATTAAGAGGGTATGATTCTTTATATCTTATCTCTGTTACATTTACTTTTAACCACTCAACCAACACCAAATGCCATCCAGCACACATTTTACTTTGAAGTTGCAACAAGTTATTACATTTAGATCAAAGATGAAATAGGCAGACTTTTTATTTAGAATAACTGACTTGTAAGAGACTTCTTCACAGTCTTCATTGTGTATTTATTGGCTCTATCCTGTGTAGGGTGTCCGCACCAGAGCAGGTGTTTTTACCCATCGCTAACTGGCAGCCAAAGGACAGTCCTGTTCTAGAGGATGACATTGGACCTTTTGTACAGCACATCTATGAGGTAAAAAAATGCTGTGAAGATCATTGGTCAAACACGTTATATATTAAACTTCTGCAGTGCATAGTTTACAATTTTGTTCCTATCTTCTGTAATCACTGATCTTCCCAGCTAAGAAACAGAGGACCCAGTACATTCAGTAAGGCCATTTTGGATGTACATTGGCCCTACAGATTCAACAATGGCTCTCTGCTCTACATTACCAAGTTAAAAGTGGACGGAAACATGAATTGCAGCTCAAACAGGGAGCTCAACCCTCTTAATGTCACTGTATGTATCCCACAATACATGTATATGTATATTAAATTATTTATTATATTATATGTAATACTGTAGTTAATTTAACAGGATCTAAAATCTTAATGGGATAGTTCATCCTAAAACGAAAAGTGTCGTCATTTACTCACCCTCAAGTTGTTGCAAATCTGTAGGAATTTCATTATTTTGCTGAACACAAAAGTTATATTGAAGAACGTCAGTAACCAAACACTTCATGGGCCTCATTGACTTCCATAGTATGGAGAGAAAAAAATACTATGGGGCCCATTAAATGTTTGGTTACACATATTTTTTATTCAACAGAAGAAAGAAATTCATACCCATTTGGAAGAACTTGATGGGGAGTAAATGACGACAGGATTAAAATTTTTGGGTGAACTATCCCTTTAATTACACAGTATTTTAAGTGTGGAGTGTGCTTGTTCACAATTGGATTGTAATTAGGAGCTTGTATAATATTCTAGGGATAAAATTATGCTTTTGCTTTTAGAATCCCAGCTTAACTGACAAAAATGAGACCTCTACCAGTGGAGACAGCGCAGAGGGGAGGAACAGACACAACGTCCACCGCAGAGACCTGGAAGACAAACAAGGGGAAGAAAACCTGGAGATTCTGGTATTGACACGCCTTTAACAGACTTTAACATTCTGTGAAGCATTTGCAGAAGTTTTATACTGAATTTAAACATTAATGTTAATATATAATATAATTATATAGTTCAGAAGTAAAGGGGCAGTACAACTTTTTTTTTTTTTAAGAAATTACTTAACTTGATAAATAATGAAGAGTTGAAGAGTAATGATGCTACTTGAAGAGTAATGATGCTAAAAATTCCACTTTGCCATCACAGGAATAAATCACATTTGTTTTCAAATATATTCAAACAGAAATTCTTTTGAGTTTTTAAATTGATATATTTCATATTATTAATTTTTTGCTTCAAAAACATTACACAATCTTACCGACCCCAAACTTTTGAATGTGGGTATATATTTAAATGTAATTATATATTATGCATTTTCATGGTTGTTATACCATCAAAGCAATTTTGTTTATGGGAACAATTTTACCCCCTATACATGTGTACCATTGGCACTAGATATGCCGTTTGTTAGATTGTGCCGATATCCTGCCGACAACGGCAAAATGTTAGATCAGATGGATCTCCACATTAGAAAAACATCTGATCCCAGACACTGAATCACTGGCAGAAGATATGTCTTCTATCAGCCTGAGAGTTTGACTGCACAAGCAAGGGAAGAGCAGAAACAGGAGATGAATAATCTTAGTTGCATATGTTTTGATGCTCATGCTTAGACTTCATCCTCACATCAGTGACCCGGAGTCTGTACCCCGAATGGCCTGGAGTCATTCCATCTTATGACTGCGAGAAAAAATCCCAACTCCGACTCTTTTATGGAGATAACAGTTGCTTTGTTATTCTGTCCTGCCGACTACGCCAAAATGTTAGATCATGCCAATATCTCAGACAATGGCAAAATATTAGATCGGATGAATCTTCACATCAGAAATATTAGATCCTTTGTGTTGCACTGTCCTTCAAATCAATATGCATGAATGCAAGTCCAATTGTATGTGTGTATCCACACAGGATTGTAGGAATGCAGAGTGCCAGGAGATTAAGTGTTGGGTTGGCCGTCTGGAGAAAGGCCAGAGTGCTATTCTATTTATTTATTCCAGACTCGCTGTGAACACGTTTCTCAAGGTAAAAACATCTGTCATTTGACTTTAAAAAAAATATATTTTTTAAATGATATTTCCTATTTCTTTCCCCATTGCAAAGCCTTTAAGATATAAAACATCCTGTTTTCACGGCTCAAATGCTAATATATTAAAAACAGAGGTGGTTTTCTTTCCTTTTAGGCTGAAAGTCAAAACAAATCGTACAATGTTCGATCCTCAGCCACCTTCAGTGTCGTAGAGATGCCATATAAAAATCTGAATTCTGAGTTCCCAACCAGCACAACCTCAGTAAGTTCACATTTGTGCACTTGAATGTATGGCGTTTGTTACTGACTGCACTGATTACGTCTGGGGGTCGTGCCTTTATCCTGTGTATCTGTCCTGCAGGCTTCTCTAAAGGTGATCTGGAATTCAGAGACCCCTCAGCCTGTCCCAGGATGGGTGGTGGCTCTGGCTGTCCTGGCTGGACTGCTACTGCTGGCTCTGCTCATCTTTGTCATGTATAAGGTAAACAACTGTAAACTTTAGTTAGCAGGGCTTATATTAGGCCAGGATTAGGCCTTAGTTAAACTGGGACATTTTAGCAGCTTTTATAAATGTGCCTTAGAAAATAAAAATGTTACTGGTGTGCATCTTGAGACAGAACAGTGAGACAGACGTTCTATGATGTTTTTTCACAGGACAAAACATTTAAATAACTCATAAAAATCTATTAATATATTTAGCCTCTTGTGAGTGACCGCTAAACATAGACTACTTTGTTAAATAAAATGTTGATGGATACTATAATACATTCATTTTAGAAATATTTATTTAGCCCATAGTGAGTGAGAGCTTAACTTTGTCTACTTGTTACTTGCAATTCTTTGACCTATTCTATAGTTTAGTTGTTGTTTAATATTGTATCTACATTTTGTATTTTTAATTTTTGTGATGTTTGTTTAATGTTTAATGCTTGATCAGTGATCTTTGTATTAGTGCTGAAAGTTTTGCTATTGGACCATGCATGCAGATATCAGTGACTAGGAAGTGGTGGTTTGCTTTGGATGTCTCATCTTGATTTCTCTCTTCCTCAGCTGGGCTTCTTCAAACGCGTGCGGCCGCCACAGGACGACAGCATTGAAAAAGAGCAGCTTCAGCCTCAGGAGAACGGAGACAGAAACACAGAAGCCTGAGATCATCACCTTCACCAGTGAAGGTTATCACCAATAATGCCACATCCACAGGAGTGTGCCTGATTCACGGCAGCACATCCTTCACAACTCCTTCATCTTTGTCAGCAGCTCAGCATTTAAATGCACACATTGGCGTGTTCATACAGACAGCCCAGATGAGTGTGATGACTGCTGTCATTTGAATGGTACACAACCATGATGTTCTGGTAATGAGACTAAAGCCCTGTGCCAATCCTTTTCCCCTGTGCTCCCATTCCTCTTTAACTGCACTGAGTCTTAAAACAAGATTTGATTTTCAGCATAGAGATATTAATCATAATACATTTCAAACTGTTTACAAGTAACAATAATAAAGGTAACGTAACTTAAATAATAATACAAAATGAGATCGAGATTTTGACTTTTTTATTTTAAGGAAAGACATGATGTAGTTTGATACATTATTAAATAGCTGGTCCTGCTTCTGTTGAGGAAACCTTTGTTATATGGTTTAATGGCGCTCTGTTTCTGCTGTTTGGGGGCTTTTCTGCAGGACTTTGGACTTTTGGTTCTTATCTGTTTTCTTTGCGGTTGTTTCAGCTGTTGGAATTTTTGGACTCTTGATTTCTTATTTGGGGGTATGGTGTATTATTTTGAGAAAATATTCTTATGATTGTCTACTGTAAACGCGTTATTCTAGAGCAGGGTTACGTTTGTGCATTTAGAGCATTTGGTTGAATTTGTATTATAAAACGAGAAAATCAACATCTTTGCACAATTGAGCAATAAAACGGTAGCATTTCTTATGAACAGAGCACCTTTATAATGTATTAATTTACCTTTAGTTTTCAGAGTATTTTTTATAGATCAAACTGTTTTTTAAAGGTACAGAAAAACATGCATCCCGAGTAATATTAATTGATCAGAATCCATTTTAAATGGGGAATTTGTACAATTTGGGGAAAATTAGGAGCAATATTTGAAAAAGATGATATATTTAAAAAATGATGTTAATTTGATTTGGTGGATTAAAGGTTGTTGTTCATAGTTTTAGGTCTTTGCTTCAAATAAACTGAAAAACACAACCCATAATACTGAAAAACACACCTGGATTTCTTATGTTGCTGTATTATAGTAATGCTGCTGCCCATATGAATTTACCCATATTGGGTTGCCATAAGTATGTTGTCTAAATGAAAATTTGTATACTTCAATCAAAGTTATGCATTTTAAAAGGATCCAGAATATATTCTCATTTGTTTGTGAAGTTTGTAAAAAAAAAAAACTTAATAGAACATAATTATAGCAACAAAAATAAGTATTTTTGAGAATCTACCGTGTTTAAAAACATAGATCACTGACTCTTGACTTTATTTTTGACTTTTCTTTTCTTTTTCCCCCCTTGATTTTGTTCAGCAATATGCTGTTAATGCTTCTGTAATTCAAATAAACACATATACTGATGTAGTTGGATTTTTGTTTGTCTTATTTTTGAATATAGCTGGTGCTCATACTTTGTCCTTGCCTTGAATATAGTATTTATTTTTTATTAGTATCTAAAGTTCTTGATATCGTAACACCATTTTCTAATCTCCAGTGATTAACTTGACCAGACAGGATTTTTTTAACCGTTAACACTTATCTGGTTGATAAATAACCAACTGCAGACTTTAACTTCAAGAATAATCATATTATAATCTACAGTGCTTCTATAGCTTTTGTACTTAAAGCAAAACATGAAGAAAAAAAATGAAGACATTTCTAATTTATTGTGGATTTTAGTATTTATTGTAAAAATTGTTTGCATTGTACATGATGTCGCAACTCATTGTACATCTGTAAGTAAGAAGCTGAGATCACTTCCCGGTTCATACTCAGTGGTTTGCTTCCCTCTGAGGAAAAAGAAATCGATCATTTCACTTACTGTGTCTATTTGGCAGTGTTTTTTTCTGTTAAATGTTCCATTTGCATGAGCAGGAGTCTCTACATTACCTCTGGAACAGTCGTGCGTTTGTGCTCCCAAGTAAGGTGGCTTTGTTTCCCTCCACTAAAAGCATTGAGCCTTCCCGAAGACCCTGCCATCAACAGCACAGGTGTGTGTTAGTGCTCAACTGCAGTGTTGGAATAACAACTGATATGAGAATACACAAAAGTTTGGAGTCGGTAAGATATATGTGAAATTAATATTTTTATTATTATTTTATAAATTGGTCAAAAGGGACAGAAAATACATTTATAATGTTATAATTTTTCTTTTTTACTTTCTATTTATAAATAAGCAAATCCGCTTTATTGAGCATCAAATCAGCATATTAGAATGATTCTGAAGGATCATGTGACGCTGAAGACTGGAGTAATGCTGAAAATTCAGATTTGCCATCACAGGGACAAATTACATTTTTGAAATATATTCAAATAGAAAATGGCTACTTTTAAATTGTAATATTTCTCAATACTTCAAACTGACTCCAAACTTTTGAACAGTAGCGCATGCTAACTTGACATACCAGCACACATGGTGTGTCCGCCTCTTCGTGGTACTGGGTGATTCTCTGTTCACGTGTTTCCTGTAAAACGCAAAATTAAATTGACGTAAATTAAGCCTAAAAGCCTTATCTTAAAAGTTTGATTTATTATATTTAATATATTTGATAAGTATGCTTTATCTCATGGCAACAATTTCTGCACAATACAGCAATGCATGCTTTTTGGAGATTTATAAGAGACAAAACAAGATAATTGCTTATCAAGCATCTCCAGATTCTGTACGTACACCCATATGTCTGCTGTTGGAATCAGTATCCAGATAGTGAGGGTTAATATTGAAGGGCACTAAAGCAATGGCAGCAAAAGTGGGTGGATAGACGATAGGCATGTCATTGGTGGTGTTGATGCTGATGGTGGAGACGTTAGTGCCTGCACTTGATCCCATGTAAGGTACTCCATCCTATGAGATCAAATCCACACCTGTTACAGGCAATGTCAGTATATTTGAGATTTTGATTACAGAAGACAATACTTCACCTGTAAAACTCTCTTCCTAATCTCAGTTACCAGCTTGTTGTCATAGAGCGCTTTCAGCAGGCGGAAGGTGTTACCGCCACCTAATGAACACAAAAATAGGCATTCGATTGAGAGTGTCTTTTTGAATATGTTATTAAATTAAATGAATAATGGCAAAGCATTCACAGAAATGAGTAGACCGTATAGTAGAGACCTGTAGCAAGTCATAATGTAATAACTGTAATAAGTATTACATTATAATAATAATAATAATACAATTTTCATAATGTAACAATTTTCTAAAATTGTTTATAATGTAAAAAAAATGTTTTTAAAATAATAATAATTATGAGAAAATGATTGCATTATAAACTCACCAAAACATGTAATATTTTCATTATCGTAATGGCTTTTAAAACACAAAAAATATTAGTATTCCCTTGAAGTAGCACAAATCTAAATCCAGTCTTAAACTACCTGTGAAATGCAACAGATTTAAATATTTGTGCGATTATTATATTATTATTATATGTTTATTAATCAGTAGTAGTAGTATCAGTAATCTAGTGGATTTTGTAAACAGATTAAGACTGGATTTCGATTTTTAAATTGTATTGTAAAGGAATACCAATGCTTTGTTTATTAATAATAATATTATAATAATAATAGCATGAATATTTAAATCTGTTGCATTTTGTAGGGAGTTAAAGACTGGATTGAGATTTTTTTAAACGCATCTACTGTAAGGGAATACTAATATTTTTGTTTTAAAAGCTATTACAAAATATGTTTTGCTGAGTTTATAATGTAAATGTAATGTAAAATTTTGTATTACATTATGAGTGTAAGATTTTATAAAGATTTCTATTATAATTTTAATTACATTATGAACATTGTATTACAATAATAATGTAATACTTATTACATTGTGCAGTTTTTACATTATGTGAGTTGCTACAGAGACCACATTGAAAATCTGCATATTTAAAGCTTTAGGATTCTGAAAATTCAAATGTAAAAAGGGACAAACAAAATATTAAAATACATTTCTTATAATAACTTTTTATTAAACTTGTCACTGCATTTTGTTTGTGCATGATGAATAGATAGATAGATAGATAGATAGATAGATAGATAGATAGATAGATAGATAGATAGATAGATAGATAGATAGATAGATAGATAGATAGATAGATAGATAGATAGATAGATAGATAGATAGATTTAAATGTATCAGTTTTTTTTAATCCTTCATACCAATGAATATTCCTTCAGCTTTCCTAACAGCATCCACAGGGTCTGGTGTCTCGTGGACACTGTCCACCTCATAGCCTGGAAACAGAGACAAGAAGAGTACATCAGAGATGAAGAGCGATGTGACAGTGACATGTGTACGTTCAAATCAATAAAGACGCAAACCCAATGTCTTGAACTTGTCTCTGGCAGTCTTGGTATAGGCATCTCGATCATGCAGTGCATAAGGGACAAACAGGATCCTCTTTACTCCCCTGTTGAACAGTTAAACAGTTATCCACACTTATAACCGGGTTCAGATTCATTTTATTCCAAACACAGAAATTGTGTCCTTTCTTGCATACAAACATGTTTAAAAATGCCATAACTGGTGTTTATGTCCAAAGAATGGACTTGTACATCAAAGAAGCCAGCATACATTCCAGACATAAAATTAGGAAACATTACGGATATCAGAATAAGCTGGGCTTTAGGACTGTTTTGACTCGATATAGGACCGTAGAATTCCAAACCTTTATTCCTATTTTCCTGGTTAAGCAGCAAGCAACTTACTTTCCAAAAAAGTCTTGGATTTGCTGCTGACAGTGTTGAAGATATCCTCCTCCATAAAGTGTGGAGTTCGACACCAGCAGAAGTCTTCTCTTCATGATCTTTCTCAACTATGCTGCCTAAGAAATGTAGAAGTTGATCAGAGGACAGACAGCTCAGCACATGATATGACTAACGTTAGCGCTTTTTTCTGCTTACACCGTATTCTCAGATCAGTGTGGTCGTAAATGCATTACCTTTGGTCAGACAGTATATCACTCCGATTATTCCACAGATGATAAACATTCACAGGAAGGAACAAGCCTTGATAAGAACGTTGCACTTGAATCATGTGATTAAAGCAAAATATTACAAAATGACTTTACTGAGACAGATCGGAAACTGAAGAAAGTATACTGATCACAATTACGGAACCTTTAAAACACATTAAACCAATGTTTTTATTTTTAAACTTTTTATTTTTATTTATTTTTGTGTAGTTACCCGCAGCAGACATTGTTTTCAAAATAAAAGCCCTATAGCATCACATCAGACTAACTAAATAGCGTTGTTTATTACAGTGTTTATTTATTTATTATATCTATATATTTTTCTTTAAGTGAAAATATGGCCTGTGTTAATTAATTGAGATGAAGTTGTTGGTTTAAACTTTTTACATATGAAAATGTAATTTATTTTTGCTCCTTCTCAAACGCGTATAGATTGGCTTGAATATATTAGACTAAATACATAAAACCTTTAAATAATGATTGTGTAAAAGTCATTTATATCTTTTGACAAACATTATTTGATTAATTAAACTGTACTTGGTTATCAAAACGATGTTAAAGATCTTGAGATTAAAAATGAGGTCAATATAATTATGAACAACATAGTTTAAATTTACAATCAAGCTGTAATTTGGTCAAATGGTGCAAAACGTGCGAATTTAGGACGTGTAAACGATGCAGTAAGCATGAGCAATGAGTCTGATTAAATAAATAAATATTGAAAATGTGTTTAAAAAAACTTAAGATTCCAAATATGTTAAAAATGTAAACATATGAATTAATAAACTCATTAAAATAATTAATTACATTAATAAACATATTGAATGCTTTTGATTTGTCGAGTAATCTCAGAGATCCGCAAGTTGGTGTATCACGTGTGTGTGTTGCGTCACTACAGCAGAATGGTTTGGTGGCTTGCGCGAGAGATTCAGTAGTACACGGACTTTACCCCTGTTAGCGGACCTTAACTGATCAAAGTGAAATGGATGACACTACTTTAAATAATTTAATCCTTAAACTACACAACATCCAAGCCGTCAAGTTCGGGACCTTTAAACTTAAAAGTGGACTCACTTCGCCGATCTATTTTGATCTTAGAGTAATAGTGTCCCATCCAGCGTTGATGAACCAGGTAACGTTTAACACGTGCTCACTTCGAGTAACGTTAATGCTAATAATATATTTTGCCAAAAAAAGTAAGTGCGTAATGGTACATCCAGAGTATTTTCCTACCAAAAATGTTTTAGAAAACAAATCCTTTAATTGGATGTCATTCGCTGATCATATGTTAATCATTTGTTTTCGATCAGGTGGCAACCCTCCTTCATAAGCGTGCTGAGGATGCAGGGCTTCAGTTTGATAGTGTGTGTGGTGTCCCTTACACCGCTCTTCCTCTGGCCACAATCATCTGCTCTACCAAACAGTACCCCATGCTTATTCGACGAAAGGAGGCGAAGGACTATGGTACAGTGCAAATTTAACTCCGCTCCATCAGTAATAATCTGTTCAACGTATACCTCCCCAAAGTAATTGGATATTGAAGACAGTCAACTGTTTGTTTGCTTTTAGTATAAAGAAGTAGATTTGATGTTCAAAACAAGAACTGGTGTGTGTGTGTGTGTGTGTGTGTGTGTGTGTGTGTGTGTATATGTGTGTGTGTGTGTGTGTATATGTGTGCAACCATGCTCTTGTCGACGCTTCCATCCTTTCGTTTTTTTTAAACAAAATTTCCCATCCACGGGGCCAAGCAAAGCAGTCTCGTCAGCTTCTTCGTTCATGTCCACTGTGGTTTGTTCTGTTCTGTTCAGAAGTCAAGAAAGCTAGTTGGTGTTCCAGTATAATCGGTCCGTTTTTTGCGTAATTAATCTTAATTAACGCGTTAAAGTCCCGGCCCTAATAAAAATACAGCTGTTCATGGTTTGTTCATGTTAGTTCACAGTGCATTAAGGAATGTTAAGAGTTTAGTAAATGTGAAATCAACATTAACAAATAAAAAAATGCTTTATAAGTGCAGTTCATCATTAGGTCATGTTAAATGTAGTTAACTAATGACCATTATTCTAAAGTGTTTATATACACACACACACACACACAGTGGGTGCGGAAAGTATTCAGACCCCCCTTTAAAATTTGCACTGTTATATTGCAGCCATTCGCTAAAATAATTTTGTTGTTTTGTTCTCATTAATGTACACATTTTTTAATGTGTAACTTTATTGTTCTCATTAAAGTTAAACATTAAAAAATAAAACCTGTATTTAGTAGAAACAGTATTTAGTAGACAGTATTAAACAGTATTTAGTAGAAGCACCCTTTTGATCTAATACAGCCATCATGAGCCATGCGTCTTTTTGAGAAACATGCAACAAGTTTTTCAATCCTGGATTTGGGGATCCTCTGCGATTCCTCCTTGCAGATCCTCTCCAGTTCTGTCAGGATGGATGGTAAATGTTGGTGGACAGCCATTTTCAGGTCTCTACAGGGATGCTCAATTGGGTTTAAAGGAACACTCCACTTTTTTGAAAATAGGCTCATTTTCCAAGTCCCTTAGAGTTAAACAGTTTAATTTTACGGTTTTTGAATCCATACAGCCGATCTTTGTATCTGGCGGTAGCACTTTTAGCATAGCTTAGCATACATCACTGAATTGTATCGGTCAAAAAAATCACAACTTTTCATTTTCCATTGGTCTTACTACACGATGTCACTATATATGAGTCAAGTTTTGAATGGGAAAAATATTGTAAGTCTTTGGTCATCATTTTTGAGTGCAATGCTAATGGTCTAATCCGATTCAGTGATGTATGCTAAGCTTTGCTAAAAGTGCTACCGCCAGATACAAAGATCGGCTGAATGGATTCAAAAACGGTAAAACTCAACTGTTTAACTCTAAGGGATTTGGAAAATGAGCCTATTTTCAAAAAAAGTGGAGTGTTCCTTTAAGTCAGGGCTCTGGCTGGGCCATTCAAGAACAGTCGTGGAGTTGTTGTGAAGCCACTCCTTTGTTATTTTAGCTGTGTGCTCAGGGTCATTGTCTTGTTGGAAGGCGAACCGCCGGCCCATTCTGAGTACTTGAGCCCTCTGGAGAAGGTTTTTGTCCAGGATATCCCTGTGCTTGGCCGCATTTATCTTTCCCTCGATTGCAACCAGTCGCCCTGTCCCTGCAGCTGAAAAACACCCCCACAGCATGATGCTGCCACCACCATGCTTCACTGTTGGGACTGTATTGGACAGGTGATGAGCAGTGCCTGGTTTTCTCCACACATACCACTTAGAATTAAGACCAAAAAGTTCTATCTTGGTCTCATCAGACCAGAGAATCTTATTTCTCAACATCTTGGAGTCCTTCAGGTGTTTTTTTAGCAAACTCCATGCAGGCTTTCACGTGTCTTGCACTGAGGAGAGGCTTCCGTTGGGCCACTCTGCCTTAAAGCCCCGACTGGTGGAGGGCTGCAGTGATGGTTGACTTTTTACAACTTTCTCACATCTTCCGACTGCATCTCTAGAGCTCAGCCATAGTGATATTTGGGTTCTTCTTTACCTATCTAACCAAGGCTCTTCTCCTCCGATAGCTCTGTTTGGCCGGACGGCCAGCTCTAGGAAGGGTTCTGGTCATCCCAAATGTCTTCCATTTAAGGATTATGGAGGCCACTGTGCTCTTGGGAACCTTAAGTGCTGCAGAATTTTTTTTTTTGTAACCGTGGCCAGCTCTATGCCTTGCCACAATTATGTATCTGAGCTCTTTAGGCAGTTCCTTTGACCTCATGATTCTCATTTGCTCTGATATGCACTGTGAGCTGTAAGGTCTTATATAGACAGGTGTGTGGCTTTCCTAATCAAGTCCAATCAGTATAATCAAACACAGCTGGACTCAAATGAAGATGTAGAACCATCAAGGATGATCAGAAGAAATGGACAGCAGCTGAGTTAAATATGAGTGTCACAGCAAAGGGATGCTAAGAACCATGTGATATTTCAGTTTTTCTTTTTTAATAAATCTGCAAAAATGTCAACAATTCTGTTTTTCTGTCAATATGGGGTGCTGTGTGTACATTAAACTGTACAAAAAATTAACTTAAATGATTTTAGCAAATGGCTGCAATATAAGAGTGAAAAATTACACATACATACATACATGCATACCTTAAATGCAGTGTAAATTGCTTTGAATAATAAATCCATCTGCCAAATGTAAAATGAATACAAAAGTGATTTTAGACTTTTTGGTTGAAACCGTGGAATTCCATGTGGTTTAATTGTTTTAGAGTCTTAAACAGTTCTTTATAGTTGCTCTATTAATAATTCTGGATTAACAAATAATAGTTTATACTTTATGTACTTAATGGTGTGATTTGCAGTGTGAATGGATTAATAAAATCATTAGTCATACATTTTCATTATTTGAAATAAACTAAATGTTATACTGTTATTCTCGCTCGCTCACACACGGCAAAGGCAACATTTCTCATTTTCATTAAGTTTAAATGAAGCAACTCTAATAAAACTGAAATAAAAATACAACTAATAAAAATGACAACACAATTACTAAGAATTTAAATTTCAGCTTACAACAGAGAAGAGATTTAAAATGATTAAATAAGTACTATAGTAGTAATATATTTTAGATTGTAACTGCTCATTATTTAATGTATTATGTTATAGTATTTTGTTTACCTTAATGATACTAAAATAAAGCTGATCTGCATTTAACTTGTTTTGAAAACCTCCAGGAACGAAACGTCTCGTTGAGGGAATTATCCACCCTGGTGACAGATGCCTAATAGTAGAGGACGTAGTGACGAGTGGCAGCAGTGTTCTGGAAACCGTTGAGGTACTAGAGAATGAAGGCCTGAAGATCACAGATGCTGTGGTGTTAATGGACCGAGAGCAGGGAGGCAGTGCCATGCTAGCTGACCATGGCATCACCCTACATTCAGTCTTTTCTGTCTCCAGACTTCTGGATGTGCTACATAAAGCTGGCCAAATAGACACAGCCACTTTTCAGAACGTCGAGAGATTTGTTCAAGAAAATAAGACCTATGTATCAGCCGAGAAGAATGGCTGCTCATCTCCTAAAAAGGGCTGTAAGGAGCTCAGCTATGTGGCCCGTGCCGGGTTGCCAGACACTCACCCTCTCGCTGCCCGCCTCTTAAAGATCATGGAGGACAAGAAGAGCAATCTGTGCGTGTCTGCGGATGTGACTCGTGCTGAGGAGCTGCTGGAGATCGCTGTGACGTTGGGGCCACTGATTTGCGTGTTGAAGACTCATGTGGACATTCTGCAGGACTTCACGGCAGATGTCGCCAGAAGTCTGAAAGAGTTGGCTATAAAGCACAACTTCCTGATTTTTGAGGATCGCAAGTTTGCGGACATTGGGAACACAGTCAAGCATCAGTATGATGGTAGGTGTTTCATATCATGGTGGAGTCTTAAAAGGTCTCAATTCACCCTTACAGAAATTAAAGCTCTTAAATCAGAGCAGAAAGTCTTAAATTTTTTTTTAAAAGTCGTGGCATTAAATGTTGCATGCATTGCAAAAAATAAATGGTCTTCCTCTGTATTTTTGTCCTGTTACAAATATCTATACATCTTTAAATCAAGAGACATTTACTGAAGTCTTGACAAATTTAACAAATTGAGTTTGTTAAAACAAGAACACAAATCTGTTATTGAGTTATGTAAACTCAATGAAGTAGTTTTTTCTGATCACATTCCCATTGTCTCATATTTGTTCCTGTTTTAGTCATATTCATTTCACTTTGCTCAGTTTCATAGAAAACAAGACTTCATATTGTCATTTTTGTGTCTCCAGTAAATTCAATTCACATTTATTTGTATAGCACTTTTCACAATACATATATAATACATACAATACAGCTTCACAGAAAATGTATGCGTCTACTTTAAAATTTAAAGTGCAAGTAAATGCATCTTGATTTAAGAATCTTAAGACACTTGTATTTTGGAAAACACATGGGAAGAGAGAAATGCTGAGGAAGAACATCACTTTTTGCAGTGTGATCAGAAGGTATAATAAGTTATTTCCATATTCTTGTGTTTGGGAGCAGAGCAGTTCAAGGTTTTTCTTTTTGTTTGTTTTTTGGACTAAAATTTGGAAAATGAATCAAAGTAATGGATATCTTTTGTAAGTTGCAAATCATTGTGTTTCTCTTTAGACATTTACCTTTAGAAAACAATGACATTGTGTTCCCTTCATTTAAATTATCCTACTTCGTATATCCAATTTTTCCAAGACTGTGAGAAGTTGTTGAGGGAGTTAATTATTATAAATATAGTTTACTCAAAAATGAAAGTTCTGTCATTTTTCTCACCCTCATGTCATTCCAAACCCGTATGACTTGCTTTCTTCTGTGGAACAATCTTCATTCAGCAATTCTCCATATTTTATAGTGTCCATATCTCATAAGATGGTCCAAAAAATTCATTGAAAAATAAATGTACCAAAAAAAGTGTTCCACAGGAAAAAGTCATTCAATTCTGCAATGACATCAGGGTAAGTAAATTGTCTTTTTTTTTTGTTTTTGTTTGAGTGAACAATCTCTAAAGATTTCAATTTTTGCACAAATGTTGTTCTTAATTTTAAAGGTGGTCTCTATCGAATCTCATCATGGGCGCACATCATTAATGCCCACGCATTGCCGGGTCCGGGTGTGTTGCAGGGTCTCGGTGCAGTCGGCAAGCCTCTGGGTCATGGCTGTTTGCTCATTGCTCAGATGAGCTCCCAGGGTTCCCTTGCAACAGGGGATTATACTCAAGCAGTGGTACGTCTTCTACTATCTGTAAAAAATGCAAACACTTTACATTTTTTTGTATGATTAATATTCTTTGATTTGCTATAAGAGCTTTTTGTTTCTCCTTTACAGTCAGCATGAAATTGAAGTTGCAATAGTCTTTTCTTCCCTTTTTTGATACACCGATCAGGCATAACATTATGGCCACTGACAGGTGAAGTGAATAACACTGATTCAGTCAGGTCCACTTTGGTCAAAAACACCATAGACAAACTTTTTATTTGCATATTTTGCAACATTTGCGTTTGGCGATATCGCTCAGTTCTAAATTCCCCATCATTTTCATGAGCTCCATGAAAATCCAAGAAAGCAGCTTCTGGGGACAGCCTCCCTTTTTTTTGTTCTCGATATCCCCCATTGAGAACAGAGCATGCATCAATGACAACAGAATGACATTAAGTTGAACACAGTTTAAGGAGGAGCTGGGGTGGAGGTGGGTTGCAAAGCAGCATGCAGTGGGAGCAGCCAAGCAGGCAGACTGAACTGAAGCTACACTTAGTGATAGTTCACCCAAAAATCAAAAATGTTGTCATTTTACTTTTCCTCAAGTTGTTCCAAACCTGTATGAGTTTCTTTCTTCAGTTGATTACAAAAGAAGATTTAAAAAAAAAACTTTTGTAACAAAGCATATAGAGTAACCATTGACTACCATAGTAGGGAAAAATACTATGCTAGTCAATGGTTGCTCTATCTGCTTGGTTACACACATTCTTTAAATATATATTTTGTGTTCAGCAGAACAAAGAAACTCATACAAGTTTGAAACAACTGTCCAAGTGAAACGGCTTCTCAAACAAAAGAAAATTGTAGGGTGGGACTTGATTTTGACCATGGGGAATTGATGTGGTCATTGTGGTTTGCTATTGCTGTGGTGTCATATGAGTGACCAGTTGATCCAACACTCATGCCAGTAAACACATCATCTGAGAAGTGTTGTCGCTGGATGAGGGAGGGGAAGATAAGAAATATCAATTTTGATTTTCATGGTGACTTCAAAGACTTTCTCTCTCTCATGATTTAAGCCACTTATTTGAGTTGATTCAAATGTCTTTTAGGTCAAGATGGCTGAAGATCATTCTGATTTTGTGTTTGGCTTTATAAGTGGATCAAAGATCAGTGACAAGCCTGGTCTGGTTCACATGACTCCAGGAGTCCAAATGCAGACAGGAGGTACATTTTACTATTGTATACACATTTTGTCATCCTGTGTCTCAAGACAATTTATATAGTTTATATTTGCCTGCTCTTACCGATCAGATACCTGTGTCATTTTTAATGTAATTATCATTTATTCTCCAGGGGATGGACTTGGACAGCAGTATTCAAGTCCAGAAGATGTGATCTGCACTAAAGGCTCTGATATCATCATTGTGGGACGAGGTATTCTTGCCAGCCCAGATCGGCTCAGAGCTGCAGAAGAATACAGAACTGCAGGCTGGGAGGCATATCTGAAAAGGTTCTCGCAGACCAACTAATGAAACCCCTCAAGAAAGAGAAGGAGAGAGAAATTTGGGGCCAATTAAACCATGTCTCGTTTTTATAGCTCAATCATTCCATCCACTATAATACTAACCCCAGTTTACTCCTGTGTTTTTGTTCACTTAGTAATAAAAGCGTCATTTAAACATGTCTGTCATTTTTTTTTGTGATAATTTTAATATTTGAATGCAACATTTTAACAGGGAGCTTTGAATATATATTGAAATGTAATTGGTTTCTGTGATGAAAAAGCTGAATTTTCAGCATCATTACTCTAGTCTTCAGTGTCACATGATCCCAGAAATCTTTTTGGTATATGCTGGTTTCATGCTCAATAAACTTAGTATTATTGTCAATGGTTGAAAATGGTTGTTTTCTGTAATCTTTGACGAATGGAAAGCATTTATTTGAGATAAATATTTTGTAACATTCACATGTTTTACTCTCACTGCATCCTATAGCACATGAATGGAATAAAATGATTTATTTTCCCCCCCAAAAAAATTTTGACCAAAAATGGCAATAACACCTGAGAAATGACAAGTAAAAAGTGACAACTTACCCCAATTTCTCGTATGCTATAAAGATGTGTGTGTGTATATAATTTATATTATAAACGTTTTTGTCACCTTAAATCCAGTAGGGGGCAGACGCACACCAGCTGTTTTGGTAGCCTAATAACAATGATTGCTCAATAATGGTATAGCTAATTGAATGAAAAGCCGCCCGTATCATGAAAATATGGACTTTTTTATTATTTCGGTTAGCCGTTGCTCTATTCTTTTCATTGATAATTCTGTAGTTACGGTTTAATGCCATTAACAGTAGTGAGACATGTAGTCTATACCCCATCTAAAACAATTAGCAAATGCGTCTTATTCTTATAATAATCCTGAAATTAATATGCTATTTGTGTTTATAAAATTAATGTCACTCCGAAAGACTGTTTAGTCGAATAAACTGCAAAAAAAAGTTATAAAAATCATTGAAAAGGAAAAATTGCATGTTTGTTGCTTGGATTTTTTTTCTTGTAAAGAGAACGGAAATATGTACAAAAATTAACATAAACTGCGCAAAATTCGATAGCTAATTTTGCTCGGAAAAGTAAATGTATACCATTTAATGCTCCTTTTTATATTTAGCCTATGAAAACAATAGCCAGTCACCTGCAATACAGCGTTTTCTCCCCTTTACTTTTTCCTTTCTTCCTTTTTATTTTTTTATTTTGAGTTTAAGAGGTCATCTTTGCACGTCCTCGCGCCTTGACCTCACGCGCCCATCCGCTCCAGATGTCTCAACGCGTTTTTATCTCGACGAACGCGAGGTCCGTTTGCCCAGAGCGACATGATTGACATAATAGAGAGAAGTAATCTACTGTGGACCTCCCATTTGACTCCCTGTGTCAATATTGGATGAGAGGAAAGTGCCGTGTGACAGGTGTCCAGGACAGAGTTCCGCGCGCTGAAGACAGAGAGCAGATCAATGCATTAATACTCGCGTGCACACTATAAAGCTACAGGCCTCTGGTCTGTGTGCATTAATTAGCACTCGCTATTATAACGCTTCTGGTGCGCCGAATCACACGGTAAGTTTTGTCTACTCAGGTTTTGTTTAGCACTTTGGTTAATGTACATTAAAGTAGGCTAATTTAACGTCATGAACTGTAGCTATTTTTATATTTTTCATGTAGGCTACTTAACATAATGTGTATATTGTTCATGGAAGTTATCACCTGATATATTGTTCTTCTTACTGGTTGACTTCAAGGAAAGAGGACAAGTCACCATCAGAAACCGAATGAATGAATGAATGGATGGATGTTGTATGCTTTCTGTACTTGTATCACGTTGAGCCACGCGCACAATACCTGCAGATGAAATGGTTTTGTTCGTTCGGCTCGCGTTACGCAGATGCAGACACGCGTCAGTAAAACACCAGAGCAGAAGGATCGATGGATCGACGCATCGACTGACATTTTCACTGCTGCCTTTCACAAAACTTGCCCGTTTTAAAACAATGAATACAACGCGTATAATGTGATGAGCGACTAAATTTATTGATAAGCCTATATGAAATATATAAGATGTCTTATTTTAATGTTATTTTGTTGGATATTTAGTATTTAGACAAAAGGAAAACTCTGCGTGTTACAAGTTGGCCTATTTGTATCACTTGCTACTGTATCATTAAGGATAGTTTATAAATTAAACCTTTATTTTTCGTCTTATTTGACCATGTGATTGTATTTTAAGAACAATAGGCTATACATAATAATCAGTATAGCCCTTTTGATACTAAAATATTTCCATTAAGATTTTCTAGTCTGATAATTGAGAGAAGCCTCATTATTGAAGTACCAAGTGTAGGCTATGTGAAAATATCTCAACTAAATATACAATTGTCTTTCATAATGAAAAGGTAATGCATGTTGAATCTTCATAATGTTGTTTAATGTAGCTATTTTACTCAGAAATGTTAAATTATTTTAATAAAACAGAAAAAAAAAACAAATGCTTTCTCAATTTGTTATTATTGGTAACCCTCTATTATACTGTGTCCTTGCTACACGTTACATGCAGTTACTATAATAACAATACAAAAATAATGAATTCTAACCCTGCAATTTTACTCAGTACTTAAATTTACACTGTAACAAGGATACCTTAAAATAAAGTGTAACCTTATTATTGTTTAAGTATCTGATACTGAATATCTGAATTTACCGCTCTATTTATGTTGCAACAGACACAATACAAATGTTTCTGAATGAAGCATATATAGGCTATTGCTTTATTCCATAAAGCACTTGGCAAACAGCTATACCTGCTGGACCTGAGTTGCCTGTTGGCTATGTGGCAGTTAAAAGGGTTACAGTTGAAAATGCAAATTATGTTTTTTTTTCATCTTGCCCTTGGCAGTAGATTAGATGGAAATGTCTGTCTCTGTCTACCATGGCCATGTTCTGCATGAAGCACCCGGCTTGTGTGCTCAAACACATAAAGGACATTATCTGAGCAGATGTCACCTGCACTAGCTGTCTGGACCTGTCCACATTTGCCCTTAGAAGGATTAGTTTCCATGGCACCCTAAAGAAAACGTCATCCAACACTAACTATTCAAATAGCACTGACCAGTTTCACTGCACCTTCACACCTGTTTGTAAAGTAAATGAATGACAATGAAAGCAAAAAGCAATATGCCTTGATGATGCTGTACACAACACTAAACATTTAAAATATCATAAAATTCATCTTCACGTCGAAATAAAGTGTGGCCATATTACAGTTCAAATCGTGCTCAAATGAAATGTAATATGATATGTCAAATCCTGCTTTTCTGAGCAATGACACCTTATACTGGAGTGAGACGGAAGCATCACACTCTCTGATTTGCAAAGGATTAATTTGCATGTCAAATCACTCTGACAGTTACACCTCTTTTTTGCATTTGGAATGTACATGGAACACACTTACAGTGATATCTGTTGATATCATCGATCCAAAAGTACAGGAATATTATAAAGTATTATTACATATATCCGTATTCTATTTTAATATAGGAATCTAAATTTTTTCTGTGACGTCAAAGCTGAATTTTCAACATAATTACTCCAGTCTTCAGTGTCCCATGATCAGAAATCATTTAAATATGCTGATTTGCTTACTCAAGAAACATTTCTCATTAATATCAATGTTGAGCACAAATGTCTTGCTTTATGTTTTATGTTTTTGACGGAAAAAAAAAAAAAATCACATATCAAAAATATACATTACACTTGTGATCAATTTAAGGCATTATTTAATGCCTCATATACATTTAGGATTATTAGGAACACCATACTAATACTGTGTTTGACCCCCTTTCGCCTTCAGAACAGCCTTAATTCTACGTGGCATTGATTCAACAAGGTGCTGAAAGCATTCTTTAGAAAGGTTGGCCCATATTGATAGGATAGCATCCTGCAGTTGATGGAGATTTGTGGGATGCACATCCAGGGCATGAAGCTCCCGTTCCACCACATCCCAAATATGGTCTATTGGGTTGAGATCTGGTGACTGTGGGGGCCATTTTAGTACAGTAAACTCATTATCATGTTCAAGAAACCAATTTGAAATGATTCGAGCTTTGCGACATGGTGCATTATCCTGCTGGAAGTAGCCATCAGAGGATGGGTACATGGTGGTCATAAAGGGATGGACATGGTCAGAAAAAATGCTCAGGTAGGCCGTGGCATTTAAACGTTGCCCAATTGGCACTAAGGGGCCTAAAGTGTGCCAAGAAAACATTCCCCACACCATTACACCACCACCACCAGCCTGCACAGTGTAACAAGGCATGATGGATCCATGTTCTCATTCTGTTTACGCCAAATTCTGACTCTACCATCTGAATGACTCAACAGAAATCAAGACTCATCAGACCAGGCAACATTTTTCCAGTCTTCAACTTATCTGAGTGTATGTCATAATTACTGTGTGTGTGTGTGTGTGTGTGTTCTTGTTTATATTACATTGTGGGGATTACATTCCCCATTAAGATAGTAAAACCTGAGATCACCTACATTGTGGGGACCAGCCAGCGGTCCCCACTTTTCAAAATGCTTATAAATCACACAGGATGAGTTTTTTTGAGAAAGTAAAAATGCAGAATGTTTCCTGTGATTAGTAGGTTAAGGGGCAGGGGCAGTGTAAGGGGGTAGAATGTATAGTTTGTACGGTATAAAAACCATTATGTCCCCACAAAGATAGTGAAGCAGACGTGTGTGTGTGTGTGGACTGGTCATCCCTACGGTATGGAGACAAAATGTCCCCACAAAGATGGCAATTTCCAAAATCCTTGTCCTTGTGGGGACATTTTTTGGTCCCCATGAGGAAAACAGGTCATAAATCACACTAAGTGATGTTTTTTGAAAATGTAAAAATGCAGCATGTCTCCTGTGATGGGTAGGTTTAGGGGCAGGGGCAGTGTAGGGGGACAGAAAATATGATTTGTACAGTATAAAATGCATTACGCCTATGGAATGTCCCCATAAAACATGGAAACACAACACTTTCTTTATACAAGTTTCTTATTTATGCTTCTCATTTCAAACTATCTCTTTCACTTTACTATCTTACAGGTGTTTATTATAAATAAAAACATTTTCCTTGTTTTCTTACTATTTCTAAGCACCTACACCAAGACAAATTATTTGTACATAAACCCACTTTACTTGGCAATTAAAGCTGATGCTGATATATATATACACACAAACACACACACACACACACACACACACACACACACACACACACACACACACACACAAACACACACACACACAGTATATCCTGAATTTACATCATAATTACGGTATGGATGCAACTTAATTATAATTATATTATTTCTCTTTTGTATCAGGCCGTGTGGGATATAACTGGCTATCCTAAGAAAATGAGGGTGAGCTCAGATCTGTCAAATCAGGATAACAGGCCAACAGCTGTGCGCCCTGCATCTCTACAGCACCTGTTCTTACGCAAACAACGCCTAAAAGGTGAGAACAATCACATATGCATGCGTGCACATAATATTCATGCCTTGGCTGATTGGAATATTTTATTGGGTTTTGATTCCAACATAATTGTAATACATTTAGGCTCATGAATAATACCACTTAATGCTCTAGTGATAAAGGTCATGAAAATGTACTGAAATCCAGAGCTACAGTGGTCATGCAATAAAGCATCACACCACAAGATGTCATCAAAAGGGCTGACCACTGGACTATTTTTCACTTTGAGTTTTAAAATAATAATTTAAAGTGATATGACCATTGCTTGTTATGATAATTCTGACTATGCTTATCACATTTCAAAAATTACTTTTATGATCTAATTATCTAACGTTTTAATTTATTGTACTAAAACAGCTGTATTCCTAATTTATCTGGATAGCTGCAATTATTATAGATTAAAAAAGGTTGTATATTATTATCTGTTGTGAATTTTTGAAAATGTAATGATTTTTTCATAACATGCATATAGTGGGTCAAATGACCTCCCAAACAAAAAGAGACGTATTCAGATATGCTTATTTTTCAGAAAATTAAAAGTGGAAGAGAAGTCCTCCTATAGGTCAACAACAGCCAGTTCTGCCCAGGGAGAGCATCCACGAGCAGGCATCAGATAGTGACCACGGGCGGCTCAGGCTAATCTCCAACAATTCTGCTATCATCTGCTCTATCCAATCAAAGTCTCATGTCAAAGCATCGCCATTGTGAATAGCCAAGGGTCCAGCGTGGGGGCAGAGAGTGGCGTTTTGATGACTCAGTGGGTCTAAGACCTCCACAATAGGCCGCACAGGGCTCCACAATAGTGAAGGCTAATGCGGTTTTTCTGTTGGCTGCTGCTGAGTGTGCAGGCCTGATGCGCATTCTGCACTAAATGAGGGGCCCTGTGCTATAAAAACACTGGACAAGGGCTTGGCCACCACATTGATTATACTGGATCTGTCCCACCTCAGTACGTGAGTATGCCACTGTCTTAACCCCTTAAAGTGAAACATCGGATTCTTGTACAATGATCTTATTGAGCAACAAATACTGTCAAAACTTTACCCAGGAATCAGTTTTCACTTAATCTACCCAGGAATGTTTCACGTGGGTGCATGAATTCACGCTGTGGTCTTGGTTATGTCCCTCTCATCTCCTCGTTTTTCCTGGTATAGAGAGCGCGGTGATCGACAGCAGCCATGAATCCGCAGCAGCAGTTGGAGCAGAGGGGGAAGTTTAGGATGACTGTGTTCGAGGAGGAGTTCTTCCAGGGCAAGAGCTGTGAATTCACGTTTGAGTGCCAGAACATTCTGGACAGAAACTTCAGAAAGATTCGCTCCATTAAGGTGGAGAACGGACCGTAAGTGTAACCTCTGGATGTTTCGATCTGCAAAGGGTGAAGCAGAGAGGATTTTTGACTGACATGTTTAATGTTAGAGATATATTTTGATTGATTAATACAGTGAGATATTTGTAAAATTAGAAGTAAAATGTGCACAGATATATATATATATATATATATATATATATATATATATATATATATATATATATATATATATATATATATATATATATATATATATATATGCACAACCCTCAGCAAGGATGCATTAAAATGATCCAAGGTGTCAGTAAAGATATTTATAATGTTAAAAAATATTTCTATTTCAAGGAAATGCTGTTTCTATTCATCAAAGCAGCAAATCAGCATATTAGAATGATTTCTGGAGGATCATGTGACACTGAAGACTGTAGTAATGATGCTGAATATTCAGCTTTGATCATAGGAATAAATTATTATTTTTTAAATATATTCAAAAAGGTTTTTTTAATGGAATAATATTTCACAATATTAATATTTTTACTTTATTATTATTTTTTTTTATCAAATTAATGCTGCCTTATAGAGCATAAGAGACTAAGTGACATGAAAAATCTTACTGACCCCAAACTTTTGAGTGATATATATATATACACAGTAGTAGCCAAAAGTGATGTCCGGCCTATAGGAAAATTGGCATCTGCATCCTTTATTCAAATATTATTCAAATATTTGTTAAATATATTGTAAGCAGTTGTACTTGAAGTCAATTATTTTATTTGTGATAACACAATGAAATGAAACACAAAATATGCTTACAATGTATGCTTTTTCTTGTGAGTTTTTTCTCTGTTTTTCTATGCGTGTTTATAGTAAAATAAAACCTGCAGCTGTAGTTTGCCTTTTTTTGTCAAATAATTTTAACAGATGAATACCATAACCAAGTTTAGTATTTTGTTCTTCCCTCATATTTAAAATACTCTAAAAATATAAAATATTTTCCTCATATTTTGTTGGTTTAATCGAACTTGTAGGGTCATTAAAAACAAAAAACAAATTACTAATCAGGACACTTTTAGAAATATATTTTTATTCAAATATTATTTATATATATTTTATAATTATTATTTACATTATTATTATTATTGTTGTTTTTTATTACTTAAATATGCCTATATTACAAATAAAGTGACTATCTGCAACTTAACACACATTTTGCAACATGTTGCAAAATGTATGTTAAGTTGCAAATAGCCATCTGCACAATGCCCCACAAAAACCCTAATTTCATTGTTATAAACAGTATTTCTATAGTCTGAATGCTGTTTTTTTATATTTATATATTTATACAAACTAGAACAATGACAGAGAGATAGAAGATAGTGTGTGCGTCTGGCAGCTGCCGACTGTGTTGCGGCTGTCTGTGATGACAGATGAGCTGATAAAAGAACACAGAGCCGCTCATTCAGTCCACACCATCATGTTTGCTTTTGCCTTTGTGTCCTGATCAGCAGCGATCACTGCCATGTAAAACGAAGTTGCTTCATGGTTTGTGTTGACTGTGACATTCTGTCTCCCTCAGCTGGGTGGGGTACGAGTATCCTGAGTTTCAGGGCCAGCAGTTTATCCTAGAGAAAGGAGACTATCCCTGTTACCAGGCCTGGAGTGGCAACAGCAGTTACAGAACAGAGCACATGCTCTCTTTCAGACCTATTAAATGTGCTGTAAGTTTATCCCATTGTGTCAAACTGCAAAGACAAAACAAACCTCTTTGTTAAAACGGCACATTAGGATTACTTCATAACAAATATCCTCCTAATCATCCTGGCGTGATCTAATTCCCCACACTCACCCTTTCGCCGACAGAACCACAGCGACAGTAAGATTACCCTCTATGAGTGTGAAGACTTCATGGGACGTAAATTTGAGATGTGTGAGGACTATCCCTCCCTCCAAGCCATGGGTTGGTGCAGCAAGGAAGTTCCCTCAATCAAAGTCAACTCTGGGGCGTAAGTCACCTCATCACCCTTAAAAACATCACTCTTAGAAAAGTAAATTCTATATAGAATCCTAGGGCCTATATAGCAAAAAAGATTATATGTAAGGAGAAATGTCTTAAATGCATAATACTTTCATGTTGAACGATTTTTTCTACTTTTTTCTAGTGATAAAGCATGTTTACAAGCTGTTTAATTCATACAATTTCATTGAAAAAGCTAAAACTTAATTAAAACTAAATCCAAGAAATGATCCCTAAAGGTTCTATAAATGAAGCACCTGACATAACCGATTTTCTATCCGACTAGCCGATATTTAATCATTTCTGCAATATATACATTTTATTATCCGTGAACTTCTACAGAGTATGTCCTCTGTGGATCTCCATTTCTTTGTTACAAATATTGTCACTTACGTGATGTAGCACCTCCCTGCACACAGTCGTATTGGTGTGCGGTGCAATAAATGAGATTTGCCTTTTTCTCTGCCAGCTGGGTAGGCTATCAGTTTCCTGGTTACCGTGGATATCAGTACATCTTTGAGAGAGACAGACGCCAAGGAGAGTACAGATGCTACAACGAGTACGGCACCCAGGCACACACCAATCAGATCCAGTCTATGCGCAGAATTCAGCAATAAGACCCCACACCATTATGTACACATCATGTCATGCCGTGTCATTACTATAGGCAATAAAGACATTATTTAAACTATGGTAAAAGAGCTTGTGGCAATTCCTTGCTTTTTTATATAACACAACTTCTCTGCTCAAATCATGGATCTGCTAAGTGGTAATACTTGATGTAAAAAAACAAGCAGGTCTGATGCTTTTTAAAGCTATATGTAATTAGAGCAGGCCTCCTAGATTTCAAGGTAAATGTAATCATGCAGACATTTTGGGATATCTATCCTACACTTTCATTGGAGGAACACGCCATTTCGTTATATTTAACAATTAGGATGTTTTACACCAGCTGAACACAACCAATTCTTGCTTAATGAGAATTGTCCTATACACCATCTAAATGGGGGATGTGAGACTGTGATATTTCTAATAAACAAGAGCATGAGTACAAGTTAGTGCCTCATTATTTGTTCTTTGTGGACCTGTTTTGCGGGTTTTCAGCTATATTTACATATATGTGTATCCAACATAAAATACAAATAGTCACATATAGTCTTTATATTTGAAAGCCGATAACTGATACATTGACTGGTATAAATGTTTATATAATTTTTGAGAGCCTGATTTTCAAAACACAAAAGTATCACCATTAAAAGCCATGTCCCAAGCACACATTTATAATGTTCTCATAATTTTATGTAGCCTATATGAGAGACTTGCACTGCATATGTTGCACTTTTTGAAGTAATTCCAATCATATTTCAAGCAATTCAAAACCATCAAGGTGAAAGTTTGCATCTGAAGTGTCTCAGCTGAAAGAAATAATACATTATTTAACTGCTTTAATATATTGGCCAAATTTTCTGATTGGACCAATAACAATAATATTAAAAATTAGCATATATAGTATAAATGCAACACTTATGTTTTTGCCCCCATTTTTTCATGAACTGACTTTTTTTATGTACACAAAAGGCCTATTTCTCTCAAATATATATATATATATATATATATATATATATATATATATATATATATATATATATATATATATATATATATATATATATATATATATATATTCTCCATGGGCTATATATAGGGAAGGGGTGAAAGTTCTCGCGTGTTTTCGCCCGGGTTTGTCTGGAGCTGTCCGAGGTCCTGACCTTTGTGGCTTCTACATATCGTTGTTTGACTAGGCCTATAACATTTTTCGTTCATGAAAGCAGTCGAGGTCTAAAGCAATGCTAAAGGAAGTGCGGTTTATTTTTCGTCCAATCAAATGAAGACTTGTAACACTAGGATCCGGGTGTGATTCCGCCTCTTATTTGTTTGTGTTGTAACCGTTCAGGACTCTTGCAGTATTTGGCTACAGTATACACACACCCACTAACAGAATCAGATTAGTAGGCAAGTTGCTGTTTGAAAACTCGCTCCCACACCCAGTCCAGGATCTCCTAATAAAATGTTGAACTGTACACACCTTTACCAAATACACATTCCCCTACGAGCTGATTAAAAGTGTAGTACTGGTTCTTAGTTGTTATAAGACAGACAAGAGTGCTGAAAGCAGCTGGATCTGAGACAGGCTGCAGTCTTGACATAACAGGACAGGTAAGTGAACTTATTAAGGGAGCAAATCAGGACACAGACCGGCACTATAAGTAACCTATTTAGAAGAAAATGACAGTGATTCTGCATCAACCTTATAAAACTGCATTGGGCAAATGTTTTATTAATTAAACTATACGTTCTATATGAAATGATAACATTAGTTATTTTTAAGTAGTCTAAAATATGTATTCAAGTAAAAATCGTATTTAACAGGGATGAGTCAATCTGACTACAAGGTTAAACAACATGTCCTTTGTAAAACAATGTTGAGTGCTGCACGTGTACTTTCTTAAACTTTGATATCATATTCCAAAGTTTGACTATACACAATAAAGTTTAGAATTATATTACCGATTCCTGACCTGAAATTAAAGTCAAATATAAAGAGTGCAGCTGTTACAACTTACCCCCTACCGCTACCGTTGTAGAAGATTTGATTTTATGGTTAAAATTAATTTTAATTAATACATGTTTAAATTAATTATTATCCCCCAACGTCCCATTTAATTTTAATAATTTATAAATAAAGTACAAACATTTAAAACAAACAAATACAATTCGGCGGATTATTTTTTCTATTTTTATTATAACTTTATTTTACAGTGTCATTGTTAGTTACTAACTAGCCTATAAATATGCGTATTACATGCAACTAACCCTAAACCAAACCAAGTCCTTATCCTAACCCTATAGTAAGTACATGTTGCTACTTAATATTACAACAGTAGGCTACTTAAAAGACACATTAAAAATGTATTTACATGTATGCATTTGGCTAATTTAAACAAGAGAATCTGCGGATTCAGGGGAACGTCCAATGCAGCGATCGTGCATGCCAATTACAGCTATCATTAGAAACAATAAATATATCTTCAAATGTATTCCATATTTAATCATTTCTCCTTGCATTTTTATTTTCTAGATCCTTTTCTTTGATTAAAACGTATTTTTCTTTAACTGCTGCATTTAAGTGCATCGAATGTATTCACCAGAAGGTCCAAGGCCAGCGTGAGATAGATATGTCGAGTGGACGAACTCAAGCATTGCCTTGCATCTGAGGCTTGTTTTAAGTTGCCTGCGAACACTTTAATGACTCAGGCAGCTAAAGCAAGTCTGGGACGCAAGACACAACACGACAAAAACAACTAAGGTGACCAGCTGATATTAATGTGTGTTTGTGTTAATATGCTACTCTCACAATTAAAGTTGCTGCTGGGATTCTTTGTGTGTGTGTGTGTGTGTGTGTGTGTGTGTGTGTGTGTGTGTGTGTGTGTGTGTGGGCATGTTTTTTGTGAAATATCAGCACACAAATGTGTATAATGACATGGGTATGACATAGGTATTACAAAAAGAGGGTGAAATATGAGGATGTTCCCCATGTCCTCACTTTTCAAAATGCTTATAAATCACACAGGATGAGGATTTTTTTCACAGAAAGTAAACTGCGCAGTCTCCTGTGATGGGTAGGTTTAGGGGCAGGGGCAGTGTAGGGGGATAGAAAATACGGTTTGTACAATGCATTATGCCTATGTCCCCACATTTCACAAAAACAAACATGTGTGTGTGTGTGTGTGTGTGTGTGTGTGTGTGTGTGTGTGTGTGTGTGTGTGTGTGTTTCAGTTAATAAACAACAATAAACACACACCCCTGTATAGACAGACAGAATTATCATGTTTGCTCGACGACAACAAAAACAAAACAAAAAGAGAGAGATAATAAAGCATTTCCCTTCTTTGTCTGCAGTTTTTGTCACCTCATTTGTCCACGAGTGTCGTATGGGATTATTGTAAAATAAATGGTGAATCTAATCTGTTTTGTTGTTTTTATACACACTTAAACAACCAACAAACTCAAAATCTGTCAACATTTTAAATAGTATTGTTTTTTAGTTTTTTTAAGTTTGGGTGTGTAAAAAGGTACATGAAATTCAAGGGATAAAAAGGTGTCATCATAAAATATAAGTTTACCCATATGAGCTGGAGCTATTATATATATATATATATATATATATATATATATATATATATATATATATATATATATATATATATATATATATATATATATATATATATATATATATATATATATATATATAGCCTATTACGTAAAGGTTCAGTGGGGTTCTATATGCTTTTTGACTCGATTTTAATGAAACTTTTATTCCAGAAACGTTCTATATAAGAAGAAAATGATTGCACGATTGCATCTAGTGATAAAGCTTCATAACATAGGAAAAAATGAATGAACCAAAATGAATTAAAAGTAATCAATAAAATGATCCTATGATATGAACCTATGAAGCGCCTAAGTATTTAAATACCCTCTCTTATAAGAGCGAGAACAGAATGTTGTGTCATGTTCATATTAAAAATAAAAATAATAATAATAATTTAAAAAAAAAACGTTTAATAAAAAGAAACCAATGCATTATGTAACAGTATAACTGAACCGATCATGAGGTAGGGCACAGGGTTTACAATACCATCTATTGCGCGAAAGCAACATATGTTTGGAATAAAATGTTCTTGTTTACCATTACGCACTGAGGCATGGTTAAAAGGTAAATATTCTCAACCAACATGGAACAGGCCTTTCTGTTTGCAAAGAGGTAAAAAGGCGGAAAAGAAAGAGGATCTGAACCGGTTTCCATGTCAAACACTTCAATTCTCCATAGAAACTCTGATCTTAACGCAGAAACTTTATTAAACCTTGATGGTGGATTGATAAGGCCGAATTTCTATCGGTTCCTTTTTATTGTGGAGACGGGGAGGGATGACAGAGGTAAATTGCTCTTTTAATTAAACCAATGCACCAAAGGAAATTGCTGTCTGAATATTGTCTCAGAGATGGGGCTTGTGACAGTTGCCTGGAAACTTCAATCTGTCTCACATTTATTCCAGATCACAGTTTTGAGATAAAGTTTAATAAAAATCTTTGCGCCAATGAAAGCCTACCCTTTCACGTCCACCACCAGCACCACAATGCGACAGAACTGCGGAGGAAGCCTTATGTTTAACATGTATCTCTCAGGTACACAGTCTTTTTTGTGCGTAAAATGAGAAAAACGGCTGAAATGACTGAAAAGAATAGGGCAATGCTAGGGGTCTGCGGGTGCATGCTGCGCACCATCGCCGGTGTCTCTGACTTCTCCATCTGGAACGCATGTCCTCTTTTGTCGGAAATCGGATATCCTTTTTCCTGGACGCGTTTCCTGACCTCAGCGCTGAAGTCTGGGCAAATACATCGAGCAGCAACCCGACGATACTCATACTATTTAACCTCTTTTATTGCGAATTGTTATTTAGATGACGTGTTTTTTTCCCCTCTAAAATTATTACAAATAGGCCTATACACAAACAGGGGGAAATGTTTCATGCATCTGTTGCGTTTTTTCCCCTGTTAATCCAAAATTTCCACAGTACATCTAGAATATGAATTTTAATTAGACTTCTTTTTTAAACGTTTTCTTCCAGACCCTACAGAAAATCTTCTGAAGGAAAGCAAAAGCTCTTCTTGGACCCCCATCAACACAGGCGTGCAAAAAGGTGAGTTCTGCGATGAATTGTTGACAGACGAATATTATCAATTTTGAGCAAAAAAAAAAAAAAAAACTTGCATAATTAAAAAAAAAGAAGCTATAATGTGCATTACGCAAAATGGTTGGATACACACTGCTCATTTATTATTTTATGTTATAAATAGGCCTATAAAGAATAAATAATTAAATAAAAATAAAGTAGCCTACCCAATTTGTAGGCTCCCAAAAGAGCCTTTCGGGCACCTTTCAGTGATTTTATTTCTTAATGTAAATACCATTTTAATATTCTAAAGAACCTTTTTACACTACAAAGAACCTCCAACAGAAAGATTCCATTGATGTTTAAATGTTCTTCCTTAAACCATGCATGCATGCCAATTTATATTCTTCCTTAAACCATGCATGCAAATTTATATTCCAATTTATATGCCAATTTATATGCCAATACACTGAAGAATCTGTAATTAAAAATAATTAAATATATCACCAAATGACCAAATAACCAACTCAAAAACAGTTTTTAGAAGAGTGAACCTTTATTTTCAAGAGTGTCTTCACTCATAGAATATTGATAACAAAAGGTCGGTCTCCTTGTTTGCCCTATAGGCTACATGTAAGCCTATTTTCCTTCCATTTTATAGGAAGTGGACAAATCCAGCTATGGCAGTTTCTCCTGGAGCTGCTATCTGACAGCGCCAATATGACATGCATCGCATGGGAGGGGACCAATGGAGAATTTAAACTCATAGACCCGGACGAGGTGGCCAGGCGGTGGGGGGAACGCAAGAGTAAACCGAACATGAACTATGACAAACTGAGCCGAGCTCTGCGCTATTACTACGACAAAAACATCATGACCAAGGTGCACGGAAAGCGCTACGCGTACAAATTTGACTTTAACGGCCTGGCGCAAGTGTGCCAGCCCTCTACAACTGAACAAGCTATTTATAAGTTCCAGAGCAACTTCGCTCCCATCCAGTTTTCAGGCATTTCCAAACTCAATCTGGTTGCTCCGGGTGTTGGTCCGTCGGGGTTCTCCTACTGGCCCGGATCTCCTCCCACCCTCTACCACAGCCACAACCTGCAACCGCCAGGACCCTTCGGTGCCGTGTCTGCGTCACATTTAAGTTGCGTTAACAATATCAATAGTTTAAACAACCTGAATAATATCAATAATCACTATAACTGAATTTTTATTTTTTTGCATCATGAGTGCGCGCGCGCAGAATAGCTACACAAGGTTAATAGCCTGTTCAAAAGCGCAACTGATTTCAGTAGCCAACTAACCATTGCAATCACACCCCATATGACCGTAGCCTAATCATTTATAATTGGCCTTAAATTCTTTACTCTGTTGAAAGGAGAACGTTTGGAGGACTGTTTTGATCACTTTAAAATAAGAAAACAATTTAGCGCCATATGGATAAAAACTAACATGGCTATGTCCATTTAATATCAGCTGCTGATCAGTAAAATCAGTTTTGCCTTACCTCCCAAACCTTAGAGGTCAACAAAAGTAACGAAACGCTGGAGAAAAGACGATGAACAAAATGGTAAGAAGCAAAAACGTGTTCGCTACTACACTCATGTAATCGAGCATCACACTTAGCCCGTGTAATATGCGCTTTAATATTTCCTTATTTATTTACGATAGTGACTGTGGGTGTAGGTCAGAATATTGGGCTTACACTTCCAAAAGTGTATGTCCTAATAAATCGTAAGGAATAATAATTTTGTTCGTATGGTCCACTTAAGCACGAGAGGACTGATCACCAGTCTGTGTACTTCTTTTTTGCTTTTGTTGATTATTTGGTTATAATGTATTTTGCTTGTGATAATACATTAAAATTGTTTAGAAAATCTGATATGCTATAGGGTTATTCTTTGTGTGTTTCTAAGCTGACTAAAGTAGTATGCTGGGTGGTAGCTGCTACAAAGTAATTTTATTTAATTAATTCTGAAAATGCAAAATGTCCTTATTATTATTATTATTATTATTATTATTATTATTATTATTATTATTATTATTATTATTATATGCTGACGTTTGACTTATTAAGAGTGAAATGCGTTATCACTCTGTGCTATGCTAGTAAGTAGGGTGATTAAATACTAATAATAATAATAATAATAATAATAATAATAATAATAATAAGATTAATAAGAATAATAAAAGCTTTATATAAAAACCAACCTGTAAGAGTTTCTTCGGCTGAACACAACAGAAGTGGGCAACATGTTCAAGAGCCATCTCGGTCCCAGCTTTGACCCAGGCAACACGATGTGGGTATGAAATGGGCTAAAAAATAGGCTCAATATGGGATTGTCCGTGGGTTCCATTATGGCCCCGTATTAATTGCCCTGGGCTGCGTTTCCCAAAAGCACGATCGCACGAATCATTTTAGACATGGACCGTATCCCAAAACCATAGTAATTTAAGTAGTACTTGAAAATCTTCACAGAACTACGAGTGCTCTGGAGTAATCGTAAATCCCTAAGTGCATCGTAAGGAGACGGAGCTATGAGGTCCCCTGCAGGACAACCGGCGAATTACACCGAAACTTTACTATTGTTCAATGGGACTTTAATATTATTTTTGTGTATATTTCTTTAGGCTGTACATGTTTTACTTGTTTTTTTGTTTGACTAAATTAATTAGGAATAATACAATAACGAATTAATAATGAATAAATAAAAATAAAAAATGAATAAATTAAGGGATGAAAAAGTGCACTGCTGTATATGGACATTCATAGCTCATAGGGATTGTATGCTCAGTACTACAAGTAGACATTTAAATGTGAAACACGTAAGAATACTTCTACTGTATTTCATAGAGCCTTAGTCTGTGAATGGTTCAACAATGTTTTTTTGTTGTTGTTTGTCAGTATTTGCAAAATACATTGCTCAATGGGATGAGTCATATGGAAAATAATATTTAATATTGCACAAGAGATAATTAAAACATATAATTACTCATGATTAACCAACATTAAACAATATCACCTGAATCATCTGGCAAGATAATTGGCACCAAAATGGCGGGCCTTGCAAACGTCATCTCCTCCAGTGCCAGTCTGGGTGGGCTGTTGGGAGTACTGGGAGATGGTAGCTGTCTTACAAGGGTAGGTGAAACTGATTGCTCCTGCAAGATGGACCTGGTTCAGGTTCAGGCATCCCTACTCCTCTACGGAGGTCAGTACCACCCCAAATCCCATCTGAGGCCAAGTATTGACAGTGCCATTTCTTCTTCTGGTGTAAGAAGGGGCGGATGGATTTCATATAGAATGCACTTGCCAATAGTGGGACCCAAGAGAGCAACTTGCACAAGACCCATCTCGGCCCCAGCTTTAAGTTTAGTTTTAGGCTACTGTCATCTGGTTACCAACATTATTTAACATATCTTATTTTGTGTTCAATAGAAGAACGAAACTTATACAGGTTTGGAACAACACGAGGGTGAGTAAATGATAATAAAATGTTAAGGTGAACTATCCCTTTAATGAAAAGTGTTTAGGCTTGCCATAACCTATAGGCTATGTCCCCACACACAAAACCTAAACAATGATTATGCTGTGTTTGCCAGCCATCGGTTTAGAGAATATAAATTATTATCACAAAGTGTAACAAAACAGTCGAGTCAGCGTGAAGCCTCCACCATGATAGAACAAGTGGTGCGAATGTTTCGTTCTACCCAAACCAGGACACAAGAGGGCGCCATGTAGCTATATTCCACCAATTCTGTGAGAGAGACAGCGCCACAGGACATTCTTTCAGCTTTATAAATCAAAAATACTAAAATGGACAAACTGCGGGAAGTAAGAAATAAATCCCAAACATTCCCTTTAATGTATCGAGACTGGCAAAGAGTTGGGATATACTGCCGAATGGCAATGCATTTCAGTACTTTGTGACAAATTAGCCTACTTTCTTGTTTGATAGGCTATAGGCTATTGCTTTTTTGATGTCATGATGGGGAATTTCTCCAGCATTGCTGTGTAGCTACAGTGAGGAGACCCATAAGTCCCATCAGTGTGATCTGCATGTTAATAGAAGCTCTACTGGGGTCCGCCAGATTTGTTTGCACTGACACACAAGACTTATTTTAAATAGGCTTTAGTCTGGCCAACAGATTCCAGGGTTTGTGCAAGGATATATATTTCCAATCAACTAAAACCATATTTATATGTGAGTGTAACTAAAATTAAGGAGTCTGTAAGGTTTTCCTCACTGTAGGGGAGATGCCGGTTAATCATCACACTTTTTATTCCAGTGAATATTTCTCAGGCTCTGCTTATTTTTTTTTTATTCTTGTATTTTATTTTATTTAGTGTAGACACAGACATTTTTAATCTCCATCGTTATTGCCCAGAGAAGTATGCAGATTATTTAACACATAATATGCCTCAATAGTAGGTTATATATACTAAATAGGGTAAGTTTTCACAATAGAACCTGCCTGTCTATTTAGCTATAAGCTTTTAGCTATATTTAAACAGTGCAACAATTATAAAACAAATTAAGCACGTTTTGAAAACCAACCATAGCTATATTACACAGATACATACCCTATATTACAGTTTTTCTCAGTCGCGTTGGTGCATTTCTCAGATCACAACTGAAAAACTACTTGTTCAACCTCCACATAATCTAGTCGTGCATTTTATAAAAGCAATTTCTCATTGTTTTGAACAAATAGAAAATGCTTTGGTACAGTAATGCAATTGATTATGCACAATCATCTGTTGTTTCCTACATTATCAATTGCTTATGGCATGTTTTTCAAAATGTATTACACTGGTTCTTTGTTGAATAGCCTTACATCTCAAAACATCTAAGCATTAGTTGCTTGCACAAGTCATTAAATGCAAAATGGCTGAACTAGTTGTCATAATGCATTGCGATTATGTTCTATACATATTTCTATTAGACTTTTTGTTTTGTAAATGTGTTCTGAATTAATGAATTGAAGAGGAGAATTTTGAATTTCAATAATGTAGGCAAATGTAAAGGACTAGTTCAACCAATATCGAAAAACAACTGTGCCCTCAATCATTCGAACATCTGTATACAGAACATGTTCACTAGTCTGTAATACTACTTACTGTAATGTTATATTACAGTAGTCCACGTGCATTTTAGATTATACAGTAAGTATACTTTATAGAAACATAATGTAACACACACACACACACACACACACACACACACACACACACACACACACACACACACACACACACAGTATGTGTGTGTGCGTGTATACCAATCAGGCATAACATTATCAAATTGCTCAAGAAGTTAAGGCTGGTTCTGATAGAAAGGTGTCAGAATACACAGTGCATCACAGTTTGTTGACCCCTGTCCACTGCCAAAAGCGCCAACAGTGGGCATGTGAGCATCAGAACAAAAATGGTTCAGGATTGGTTTAAAGAGCACAACAATGAGTTTGAGGTGTTGACTCGGCCAATCCATTGACTTGGACTCGAGCATCTGTGGGATGTGCTGAACAAACAAGTCCGATCCATGGATGCCCCACCTCACAACTTACAGGACTTAAAGGGTCTGCTGCTCACATCTTGGTGCCAGATACCACAGCACACATTCAGGGGTCTAGTGAAGTCCATGCCTCAACGGGTCAGGGCTGTTTCAGCAGCAAAAGGGAGACCAACACAATATTAGGAAGGTAGTCAAAATGTTACGCCTGATCGGTATATATATATATATATATATATATATATATATATATATATATATATATATATATATATATATATATATATATATATATATATATATATATATATATATATATATATATATATATACATATATATATATATATATATATATATATATATATATATATATATATATCCATATATATATATATATATATATATAACACAAACAAGTCCGATCCATGGATGCCCCACCTCACAACTATATATATATAAAGGGTCTGCTGTACATCTTGGTGCCAGATACCACAGCACACATTCAGGGTCTAGTGAAGTCCATGCCTCAACGGGTCAGTGTTTCAGCAGCAAAAGGGAGACCAACACAATATTAGTGTGTGTGTGTGTGTGTGTTATGCCTGATCGGTTTATATATATATATATATATATATATATATATATATATATATATATATATATATATATATATATATATATATATATATATATATATATATATACACATATATATATGTACACATTGGTGCATTTGTCTATAATATGAAGGTTCTATAACACGTTCTTAATATGGTTTTAACTTTTTGTGACCTATGATTTTTAATACCATTAATCTGCTGTTATGTAACCCTACAGATATAACTGTTACACCCAATTAAAGTAATAACTAAATTCACAATTCTTGCTATTGTCGTTTAAAACAATAGTTAATTACTGAAAAAAAGTAGTGAAAGTGAAAATGTAAACCAATAACTAAGAGCATCTAATCTATACACAAGATCTACCTTCCGTAGGTCTCCTCAGTACATGTACTAAATCACTCTCATAATAAGCTCTTTTGAGCTGCAGGGTGTCACTGAGTAGGTGAATGTACAAGAGTTAATCTGGACATTATGTGTGCTTAGGCCAGTGCAGCAGCTTTTGCATAACACACAGATGGGAGGAGAACATTTCCAATCATTTTTGCACAATACAAGTATGTAATCAAGCATATAAAACACTTCTTACTTATAAACTTAAGCACACACGTTGTGTTGATGTTTAAAGGCACTTAAAAATGCCCAATGGTTTAGTTTCTTAAATAGTAACTTGTGTTTACAAGCACCAACCATACCAAATCATTGCTGTCACGGTGGGTCAAGGATAAATGGTATCATTAAAGGAAAGTGAAGAGCGATCAACCTGATTCAAGTTTGTTAAGGGTTATTAGCCCCCTAAACGGCTGCTGGGATCATTGTGAAGCAGTCTTTCTGGTAAACACAAGCCTCTGTGACAGGAGAGGAGTGTTGGCTGGTGGCCCCAGAGAAGGCTTAATGAGCAGAACTGCTTTGTATCTGTCTGCGTGATCTAGTGACTAACTCCCAGCCAGTGGGTGGCACTGAATGTATCATCCATTCAAGTCAGTCACAAAACACCCACTCTGACTCTATATATAGTCAACATTCTCCATCTCTCTCCCCCAGAGAGACTGAAAGTGAAATCACCTCTTTGGCTCATTACTATACACTGATTAAACTAAAAAGTAAAAAAAAAAATATATTATTTTTACAACATTCAATATTATTTATGTCAAAATAATGATCTATAATCAGTTTTACTGTGTTATCATTTATTCACCTTCATGTCATTCCAATCCTGTATGAATCATATGTTTCTTTATTCTGTTTGCAGCTTGACAGTCATTGATCACTATACGCTCATATTGTATGATGAAGAGTCTTTTGTTCTAAACGAAAATCATAGTTTTGGAACTCAGGGAGTAAATTAACACATTTGAAAATTTTTGGGTGAAATAACTATTCCCTAAAGTAAAAGAAATATATTCTTTACAAATAAAGTAGTATCTTTAAGATCACTAAGTCATCTGTTTGACGAGGATAGCTTTATCTGGCTTGTCCTGACATGCTCATGGGAAATGTTATGAAACTGTAGATGGCACAGGCTAATGAGGTCTTAACCCTTAAACGCATCGGGTCCTTAGTGACCCGGGCCATCATTTACTACCCTCTGTAATGGTGGGGTCCGAGGAAGATGAAGACGAGGATAAGGTAAAGATAAATTCAAGGTTTATTAACAAAGAAGAAGGCAAGGTGCGCAACAGTGTGCACTTAAGCACAGACAATAGCAGACAAATGAACTGAAAACAAGCAGGACCTTAAATACACAGGTGATTAACTAAAATGATGAACAGCTGTGATGAATGTGATCAGTGTCCATGGCGACAGATTGTGTCAGGAAAAATAGAACAAAGGAAGACATGTAACCAATGAAAACAACTGATAGTCCATGAAAACTAACACACACAGAATGATGTTGTGACACCCTCCTTCTCATTTATTTTTAAGTGTTCCTCAATAAATTCATTATAAACAATACAGGTCCTTCTAAAAAAATTAGCTTATTGTGATAAAAGTTCATTATTTTTCATAATGTAATGATAAAAGTTAAACTTTCATATATTTTAGATTCATTGCACGCAAACTGAAATATTTCAGGTCTTTTATTGTTTTAATACTGATGATTTTGTCATACAGCTCATGAAAACCGTGTGCCGGAAATGGGCTACAGGTGCCGCATTCCCCAGGTCAAGCCACAGAAACAGCGGCAGAAGCACCTGACCTGGGCTACAGAGAAGCAGCACTGGACTGTCGCTCAAATTTTGCATGTCATTCGGAAATCAAGGTGCCAGAGTCTGGAGGAAGACTGGGGAGAAGGAAATGCCAAAATGCCTGAAGTCCAGTGTCAAGTACCCACAGTCAGTGATGGTCTGGGGTGCCATGTCAGCTGCTGGTGTTGGTCCACTGTGTTTTATCAAGGGCAGGGTCAATGCAGCTAGCTATCAGGAGATTTTGGAGCACTTCATGCTTCCATCTGCTGAAAAGCTTTATGGAGATTAAGATTTTGTTTTTCAGCACGACCTGGAACCTGCTCACAGTGCCAAAACCACTGGTAAATGGTTTACTGACCATGGTATTACTGTGCTCAATTGGCCTGCCAACTCCCCTGACCTAAACCCCATAGAGAATCTGTGGGATATTGTGAAGAGAAAGTTGAGAGACGCAAGACCCAACACTCTGTATGAGCTTAAGGCCGCTATCGAAGTATCCTGGGCCTCCATAACACCTCAGCAGTGCCACAGGCTGATTGCCTCCATGCCATGCCGCATTGAAGCAGTCATTTCTGCATAAGGATTCCCGACCAAGTATTGAGTGCATAACTGAAAATAATTATTTGAAGGTCGACTTTTTTTGTATTAAAAACACTTTTCTTTTATTGGTCATATGAAATATGCTATTTTTTTTGAGATAGGAATTTTAGGTTTTCATGAGCTGTATGCTAAAATCATTAGTATTAAAACAATAAAATACCTGAAATATTTCAGTTGGTGTGCAATGGATTTAAAATATCTGAAAGTTAAATTTTTATCATTACATTATGGGAAATAATGAGCTTTTATCACAATATGCTAATTTTTTGAGAAGGACCTGTATAACAAGAATTGTATTAACATTTTTTTTATAAAAGAATGCCTTTCTTCCCATTATTTTTTTTTTGTAAAAATTGAATAGCGACCTGAGGTGTGTAACATTGTAAGTATATTTTTTTCTGCACAACAATAATTGACTCTTTGATGACTGAATAAGTGCAATTCACCTTTATTCCACAAGGTGGCAATGTCTGATATACAATAGCTACATTTACATGTACACCTTTTGCTTCATTCTGAATGAATTAATTCCGATTGATGAATCCGAATCATGAAGCGTTGAGAGTTGTTACGTAAATTTATCGAACAGTAAAAACGCAAATTCCCGTGACCAAAACCAGTCCTCTGTGGATGAGAGTCGGAAACAACGAATGGTGGGACGAAGTCCTGCTCCACTTCATAGACGATGAGTGGAAAAAGAATTTTAGATAACACCACAATCGTTTCAAGCAGCGTAATATCTCATACGTAATAGGCTATTTCTACGTCATTGTGCATGTGCAGTACTCTCTTGACAGGATTTCAAAAGGAATAAAGCACCCCTTACAATCCAAATGAAATTTTAATCTGACCAATTCATTCCGATTGACGTGGTTATATGTGACTTTTTTATACGATTGTGCTACTAGTCTGATTACGATCGGATTATCAGGGTCCATGTAAATGCAGCTAATGATGAAGTGGCGCATCACTCATAGTTGCTCCAGGCAGAAAACAAAATATTAGGAAGTACCATTAGTAAAACTCGAAATGGCTCAACGATTTAATGCAGAGGAAGTTCTGAACACAATCAGATAATAGTGTCACTGTCACTTGATGGTGGATCTGGTGAAGAAGCTGTGTAGCATTCAAAATATTGATTTTGAAGATGCTAAAAATTATAGTTTTGAGAATATGTTTGAGATGGCGAATATGAGCCAAATGCTGAATGTACTGGAAAATTAGCTCTGATGAGGACAGTGATGATGGTATAAAACATCTGCTTAAACTGAACCCTTCCAAGCTCCAAATGTAACAAAATTTGCTTTATTCTATTCTTCTGTAATAGTCACTCTAATATCAAGAGAGTTTTATATTATCGCGACAGGTAGAGATCCATCCGTGTTAGATATAGACCCCGTCGCTAAAGACCCGAATGTGTAATAATGATTTGCGAAAAATTCATGCATTTAAGGGTTAACTCAACCTGCTTACATCGTTATCTATAGGGCACAGCTGATTGGTTCCTGCTGTATCAGTAGCCAATGAGCTTGTGTGCGCAACCTTTAAATACTTAGTTACCATTTGCCTTGGCAGTGCAGCATGCCTTCAGAAACCATCCACCTTCCCCAGCTCCAACTGTATAGATCTGCTATGGGTAATTCATATGGTATTTTGTACTGGAGCAATATGTTTGCTCACAGCAGCGTGTCGTGTATGCATTGGCAGTAGCAAGTCCCATTGCTCTGCTGCAGCAGCAATAGCCGACAGCAGCAGCGTAGCAGAACTATTCCACCAAAACCAAACATCGTCATCAACATTGTCATGCCCATGCCAAACACTTCGAAAGTTGTTTATTCACTGACCTGTCAACAGAGTATTACTACTGACACTTTGATTTCCAACCTGTTATATGCTAACCCATTTCCACTAATCTGGGATTAGTTAATGGAAAGCTTTAGGTAAGATCTCTTATACAGTATATTTAGCCATAAGGTCAAAATGACAGTGGCTACTGAAGAAAGCCTCCTGACAGATTAAGGAACCCTTTTAACAAGTACAAAAAAAGAACTAATCAATTTGTTTGGCACTTTGGTTGTGGTCACTTGGGGTAATCACTTGATTACCAAGGATCCAGGAGTCTTCATAAGTGCAACTAATAAGAATCATTCATACAGCAGACAGAACATATTAGTGTCCAGTGATATTGTTTTGTAATATTATAAATGTATCACTCATACAATGAAAATCATACACCTGCAATAATGTGATTTTAAACCAAAAAGGAAAGTTTTGTCAAGACAGACAGATGGATGAATGGATGGATTGATGTAGGCCTACCATTAAATATAGGCCAAGGCCTGGGAGCTGCAAAAATATATAAACTACAGGTGGCCTCGTGTTGCTTGCAAAAGAAGCTTTAAAAATAGTTCCAAAACTGGGACATGTTGATTGCGTGTTAATTTCATACACGAAAACTTGAGGACAGCTTTGTTTTCTTGACGTATTTATAGGGTGCATGTGGCCACGCGCTGCTTGAAGACAACGCGCGTGAGGTTCTGCAGTGCTGTGAATGAGCGATCCTGCGGTTACTATAGAGACCGACTGGAGAGACGAAGCCCCAGTTCACATCTATTCCGCTGACCCAGAGAAACCCGTCTCACAGACTGCAGCAAATTCCGGCCAATGAACTCGAAGATCATTCATGTCCAGCGTTTTATTCACAATTCCGCGAGACTCGCTCATTCTTGCTTTCAGATGAACGGGATTGGCTGATGATCAAAAAGTCCCACAGAAAATAAAGACGTAGTCTGGAGTTAAGTCATAAACATGATTTAACCATCTGTAAATTATGTGTAGACCAATAATTATTATATAATTGTATAATTTCCTTTTTCTAAAATTAGGCTACCATTGGGAATCAAAAAGGAAATTATTAAAAAGGTTAAATAACCAACACGTAAATCATAAAGCGAGAGAGACAATAAATAGGCCTAAGCATGTTGTCTATGTTAGTTGTTATGTCTGTAGTCTGTCATCGTCATACTAAAAATTAATTAAAGTTATTACAAATTAAATAAATTTCGAGTTTTAGAGATGGTTTATAGATGCCGTGTCCCAAATCTTAAATGGATGCTATATGAGCTAATAATATTTCGTAAAATTGGCACGTGGTCAGTGTATTAATGAGCTTGATGCATGCATTATCGATCAACAAAACCAGTCAGACTGGGCTTTATTTCATTCAAGCAAGAGCACATAAAAATCGTCAAAATATAAAATAATCTCCAAGCAAGATCTGCCCATTTTTCTCAAACCACTGTGAACGAGAAAAAAAAAGTAGTTTCCTAAGATCACACATGGATTGGCACATAGAACATCTCAGTGAAGAGAAAACGCTTTCAAGTTTGACATCCAGAATGGCTGGAGACAGGCTTCTGTCAATAGAGCAACATGAGCACAAGTAAGTCAGGTCAGCACCTTGGATAGTTCCATTCACATCTCTTCAAATGTAGCTTTATCCTCCTGAGACCCAGTCAGTTGCCCACTGTAATGTTTTGAAAGATACACTTTAAGCCTTTGATATCTTTAATAATGTGGCCAATATAATAACATAAATCAGGCCTACATAAGAACTAAACATATTAATATTACGTGTGTTATAGGCTACACCAAACACCTTAAATTATGAAGAGTAATGCATAGCCTACCTCTTTTCTTTGGGTCTCAGGAGGATAGTGACCCAAATAACCTTGACAGCGTAGACTGACAATTATAGAATAAACGGTAATTTGTTCTTTTCATTTTATGTAAGACTGTGAATCGCAACAGATACAAATCTATACGACATGCATTTAGCTACACCGGTGAAGACAGGTTGGCTATTATAAATCAATACACCGGGGCTACTTAATACTGTTTAAACAAATCCAACAAAACAGTGTCATAAATAGGTTATTATATTGATAAATCGGCTCGTGGTGCAACGCAACAGTCACTCAAGCAGATATGATTACAATTAGCTACATCCAATCGGTGTGCTAGTAATTGATCTCCGTCTAGATTTTGGTCACATTCAGCGGTCCAGTTCGCTTCCATCTTTCTTTAAATCTCCTTCGTTTTTTAAGTCTTGGAACACCTCTGTGAAAAAGTGCGGATCCATATTAATCTGCAGCATTTTACCGCTCAGTTTATTGATGACATCTAACGAACGTTCCCAGAACAGGTCCGCATCGGTGTCGACCATGAAGGGCTTGAGAGGGTACGAGATCTCGTTTCCGATGTAGGAATACGCCAGATAGAGGCAGGTCAGAAAGGTCCCGTGGAGTTCACGTGGATTGTCAACATCATCGGTTACAGTTTCCCTGATGAGCAGATAGACGAACACGAGGTTGGCAGGCGTGATGAACCCGTGGTCCTGCCAGCCCTGCAACAACAGAGTCCTGTCCACGTTGCGGAACCAAAGGATGACCTCATTTGAGGTTAGTTCCTTGACTTTGCAGCACCGTTTGCACAGGAATTCACCCAGGCAACGGAGCAGCTCCCCGGTGGAGGCCTGGACGATTACGCGCCTTGGCGAGTTGAGTGACCGGCTGCTGGGCTGCTTCTGAACCGACACCAGTTGCTTCGCCGCTGAAGTGAGCTGGTCCTGATCCAGATTGGGAGGAACTGTGGGAATGGGCACCGCGAGAGGTCCATTTTTCGTTTTCCGCTCGGTGTTGGTCGATTGTTGCGATTTCCTGCAGTTCTCTTGGTTCAGATTCTCGACCTGCTTGTCGCTGCTCTCTGGCAGCGGAGCAGGATTCGGATTTACTTTCTTGGCACATTTTTTCTTACCCGATGTAGTCACTAGCCGCTTAAATGTGAGCATAGACACGACTACTGACTGCTTTTTAATGCTTTTCTCAATTTTCCCATTTGCTTCGTCTTCTTCATCTTCCGTTGTGGTCCCTTTAGTTACTATAGGGGAGACAGACAGCACGGTCCCCATATCGCAGAGCGCGCGACAAATATGCTATGATACGGCCTTGCGCGCGCGGAGACGTCGCAATAGAGCTTGAGCGTCTCGGATCACAAGTGCAGCTCCATTTGGTTATTAGAACAGGCAGGTTAGCAGGTGTACTGACATCCCATCAGAAAGGAAATTCCAGAGCAGTGAGACACTCCCTCCACTTCTTCTGCAGTAGTGACTGCAAGCCAGTCCCGCATTGCCTACCTCAACCAGAGAGGATTTGCGGTAAACCTAACCAATCTGACAGCAGCTTCTGTTAACCGGGATTATCCCATCGTGTCTGTGTAATTAGCCAACCTCAGGGCTACAGAAGACGAATGACAGTCTAAAGCACCAATAGAATCAAACGTGTCCGCATTATCACTTCAGAAGGGAGAATTTTTAGACCGCTTGAGCCAAGTATAGTTCTGCTATTCCCAGACAGGGTACACTTCTCTCCATAGCTCCATTTCACCTACTTAGCACTGAAATAGTTCATATCAAATTAGAAAACAATGACAAGGTTAACCAAGATAAATGTATTGAGAAAAGGCAATAAAATAACATTTGTTTTTAATAATCTTTAGCCTAGAGTATTTATTTTTTTAAATCATATGAATGACAGTTTTCCTAAACCACTGTGCGTTTTAATGTTTGAACTTATTGAAAGCAAACTGATTAATCTTTCTTGGCAGAAATAAGAGGTTACATGAGTAGTCAGAGTTAGAGTTTCCATAAGATTAGGAAAGGAAACCCAAATTGATTCCAGAATCAAGCTGCTATATCCATCTTAATCTGGATTAAAGCAGTCAACAATAACATGTGCTCTATATTAGCCTAACTATAATTAATTGAAACCTTGCTAATATTTGTCAGTACATGTGCAATACAGATATGTTACATTATAATATGATGCAACAGACTGAATGCTATACAAATTTGAAAAGTACTATTAATTCCCAAACTTTGTTTAGCATGTGTTCCTGTGAGAGTTAAATGGTAGTGGTCTCTGTCTGCTAGCTACTGACCCCATGCTGGTCTCCCATCTGTGGCTCTGCCAAATGACAAAAAGGCCTGTCTGATCACAACAGCTGGCAGGACAGATACACTTTAAAGTACCTGAATTATACAAAAAAACAAAAACATGCAAAAAACATCAACAATACAATTACTTACTAGAGTATTGTCTTTAAAAATATGGTATTTTCTAATGCACATCATTTGATAACAAAACATACTCTAGAAAATAGGACACAGGGAATCTGCGATGTGGTAGAAGTGACAGTACTGCAGTCAGTGCAGCATGTCTGCCTATAATGAATATGCAGGGAGAGGTTTATGAATATTTACCTCTTGCAGCAACCTCGCACGGTTACTGTGAAAAGCAGTGTCTGAACAGAAAATAATCCCTTCTCTTGTCTGTAAATCCACTACTTCTTTACTAAAGGACAGTGAAATTGTCTGCTTTTAATAATAATAAACCATCTCTATAAATGTAGTGTCTCTATGTATCAGCATTATTTTATGACAACAGTTGTGATGCAGCTTTTGTGAAGGACGTATTTGATACGTGAATTACAGTAAAATCAGAACATTGTTTAATGAAGCGAGATGACCAGATATAGCAATAGCAGTTAAGTCAAGGCTGTTTACTGCCAATGTCCCAATGTATTCGTTTAGTCATTCACTGCACTCTCTCTCCACCTTGTGGTCAGTTATTAGAAAAGCAGTCTACAAAGACAATAAAGCAAAATTGCTCTAAAATTGTGTTCAGTTGCATGACCATGTGTTGTTTATATCAGTGTGATCAGAAAGTCTCCTGAATTTTTCTTTCCATCCATCCATCCATCCATCCATCCATCCATCCATCCATCTGTGCTGTCAATCGATTAAAAAATTAACTAATTAATCACACATTTTTCTGTAATTAATCCTGATTAATCACACCTAACATTTAAGTTTTAATACATTTTATATTGTAATAATTTCAGCATTTGATCCCTAAATATATCCCCAAACAACATTAAGACAATATACTTTAAATATTTGTTTAACAGCATGGCTTTTTTATGAATGAAGCCTGTATCACTGATACTAATACTGCTACTGATGTCTCTATGAAATATATTTGTTCCCTAAATTTTAGCCAATAATTATATCCATTCAACATTATGTATAATTGAAAGCTATCAATTTGAACATTTATTAGGCTTTAAAAAATAATAACTAAATAAAAAATGTATTTAAGTGAAAAACATATAAACCCACTGTGATAAATGTCACATTATTATCTGACAATGTTTCCCAACTCGAAGGATTGTTTTTTTTCCCACATGACAATTTTCCAATCCACATAGCCAGCCCAATAGAGGTGTGGATGGAGGACCACCAGATCAAGACCCTGTCATGACCATCACAATCTCCAGACCTGAACCCCACTGAAAACTACTGGAAAGTAAGCAAGAGGGTCACCAGCTATTACATAAAGCCAAGCTGCTTGAATTCTTTTGCCAGGATAAACTCGTCCAACAGCAATGTGACAGACTGATGCCATGTTGCAAAATGAAATCATTTTCTTTGCATTATTCGAGGTCTAAAAAAATGGCATCTTTCTTAGTTATTTTGACCAGTTGTCATTTTCTGCAAATACCTGTTCTAAATTGTTTTTATTTGTAATTTGGAAGAAGTGCTGTCAATAGTTTGTTGAGTAAATAATTGTTTTATTTTATTTTACTCAAACAGATACATGATATAAATCCAGAGAAACTGCTCATTTTTCAGTGGTACTGATACTTATTATGTATCAGAGAGATAAAAAAATAATCAATTTCATTACACATTTAAGGTAAATGTTACGCTAATAACTTTTGAAATCTCTCTGATACATAATGTTTCAAAAGATACTAACATTTTATATTATTTTGTCTAAATGTAAATAAACAATAAAAAAACAGTAACTAAAATACATTTTGTAAATGCTACAAGTGAATTTAGGCATCACACCATTGTACAACATGCAGAATAAAATATAAAAAAATTATAAAAAAATTTAAAAACAATGCTTAGAATGACATTTAAATGACATTTAACACTGTCATTATTACATTATGTGTTTAAAAAAAAAAAGATTGTGAGTACACAGCAGGATTCTGTCGTCTCGCTGTCACCTGCCCCTTGAACGACGAGATAATAAAATCACTGAACCGGATCGGGGTGAATGTTGTACATCCCAGGGAGCTCCCAGACATCTCAGGACTGGACTGGAGAGAGGCCATCAGTAGATGTCTGGAGAGCTTCATTCCCTGATATGGTAGACAACCATGGCCTGTCTCAAAGTCTCATCCTGCCAAGAAGGCCGCCATTCCCGTGCCGTCTCCTGTACCTGTCCAGCATCCAGTGATGTCTCCTGTCCCCGACCAGCATCCCGTGATGGCTCTAGCCCCCGACCAGTGACAGCTTCAGCCTGACACGGCCGAGGAGGCTGTTCCTGAACGGTCTGCACCGCCTTGGCCTCCTGAACGTTCTCCACCGCCCTAGCCTCCTGAATGGTCTGTGACACCCTGCCTCCTGAGCCACCATGGCTTCCTGAACTGCCTAAGCCGTCATGGCTCCCTGAGCTGCCAGAGCCACCCTGATCACCTGAGAGTACTGTCATAGTCACCAGCTCACTCTGTCACTACACTTCCCAGCATCCTCCTTGGCTCTCACCTGCATGCACATCACCCGCATCTGTCAGCAATCACTCTCATCACGCCTTGTGACCATGGTCACGTCAGATGGGGCAGGACTGTTGTCACGTTGGGTCACGTAAGATGACTGACAGCTGTACAGGGAATGATAGAGCTCTGAGATCATAAGTGACATGCAGCAGGAAGAATCAGACCGAGATCGCTCTGAATGTCGTACAGCTCTTGAGATCAGCATAATTCAGTGAGAAATGAATAGAAATGTTATTCTGTATGACGCAATATTTTTCAAACATATGATAAATCTATATTATTCCAAATATGTGCACTTTTCGACTAAGCGCCCGAACAGATGCGGTTTAGTGCATGTATGTGACCACAAATAAAGACGTGACAGGCTTTTTGTTGATATTTTATTTAAAATATTGTTCATTACAGATCGATTATTTTTCACTCCTGATATACAGATCGATTATTTTGCAGCTCACCCATACAATAAGGACTTGTTCAGGGTGTCTACAGATATGAACAAGTAAAATTTAAGATTTTTTAAGGCCTTTTTAATACCACCTTATGTGAAATTTAAGACCTAACCTGTGATGGAAATACACATTATGTTACATATATGTAATATTTAATGCAAAAAAAAAAAATATCCCCCTGAGACCCAAGCATAGTATTTTGTTAACTGTCGTGGATATTATGTTTTAGTGATTTCTTTCTGACACTATACACGTCACAGTTTTAAGTCTGTAAAGAGCATATTAAGGGATTTAAGGGAACATTTTTGAGGTTTCACCATGAGCACTCCCTCTTCTTGTCTCTAAATATGACTGGCACTGACTGAATGATCAAATTTTATATTCCTATGGAAATATGATTATATTTTTCAATTATAATTTAAATCTGACTACTTTTCTAATTATTTGTTGTAAAGCAATATCTCAGGAAATTGTTATGGGGTTTCAAAATCAGAATATGACTTACTAAACGCACCTATGTTACTAAACAGGACCTTGATTTCAAACATCCACTATAGTGGACATCAGAGCAACTTAAAAGCATTCTGGAGGACACGAGTAAACAGGAAAATAAATTGTATATCAATATTGCCATGAACTATTAGATATTCTCATGAAAATTTTGCCAATTACTTCTCCCATTAGTACACTTCTTTTGTTTATTTATGGCCATTTTACACACATATTGCATAATGTAAAATAGTATATCAAATCATTCTGTTGTATCTTTCATAACATAGTTGAGATGTTCACTGATGTCCACTACAGTGTAATGTAATGACAAAAAAAGCCTTATTTATCACCACAAACCAGCGTATCACCAAGCTTTTTGGTGGTATTAACAATTTATTCTGAAGTAATATTTTCACCAGTTCTCTATCAGCTTAAAAAAATATTTATCAAAAATTGTTACCAATCAAATTAAATAATTTAAAGTGCAAAATTACAACTTCAAAAATAATGTGAGATTAATGTTTGTTTTAAATAAAATGTTGAATAGGCCTATACAAATAAGAAATGTTTTAACAAACTTTTAAATACACCAAACCAGCAGTAGGTAGCGGTAAGGCGCTTATTCAACCGACTGGTTCAAAGTGCTGTAACAAAACAAACTGTGGAGTGTTGCTTGGTAAACGCGAAATAGCTTAGTCCTGCGGTCATCTTGTTTGGAGCGATTTTCGTTGGTGAAACTGAACAAAACAGTCAATATCGTGTCTAAAATGTAAGTAATACTTGTTTGTTTAACCTAAATCAATGTAACATGCACACGTGAAAATACCTTGTCATGGTATATAGGCCTGTATTAGAAATAAACTAAACATGTTAAATTGTTTACCTCAGTATGTTTCTTCTGTGTATTTCTTTTCGTTTGCTGTTATGCTTATTTGATTTCTCCATGAAAGTTTCTCACTGTCAGGCAGCGCGAGCCTCAACAACAGCTGATACCATACACTATCCACGCTAAATTGCGCTGAATGTAATAAAATCATAAGAATCAGTATCATGATATGATGCTGCCATTTGTGTAAACTTGCATGAACCCATTTAAACTAGTTAGGAGGCTGGTCAGCTAACGTTAGTTGTAGTTCGGATTAACAGTTACTGGATTCTGCCACCGCACTTCTCTCTGATGACGACACGGTGACTAACGTTACAGCGGGAAAAATCTACGGTTCCTCCAATGATAAAGACATTTTAAGGCCTTAATTAAGGAAAACCTTATTTAAAACATTTTAAGACTTTTTAAGGACCCGCGGCCACTATCTGTCCTCTTCTGTGTGTGACGATATGAAATGCCATCCTTACGTTACCTTTCTGGATATTAAGTTAGAGCACGAAGCGTTGGTATCGACCCATCCTTCAGAAATAACTTTTTTGCAAGTCCAGCATTGTACTGACCATTGTTGGCGAAGCAGCCATGCATAAAATGATTTGTGCAAATATATAACATTTTGCAGACAATCTTTGGAACGATTCCTTCAAAAATGAAATTCAACCACGGTGTCCTCAGTGGTTCAGCGGTGTCAGACATTGTAATACTCTAGCTGCTGATACAGCGAGTGAGTAAACAGAAATGGCGGTCTCTGTGCTTCTCACTCAGGGGTGTGTCTATGCTAATAGGGAAGATCATTAACAGTCATGGGTGGGGTTTCCCTACTCTTACAAATGAGCAGGGAGAAATATCAAACAGCGTGTTATGAGAGATTTATAATGATTGATGGGGATTATAAAAAAGTATTTGGTGGATTTTTACCATTATAGGCTGGTTGTTTACACACACTGTGGACACACATCTGTGGTCAGAGACCTTATAAAAGTGATTTTTGCATAATAGGTATACTTTAAGTGAGTGTGAGATGACTGCAAAGATAATCTAAATGTCGAAATAGGGGAAATGAACATGCACAAGTGAATATCTAATATCAGCTGATACCAGTAAATAAAATAAAAAAAATCTAATGTTGGCCGATAACGATTATGATACTGACATATCATGAATTCTTAATTATAAAAATACATAACCTGGTTTTCTCAGAATTTCATAAATGCACATTTCATGCAGTTAATTGAATCCCTATATTATGTAAGGACAGAAGAGGGCACCATCTACTAAGTGTCAGGGGTGCAAGCATTTGGAAGAAGTGCAAAATCCTGATGATAGGGAGAACTGATGATAGCCCCTGTCAGCAACGCCCTTCAGCACCTCAGGCTAATATTTAATAACCCCAGGCAAGAGCTAGCGAAATTATACACCCTCGGGTCCCTATCTGTCTAATATTCTCACTCATGACAGAATCCTGCTTTCAGCCGAGGCACTGCTGCCAACAGCGAAATCTCTGAACAAATGCTGACTATACCTCCCCAGCTGTTAGCAGAGGAAAAAGCTCTTCATATGAAGGACAACCATTTATTCAATTTGTCCACATTTAGGTGGAAATACTTGGAAAAAGCTCCATGAAGGTGTTAAATACATGGCTGTTTATGTAATTATAATAGAGATTTTTAGAAATGTTCTCAATGCTCACACAACTAAATGTGTGGAATATAAATACAATCCTACTGGAATTAATTATCAAACATGTTAACAGATTTAAAGAACTAAGCTATATGAGCAATCTGTACGAATGTTTATAAAGAGAAAAACTCAAAGAACTGAAATATGTCATTGTGCACAATAAGCTGTGGCCTGTTTCATTTCTCTCTTGCCCTGTAAAGCACAAGAATCTGCCCACCTCTTTGTTGTGGGTCACATCAAAAGCAAACACAGAGATCATGTTGCTGCTCTTATCACAGGGTTGTCTATCAGGACTCCAGAAAGGGCTTAGCGGCGCAGCCAGGGGCAGGTGGGCGGCACACCACATCACTCATACTGCAGCTGGACAACACTGAGACGATAAGATAGGCACTAAACAGAAACACACACACACATACACAGTACAAAGCATGAAACAAGTGCTAATGTTAAAACAGATAGACTCTTAAAAATAAAGATTCTTTATTAGCCTCGATATAGCACTTGTCATGAAGAGCCTTTAAAATCATCATGAATTTTTTAATGTAATGTATTTATTACAAATGATTTAACAGTGCACATTATATATATATATATATATATATATATATATATATATATATATATATATATATATATATAATGTAATGTATTTATTACAAATGATTTAACAGTGCACATATATATATATATATATATATATATATATATATATATATATATATATATATATATATATATATATATATATATATATATATATATATATATATATATATACACATACACAGGTCCTTCTCAAAAAATTAGCATATTGTGATAAAAGTTCATTATTTTCCATAATGTAATGATAAAAATGTAACTTTCATATATTTTAGATTCATTGCACACCAACTGAAATATTTCAGGTCTTTTATTGTTTTGATGATTTTAGCATACAGCTCATGAAAACTCTCAAAAATTTAGCATATTTCATCTGACCAATAAAAGAAAAGTGTTTTTAATACAAAAAAAGTCAACCTTCAAATAATTATGTTCAGTCAACACTTGGTCGGGAATCCTTTTGCAGAAATGACTGCTTCAATGCAGCGTGGCATGGAGGCAACCAGCCTGTGGCACTGCTGAGGTGTTATGGAGCCCCAGGATGCTTCGATAGCGGCCTTAAGCTCATCCAGAGTGTTGGGTCTTGCGTCTCTCAACTTTCTCTTCACAATATCCCACAGATTCTCTATGGGGTTCAGGCCAGGATAATTGGCAGGCCAATTGAGCACAGTAATACCATGGTCAGTAAACCATTTACCAGTGGTTTTGGCACTGTGAGCAGGTGCCAGGTCGTGCTGAAAAACGAAATCTTCATCTCCATAAAGCTTTTCAGCAGATGGAAGCATGAAGGGCTCCAAAATCTCCTGATAGCTAGCTGCATTGACCCTGCCCTTGATAAAACACAGTGGACGAACACCAGCAGCTGACATGGCAACCCAGACTATCAGTGACTGTGGGTACTTGACACTGGACTTCAGGCATTTTGGCATTTACTTCTCCCCAGTCTTCCTCCAGACTCTGGCACCTTGATTTCGAATGACATGCAAAATTTGAGCGACAGTCCAGTGCTGCTTCTCTGTAGCCCAGGTCAGGCGCTTCTGCCGCTGTTTCTGGTTCAAAAGTGGCTTGACCTGGGGAATGCGGCACCTGTAGCCCATTTCCTGCACACGCCTGTGCACGGTGGCTCTGGATGTTTCTACTCCAGACTCAGTCCACTGCTTCCACAGGTCCCCCAAGGTCTGGAATCGGTCCTTCTCCACAATCTTCCTCAGGGTCCGGTAACCTCTTCTCGTTGTGCAGCGTTTTTTCCTTCCCACAGACTTCTGAGGTGCCTTGATACAGCACTCTGGGAACAGCCTATTCGTTCAGAAATTTCTTTCTGTGTCTTACCCTTTCGCTTGAGGGTGTCAATGATGGCCTTCTGGACAGCAGTCAGGTCGGCAGTCTTATTTGGGGTTTTCATGAGCTGTATGCCAAAATCATCAGAATTAAAACAATAAAAGACCTGAAATATTTCAGTTGGTGTGCAATGAATCTAAAATATATGAAAGTTACATTTTTATCATTACATTATGGAAAATAATGAACTTTTATCACAATATGCAAAATTTTTTGAGAAGGACCTGTTTATAATGTGCGAAATGCATAATCTTTAATCAAAATAACTTCCCCTCCCCCTTGCAGCGTCATCCCTTCTCTTCCCTGATGACTTGCGTGTTTAGCGGTATGAGGGCGGGGAAACCTGTCACTTTTATGACATTACAGCAATAGCAAACCTTCCAATCAATTCCAAATGGACAAAATCAAGCCCCGACCTACATTTGATGAATCTGTATTTAAACTGGGTCAATAATGTAGTAGAAATGTGAAATTATTTTTGAATTTGGTTCCTTCTAGACTGAGAAAACACAGAAAATTTATTTTTGTCTCATGGGGATCAAAGACAACAATTCCCAGAACGCACTGCTTCACTGCCCTACTCTAGGCACGGATCACTTGCCTACCACGTTCATTTTCAGAAAATCAGTTCAGTTAGAGACACTACAAAAACTGAACGTAAAAATATACATATTCTTAAAAAGTATAGATATTCTATAGAATACACAAGGTAAAAATGGTACATAAGCATTATACTCTTAAACAGTTAAAAGACTAAAGGTGACCACACTGGCCCTGTCCCAAATGCCACACCTCAGGTGAGTAAAATGCTGAACCGCTATTTGAAAGAATAAAACTAGAACATAAGAACTGTAGTTTGTATTTAACAAGGAGACCAGAAAAAAATCAGAAAAAAAAATCCTGAAAACAAATAAGCAAATGCTGCCAGCTTTGTTTAACCTTACCGGTCTGAATGAAGATCAAACACTGGTTAATACTAATAAAGGCTCAATATGACTGGCTGAGCTCTCTTGAACACAGACACACCTGCCTTTGATCAAAGCCCACTGCTTTGAAAGCCATGCACAGTGCGACGCGACATAGTCCTGTCATGCAAACAAACCTGGCGCTATATTTAACTGGGCAGCTATCACTTGAAAGGCCTGCTTGTTTTTATCTAAAGCTGTAAGACATCAGACGGCATCTGCTGCTTCAGGAAAATGAGGGAAGGAAATCGGTAACAGCCTGACTATACTGAAAGCAGGCAACACAACGTGTCGAAACTAGAACTTATAATTATCAAAGCTGTTAATTCATAGTTAGTTCCAGTCCATTGGGTTCGTATATCGTTTGTTAGCGGTGAGGACTTTCTGTAGGTTACATCATTATGCCAGTAGGTAACGACAAGTGACTGTCTTCATGAGTGACTCCATGGCTGCGTCCGAAAATCGATCAGCGGCTTGTAAGGCAGCGTTTTGTGCATGAAGGCACCTCACGAAACTCATTTCGGTCAGACTTATAAGGCAGTGGAACAGTTTAATGATCTACAGCGAAATAGATATACAGCAAATGATCTACAGCAAAATAGTTGGTGAGAACTTAACAAATATTTAATTACTACATTAGTAATTTATCGCTAGAAATGACACCAGAAGTGGAACATTTTGGTAAAAACACACAAATTGACCCGCAAACGCAACTTTCAGACGCCATATTTTTTCCCCCAGCTCACCTGTCCCTGAAAGGAAAGCACAGGATTGTGGGATATCAAAGGCAGCGAAGGATACATATATTCTGCCTTCAAAAATCAATCAAATGAAGGTATCTCATGAGAGAGGAAGAGATTCGGACGTGCCTTGATTCCTTCCTGCCTTGAAATGTGTCGTCAGAAGGCAGCATTTTCCAGGTTTCGGACGCAGCCATTGATTCATCATTGGTTCATCATTCTCATCATCATCATCATCATCATCATCATCATCATCATCATCATCATCATCATCATCATCATCATCATCATCATCATCATCATCATCCAAAACATTCCTCAATAAACATAAAATAAACAAAACTCAATTCCAATAAATCCAAATAAAGGGCAAACTGCATAACTATACTGGCTTAACATAACCAAATAAACATAAAGATTAAAAAAACCAAGAAGACAGAAGAATATTCACTAGTTTCTTCAGAAATAGAAGAGGATAGAGGGATCTGCATTTATGTTTAAAATAAATACTGTTTTACTAAACGAGGTTCAGGAGGAACATGTAAGATAATTGACACAGGTGGAGAGTACTCAGCCAATCAACAAAAGAGGTATAAATACGAAGCCGTCTTACCTCCATTTTGTTGACAGTTTTTCCAGCACAGATGGCATTTCTGGCAGTTTGCTCCACCCCCCTCCTATTCACGCTGTCTACACGGATCTACACGCGCTCAACGCATTTCTACAATGCTAAAATCTTTATAAGCTACCTAAAACCGGCCGCTCCATCAGCATTCGGGGTAAAATATTATTTTTCTGAGATGTAATTGTGTTTGATGATCCACAATCGTGAGTCTGTCTTCTAACAATTCTAATCGATTCACAAACTTCAATAAGTGATGCTTTGTAACGTGGTGCATTGGAGCCATGACGATAGCGTCAGCTGCGAGAGCAGTGCTCAGACAGCGTGAAGACTGCACATCGCACAGACTTGCAACAGGGAGAACTACAACAGTCCCTGTTTTAAGATAACGTATATTGCACACATCAAGCTTTTCTTGATGTCTTTTCGTCTCTGTGTACTAACGTTACAGATATCCAGACAGATACTTTGTCACACAAGAAGTGTTCACCAAGGACGCGAACGGGGTTGCCGTGATAAACAATAAATATACGTTGCGGGTAAAGCGAGTGATTGTATCGTGAGGCTAAATCACTAAAATGATGCAGTACAACAGCACACGTTATGCCAAACAATCAGCCATTGTGATCAGCTGAAAATCACTGCATTGGATTCAATATTTCTCAACTTGATGCTCACATAAGCTCGGTCACAGCGCGACCATACTCGCATTGCGACTATAAATAGATATGTGCAAACTGTACAATGTATTTGGGAGCTCCTGTTTTTCTTAAATGTAACATCAAAACCTACAGTAGGCTATTGTATAACAATTGTATCAATGATTATTGTATGCCATCTTATATTTTGGCAATGAAAAACCATAATTCACAACACTGCAGATTCAAAGGCTGATTTCATTGAATAATGTGAGATCTCACATTTCAAAATCTGAATTTGGTGCAGTTTTGCATTATACTGGCTTGCAAAATCAGTGCTTCAGAATGCTTCAGTTCAGAGCATTTGAACCAATGAATAAGGCACACTCATGCAAAGCATTTTCTTCACCGTGGTTTATATTGTTGCATGTTGTATAATTTAAGTTTGTATATTATATCCCATATGATTTTGAATGAGCCTCCTGCAATAATAAGGCATGGACATTTCAAAATAAGAGTCCCATTCGGTTACACAAATATGTTTCTCCATTTGTCCATCTAACTTTCCCCTTTCTCTCCTGCAGCGCAAGTTTCAACAGTTTTATCCAACAGGTTATAACCCCAACTACGCCCAGTGGCCTGCAGCTCCAGTGGCACAAATAAGCACGAGCCTTTCTCTGCTTAAGTCCACCTAAGTAAAAGCCCACATTTTCTTCCATCATCCAGCTAACTTTTCTTTTTCCAAACCACAGAGGAAAACCAGCATGTGAGTCACGACATCCGCAGTCCCGGTCCGCGAGCCCCGGCTTATAACCCTCACTCATCTGCAATCTGTGTAATACAGATGCACGTACATCCAAACGACTCCTGGCCATGGAACCCGCCACCAGTGTCCCAAAACATCACTGCACAGATCCTTCGCTGAAATTCAGGAAGTTGGGCTGACTTCTAATTCCTAACTCAGTACTCGTTATTCAACTAATTTTCGCAACTAATCTTCTCCCCGTGAACCCTCCTGTTAAACCCCTCCTGGAAGCATCGCCGATACCATTGTCCTAGCAGTAGCTCTCAGACCCTCCAACTTACTACGCGTTCATTTTTCTCTCCTTTCACTTACCTTACTTCATTTCTTATCTTAACAACATCAAGAGCCTCCATAGGGTTCATCAAAGGTTACCTGAGCGGCATTCAGTTTTCCGTAAACTCCCTCTCTCTAGATAAATAATTCTCAGACCTCCCTCCAGATCAAGGGATCCGAAGATCCCAGCCAATCCATCCCAATGCTAGACATCCTCACTACACACATCCTTGCACAGGGTACCAGCCCCTCAGTACCACCCGACCACTCGACACCATGTTTGTCCTAGCCTTCTTTGGTTCCCTTAGATGTTCGGAACTCGCTATCACATCAAAATTCGACCCAAAAAATCCACCCCACCATCTCCGACTTATCATTAATAGATGGGGAAACATTCTCTTATCTGATCAAGCAAAGTGAGACTGACCAAATAAAAAAGGGTAATTTTATCTAAATTTTTAAACTCTCATTTGGGATTTGTTTCTGTCCAGCCAACATGTAATCTCATGCTTTTCCTTTCTGTTCTTAGTATTTCCAGGAGAAATTGAAAGGTTCCACGCAGTGAGCCAACGGAAAGGTTCCATGCAGTGAGCCAACGGAAAGGTTCCACGCAGTGAGCCAACGGAAAGTTGCAACGCAGTGAGTCAACGGAAAGTTTCCACACAGTGATTCAGTGGAAAGTTTCCACGCAGTGAGTAAACGGAAAGTTTCCACGCAGTGAGTAAACGGAAAGTTTCCACACAGTGATTCAGTGGAAAGTTTCCACGCAGTGAGCCAACGGAAAGTTTCCACACAGTGATTCAGTGGAAAGTTTCCACACAGCGAGTCAGCAGAAAGTTTCCACGCAAGGAGTCAGCAGCAAGTTTCCACACAGTAATTCAATGGAAAGTTTCCACACAGTAGACCATTGGAAAGTTTCCACACAGTGGGCCAGTGAAAAGTTTCCGAGCAGTGAGTCAGCAGAAAGATCCACGCAGCAAGAAAAGCAAAAAAGATAGTGGATAGCTGTCCACGCAATAAGATACTGGACACGCAGTAAGAAGTTGCCCATGCTGTAAGATGGTGGATAGTCGCCCACGCAGTAAGATGGTGGACAGTCGTCCACGCAGTAAGATGGTGGACAGTCGTCCACGCAGTAAGATGGTGGACAGTCGTCCACGCAGTAAGATGGTGGACAGTCGTCCACGCAGTAAGATGGTGGACAGTCGTCCACGCAGTAAGATGGTGGACAGTCGTCCACGCAGTAAGATGGTGGACTGTCGCCCACGCAGTAAGATGGTGGACAGTCGTCCACGCAGTAAGATGGTGGACAGTCGTCCACGCAGTAAGATGGTGGACAGTCGTCCACGCAGTAAGATGGTGGACAGTCGTCCTCCGCAGTAAGATGGTGGACAGTCGTCCTCCGCAGTAAGATGGTGGACAGTCGTCCTCCGCAGTAAGATGGTGGACAGTCGTCCTCCGCAGTAAGATGGTGGACAGTCGTCCTCCGCAGTAAGATGGTGGACAGTCGTCCTCCGCGGTAAGATGGTGGACAGTCGCCCTCCGCAGTAAGATGGTGGACAGTCGTCCTCCGCGGTAAGATGATGGACAGTCCTCCGCAGTAAGATGGTGGACAGTCGTCCTCCGCAGTAAGATGGTGGACAGTCGTCCTCCGCAGTAAGATGGTGGACAGTCGTCCTCCGCAGTAAGATGGTGGACAGTCGTCCTCTGCAGTAAGATACTGGACAGTCTCCTCAAGCGAATAAGTCCAACTAAGTGAGAAGTAGAAGATTCCACAGCGAGATAGTGAATACGATTACTTTTTTTATCTTATTTTGAAGAGTCAATGCAGCGAAAAATGTAAGATTACATGTAGCAAGAAAGTGAATTGTTTTCCACACAGCGAGAAATAGAAGTTTTATAAACACCGCAAGGAAACGGATAGTTTTTTCCACAGCAAGAAAGCGGATACATTTCACCCAGCGAGGAGTGGGCAGTTTTCCACACAGCAAGGAAGTGGATAAAACCCTCTAGATTGATAGTTTGCACGAGTTGAAAGTTTCCACTTAAGGAAGTGGACCGATTCATTGCAGCAAGAAAATGGAAAGTTTCCATGCAGCAAGGAAAGGGTAAGTGCCAAAAAATCTCTAAATCAAGATCTCATTTCTTTTTCCCATTTTTCTTCTAGGTGCTCTCCCACGTACAAGACCACAGCCTGCTCCCGTCAAGAACCATGTGATTTGTGAACCAACAAGGGCCGCCCATAGGCAACACAAGCTGCTAACGGGCCCTCCGAATCAAATAACCAGGCCCCTCTCTCATGCCAGCCGCCAAGCTCGGCACTTCTTGGGGGGTATTTAGCAGGCGGCTGTCCTATGCTTTCTAGCTTTTGGGGGGTACTCTGGGTTCGGGCCAAAGTCCGAGCTCGAAGCCCTCCCCCCGGACAGCACGCCACATACGCAATTAAATTTACTCTATAAATTATATGTAAGCGTGAACTAGTGAATTGGCCAAAACCACAAAGGAGTGAAACACGTGACTGTCATGTGATTCTGGGTGGGGGGCTCGATATTGATACCTGACCTGGATTTATTAATAAGTGAAGGGGGGCTAAAGAATGAGGTAAGCAGCTGTTTACTTACTACTCTTGTAATTGGTTGGAATGCTAGATGGTTAGATCATAAGATGATGAGATGCCATAACTACACCATCTGATTGTAAAAAAATCTTTCTCCATTTATTGTCAGAGTAGCATATTTTGAGCATATATTTTATATAGTCACTAGCCTAGCTCATTTTGCACACAACCAAATGGTGGCGCTAGTGGAATAGAAAGTGAACATTTTGATGAATGTCAGTTTACAAAATTTGTTTCCAGAAATCCAAGCAAACTGCTTAAATATTTCTGGAGATATAATGTGGGATTTTGTATATTTAAACTCACAGTAAATCAATATATCTTTCATAGGCTCGGTGCAAATGAGTTGAAGTAGGCCTACACATTAACAAACTGCCTCAATGTCCCACTGATGAGTTCTTGCTGATGGTCTTTTGGGTGATTGGGTGCAGGTGATGCAGAGTGAGACCCCCCAGCTGGAGCTGTATTTAAGTTCATGTCTCATAAGTCTAACTACCAACAATGGAAACTTGATCCATAGCATTTTTTTAAACTCGATTCTCCCTAAACGTCTCAATATCAGCTGTACAGGATGAACAAGTTCAAGAAGCTCAAGAACAGATGTTAGAGGTTTATAGAGGGGTGTTAAAATGTAAACAGTGGTCTTTCCTTCCATCACTCATTTCTGATCTTAACTGATGAGTGTATCTACTCAGTAGAGTTAGCCCAGAACAGGAATCATTGATAGCTCAAACATTTCCAAACTAATAATTAAGTTTATTATTTTTGCATAATTCATATTAACAAATTATTTTGACTTGAGGAGGTTTCCATATTCTGTTTTTGTAACGCTCTGTAATATATAGATTAATAGTTACTCTACATTAATTATGAATATTTAAGAAATTAGAGGAGTGTTTTAACGACTTATAATAATCTTTTAAGCATTATATAATTTAGTTATTATTGTTACTGTTACTATTGAAGGCCTAATAACTATTTTAATAATTGTCACATTGGGTAGGTAATAGGGTTGTTACTTATTATTATTATTATTATTATTATTATTATTAATCAGTGTATTTTTATTTTTAAAATGTTCTTTTTTATCTAACAGATTTCTTTGGCTCGTTCCACATTTCCTGAAAATCTGGAAAATTGTGTGTGTGTGTGTGTTTTCCCCCTGTTCATTTAATATTTACATATACAGTTTGTAACAATTTATTAAAAAATGACTGCCAATTCTGCTTTCATAAAAGTTTATATTTAGTTATGGAAATGGGCACAAATCTGTGAGAATTTGAGCATAAAATGTAATAAAATGGGTTGTTATTTTTTTTCTGATAACTTAGAAATCTATGTAATGCCATTTTGACTTTTTTTTTTTTTTTTATCAAAACCTTGGTCATTATCTTTATTCTACAGATCCTTCTCAAGAAATTTGCATATTTGATAAAAGTTCATTATTTTCCATAATGTAATGATACAAATTTAACTTTCATATATTTTAGATTCATTGCACAACTGAAATATTTCAGGTCTTTTATTGTTTTAATACTGATGATTTTGGCATACAGCTCATGAAAACCCCAAATTCCTTTCTCAAAAAATTAGCATATCATGAAAAGGTTCTCTAAACGAGCTATTAACCTAATCATCTGAATCAACTAATGAACTCTAAACACCTGCAAAAGATTCCTGAGGCTTTTAAAAACTCCACGCCTGGTTCATTCCCGCAATCATGGGTAAGACTGCCGACCTGACTGCTGTCCAGAAGGACATCATTGACACCCTCAAGCGAGAGGGTAAGACACAGAAAGACATTTCTGAACAAATAGGCTGTTCCCAGAGTGCTGTATCAAGGTACCTCTGTGGGAAGGAAAAAGTGTGGCAAAAACGCTGCACAACGAAGAGGTGACTGGACCCTGAGGAAGATTCTGGAGAAGGACCGATTCCAGACCTTGGGGGACCTGCGGAAGCAGTGGACTGAGTCTGGAGTAGAAACAGCCAGAGCCACCGTGCACAGACGCAGTGAAATGGGCTACAGGTGCCGCATTCCCCAGGTCAAGCCACTTTTGAACGGCAGAAGCACCTGACCTGGGCTACAGAGAAGCAGCACTGGACTGTCGCTCAAATTTTGCATGTCATTCGGAAATCAAGGTGTCAGAGTCTGGAGGAAGACTGGGGAGAAGGAAATGCCAAAATGCCTGAAGTCCAGTGTCAAGTACCCACAGTCAGTGATGGTCTGGGGTGCCATGTCAGCTGCTGGTGTTGGTCCACTGTGTATTATCAAGGGCAGGGTCAATGCAGCTAGCTATCAGGAGATTTTCATCACTTCATGCTTCCATCTGCTGAAAAGCTTTGGAGATGAAGATTTCGTTTTTCAGCACGACCTGGCACCTGCTCACAGTGCCAAAACCACTGGTAAATGGTTTACTGACCATGGTATTACTGTGCTCAATTGGCCTGCCAACTCTCCTGACCTGAACCCCATAGAGAATCTGTGGGATATTGTGAAGAGAAAGTTGAGAGACGCAAGACCCAAAACTCTGGATGAGCTTAAGGCCGCTATCGAAGCATCCTGGGCCTCCATAACACCTCAGCAGTGCCACAGGCTGATTGCCTCCATGCCACGCCGCATTGAAGCAGTCATTTCTGCAAAATGATTCCCGACCAAGTATTGAGTGCATAACTGAACATAATTATTTGAAGGTTGACTTTTTTTTGTATTAAAAACACTTTTCTTTTATTGGTCGGATGAAATATGCTATTTTTTTGAGATAGGAATTTTGGGTTTTCATGAGCTGTATGCCAAAATTATCAGTATTAAAACAATAAAAGACCTGAAATATTTCAGTTGGTGTGCAATGAATGTAAAATATATGACAGTTTAATTTTTATCATTACATTATGGAAAATAATGAACTTTTATCAAATATGCTAATTTTTTGAGAAGGACCTGTAGGACATGTTAAATCATAGATGGAACAATTTGAAGTTACATTTTTCAAGGTTTCCAAATAATCAGAAGTGTCCATGTAAGAAGAATCTCCCTTATATTATTATCTGTAATGTAAGACAAGCAAAACCAAGAGTTTTGTCTTCATTGTCTGCAGACACACATGCAGGCAGCTTGAGTATGCAGTAACTCTTACTGGATTAGATTTAAGTTTCACCAGCAGATGGCATCGTTGTCTGTTCATGGCGAGCGCTGAGTGCTATAAATCACTAGACAGCATGGGCCATGTGTTTGGGGACAGGGTCATGCTGAATGCTGTGCCACTGCCAGAATCAACAGATGGATCCTTGATTCCATCTAAGTAATGCGGCTCATGAAAGGCCAAACCCCTGTGATAAATCCATTACACACAACTCCTGTTGTCATTGTCCCACCTCTCACTGGCCTCCCAAAATAAACCCTAAAATCTTCCTCTCCCAGGGCTGGGAAACTCACTCGGACGTCCGATCAGCCGGAGAAATGTTCAACGCTTCATTTCAGGGCAAATGTATAAATACGTTTATAAGATCATCACTTGGTGTCCTGTGGTCTTTTATGACACCAATGAATGACAAAGTGAGGGTGAGAGACACAGTGAGCAGATTCCTGCGCCCCAGGCCCATTCATCAGCACGTTTGAAGTACCAGACTGACATGGAACGCACATGAAGCTCAACCACGTGTGTCCAGAAGTAGGTCTTCAGCAAGGAACTGTGATAGGATTCTGATGCAACTCTAATTTAACATAACGGAAATGTAAAAACTTTCACCCAATTTAAAATAGTACAATAGCAGGGCATCCTTTTGGTTAAATACCTGGCTGCTAACTGGATGGTTGCAAGTTCAAACCCCATCCATAAACTAATAATCTAAACTAAAAGTCAAGAGTAAAACACTTGACCCCAAATTACTCCAAAGTGGTATGTGTAATCTGTATCCTGCAAATTGCTTTGGATGAAAGCATCAATGAAATAAGTCAGTAGTTTGTAAAGACTTTCTCTGTTTGTGAAAAAGAAACCCTAAATGTTTATTTTTAAATAACTGTACTTGCAGATATATTATCAATGAAATGAAAGACACCTTAAGTATATTTAAAGAGAGTAGAGTTTGCTTCCAAAACAGCCCTGACCTGTCGAGGCATGGACTCCACTAGACCCCTGAAGGTGTGCTGTTGTATCTGGTACCATGATGTTAGCAGCAGATCCTTCAAGTCCTGTAAGTTGCGAGGTGACTTGTTTTTTCAGCACATCCAACAGATACTCGATTGGATTGAGATCTGGGGAATTTGGAGATCAAGTCAACACTTGACCACAAACCATTTCTGAGCCATTTTTTCTTTGTGGTAGGGTGGATAATCCTGTTGAAAGAGGCCACAGCCACCGGGAATACCGTTTCCATGAAAGGGTGTACATGGTCTGCAACAATGCTTAGGTAGGTGGTACATGTCAAAATAACATCCACATGGATGACAGGACCCAAGGTTTCCCAACAGAACATTGCCCAAAGCATCACACTGAGCCTCTGCCGGCTTGCCTTCTTCCCATAGTGCATCCTGATGTTATGTGTTCCCCAGGTAAGCGACGCACACACATCTGGCCATCCACATGATGTAAAAGAAAACGTGATTCATCAGACCAGGCCTCCTTCTTCCATTGCTCCGTGCTCCAGTTCTGATGCTCACGTGCCCACTGTTGGCGCTTTCAGTGGTGCACAGGAGTCAGCATGGGCACCCTGACTGGTCTGCGGCTATGCAGCTCCATACGCAACAAACTAATTCTGACACTTTTCTATCAGAACCAGCATTAACTTGTTGAGCAATTTGAGCTACAGCAGCTTCTCTGTTTGATCAGACCACACGGGCCAGCCTTCTATCCCCACGTGCATCAATGAGCCTTGGGAGGCAAACTGTTTCCAGTTCACAAATGTTCCTTCCTTGGACCACTTTTGATAGATACTGACCACTGCAGAACGGGAGCACCCTACAAAAGCTGCCGTTTTGGAGATGCTCTGACCCAGTCATCTAGATATCACAATTTGGTCCTTGTCAAACTCCCTTAAATCCATTTTAACACATCAACTGCCTAATATATCTGACCCACTTATTCACGTCACCTGTCATGTCATGCCTGATCAGTGTAAAGACTTATACATATTTAACATTTTGCGTTGTATAAATTACTTAAAAGAGGAGTAAAAAAAAAGAGTAAATTCATTTTACACACTCATATGTTGTTCCAATTCTATAAGACTTTATTTTATGGAACACCAAAGAAGATATTTTGAATTTTTACAAACATCTCAGGGTTGTTTTTTTTCTTCTTTACAATGAAAGTCAAAGGGATCCAGTGCTGTTTTGGCCCTGTATGACTTTTAGTATTGGCAAAAACAGTTCTTCACAATATCTTATCCACAGAAGAAAGAAAGAAGTACAGGTCTGGGACGACATTAGGGTGAATAAATTATGACAAAATTTATTGAAAAAAACTTATTGTAAAGTATTACCCATTAAGACACCAGTCCAGTCTTAAAATACAGTGAACACACCACTTATCTTTTCTTCAGATCAACACGATCCATGCATTCCTGTCGTCAGGTGGTGGAACCGACCCCTGAATCGGTTCTGGCCTCACGCTGGGCTCTCTCACTGCCACACGAGGGAAGGCTTGTTCCCTGGTCTGCAAAGTACTTCAGACACCTGGTCCAAAATCAACAGCACATGTTGAAAAGCACTAACGGCGGCCCGTTGCACGCTGGGTGATGATGTCACCAGAGCCTGCCATACTGCAACACTATGACTTGTCAAATTAAAGAGAGAAAACCACAGAGATGTGTACCCCTTGGAAGCGACGAGGCCTTTTTCTGCTTTCCTTCTGGGAAATGGAGATTGTGTGTCAGGAGGCCAGTTTCCAGAATCCACCTGCTGCCAAGCTTTAATGGCGCGATAAACAAAGAGAAATCGTTAGAGCGCATTAAAAACACAGCCCCTAACTCACATGCGACTTCAGTTTATGAGAAAGAGGCAAACGCTCTCCTCTCTAAAAGCTAAGAATAGAGGCTCTTTGTACCGTTTATATATCGTTTTACAATTTATACAGCTCACTAAAGCGGAGAAATTGCAACCTTGTAAACATTTTCATTAAGCATCCTTAAAGCAGCTAGAATTAGAATAAACTTTTACAACGGAGCAGCTACACGATATGGTCATAAAACAGCCAGTATAGTGTATGAAATAAGCCTCTGAAAAGTAGATACTTAAAACAGCTTGTGTATTAGCACTGTTGCAGCTATTAGCATGGTTAGCGTTCTTAATGATTCTCCAACAGAGGGCAACACAGGCTCCCATTTCAGAAGGCGGGACACTCAACACAGGCATAAACCTGCTTCATAGCCCTATAATTGAGTCTCTATACTCACATAAAATGACATTTCTTAATTTATCCGTCACCCTTCTGCCCACAAGAATGATTCATCCAGAGGCATGAATAGCAACTCAGTATAGGCCAAAATATAATCCATGTCAAGAGTACAATATCAAATAAAGCCAATAATTTCAGCATCTGTTCTCATTATGTGTAAATGGAGAGTAATTGTTTTCAAATTTGAAAAATGTGGTGATGGAGCTCTCAGCTACTGCTAATGTGGCTGTTGTTATTTCAGTGGGACCCAGAGGAGTATTTAGGCAGCTGCTGAGGCCTCCGTCCCAGCCCTGGTATCATCCCCCCATCAGGCACTCCTTGAAGTGGTTTTATAAGACATGACGAGGGAGCCCGGGCCGAAAGTGATCAGCGGGCGACGCACATCTGAAACCCATTTCCCGCAATTAAAGGGGAGAGACTATCAGCTCTAAACATCGCCTGTTTCCACGGTACCGGTTTAAACATTCGCCTCGTGAACACATTCCCATAAACAGTGACAGAACATTTCCAAATATATTTGTTTAGAGAAAAAACACAGTGACCGTTCCAGCTGGGCCTGAGGGGAGGGCTTCTATGGATCAATAAAGGTCTGGTTTTTGACAGTGGTTTGAATGTTTGAGAGTGGTCCCAGCATCCACACCTGGGATGGGACTGTTCTCAATGTGCAATGGCGTGAGTGAGTGTGTGTCCAGTTCGAGAAGTGCTTCCCCTGTCGTTTTCTCTCTATTTGGGAGCTCATCAGACTTCAAACACAATAAAAACAAATACCAGACATGCAGCTAGTGGTATGGCAGACCTGATTGCTATCAGAAACTACAATCAAGCCAATTTAACTTGAAAATGCATTGTTATAATTCCAACACGCAAAGAGATAGAACAGCTTTGACTTAACATTGTTTGGTTCACTGCTCCTCATGCTGAAGTCTAAAAATGCTTTGGCTGAGAGGAAAATAACTTCTGATGATGGTTTGTGAGATAAAGAAGCTGTTGGTTTGCTGAAGAAGTGCTGCAGGAGACTCTTGCACTCTGTCTTTAGTGTGTTTTGGTCCATATTAAGGTGTTTATTTGAATGTGAGCGTGATAATGTCATTAGGGAAGGTTTATTATTACATCAGAAACAAAGGGCTAGAACATGTGATCATGACATGGCTCCACGTGCATGTCAAAGCAAAACAACATTAATGGAGATGTGATCTAGGACCTTTAACCTTTTGTATCTTGGCAGTAGTTGACTAACAGCCTCGTCTTTCCTCAGAAATGTCAAATTTGAAAGAGAAGACTGATATTGATCAAGTCTAGATTTAGTTGTGTAGACTTAAACTTGTGTTTGCTATAGATGACAAAAACACTGATTTAATCAGTTTTGTTGTTGTTAAATATAAAAATACAACTAAAAGTATTAAAAATAACTTAGATTAATTTAAATTTAAAGCTGATTTTTTTAAGTTGCTTTGGCAACTAACTGAAATAAAGTACATTTAAGTTGAACGAAATAAAAATAAAATGAAAGCTGAAAAATAAAAATAATAAAAAACGAACAAAAATGGCAAAACCACACAACAACATTACGTAAAATATTGAATTAAAAGCTACAAAATGTTAATAAGCACTAGTATTAAGCAATGTAATATACTAAAATAATACTGTATCTAAATAAATAATGCAAATAAAATTCTTATTGTAATAGTCATTTAAGTGTAAATTGAGCTCTGCCAGAATATACTGTACTTGATGAAACAACCCAAGGTAGACATAGTGAGTAGTTGAGCAGTGAGTAGTGACCCAGAAAAGCTTAGGCCCGAAAAGGAAGTAAAAACGGCGTGATTTGCAATGGACGCAGACTTAATTATATAAGCTTTTGCTTTCCACATCATCATTAAAGGTCAACAAAACATTGGTCTCTGAAAGCGTATAAAAAAACAGGTGAGCCCTTGGATGCAACCTGGGCATTAAAAAGAGTCATGTGATCACGGATGATGTCCACCTTAGTTGACGTCATTCACCATGCCTGTTTTTCAATGACGTAGGACTTGCATTTACGGGAATATCTGATCCGATCTTACATGGCAGACGCAAATGCTCATATCTGATTCATATCAGATTTATTTCCACATATGGAGGAGGCCTGAAACCGATCTAAAAATATCAGAATCCATGTGCTTTTTTCCTGCTTTCACTTTCGTGGGTAATATCCAATCTGTGCCATATGGGAGAAAAAAAAAATCGGAATTGGGTCACTTGAACCATGTAATGTAAATGCGGCCCTAGAGGCTTTATCTCAGTCATATGAAACAGATTTCCCTGTGGTCAGACATGCTCTCCTTGGTGGTGGGCAGATGTCTCTGTGGACTCAACCACTTGATAGTGAGAGACAGAAATGTCAAAAGCCAAATTGTCATGGGGGATGATCCTGGTTCATCTTTGGGCCAAATTTTGCCTAAGCTCATTACAAATATTAGACAGGAGCAGTTCTTCGGCAACTTATACTCGTGTCTGGACTAGACAGAAATGCAGAAAGGAATCATGTATAACTGACAACTTTAAATTAAACTTTTTTTGGTAAAGTTATCATGTATGTATGTTGCAGATGTGTGGCTTGCTGTCATGGCCAAATCCTGAATAATGGCGATCTATTCTTGCCTTATTAGTGCTCGGAGTTGATCACAGTTTGTGGATTTTTGCTTGTCCACTCGCCTTTTGAGGATTGACCGCAGGTTCTCAATGAGATTAAGATCCAGGGAGTTGCCTGGCCACGGATCCAAAATTTTAGTGTAATGATTTCTGAGATCTTGCCTTCTGACATGTGCTCTATCATGCTGGAAAATGAATAATCACCCACATTCGTGCCTGGGTCGATGGGAGAAGTTGCTTTTCCAGGTTGTTTTGATACCATTATCTTCACTGGTGGCACATCACAGAACTCATGGTAGCGTTCACCTTTTCTTCTCCGGACTATTACTTTTCCAGATGTCCCAAACAGTTGGAAGTGGGCTTCATCAGAGAAAATACCTTTGAAGATACCCTTGTCTTATGCTGTCCAATCCTTGTAGTACCTGCAGAATTTCAGACTGTCCTTGATGTTTTTTTCTTGGAGATAAGTGGCTTCTTTGCTGCTCTTCTTGACACCAGGCCGTTGTCTAAAAGTATTCGCTTCACTGTGCGTACAGATGCACTCACACCCGCCCGGCTTCTTGCCAATTATACTGAGCAAGCTCGCTAGTGGTGACGGTATTCCGACATTACTCCTCAGGAGGAGATGGTCCTGGTGCTAGCTGGACACTCTGGGATGTCCTGAAGCTTTCTTCACTGAAGTTTAACCCCTCTCCTTAAAGTTATTTATGATCCGGTAAAGGATGTGAAGATGGCTGCACATCTTTCTTTGGAGGTAACCATTGCTAACACAAGACCATAGTGCTTGAAAACACGTCCTCCCTCCTTTTATAGCAGTCAGTCTGCTCTTATAATCCATTCAGAATGATAGAGTGATTTCACCTGACTAGTACTAGTTCACACTTTCCCATGTGCTGATGATTTGATTAGTGAAATGATATTAGCTGGTAATTTTGTGCCAGTGAGAAAACAGTGAGATTTGGGTTTTTGTGATAAAGTAATTTTTTCCCCCCAGTGATTACGATGACACCGAAACGAGTGTTTAAGACTTTGTTGCAGTCTTTGGAGGGAAGTAGTATGTGCCAGTGGTAGCCCATAAAATGGCTACCAGTGAGGCCTCTGGTCGCTGTAAGGCAATATGAGCATCTCAGTGAGAGCCCGCTAGACTCATCCATCTCTGTCCAGCAGTATTGTCTGCCTGCTGGCTGGAGCTGCATCTGGTGTCACCGTCTCTGGGAGAGTCTGCCTGCAGTCCCATAAACATTCTAATCATTAACACAACCTGCCTTAGCCAAGAGTGCTACACTCCCACAGCTGCTGAGAGCACTAAAGGCGAACATAAATCTGTCCTGGAAAACCAAGCAGAGGACACGCTCTCTGGTGGGCACTGAGAAAATGGACATTTATTTGGGAGAGTGTTGCCGTTGGGATGGTTGCCGTTGCTGACGGGAACAAAGGTAACCTTTTGGACTACGGAGAGGGTTAGGTACGTCGTTGGGCCACATGGTTTCATGTGTTTATGCTTACATTGAACTTTCCAATGAGTTACCAAGCCTATCTGTTCCAGACCAAAAATTTGGAATGATACATGTCGTTAAAATACACGCAGATGCTCCAGATGTTGATTATTTTTGTGCTGGACTGAACTATGAAAAATGGGTCAAGGGTAATGCAGCATTTTGCCCCACTGAGAATTACTTGACTCTTTCACATTATTTGATTGTTTTCCGTATTTTCATAACTCCATGCCATCTTATGCCATGCTTGGTTGGCAGCCAATACTATTATTATGAAGCAGCAATAATTGGAGATGCCCAGAAGGAAAATACAGCTGCATAAAATAGCACAGAGACACGCATATCATCAGATTCTTCTGTAGAAAATTGGACCAATCAGAGGTGATGAGCTTAAATAGTTTGTTTTTGCGGTTTCTGAAGGCAGCAGAATGCAAAAATGTTGCCAGTCTTTGGCACGATATCAGTAGCATGCTTTGTGCCTCTAAGGTTTCTGTGAAGCTCTTGTTATTGAGAAAAATATATTTTGTATATTAGTTTATGAGTTACGTAGGTAGAGTATATAATATTCAGACTGATTAATATGGTCATTTTTATTCCACTATTTAATGGAGAGTCAGCTAGTGATGCAGTTTCTTCTACTAGACCAACTGTTTCCAATGCACAGATAAGGATACGTTTTAGAGATGCAATGCTCATTATGTCCTGTAGAGGGAGCACACCCTAAAGCTCTGCCCTCCAGTGATGCTGAAAACCACCTGCCTGCCAGATGTCATTGTGCTTGTCCTCCATGATTCATAGAGCTTGTGTTTTTGTATTCTCTTTCTGCCCTAACCGCTGATGGTATTTCTTTTACCCTGGTATATGTTTACAGTAGTGTATTAACCTTGAAGAAGTGAGGCGAGGTGAGTGAAATTACACCTGATGACAGGACGACTTTGGGGAATCCCGAATACGTCACCTTGCTGAGGTTACATGGTTATGGTATATCAAACTCTCAACACTTACATTTACACATCTAAAAGTTATATGGACACTTATAAATCGTTTGGCACATACTTATGACTAGCTGTATGCTGTGATTATTGTGGTTGTCATGGAAATCCAGGTGTGTATAATATCTGCAGTATAATTCTGTTGGATTTTCAAGCATTAAAATCATACTTCAACTGTGTTTGCGGGTGATCCAGGTATTGATATTTTCTTAAATATGCATTTTTTAAAATCAGTTTTTTCTCATCAATTGCACATCCTCATAACGTTCCATAAGTTACAAGACTTTCGCTCATCGCGCATCTTCTGAAGAAAGACTTTGCTTTATATGATGAACATATATTAAACATTCATCAGTGTACATACCTAAAGCGCATCAAATATGGTCAATGCAAGTGCAAATGTATACTTGCATAATGTGCGAGAACAAAAACCTAATTGGTTATTATGTTACGCACGCGTTTGAGCTTATTTGCCATATTTGATATACATATGTATGTGTATTGATTTTGAAAGATATGAAGGTGAGTACTGCAGGGCTCCAGACTAACTTTTTGCCTTGGTTGCATTGGTGAACCCAAATTTTTCCTTGGCTCGCGTTGCCTTTAACGCCACAATTTCAAGGTCACCTTTTCATCATGCTCCATATACATTCATATATATTATGTAAATTATTTTAAACAAGATTATACTGTATATAAAAATATAAAATAAAAAGTGCTTCACTGAGCTGCCAAACTAAAACATTTTAAGCCAAAAACCTTTCTAAATAGAAAGTGCTACTGTTTAAAAGTGCTTCCCTGAACTGAGACTTCTTTTTTTATATATATGTTGGCTATTTCCCCAATAAATTGCTGTACGTCGGGCTCACTTCTAATCCATTTTTCTTCATCAGAATAATTTCTGCTCCAAATTTAGTGAATGGCAGCTCTTCTTTTGCGATGTTATAGGCGACGTAGAATTGTATTATTATCTCTGATTGTTCTGAAGATCTGATAGCTGCTGCCTGCCACTGAAATGCAGCCGGGAGAGGAGTCACTTTAGTCACACACTTATCGCGGCAGGAAGTTTTTTTTTTTAATATTACGCTTTTTCAGCGTTTTGATTTTAAAACGCTGTTGCTCTGCTTGCAAATGCACTGTTCCCTGCCATAGTCTGGCCACATTCTTTACAATAAATGCTGTGCATTACGTTCTATTTCTTTTTAAACCTTAACCAGGGAAACTGGTCTAACCAGTCTTTACCCAATGTATATGTTTTTCCCTTTTTTTTTTGAGTCTCTAGCTCAGGTTCGATAGGCCTTACCTCGTCTCTGAGACGGATGCCATCTCCAACGAAGGACCAGTGCTTGGCATCTTACCAGGGACTGGGGAGACTGGTGGCTGAAGTAGCTCCATGTCTGGGCTGTTGTCGGAGCATTGACCGGGGAGAGTGTTGGGGGGAACAGGGCCTACTTTTCTTAAAGAAAAAACTGTCAATGGGTCTATTTCTTTTCATTGTTCGTCATCTGTTTTCTTGCATTTATTTTGCTGATGCTGATTGCCGTAACGTATTCCCTGGTGCTCAGGTCGCAATTGCAATCACACAGCACGGAGCAGTGTAGGCCTACAGAATATCTGGACCACAGCCAATCAGAGGCAAAGACCCTCCCCATCTCTTTCTCTGATTGGTTTAGACCATGATACGATCCAACCATGAGTGTGAGTTCCGTCAAAGGAGAAAAAAATACGCTTCGTTCGTGGAGAGGCAGCGGATGCGAAGAAATTAGGTGCACCGCTTTAGGAACATTTTTTGTCGCATCCCTTACTAATTTTGGTCGCACTCTAGAGCCCTGTAAAGGGTGAACTATCTCTAAGTTGTTGGCTGATATGGTGGTTGTCTTAGGCCTGGGACACACTCTACGATTATGGGAGACGACAGTTACAAAGTTTTAGCATTATAATCCTCCGAATGCACACACTAGAATATTTGTCCGGACCGCGAGACCACACACCTGTCGATTGCAGTAACATTTTCACAGTGAGATGAGATCTCATGGAGACTCACGTGAATAAAAAAAAAGAGAGGATGACTGACGTTGTCATCTGGTTCTCCTGCCGTGAGTGTTGTTTTATGAAAAGAAAAACAAAAGAAAAAAAAAAATATGGGGGATCTTTCTCAATACTCCACTTTCATGGCATGTTTGTGGCTGCCAAGTTTCAGCTATAAAGCATGCAACAGTTGGTGAAGCTTGCTCGCTCTCATTGGCTATCGGGGGGTATCAAGTCATAGGCAGCCTGATAAACATGTTTTATATTTACGATTTGGGATCGTGCAGGCTCCGGCGTGATCAGGAAAAGTAAAATAATCATAATGACACCATTTTTTTGGACAAAAAGTGCCATGCCCTGCGATCACTTGGGGGTGCAAATGGGGCTCAAAATCAGGCCTAAATTGTTCAAGTGTGTGGTCAGCCTTAGGCTTAAACTGAAACCTTGGCTACTTGTTTGGATGCATGATGTTAAAGCAAGTTTTTTGTCACGTAGTACTTTTGCAAACAGCCTATTCCTTATTTATTCCACTACTGAAAATGTAGAAAAACATTACTGAGATAAGGTGAGTAGTATTCAGCAGGTCATGTGAATAGCTTTTATATGCAGTAGTTATATTGTGTTTGTTTTATGTTTGTTCTAAGTATAGACATTACTTTTTTTCCTCACTGGAATTCCTAACTTTTAATATTCTAAAACAACATTCGGACACAATAAATACTACATAAGGCATTTCTAAGATGGCATTCTATGTGTTTGTCATGTGTACTAAAGTCTGTCAGTCATCATTAGAGTGTCATCCTCAGGCTGAATAACGCAATTAGAATTCTGTCAAAAGTGTGTCTGATGTGTTCAGCGATTAGGATAGCTTGCAAAATATTTATCATAAACTAGTGATAAGACCCAGAATCTGCCCTAGCTACATTATTAGCCAGGAGCTGCTACTGCATTTGAATGGCTTTAAGCAGGATAGACAACAGCTTCACTATGTAAACATTACGTTGATTATTACGTCGACAACATTTAGGCTATACAAGATGGTTTTATTATGAAGAGTGATGGAGAGGCATCATTAATGTTAATGTTTTTCTTGTATTTAACCCTCGGGTATTCCTTACTGATTGGTCACACATAGTCCTTGGTGGTCAAATGTGACTAGTATACATAACTATTTACTATAACTGTAACTATTTTTCACTTTAATCAATTTTCTATATTTTAGTTCAATAATATTAATTTAATATTTTGAGTATATTTTGGTACCAAGTACTATTTGTGCAATAATTATAGTCCATTAATGACCACTTAGTGTATTATTTAATGTTAAATCAGAGAAAAGGGTTTTAAATCCCAGTGCAAAGAGGCAACTTAGAGTCATCTTTGTGCCAATTTTTAATGTCATGGTTTACCCAGGTGCTTTGATGCCATGTGCCTTATTTATATATACACACACACACACACACGCACGCACGCACGCACGCACACACGCACGCATGCACACACACACACTCACCTAAAGGATTATTAGGAACACCTGTTCAATTTCTCATTAATGCAATTATCTAATCAACCAATCACATGGCAGTTGCTTCAATGCATTTAGGGGTGTGGTACTGGTCAAGACAATCTCCTGAACTCCAAACTGAATGTCAGAAGGGGAAAGAAAGGTGATTTAAGCAATTTTGAGTGTGGCATGGTTGTTGGTGCCAGACGGGCCGGTCTGAGTATTTCACAATCTGCTCAGTTACTGGGATTTTCATGCATATCCATTTCTAGGGTTTACATAGAATGGTGTGAAAAGGGAAAAACATCCAGTATGCGGCAGTCCTGTGGGCGAAACTGCTGGAGGTCAGAGGAGAAGTGTAGGAGAAGTGGTGCTGGTGTAATGGTGTGGGGGATGTTTTCTTGGCACACTTTAGGCCACTTAGTACCAATTGGACATCGTTTAAATGCCACGGCCTACCTGAGCATTGTTTCTGACCATGTCCATCCCTTTATGACCACCATGTACCCATCCTCTGATGGCTACTTCCAGCAGGATAATGCACCATGTCACAAAGCTCGAATCATTTCAAATTGGTTTCTTGAACATGACAATGAGTTCACTGTACTAAAATGGCCCACACAGTCACCAGATCTCAACCCAATAGACTATATTTGGGATGTGGTGGAACGGGAGCTTGTGCCCTGGATGTGCATCCCACAAATCTCCATCAACTGCAGGATGCTATCCTATCAATATGGGCCAATATTTCTAAAGAATGCTTTCAGCACCTTGCTGAATCAATGAATAGAATTAAGAGAATTAAGGCAGTTCTGAAGGCGAAAGGGGGTCAAACACAGTATTAATATGGTGTTCCTAATAATCCTTTATTAGGATTATTACTGAGTGTATATATATATATATATATATATATATATATATATATATATATATATATATATATATATATATATATATATATATATATATAATGAGGAAAAATTAGTGAGTGCACCTTTAAGAGGTGATGCCAGAAAATGTAGGACAGCGGAAACCCCAGCCAGTGTCTGGCTTGTACAGGTGAAAAACAGTTTTGTTGTAGCTGGTTGAAGCACTAAGCACAGGATCAGAGTAATTATCTCCTGTTTACTGATGGAAGTAGCTCGCAGTACAGCGACTTGGAAAAGAGGCAGAGTAATCCTCAGAGCGTTTTACAGTAGTCTATAATTGCTTGCTTACTGTCAAGGAAAAATGCCAAACATAATACTAAGTTGACTACTTGTGGTATGAAGTCATTTAAAGTTCGCTTAACTTTCTGTATTAACGTCCAGTAACTCCTATACAATTTGGCAGCTAGAATCAAAGGAGCCCGAAGAATAATTCTGAGTGATTCACAACAGAGATGGTACATAGATTAATGAATTGCTTACACAAACATGTTACATGTTGTTATGGAGTTTCTTCTCTTTTTTTTTGCCCAGCATAGTATTGAGATACATTAGTCAGCATGGCATAACTTTAGCACATTCGTTTTACACAGCATATGAACAAGTATGCTAATACACATTTTTGTTGTGAGTCAAAAGAGGGGAAAAAATGGAAAAGCAAAGCAGAGTGTGGCCAGTGAAAGTATTTCTGCAGCTGGTAAACAGAACATGTGCATGTTTTCTTGTGTATTTTGAGATTTCACTAGATTCTCAGATATTAAACGTTTAAATGAATGAGTCCATGGCAGTTTTTATTTACACAACCACAAACTGGCAGGGCTAGAAAGATCAGCCCTGTCCCTACGAAAGGAACGGTCTTTAATATTTGTCGAGAAAGCCACAGCGAGGGTGTTCCCCCCAGATTGGTGGCCAGCTGTGGTGGCTGGAGCCTAGGCCGTTTGATCCCTGGTAAAGCTGAACTTCCCTCTGCCTTCCGAGTTCAAATGCTCCGGGTCGCCTGCTGGAAACGTTACGGTTCCATCAGCAGCAGCGGAACGGCCCAGCTGCTCGCGGGCCACCGCTGCCAGAACCACGCCAGATTCTCGACATGTGTCATAGCCACAATTTACTGAGAGCAGTGTTGTGTAACAGATATATGATACCACAGTACTTATACAGTTATTTTTAACATGGTCAGTCTCCTGCCAGCAGCAATTAGGAACATCACATCTATGGGAAGCCCAAAGAGCCACAGAGGCTGATAGGATTGCTGTCAGCTGAAATAGGATGTTTTCTGCACTGAGACAAACAAAATGCTTTTCTCACCATCTCTCTATTAGATCCAAGCAAACACATGATTGGATTTGATCCATGTTCCTGTTTTTTCCTTCAGCTTTCTTTATCAACAACAAACAGCATTTCAGTTTATCTTTATCATATTTGAAATTTACTCTAATGATCCAGATGACAAGCAGAAAAAGAAGAAAGAAAATCGTACATAGTCCTACTAAAATTAAGACAGTCTGCACAAGACTTTATGAGTCCAGGGATTAAGCAAAACAACAATGGAATGAATTAAAGAGGTTTAGAAAAGAAAAGTTAGGTTTAATGGCAATATAACAGAGCTACATTCGATCGTAAATAGCATGATATTGTTAATATTAAATCAATGACACATGGGTCATTTAAAAATAAGAAATAAAAACAGTGACTTAAATACACCATATCTATGATTATCAGGTTTCAATTTCTGAATTAAAATGAAATAGTTTCATTTTTAAATGTTTTAAAATTAAATGTTTTAACTTTTTTCATGGTCACTTTTTTAAATGTAAACTTCTAACAAACCAACATGAACGCAAAGAGGACATTTCTAAGAACTTGCCACGTGTACTTTATACTATATTTTTCCGGTTTTTTTTTGTTTTGTCGTGGACACTCATTTGTCACTGACTTGTTACTATAATATTTCTGCAAATGAAGAGGTTAGTGAAGGAAGCTTGGTCGTCTGCACACAGGCTGAGTGGGAAGTGAATCACTGCCTACAGACCACAGAGCATCTCACACTAGATGAGTGTCTGCACCGGCCCCTCTTGTTCCCACCGAGTCATTCACACACACTCTCTGCCCATTGATGTGTGTGTGAAGCATTGTGCTACCACATCAGTCCTGGCCCAGTGCTGCCTGCCTACATTCCCCTGACAAACACACATCTGAATGTTGGATGCCCCACCCAGCTAAGTATTCAGACCCAAACAGAACTACAACCTGCTGCTGTAGGAAGTTGTGAAAAGCTGCACTAACATGCAGTCTAGTCAGTCAGTGAAAGCATGGCAACAAACTGAAATGCCGTCTAGCACTGAGTTAGGAAGAGCCACCACAGTATGAGACCTCCATCTTGTCGCCAAATTCCACGGGTTATAGTAAACGACAGATCCTGAATCACTATGTTTAGAGTTGTTACGATGTGCAGGATCACACATCTTCAGAACAGATCAGCTCTGAAAGGCATTCAGCAATCTGATGATACTCTTGCGTATTGCATGGCTTGATAGTGGAATACTTGATCCTGATTGGTCAGTCGAGGCATTCTGCAGTCAAATAGTTTTGTATTGTGACCACTAAACTGTATACAAAGCTGTGATATGTCTCTTGTATCACTGGGCCTCGTTCTTCTCACATACACTACACTGTAAAAAAAATTGGGGGGAAAATTGTGACAATTGATCATTAGCCTGCATATTGCCCTAATAAGTTACTTCCAAATAAGTATCCCTATGCAAAAATATGCATTGTACTACTTATAGCTTAAGGTCTCCACTCAAAATTAAAATTGTATATTCACCGAACATATTTAATTGTGCTCAGTCAATCTATGAAGTCGAAGTGAAAAATCCATGTTGGGTGAACAAGTCCTACGTCCGAAAAACTCTATACGCATGCGCAAAATGTGCCCGAGAAAAACCGTTCGATTGGAGATTTCAAACGCGGATGCGCGACGCGTGCGCGGGAGTGTGAGGAGACTGCAGAGCCAAACCAGCCATGCTGAAGATCGAAACAAACATTCACAAGAGAATAGAGATATCCATCGTCACAAGACGTTGGTGAGTATTGGGCACTGAAATTATTCTCCAGAGTGTTGCTTTATTAGCCGGAATGAAGTTTTAAAGACATTTTGTAATCACGAGTTCACGCTTTCATTGGTTTCATGAGTGTGTTCTCGGTTACCACCTAATTATCTAATGGTAGCCAATAGTTTTATTTTTCTCATGACTTTATGTCTAAAATAATAGGTAATAAGTAAATGAAGTTATTTGTGTGACATGTGCGCCATGCGACCGTTGAACGCGGTGCCGTTAGATTGGTTGGCCTCTTTCAGGGCTCAATTGCCTTTCAATATCAAACACGTCAAGCTCGTGATTTTCTTATTCGTCCATTCATTCGTCTCATCCTCATTATATAATGAAGTAACTTCTGTTCTGTCATTTGCCAGATGTGATGCAGGGAAACTTTGTCATTAATGTTATTTTTATTTGCAGGTCTTTATCATATGCAGTGCTGCATTTTCTTCATCACATCAAGACATCCTGTTATGCAGAAGACTTCTTGTATGTATTCAGAGTATTTCCTTATTGAAAATAATGTATTTTATCCTGTGTTAGAATTGACTTGTTAATCAAGTAATGTGATAAAATGTCAACCCTGTTGTCTGTGTTCATTTTGCCAACGATATTTATGTTTTTAGTCATTTTTGTCTTTTGGGACATTGAGAAATAAGCAATTGTTACTACAATTTAAAATGTTTAATTGGCCAAATATTTTATTAAGAATTTAGTACTTTTATTAAACAAGAATGAAAGTCTATTCATTAAATACGCAAATCATGTTTTTTATCATGGTTTCTACAAAAATTCAGCACAACAGTTTTTAACATTAATAATAATTGTGAAAGTGAAAATGTCATATGAAAGCAAATCAGCATAGACTGATTTCTGAAGGATCATGTGACACTGAAGACTGTAATGATCAAATTCAGCTTTGCATCACAGGAATTAATTAAATTTTTTAAATATATAAAAGAGTTGTTTTAAAAATTCAAAAATATTATCGTTTTTACTGTATTTTTTATTAAATAAATGCAGCCTTGGTGAGCATAAGATACTTAAAAAAAAATATCCAGTTTATGGTAGTGTAATTTTAAAGATGCAATATAGTATAAACCACTAGGCCAGTGTTATATATTTTGTTAGTTGAGTATTTAAAATATCCCAAATGTTTCCAACTATTTGTAAATCATGAGAAAATTGATATTTTAACCAAGGAACCGGGACGTGTGAGGAAGTTGCCTGTCAATTGTATCATATCTGTGTTAGCCTCAGTTTCTGGTATTATTTGGCAGAAACGCTTTACTCTTACTGGAGTGTGAACAAGTATCACAGCAGCCGCCGAGTGAACGCACAGAGTAACATCATAACATAATTTTCAACACACTCAAATGTATCTAATGTGATAAACAGAGCTGCGTTACCTCATACTCATGACTGGAAAAGCAGAAATGGCGCCGGCGATTGTGTCCCGTCATAATAAAAGTCCCGCTGCTCACAAGCCATGTGTTGTGTCAAAATTGCTCTAGAGGCCTTGCTCAGCTCCCACAACTGCTCTGCTTCATACTACAATAATGTTAATAACCGCATCCATGAACATGATTTCTGCCCGAGTCCCAATGTGAGGTGGAGACCACATGTCCCAAATTTCTGTGCTCAAACTTGGCTTCATCAAGCTACGCCTTTGTTTTGAATAGGCAACCTCTAGCGGACGGAAAAAGTTTCATAGTGCACCTTTAACTTAATACAAGAATGTATGTCCATTTATTTGGCTATAGTTGCTGTATAATAAGTTGGATAAAATGTAGTCAGTTTGTCATGCTTGCAAAAAAACCTCCTTGAGAGTGATGAAAGACCCCCCACAATTAGGGTCCTGAGCACTCTGCTCTGTCTGGGTTTGTTTTGCAATAATGACCAGCTGACCGCACATTTTCCCTTACTTTTAGGACTGCAATCTTACAATAGACTGTGGGCCTCTTATCAGTATAATAGGTAGTCTGAGAACTGAGCCAGAATAAGCAGCAAAGTGGAGCAACCTTTATGCCTAAAGGTAGCATATAACCAAAGGTTTGTCTCAGCAAGGCTAAATAAAGGGTGAAAACTGTTAGGGGAAGAAAGGAGACAACATCCCCCTTAACAGTGCGTTTAGCTTGTACTTTTTGGGATGCATAATATATTAAAAGGAAATCAATGGATGTATATCCCAATTGACATCTGAAAAAGATGTCATTAATGTGAAATACTAAATCAGATATTATGTAATTCATGGATTTGACAATGCAGTCAATTTAGTTTAACAATTCAGGTTCATTCTTCCAAAGCATGTTTTTGTCTTACTCTGATTCACTATACTAAGCCTATTGTAAGTGTTTGTATTTTATACCAGGCAGGGTGGTTTTCACAGTAAACTGCATACATGTGTTACTCGCCTGTGTGTTTCTCGCCATATCATATCGGAGAAAAGTTGCTCCGGTTTGGTGACAAAACAGGTCCTCATCAAAATTGGGTTTCTTTTAGGACCCCAGGGTGATCTCATTGGCTCAAATTACTTTTATTATGCACTCTCTTTAGCACCTGATTACAATTCCTACAAAATCATGTTATGTATAAATGCTTTTTTAATTACGTTATAATGACCATTCATTTCTGTATAAGTAAGCTTATGTACTTTAGCATAGGCCTACAGATAACCGATTAGCCTGATAGCTTAGTTTATGCATGCATTTGCACTTGCTCTACATGTATTCACAATCATCTTTAATGTAATTACGTGTTATATTTAGTGTTAAAAGTCCAATTATAATTATGTGAAAGAAACATTCCATTTGTTTTATTATGCACTATAGTAACCTATACATATTTTAAAATAATAATATTATTATATACTTAGTATAATCATTAACTGATAGTTGATAGAGACCCGATTTCGAGGGAGGACCCGATTTGTCACATGTATGGTGTGGGGGTGGCAATAGCCGTGTGTCTTATTGCGAAGGCTTCATCTTCTCCGGGTCGCATTTGTCGGCCGTATACTTCATAAAGGAATTCTTATTTTAGAACAGTAACCGTTATAAAATTGACTGTTATTCCCAGTAAATTGTTGTAATTTCATAACAGGTTATACATTCACATTTAATTTTTTTGCAGTATTTACATGGGTTGTAACTTTTGACTTGAATCTTGAACCTCCGGGGAATCATCCGTTTAAAAATAATCGCCGAACAGAGAGAGTCTACTGGCCAAAAGAGAACACGACAGAGCTTGTAATAAAAAGAGAATCAACATTGGTTTAGCTTTATGGAGATGGTGAACACTGAGGGATTTTGTTGTAAAAGCCATGCGGAGATGGCGCTTTTATTAGGTTTATTTTATTGAACAGATAAACTGCCATAGCTCTCTAACAGAGTTCATTGTAAAGCATTATCTATTGTGTATATCCATTATCTATATATATATATATATATATATAGTTTACAGAGTAGGAGAATTTGTCTTCCCCTATAATACAAAAGACCTTGAGATTATTACATCTAAGACAACAGGAGTGCATTAGTCTTTAGGGGCAGGGGCAGTGTAGGGGGATAGAATGTACAGTTTGTACAGTATAAAAACCATTACATCTATTGAGAGTCCCCACAAAGATAGTGAACCAGACGTGTGTGTGTTTGTGTGTTTGTGTGTGTGTGTGTGTGTGTGTGTGTGTATGTCAGAGATCCATGGTAAACCCATGTTATGAGGACAAAATATCCCCATAAAGATGACAATACTAAAATCCTTGTCCTTGTGTGGACATGTTGTGGTCCTATGAGGAAAACAACTAATGAATCGTGCTAAGTGATGTTTTTTGAAAATGTAAAAATGCAGAAAGTTTTCTGTCATGTAGTGTTAGGGGATAGAATATGTAGTTCGTACAGTATAAAATCTATACGTCTATGGAAAGTCCCCATAAAACATGAAAACCCAACGTGTGTGTGTGTGTGTGTTTGAAAAAGAGTGTCAGTTAAATGAACTGCTGAAGAATGATGAACCTCTCTTGAACTCTTTAAGAACAATAGAATTGTTTTTAAAACAGTTGTGACAGATTTGTAGCTAATAATTAAAGTTATATATTACTAGCTCAGTCCAGCTAAGTGTTAATAGGTATTTTATGAGGCAATAACACGCAGGTGTGCTCTGTGTAGTCAGACACAATGACACTCTCTAAGAAACTTCTCAACTCTCCTTCTGCGTGGCGAGCCGCCAGCGATGAGACAGGAAACCTAACTGTAAATTAAAACTTAATTAACATTAATGTGACAGTCGATCCGTTAAATAGAAGAACGTAAAGCTGAGGCCATGCCATTGTTTGCTTTCTCTGAGCCTCCCGGCCCTTCTTGATCCGAGACTTTCCCCCATGCGAACAGGTCTGCCCTTAAATGTCCTGCTCCAAGCACAAAGCGCTGCCTTCATTTGATCTTTCTCCACTTTAGACATGACAAAGGAGCTGTATGGTTGTAATTAGTGTGAGGAGGAGAGGACACACCTCCCTCGCTCTCCCTCCTCCCCAGCTGCCGTCCAGGAGCTCAGATGAAAGGCTGGCTTTAGTGATTCAGATCTAAGTGATGTGGTCCAAAGCGGCAGCAACAACAGCAGGTTCACATGCCGGCCCCATAAATTGGCACCAAAGTGCACATGGAGCGTGGCGCTGGCTGATGAGTTATAAAAGACCCCGGCTTATCATCTGGATACAATTCTATCATTACAGCTTTCTGCTGTCTGTGAGTGTGGGCACAGCTAAACATCCAGCTGATAGCGGTTGGAGAATGGCCCTCGTCCACCCGTGCAGACGAGGGGGCGATATTGCGAAGCCACACAAGATGCGGTTCAGTGGGAAAACGGGTCTGCAGCGTGAGACTGTGACGCGACCCCTCCTGACCTCCAGTTCGCCTGTAGGTCGGCCGCCAAATGACAAAATGATTCACACGGGCGGTTACCGTAAAACCCACTCCAGATAATTGAAAAGAGGGAAGTAATTCCACTCTAATTATGTTTGGACAGTGATTGAAAGTTGAGCTGCAGACGGATGGCAGCTGGAATCACACAATTAGGCAGGATAATATTTACAAACATATGACACATCTTAATAAATTAAAATGTAGGCTTAATCCACAGCATTTGTGGCATAATATTGATTATTTGAAAAATAACTTTGACTGGTTCCTTGTCCCCTTATTATTTTTTTTATTATACGATTAATTACTCATAAAATAAGTAAAACATTTTTTTTATTGCTAATGAACATTATGCCACAAGCACTGTTAAATTGATTTAATTTGTACTGAACCTTGGATATTCCTTTGGGCATGTCATCAAATGAACTGAGCTTGTTAAATTTATTGAATGTTTAATTCCCTTTTGATCTGGTTAAACGCCTTTGTTTAGTTTAGCTGAGAAATGGTTACGGCCTGAGAAACTCTCGTCTTCAATTAAAAAAATTACAAAAATAATAATAACTTTTCAAACTATAAAGGTGTTTTCCTCAGCCAGCATTTAGCTACAGTAAGAACCACCCTGTTATTTATATCTTTAATGACCTGACCAAATCAAAATCAGATCCAGAACAGCGTGATCTTCCTCCCTCAAACATCTCAGCCACAAACAAGGGTAGAGAAAAAAAAAGCACCTGTTTCATTTCTATTTTGCTTGGAGAGATTATATATGTAATCGTAGTCACATCACTCTTTGCTGTCCTGTGGTTCAGAGTCTCACCTGAGCTCAAGTTTTTGTAGGCATGACTTCATCTCAGAATACTGATTCTTTCATCATAAACTCCACTAACATGACTCATCTTCCCCTTCTACACTGGTTTGAAAGCTATTTATTCTCTAGACATCTAGACAAGCAAATTGGCTATCTCTAAACCCGACCCATATTTTATCAAATTAGGGTTATGGTAATCGTCTTGCTTTATAATCAAAGGCTTAGGCTATTGTGAACAATTGACCCTCTCTATTCAAGTGTTTGACATCTTACCTCTGGAAGTCTCAGACTAGTAATTTTCAGTCTTTTCAGTTTATATCTCTCAAAGCACTCTTTTATTTCAGGTCAGAAATTTTAGAGGAAGCGTGTGATAGACGCATTGTTCAGATTGTGTTGTCTGATTTGGGTGTCATTCACTCTCTACTAACCTGTGCTTGCTCATATAAAGATTGTGTCTAGATGTTTAAACAGACCATGACTTTTCTTCAGGGTGGAGGTATTTTATGTGGATAGACCTGTATAATTCTGCATTAACAAACTCGACAACTATTTGCCACATATTTGCATTTGTGATGATCAGTGCCTTTATAAAAAAGCAATTTAAATTGATTTACAGTTTACACACTTCAGTAAAATACAATTCTAATGAAATGGATAGTTCACCCAAAACTGTCACATTTATTCTCAAAATAAAACTCGACCCCATTGAATGGACCCACACTTTCAGTCATTTGTCAAAACATCTTCTTTTATGTTCTGTTTATGTATGTCACATCAGGGCTTTAATGTCTGGGTGTCTATTTCAAACTATCCCTTTAAAGATATGAAAAAGTACAATTTCACCCAACTGTGTCACAGTTCAGAACACAGATTTAGTGTGTTTTCACACATGGTTCAATTGTTTGGTCTGGACGTGATTTTCATATATGTAGGCTATTAGGCGATTATTAGGCGATTGTCAAGACTGACTCACACAGTGTTCAGAGTCCAGGGCCGTGCATTTCAGACGAAACTGGACAAGTGTAAATGCATCTTGTTGTTTAAACCACATAAGTAAATTTTACTCCTGGCAAACTGTAAAAAAAAAACGCGTGAGAGCGTGTAGCCAGATATGACGGTGCTGCTGCGATCAGGACATAGGCTGATCCCTCATCAGTGCCCTGACTGAACTAGGGAGCGGATTGAGACGCACCCATAATCATCTTCAATAAAATGAATGAGACTAAATGATCTTACCAGTTCTAAGCTCGCTTTTACTCATATTGCGGTCTTTGATCTTGAAATGAGCTGATAATTAATAAAATGCAGCTCATATCTGTTGGTGAACTCGTGCATCGATTTATAGCTATTCATTTCCTGGAGAGGTGTAAGGTAAGACAACCAGCAAGTGTTTTTTTAGATTGTGTAGCATTTTTCATTTGCGAGCACCGTTAACTCACTGTCGGCCGCTGACTGCTTGGTTGTCACTGATACGTCAAAAATAAAAACTTTAATTTAACTAACAAAAAAAAATATCCAAACATTTTTCTAAATTAACTTAATAAACTAAACATAACTACTTTGACATTAAAATCAAAGCTGAACTATGTTAATGGCTGCAGCAGTGTGTCATAGGGAGGATTCAAAAAACAAACTAAACACGGCTGCAGTCGGACTCGGGCCGGGCTAGGGCCTAGAATTGAGGCTTGTGCAGGGCTCAAAGCTCACCAAAACCCACCCACTTTTAAAAAAAAAAACGGCCAAAACTTTGACTGCCAAAATATTTTGATATTATTTTATTGAATAAGCCACTTTAAGTGCAAACAGTGCCCAATATAAAAGATCAGAAAAAGCACTGTAATTAACAGGCATTTCACACATGTTAGTAACACACCACTGCCAAAATGCGTAATTCATTGATACTGTACAATAATCCGCCAACAAAAAAAAAAACAACAACAACAATGCTCTTAGCTTTGCTCGGACAAAATTACAGTACATCCGTGGAGTACATAGAACACGCACTTAGCACAGTCAAAACTGATTCATTGTTGATTCAAACCTCTTTCAGCAGCTGTTGGGGTTGCTTGTTGCAGATGTCCTGAGTGTGTATATGACGATGGACAGGAACGTCTTGGTTACGTATGTAACCCTCGTTCCCTGAAGGAGGGAACGGAGACGTACGTCGGAACTGACCGACGAATTGGGATCTGCCTTCAGAGACCAATCTGCTTCGAGTGTTTCTAAACGAGCCAATTGGCATTGGCATGCGGTTAACGCTCCGCCCGCAATGCGGGTATAAATACGGAAGTGAAACACTGCATACTCGTTTTCTGCTGAGGAGCCAAACTAGTGGCGGGTTCTTCAGCGGAAGCACAGCACCTGGCGACGGGACGTACGTCTCCGTTCCCTCCTTCAGGGAAGCGAGGGTTACATACGTAACCGAGACGTTCCCTTTCAGTCGGTCATGTTCGATGTACGTCGTGATTATTGGATAACACTGGGAAAGCATGCCCGTCTCGTGGAGATGGCACGCTGCGGAGCCATGTCTTTCAGTGGAAGGAGAGGTGGCGAATACACATAAGGACTAACCTCGCCGGGTAGTGCAACATATGGCAGTCCCTGGGGTGGTTCCAGCCTGGTTCCAGGGGGGGAAAAGCACCTCCAGGAACGACAGAGGGAGCTCTGTGGAGGGAAAGACACGGGCTAGCCAATTAGGGTAGCTGGTACCGTGGAGAATACACATATGGGGTTGCCGTTAGGGAACCGCTACATATGGATATCCAGCCTACACACACGTTCCACAAGCATACGGGTGCAGGCCTGGCGTCAGACGGCCGCTACGTCTGACCCCGAGGGGTAGCGGAGGAGCTCACTGGGTAAGCCATTTCTGGGGAACACAACTGGAGAGTATAGACGCACGTATCCGGCCCCTGGGGCGGGAGTGCCGTTGCAAGCCGACACTAGAACGGGCACTTTGCGCTACTGGCCACTGGGGGCGAGTACACGGGAAGATACCGGCTCCACACGGAGGCTATAGAATCTAGCGAACATGTTAGGTGTTGCCCAGCCCGCAGCTCTACATATATCTGTCAGCGAGGCGCCTTGAGCCAGTGGTGACGGAGCACCATGTCCCTGTGTTCGCACAACTACTCCCAAGACTGGGCCAGTATCAGCCAGTCGTCGAGGTAGTTGAGGATCCGAACGCCGCGTTCTCTGAGTGGAACAATGGCTGCCTCCGCAACCTTCGTGAAGACGCGGGGCAACAGGGACAGCCCGAAGGGCAGGACCTTGTACTGATATGCCCTCCCCTAGAACGCAAAGCTTAGGAACGGTCTGTGTCTCGGGAGGATGGAAACATGAAAGTATGCGTCCTTCAGGTCGATCGCTGCGAACCAATCTTGGGGACGGATGCACTCGAAGATGCGTTTCTGCGTCAACATCCTGAACGGGAGCTTGTGTAGGGCCTGATTCAGAACACGTAGGTCCAAGATTGGTCTTAACCCACCGCCTTTCTTGGGCACAATGAAGTAAGGGCTGTAAAACCCTGACTTCATATCGGCTGGAGGAACCGGTTTGACCGCGTCCTTTGCCAGTAGGACTTCGATCTCTGACCGCAAGACGTGGGCATCAGTGCTCCGCACGGAGGTGAAGAGGATGCCCCTGAACTTGGGAGGCCGGCGAGTGAACTGAATCGCGTAGCCGAGTTTGATGGTACGGATGAGCCAGTGAGACGGCCTGGGGAGACCTAGCCAGGCCCCCAGGGACCGAACAAGCGGGACTGACGTACCCGGGGTGGGGCAGCGAGGCGAAGTGCTCCAGCCCGGAGTGTTGCCTGAGCACTCCTGGTTTGGACAGAGGGTGGGTGGGAAGGCCTGGTGGCGTCCCCAGTGCCCACTCTGCTGCCCACTGCCCGGAAGCAGAGAGGTGGAATATTCAGCCCTGACTCGGGAGGCCCGTGGGTGGCCCGGAGTGTTGACCGAATATTCCAGGGTGGGGCAGACCGTGGGTGAGAAGGCCTGTTGGCGTCATCGGTGCCCACGGTGCTTCCCCCTGGTGAAAAGAGGGGAGGAAAGGAGTGGCAAGGCCCGGGGGCGTCGCACACTGCCAACCTGGCCCTCTTGGAGCCCAGGGAGGGAGGAAACTGCTCTTTTATCGAGAATGTGCCGGTCCTCCTCCGGGGGGGGAGGGGTGAGGACACCATCTCCCCCAGAGCAGCTACTCTTCTCCCTGGGCTGCCCGTCTCAGGGCCGCTTGCCCTTGCGCTTGCCAGTGGACTTAGCGAGGCCCTGAGTGGGTTGGGCGCTGCTCCTGCTCCCGACCGCCTGCTGCCCGGGTGGAGGCTGCTGCTTGGGCTTCGCAGGGGCAGGGCAGATGCAGGAGGGCGCCCTCAGCGATGAGCTGGCGGAGACGCTGCTACCGACAGCTGGGTGGAGGCAGCAGCGGGCCATCGGGGCAGGATGTTTCTGATCGCCTCCTTCTGCTTCTGGGCCATCGAGAACTGCTGGGTGAAGCTCTCAATGGCGTCGCCAAAAAGGCCGGCCTGGCAGACAGGTGCGTTGAGGAACCGCACCTTGTCGATCTCACGCATATCCGCCAAGTTCAGCCACAGGTGGCGTTCCTGGACCACCGTAGTGGAGATCGCCCGACCCAGAGAGCGTGCGGTGACTTTCGTTGCCCTGAGGGCGAGGTCCGTTGCCTTATGCAGTTCCTGTAGAACTGCTGGGTCAGGCCCACCCTCGTGCATGTCCTTGAGTGCCTTGGCCTGGTGGACCTGCAGCAACGCCATGGCATGCAAGGCAGACGCAGCTTCTCCACAGGCGGCGTAAGACTTGCCCAACAGAGTGGACGAGAACTTACACGCCCGAGAGGGGAGACGCGGATTTCCACGGCAGTCGGTACCGGTCTTTGGACACAGTTGCATCGCAACCGACTGTTCCACTTGCGGGATCTCCACATAACCCTTGGTGAGGACGGAGGAGCCACTTCCTCGATGTCTGGCACTGAAGGGCGCCATCCACGATTTTGTGAGCGTCTGATGCACTTCCGGAAAGAAAGGTACCGGGGCGGGGTGCTGAAAACCAGCACGGGCCGTCCCGAAGTACCAGTCGTCCAGCCGTGAGGGCTCGGGACACAGTGGAGGGTTCCACTCGAGCCTGACACTCACGGCGGCCCGGGAGAGCATAGCCGTGAGCTCCGGATCAGGCTCGGGCAACACTACCACACCCGGAGACGCAGCGCCGAGTCCTCATCTCCGAGTCCATTAGCTCGTTCCCGATGCAGCAACCGACATCATATCCTCAACCGGGCCCGAAAGTAACGGCCCCGTGGGAAGGACCGGGCCGCTCTCTCGGCAGCTCAACCGGCGCAGCGGAGGGTGGAGGATCCCGAGGGGCTTTGGGTCCCGTCGGGGGTGTTCTCACTGTAACCCTCAGGTCTCCACCAAAGGCATCAGCCAAAGTAGCAGCCATCTGCTTTGCAGCGGGAGGACCGCTAGATCGGGGGATACGCAATGGGGCCGCTCCCCTTTTGAGGAAGTCGAGCCTAGACCGTAGAACTGCGATGGTCATTCACGAACACCGCCTCAGCGTGCTGAACGCCCAAACACGTGAGACAGCGATCGTGCCTGTCAGCAGGGGACAGAAACCGGCTGCATCCAGAAACACACGGTTTGAATGACATCTTGAAAAAGACGCAGGGTCAAACCGTGTAGCTCTTTTAAGAGAAAGGAAACGCTCTTTATGTGCCGAGGCACACAGGGGAGATGGCCGCTGCTCACAGTGGTTTAGAGGGTGAAAGCCCACTGCGAGCACACAGCGCCCAGCGAGCTGTCAGAACAGCTGTCTTCTTCACAGACTCGCGACCGCCGCTGCACTGTGCCGTAACTCAAGCCGGAAAGAGCTCCTTATTGTAGACTCGTAGTTTTCGTAGTCACACTCTTCGCAGGAACACTGGAAACTCAATGTTTGGCTCCGAAGTAGAAAGCGAGTATGCAGTGTTTCACTTCCGTATTTATACCCGCGTTGCGGGCGGAGCGTGAACCGGATGCCAATGCTAATTGGCTCGTTTAGAAACACTCTAAGCAGATCATTCTCTGAAGGCAGATCCCAATTCGTCGGTCAGTTCCGACGTACGTCGAACGTGACCGACTGAAAGGGAATCATGGTTATATTTATAGAGTCTTCGAGTCACAGGTGTAATCCACTTTTGAGAGTTGGTTCACTCTCCCACTCTTTACTGTAGATACAGCTTACTGTAGCATATACGTATGCCACTTTAGCATAGCGATCTCTTGAATATGCGAGTTCGCGGCTGGGGTGTCGGACTGGGGGTAAAACTGGTACTGATTACCAGGGCCCCCAAGGGCAGAGAGGGACCTTGAAAAGTCTGGAATATATTTTAACATTGAACATGGGGGCCCATCAGGACTGGCTATACATAGGGCCCGGGATTTTGTGCTACGCCCCTAATCGCTCTAAAAACCTGGCTGTCATGATATGAATGAGTGCGTCTGCCTGCTGATCGCCGAATGGGTGAAAGTGTGTGCTCGTCTGCTGAAACCCGCCCAATCTGGTAACACCGTGTGTGATTTGTGCTTTGTCATGTGCAGACCCGATGGATCGCGTAGTAACCAATAGGGTGTTGGAATGGTATGTTTACACTTCTCATCCAACCACAGTCAAATTCACACTATCCGGATGGCGCGATTTATCTGCATAGTTTTGTTTTTTTTAACAAGCTGAAATGAAAGAGGAGTAACGAGTAGTAAGGAGTAGATAGTAGAGATAATTGCGTGAAAATGTTGAGTTTAGCAGCACGGAAAGCTATCACAAAGAAATGGTTGATTCCAAATCCCCCAACATTAGACGACTGGCATCATATTGTATATGCAGTGTTTAACATGGAGAGGATTACTTTTCAGAAAAGGCTTCAAAAAGTCTATTTTGACAACTTGTGGGAGAAAGGAGTTTATATTCTGCATAGAAGATCAGATTTTGTGTGATTCAATGCTTTTCCTGTAACTGTATTAGTGTAACCCTGTAATATGTACACCCTATGTTTATTGTTCATTTCGTTTGTTATATACACATGTAAAATCTTTGAAAAAAAAAAACAGAATAAAAAAAAGTATAAGTAAAAAGTAGGCTGAAAAATTATTACTAATAGATACCCAAAATTTCTACTTAAGTAATTTCTACTTCGTTACTTGACACCTCTGTTTGAAATATGACTACAATTTAAAATAACTCTATTTTAATATATTGTAAAATGTAATTTATTCCTGTGATGGCAAAGCTGATTTTTTTAGCATCATTACCCCAGTCTTCAGTGTCATATGATCCTTCAGAAATCATTCTAATATGCTGATTTGGTGCACAAGTAACATTTCTTTTATGATCTATGTTTAAAACATTTTGTGGCTTAATATTTTGTGAAAAATTATTTTTTGATTCATAGAAAATTCAAACAGCAACAGCATTTATTTGAAATATAAATATCTTTACTCTCACTTTTGATAAATTTCCTACGTCTTCGCTAAATAAAAATATTAATTTCATGTATGTATAATGTAACAAATATCTATTATTATTATTCTATTATTGAAAATGTTATTCATTTTCAGTCATTATTTGGGCCTTTCCCAATGATTTTTTTTTGGCTTCGGGAACATCCCGTATGTACCAGAATTCACATGAACCGAACCCCACACCACCTTTCCAAGCTGACGGGTGTGGTTCGCTGGTGTGTGCACCCGAGTTCGGAAAACAGCTTTCACACCAACCAAATGAACCAAGCTCTGACGTCAGATGGACTCGGGTCTGCACCACAAACTCTAGTGTGAAAGCGCCCATAAAGTTTACATTAATAAGGCTTTATTCTGTTGCAACTTACTGTGTTGAACTGGTTTGTTTTTTCCACATCAGGCTAAAACACATAATAACGATAACGGATAACACTGGCCAGACACTGACTTAAGGTTCAGCATACATTGTACGTTAGTATATTAGATTTTCATAAAAGTCTATAAGAAGAGGATTATAACTGCCATTATGGTTGTACAGATACCATTTACAGGTTAGACAAAGGATCATATAACTTTCAGATATCACAGATTAATAGCACTGAGAGATCACTCGACAAGTCATTAGTTGTGTCTTTTTAACTTTTAAATGAGCTTTTACCTCAACCATATCTTCAAATGCACATCAGAACACGTGCTGCTCGCTAATTGGCTCAGAGCGGAGTGAGTCTAAACCTGGCCGAATGTGAGTACGAGACCACATAGGCACCACAGCGTTCTCTCAGAGGCCCGTACATTCATCATCATGCACTCTCATAATGTGGAGGGATGGGTGACCTCAAGAGCAGATGTGCCGGTGGCCCAGCTGTGGTCACCCATATTGATGAGAGCATCTGTAACCAGGCTTTTATTGCTTTATTTAGACCTGTGTGAATCTAGGATACAGTAGCTACTGAGTCTGCATACATCCTGAACCTGATCACATGGTGTGACGCAGGCTTTAAGCTATAGGGAGGTGACAGGTAACCAATCGATGATGGTTAGAGATGACTCCAAGATGTTAATATGTTAATAAAATCAAGTCAGTAATAATAATAATAATGAATACAATTAGGTTCATGGTTCTCTGATGTCACTAATAAAGATTATTCTGTGGTGAAGTAAATATTACAGAAAAAAAACATGTAATTTCTATATGAAAAGGGTAGTTCAGGCAATAATTTAACAAAAAAGTAAATTCTAGACAATGGTGCTATCCCTTAAAGAAAAACCACATTAATTTCACATGTGATCACATGTGCTTTTAACATGTTTTTACATGTTAAATTTCACATGTGCAAAATAACATGTACATGTGTTTTTGCTCATGCGAAGTTCATGTTTTTTTTTAAGGGATATAGCACTAAAAGTGGTTCTTTGGCTTGGGCTTGTAATCATAGGGAAACCTTTTTAAGTGCTATACAGCCCCTATCTTTAAAGGTACCATAAGAGGTGCCATATCAGAAGAGCCCATTATCATACCAAATACTAGACTCATATGCCTCTAAGAGTCAATGTGCTTCTAAATTACACTTTTACTTAAAAGGTGAATGATAATTTATAATTTCTTACCAAATTGTGGCTTAGAAGTTTCAAAATACTGTATTAAATGCTTACTGAGAAACAATTACACTTTCAAAACCTTTTAATTGATTTATTTCAGCAGCAAATAAAATCAGTGCTGACAAGTCAGGGAATATACATATACAACATTACAATATACTGCCCTTGTGCAACACACTTGAAATATTATGTACATTTTTGAAGAAGACAAGAGTCCTGTTTTTACTTTGGAATTATTTGGAAAATGTGGAGTTTTTAACAGATTAACGAGTGAGTGGAATTGCTCAAAACTTTTTAATACAACCACTTGCAAACTGATTTATGTGTATCATTTGTAAGTATTTTATGAATAAAAAATAAAAATAAAACCTTTTAGACCTTTCTACAGGCATTATATACCTCTTATACTCTTATATTGTACTCAATTAAAGCTTCAACTTTTCAGATACTGGTGTTCCCATCATGCACTGGGGCTTGAATAATTAATAAGGTTGTTTTCACCCCTGCTATTTTCCAGCTCTATTTACAGTTTTACCATTACTTTAGTTGTTATATTTAGTAACTTGTTATTTTGGTACTTTTGGAGTTCATTTTCTACTCAAAAGGACACATATAGTCAAACAAAGGTCCATCAAATGTTACCGTTACTGTGTATTGAGTATTGTGTTCAGGTGGGTACTGAATATACTATTTTGTAGATAAGCTGTCTACAAAATATCTATTGTATTATTTATTTACATGTTTCAGTGTTATATTGTTTGAGTAAAAAGTATTGCAAATGAAACTGCAATTAAGTAGAAATAATACAAACCTTTTACTGGCCAAGTTAAAATGACTTATTTTCTTGGTTAACGCTATTTAACTTAGTTAGTAGAATTTACTTAATTAAAATTGTGAAATATACTTAAAAAAATATACATGCAAAAACTTTTAACTAAAATGTACTTATTGTTTTTTTGTTTGTTTGTTTGTTTGTTTTTTTCTTCAGTGAATGGTCACATGACATACAGTTAAACAAAAAAAAAAAATATATATATATATATATATATATATATATATATATATATATATATATATATATATATATATATATATATATATTAGAAATTGTAAATAAAATGGTTTATTATTTTTTTTTCATTTTAAAATATGAATCAATTAATGGCTTTTCATTAAACTCACAAATCCCCTACAGTTCCATCACAAACCCCAGCCAGAAAACCCTGACATAATTTATTTAATACACTTTATGTTGTTGATAACAAAGAATGAAACTTATTTTCTTTCTTTTTGTAATGTTATATCAATATGGTACAAGATTATCAATTATAAAGTAATATTTACCTTAGATTATATCACTTAAATGTGTAATGTACTGGATTACATACTATCAAATTTTTGTCATTTAATTTGGAATCAGTAACCGACTATAATTTGCAAGTAATCTACCCAGTAAGTCATAAATTAAATTATGGCCATAATTTACTTTTACTTTAAGCCTTTGTCATAACCACTCTGATGTCTGCTCTTGGTCAGATGGGAAAATCCTTGAGTCACCAAACTCAACAACCACCTCGAGACACTGATAAGAATCTGAGAGAGAGAGAGAGAGAGAGAGAGAGAGAGAGAGAGAGAGAGAGAGAGAGAGAGAGAGAGAGAGAGAGAGAGAGAGAGAGAGAGAGAGAGAGAGAGAGAGAGAGAGAGAGCGAGAGAGAGAGAGAGAGAGAGAGAGAGAGAGAGAGAGAGAGAGAGAGAGAGAGAGAGAGAGAGAGAGAGAGAGAGAGAGAGAGAGAGAAATAATATCAGCGCTCCCTGGTTTGTGTTAACCCAAATTGAAGTTTCATACACAAGTAAACAAAATGGTATAGAATTAAATACTGAAATGTATTACAGGTCCAATATTGTATTAGCTGTACTGATAAGCGACAGATGAAAACCATAAAGTTCCAAACAACCTTTGACCTCAGCAACAAAAGATTTTCTGTATGCTCATGTAAATCTTTCAACTAAAAGCAATTACAGGTATCACAGATAATATGCTCTCCGGGGCATTCTCTCTAAGGAGTTTGTCTTGAAAAACCATTGATATGTTTTGATATCTCTCACACCGACCACCTAACAGCATATTTACACATTGACAGTTTCGCTTATTTTTCAACAACCGTAACTAAACATCATAAAACCAATTTCTTTCAGCATCTAATCAAATTTAATTGTATTTATATACCTCTGTATACACAAAGTATGATCTGCGTAAACTAACAGCGGCATGGCTGCATTCCCCTCCTCTGAGTTATCAGAGCTTGGCCTCAGGCGAGAAATGAATGAGTCATTAAACTTGTGAATGCTCCATCGCTGCTATTGTTACACGATACACCCCATTTCATAATCACAAAACATTAAATGTGCACGGCCAATCAGCTGCCTGTCATACTTTTGCTGTAGAAAGATCATAATTTGTCTCAGTAGCAGTCTCTCATGAGCTGTTGAAATGTCAGCGCGTGTGCTGCGCTGTTCTGTCATGAGATGTGTTTACAATACGCCACTGAAACATAACAGAGCATGTCAGGAGGCCCTCATTTTTGTTCAAACTGTGATTAAAAGGTTTTCTCTCTCTCTCTCTCTCTCTCTCTCTCTCTCTCTCTCTCTCTCTCTCTCTCTCTCTCTCTCTCTCTCTCTCTCTCTCTCTCTACTGTTTCACAGTTTTTTCTATCCCAACTCTATGACCTGTCTGTCTCTCTCCTGCTCACAGATCTGTCTCTCTCTCTCTGGTGGAAAGTCCCATGTGCATTGGAAGTTATGGGGTCAAGGCACGCCACTTGCAGCTGTGTGACCACATAAGAGAGAGCGGAGTGGAGGAGTGAGGAGATAATGAGAACCTCTGTGCTGTCAGATGCAGCCAGCTGCTGCAGCCAGATTAAAGACCATCTTTACTGCTCTCCAAAATGATCCACACTTCACACTGCTGCTTCTGCCCAAGGTCCACTCACTCACTCACTCACTCACCGACAAAACAACCCAACTGCTGGGTTAGTCCATGTTTGACCCAACATTGGGTTAAAACAACCGAGCATATTTTAGAGTGCACTCACTCACTCACTCACTCACTCACTCACTCACTCACTCACTCACTCACTCCTCACTCACTCACTCACTCACTCCTCACTCACTCACTCACTCACTCACTCACTCACTCACTCACTCCTCCTCACTCACTCACTCACTCACTCACTCACTCACTCACTCACTCACTCACTCACTCACTCACTCACTCACTCACTCACTCACTCACTCACTCACTCACTCTGACTTAAAGGTGCAGTGTGTAGTATTTATGAGGATCTATTGACAGAAATGCAGTATAATATGTTTTCAGTGGAGTATAAAGACCTTACATAATGAACCGTTATGTTTTTATTAATCTTATAATGAGCCATTTCTATCTACATACACAGCGGGTACCTTAATAATGATAATAATAATTAGTTACATTTATATAGAGCTTTTCTGGGCACTCAAAGCACTTTTACATGGGGGGCATCCACCTGGATGATGCGACGGCAGCAGCCATATTGCAGCAGAACGCCCACCACACACCAGCTGATTGGTGGAGAGGAGACAGAGTGATGAAGCCAATCATATATATATATATATATATATATATATATATATATATATATATATATATATATATATATATATATATATGGGGATGATTAGGAGGCCATGATGGACAGGGGCCAATGGGCAAGTTTGGCCAGGATGCCGGGGTTACACCCCTACTCTTTTAACAAAGGACATTGTGGGATTTAACATCTCATCCGAAGGATGGAGCGTGTTACAGTATAGTGTCCCCATCACTATACTAGGGTGTTAGGACCCACACAGACCAAAGGGTGTATCACACACACCTCTGTATCAGCAGCTACCTTGTTTTCCCAGTTGGTCTCCCATCCAGGTACTGACCAGGCTCAGCCCTGCTTAGCTTCAGTGGAAAACCAGTCTTGGGCTACAGGGTGATATGGCTGCTGGCCCTTACAGTAAAGTCACCATTTTGCACCGTCATGTTTCTACAGTAGCCCTAAACGGACAAACTTCTTTACAGAGCGCTAGTCACGCTCTGCTCTCTTCGACAACAACATTTTTGTCTCCTCCTTTGTCTTCTCTATGTGCTACATAAGGGAGGGGTGGCCAGTTGCAATTCGCAACCTCACCGCTGTGCCGCTAGAATTTACACAGAGCATCTTTAAAGGGTTAGTTCAACCAGAAATTTAAATGATGTCATTACTCACCTTCATGTTGTTTCAAACCTGCAAGACCTTCATTCATCTACGGAACACAAATTAAGATATTTTTTATGAAATCCGAGAGCTTCCTGACCCCCATATAAGCAGCAACATTATTATGCAGCACTACTAGTTTCTACGTCAGAATGCTGGCTCAGTATTGGCCACTGAGTGGTCAGCTCCTGTGTCAGCATCGGCTCGTCTGTATGGGTGGATAGGGGCAGAGCCCCATCAAAATATTCATCCAAACATAGACCTCTATATACACTGAATTAATAATAAATTATAAATGTGTTAAGCATTCTGCAATAGATATTTTTCAGATTTTCTACACTATTTTAAGTTGTAAAGTGTGCAGGATATATTCAAATGTAGCGCATGGATTCGGCAGGCATGCATTCATGATACTAAGTGGTGCAGACGGTCTCTGAGCCCTCCCTATCTCTACAGCAAACCCACAAATTTGTGGTGAAAAATGGAACTGCAGCACTCTCTCATAGAGAGCCATTGGGGCAGATTTCTGGCTGCCCCGCTTAGAGAAGACAAAGGAAGCACATAGTGAAGACAAAGGGGGAGTCGTCGGAGAGAGCTGAGAGTGACTAACGCTCTGTAGAGAAGTTTGTTCATTTAGGGCTACTAGCACTGCCAATTTAACATCGCAGCCTGTTCATTATCAAAATGAAATACAGTCAACCGAACATATAAAAAAGGTGCTGAGCGCAAGTTCCAGCACAACGCTTCAGTTACCAGCCATAAAGTGCGAGATTAGACGTGTAGCTAAACCACACAGCTGTGTTACGACAGAAGTTTTAAATGAGCGACAGAAACAATCAGTTTGCAAAGACAAATACCACCTCTTATGGTATTGTATCAACCAAAGCTCGGCTTTGGGAAGGGAAATATGCAGGTCAGGAAGCATAAGGTGACTGCGAAAAAACAGAAAAGGTGATGGAGATATGGAGATTTGTGCTATTTAACACATATATACATATATATCATTAAATTGCAGACAAAGATTTTGGATTGCTAGGTTGGTTTGTATATTTGGTGTGGGCCCAACCTCATACTCTTTCATAGGGCCCAAAATTGCTAACCTCGCTCCAGACCAAGACAATATCAGTCCGCTTCAGATATGTGTCTGCATCAGGTCAGTAACTAGTTCCTATGTGGAGTAGCATATCAAATTAATGAGATTATAAACCCTTTCATTTAAAAATGTTAATGTGAATAGGTTTTATATACAGTAGTTCTGTTGTTTGTTTTATGTTTGTTCATGAATAGACATGACTTTGTTTTCCTCACTGGAATTCCTACACTCAACTTTTAATATTCTAAAACAACATTCGGACGCAATAAATACTATGTTAAGGCAATTCTAAGATGGCATTCTATGCATTTTTCATGTGTAATAAAGTCTGTCAATCATCATTAGAGTGTCATCCTCAGGCTGAATAATGCGAAAACATCAGAATTCTGGCATAAGCGTGTCTGATGTATTCAGCGATAAGAATATAAAGCTTGCAAAATGGTTGTTATAAACTAGCACTAAGACCCCGAATCTGCCCTACCCAAATTTATGGCCAGGGGCTGCTACTGATCACATGCATGCATTGTGGTGCTCACGTGAACCGCGTCAGGCAATAGTGAGCCGGAGTTCTGACATAGAACCCAGAAGCGTCGCACTGTGTTTACCACATGAACAGCATAGGAAACTGACATGAAAGAGAATTTTTGGGGGGATTAAGTCGTTATTTTGTTGTTTTTTGCTCACAACATAACATTAAGTTAGAACCAATGTAGTCACATTTAAAGATGTATTTACCTTTTCTGGGCCTTGAAAGTGGTAACAACATTGCAGTCTATGTGGGATTTCATCAAAAATATCTTAATATGTGTTCCAAAGATGTACAAAGGTCTTATGGGTTTGGAATGACATGAGGATGAGTAATTAATGACAGAAATTTCATTTTTGGGTGAACTAACTACAACAATAAGACTAGAGTTTACCAAACTTGAACCTGATGTGAAATTCGCATAGGAAAGTCCATCAAGCAAAATTCTTCATCACGCTGATTCCCATTGAATTGACTGTTTTCTTGTGAAATTTTGCTGTAGTTCAAACTGTATAGCATGGCGCTAGCAGCGCCAAGGTCATGGGTTTGATTCCCAGGGTATACATGCCAGAATATATGACTAAAATGCAGTGTCATTTTGGATAAAAGTGTCTACCAAATACATAAATATAATGGAAAACAAAGAGTCTCATTCATTCACGCCTGCACCTACATCTTTATGAACATTCACTCACTGTCCTATTTACTCTCTTACTTGTTGAGCCAATATAATCCACATTGCTTCATCCACACGTTCTCCATAATTTAGTAATTTCCTCACTGACTAATGCTTTTCTCTGAGTGTGGGAAGCCCCACGCATCCATCACTCACACTCCTTTACTGCAGCCCCTCACGCTGCTTCCGCTCACTTTTGGCACGCACTTCAAGCTCTCCGTAATTAAACACATTCCTGCCCATGAAACATTTCTCCTCTTGCACTACTGGCAAATTGGGTAAACTGTAATATTCAGAGAGAAATAGGAATGTCAGAACATGGTGCGCTTTGTGGGATGCCTTATGAGTCATTTTCCAACACATTAACCGCTGATTAAAATCTTCAAAAGGCGTCCCCATTCCCCTCTCCTAATCACGTTTCACACAGCCACTCCTTTTTTTTTCTCTCTTGTTTTGGTTTTATTACACTCTCATGCAGGCAGCGTGTCATTACTGTCTGTTTCTTACTGAACATCCAAAGAATGCACCAATGACTCACTCGTCTTCATGTTCAACCGCCGAGCTGGCAGAAGAGAACAGAGAGAGAACCTATAAGGGAGACTTCCCTCTTAGAAAAAGATTGGACAATTAGCTATCATTGGCAACCACTTGCTCTGTAATGGTTTCGGGGGTGGAGAGGCTTTCCTTTTTTTGTTTTTTACCACATCATCTGAACAGCTAATAACAGTCATTTCCATGTGTCCAAACCGCCAGACAATGAAACCTGCAGAGGTACTGAAGGAATTGTGGGCGGGATTTCTCCACCGTAATAAAATCCCAGAGGTGACTTCACTGCCTAGCCCTCTAGTCAAAATGCAAAAATGTCAATTAAGACTAAGTGTATTCCATCAGTCAAAAGGACACGGGAGGTATCTGCGCTCAGTTGTGGTTGACACCTGAGGATGAAGCGTATACCTGTGTCACAGTCTGTTTGTAACGCCTTCAAGCTAACTTATTCAGCTCCTTTGTGCTCTGTTTGTCTGTGTAAAAGAATACCCTTATGTCATAACCCTGAGAGGTGCAGCTGGCCCTCATACATTGTTTCGAAAGCCACAGATAATCTAGTTGGCACCTACTGCAAGAAAGAAGAAAGCCTGAAACATCTTTTTATGTTTTATCATATAAGAATAAATACACTAAAACACACAAAAGACCTCAAACAAAGAAAAAAAAAAAACGGCCCCACATTGCAAACTAAAAAGATTCAAAGGCACCGTTTACCCAAAATTTTAAATTCTGTCATTGTTTACTCACCCTCATGTTGTTTTACACCTTTTATAGAACATAAAAGAAGATATTTTTGAAGAACGTTTTCTGTCCAAAACAACCTTGGACTTTCATTGTATGTACAAAATACACATTTCCCAAAATATATTATCTTGTGTTCCACAGAAGATACATTTTTGGGTGAACTATCCCTTTAAGAGTAAAAGATCATTGGGTTTCTTCAAATATAAAGGTCATTAATAATCATTCCCTAATGCTGGTTTTGTTTCTGAAGCCTAAGATGGCATTTGTGGCACTTATAGTCTCTATTACTTTTTGATGTAAGGACAAACATTTAAGATCAGGCAGGTTATAACATTAAAGTACAGAGAGGCATTGGCACTCCCGCTAAGACATGTTCTGATTTGCCCTCTCCTCTCTCTTCCTCCTTTTCTCTCTCCATCTTCTTTTATTTTTTCTTCTCTGTCGCTCCTGTTTTTTTGTGTGTGTGTGTGTGTGTTTTTTGTAGTGCAATCTTATGAAGCTTAAGAGAGGGTTTGATGTGACACACATCGTCATGCAGATCCACAGTGAATCAGGGTTCAGATGGGCAGCTTGAGTCGGGAGGGAAAGTTAAGAACATTCCATGCTAACCCACCTGTAGCTAATGATAGAACGAGCTAATGTTTGCGGCCGATTTACTTGTGTCAAAGAGGCATGAATACATAAGTTGCACTTCAAACATAAAAAAATTACAAACCGAGCAATCCTCACTCTCCTTCGCTACGGATTTATTTTACTCTATTTGTTATTGTTGATCTTTCACAGATTGTGAGCTTCCAAAGAGAAACGGTGTGAAATAATGTATTTGATTTTCGACATACAGAAAGTGGTGCACAGTTTTAGACAGATGCAGAAAGCAGGAGGAAAAATGCCAGGAATGATCCTTATGCTCAGCACGGCAGGTCTGTGCACGGCATGCTGAACTTCTGTTTGCGAGCAGAATTAGCCTCGGGCTCTAGCCATTTTTCTTAACAAAGGGCTGGAAGTATAACTGATTAGTGTGTATCGAATCTACACTCACTAAGACCAATACCTCCACATCCAACGGACTAATATTAATCTAAGCATACAGTTGCACAAGCCTTGAATTAATATTTATTTGCGTGCTGTGCTAATGCAATAATCTGATGCATTATAGTACGCCACACTAAAAAAAAAGAGAGAAGGAGTAAGTCTAATTTGATTTTGCTTTGTTCTTTTGTTTCTTTGGTTTGTGTTTTGTTTCGGAAGGTTTGATGCTTTTAGTCATTTCAATATCATGTCATATAATTTCTAAGTCAAACATATCTTTGGGAAACCACATAGATATGAATGGTCTATTCACTAGATCCCTATAATACCAACCTATCTTTGATGTTGCATCAGGTGGCCACAAAAAGAGGAACATTCATTTGTATGTAAATATGGCATTTGACTGAAGGGACAAACATTTTCTCTCAAAGACGGTATTGCAAATGAGTTTTGCATTTTGCTTCAGTGTTTGCTTACCTTTTGCCATTGCAATGTGTGCATTTGAGATTAAATATAGTGATTTATCAGGTAACTGAGGCTATATATTATATCAGTTCTGTTCAATTTTTGAAGCAAGACAAATATGGTTTTGGGGTTATTTGTCTGATGGTTTTAAGCAACCATTTACTGTTGCTGCACTGAAAAATAAAATGATGTAGGATTTACTTCAAAACAATTTTCACTTAGAAATTACTGGTTAATTTCATAAATAATTACAAAGAAGTGACAATTAAACGTGAATTAAAGTAGAAAGACTGAAGTAGTATTTTCTTGTAAAACATATTCCAATAATCTTGCAAAATTTGAAAAATCCCTTTTTTTTTAATACAATGTGGATTTGTTCTAGCCTGTCAAGCCAGACCCACATCAAGATGTTGGGTCTGGGAACTCACCATTGGCAGGGCTCAATCCGAGGGGCGGGATAAACCGTTGTCTTTCAGATTCCCTCTGCACGCAACTGGATAGCGCTACAACCAACCAGAGCACCAAAGAAGGTGAAGCAGAGCTAGTTGATAATAATAATAATAATTTGTTACATTTATATAGCGCTTTTCAAGGCACTCAAAGCGCTTTACATATATAAGGGGGGAATCTCCTCAACCACCACCAATAGATTAAACTTTCGCTGTATTCGGACGGCAAAACTCTGAGCACATCTTCACTTCTTAGGAAAGACTTCAGTGCCGTTCTTTGTTCTTTTCTCAAAGAAAAGCTTTACAACAAGTCTTCCAGAGTCACGGCCAAAGCCGATTCGAAAGACCGCTGTTCGCCAGCTTCTTTGTTTTTAACTAGCACGTGGAACCGCGGCAACTCTTCCGTCATTGTGTTAAGCCCGCCCACCAACTCTCTACACAATGTGATTGGCCTGACCAGAGTTTGGTTTTTCCAGCTCGCAAGCAAACGGAGAGTTGCTAGACTACCCTGGCTGCAAATTAGATTTGCTGCCGCTATGGGTGCCTCTAGATTTCTAGGCTAGATTTGTTCTTTATATATATATATATATATATATATATATACTTTTCCCCTTCTGACTATCAATAAAATGTCTCAAATGCATCTAATATAGGCCCAACATAAAACATGGGTTGTGGCTTGTTTGGGTCAGTCACTGAAAAAAAAAAATGGACGAGAAGAGAAGACAGGAGGAGAAGGAAGAGAAAAAAAGAGAAACGATTTTGGAGCATAAGATTAAAGGGTAAGGTTGCTTCTACTTTTTATGTTATTAATGTTGGAATTGCTAATTATACTCTTTAGAAGTTTTGAAGGCTGGTTGATGATGCAGCAATTTAACTCATTTAGTGCAGATAACTTTGATCAAAGCTGTAGAGCCCAGGGTCACTGTGAGAGGGTCGGAGCTTAGAGGTAAATCAAGGGGCATAGAACACTTGATTTTCAGGATGACCATGCGTAAACATTTTCAAAGACTGTATTTAAATATGTCAGAATGTGGTGAGATGGTGGGAGGCCCTGTTATCCCAGCCGTCTGCATGCTAACCTCTGCAAAACACTAGATAGATGCATGAAAATATGTGGCCGAGCTTGTGATAAAGGCCTGTTTTCTGATATTAGAGCCTTTTGGCACATTATTAGGTATTTTAGGTATTCTGGGCATTTTAGAGCAATCAAGGGTGAAATTGCTCCTGAAAGGAACAAAGATAACCCTCCGTACCTTGCGCACTGGCATTAACTTGTTTTTCTTTTCATTAAGCTTAAAATATGTGGGGATGAAAATCTAGGAAATACATCATCTGTGTTTTATACTCTCCTGAAAGAAAATAGATGCCTTTCTATGACATTTTAAGCCAGAGTAGGAACAAGTATATTTAAGTGTCAAAATCAATGATGATCTGCAGTTACCAAACCTGATGTAGCTCATCTCACTAAGGTCATTCACCTGCAAAAATGGAAGCAGATGATCTACGAGGACCTCAAAAAAGAGCGTAGTAGTAAGCTGGCAACCACATCTGCTGCATTATATAAAACAGTGCTGGGTAGGCTGTAAAACAAGGATTTCTCCAGTCAAGGGACAAAAAAAAAACTGTTCTTTTCTCCAAGAACATGGACCGCTTTTGATTCTCTCCTTTCAGATGAATGCCATTCATGTCATATGCTCACTGATATCCTGTTGTGTGGGTGTGATAAATATTTGGTCAATGAAAATAAAGACTTTTGTTGTAGTTCTTGCAGAAGAGGAAGTAAACACTTGCAAAAAAACTTAATTGAACAAATATGGTTTTGCCTCCGCTAAGTAATATGTTATTGCGCTGTTACCAGTCGGCATTAAAACTTGCAGCTATACCGTTTTAACATATTGGCACACCAGGCAACATATTCATAGTTCTGAGAAAGACGCAAAAACCCCAGACCTGGAGGGAGAAAAACAGTTTGGGTCTCTGTCAGATCGCAGCTCTCCCGCTGTGCGCCTGAAGAACGTGATGTTCTTTAAGACATGCAACAAGTGACTTAAGGAGCCTATGTGAAACAGAGCTCATGCAGTATTCACTACGGCTGAATACAGAGGGCGCACTTAAATAAAGTCCAGATTTGCTGTAAGGACAGGCAGGGGAACCGAGAAACAGGAGTGGATAGACTGTGAGCTAAAGGTTTTACGCATGGGGCTGGAAGCAGAGCATCACTCGCTGGCTTAGGTCCATTTATAGCACGAGCAACGGGGAAATATTTAACCCTGTTGATCAATATTTCAAAGAATGGCTTCCAGTGTCGTTCCCCATCTCCGCACTTGTGAGGCAGCTGTCACAGAGCCTAATCTAGAGTAAAGTGAAGCAGTCACTAGGGAAAGCGCCACTTCACATCTTCCCTTTCTAAAAATGGAAGTGAATTCGCTGGCAGTGTTGCCTAAGGTCATCCCAAACATGTTGCAAATGGTGTTAAAAGCATGTACTCGCTGGCCTGGTCTCAATATTTCATAAAAACTGTGCGCAAATTATCCCTCTCGCTGCCTCAAAAACCCTGCCACGCTGATGTGGCCTATTAAAATAATCATAAGGATCAAACTGTGATGTTAGCACAGATCAAGTATTTGTAAAGAAGCTGACAGAATGAGGTATAAAGCCTCTGGGGAAGAGGTGCATGCGGCGCAGATGTATGTATTAAATTATAGTGTGGAGTTTCCTTTCATAGGAATTTAATTCAGTTACAGCTGGAGTGACTAGCAGAATGGCTCAAAAATGGGTTTGTAAGTTATTGACTTATATTCAAAAGAAAAAGAGGCACCAAGAGGAGAAAAATCAAAAGCAACTTTCTTAAAATGCCATTATTGGGCTTTTTGACTCTTTATTGGACAGGCATGTGGAGTGAGCAATGCAAAAAACCTGGAGTGCAGCTGGAGTGGACTGATTACAAAGTGCGGGAGGGATTTTCTGAAAACATAACTTCATGGAGAAATGAGCAGGTATCTTAGAATTCAAGAAGAAATGCGGATTACGTAGATGCTCAAGCAGAAGTGGATAATTGTACAGAACGGAATACATGGAACAAAGCACAACTCTAGTCTTCGGGGTGCATTGAAGTGAGTTATTACAATATAATCTTGATGTAAATGTCAGGACTTAAGACGATTAAGACTGCTGGTGTGTGTGAGTTCTCTTCTTCTGATCATGCCATGGAGGCTCAATTGGTGCTGACTGTGGCTTATCTTAGAGCTCATCCACCAAACCTGAACTCTTCTAATCACCTTTAACCGGATCAGGTTCCTGTATTTCTTAGTCACTTGCCACCTAGACACTACCAGCTGACTCTTCTTTGAGTGTGATTACAGTTTTTATATTACAGTATTATTGCTGTATTTTATGTTTTATCTAAAGTCTACATTTACCAGTGGTCTTATAAGTCAGCTGCAATAGAAGCTATTTACACTATATGCAAATAGTGGCAGATAGCCTACTATTTGCACTTTGGTTTATTTTAGTATTATTATAAAACAGTATGCAATAATAAAAACGTATTTAGTGTATATGATTATATTTATTAAAATCCTAAATAGGTGCTGCCTAATTGGGACATTAATTGTACATTACTTTACACTAGCTCCTTTCACACAGCAATAAAATGACCAGAATGACTTTACCGGTAAATACACAAATATGCTGTTCACGCAAGCAACAGAGTTCTGGCTTTTTACTGGAAAGAGACTGTAATACAGTTCTTTGTTCAGGGAAGAAGGAGGCGGTAACCAGCGAACATTTGAAGGACTTTAATAAATAAACAAACAAAACAAAAGTAACGCGGGCAGCCCCACACGGACGACTGCCGCACACACACATAATAAAACATAAAACAAAACACAATGTAAAGTCCAGGCCTGGTCCTCTATCATTCTTCACTGGTGTCGCTCGTCCTTTTATGCCTCCAAGTTCCCGCATTAGAGGACTCAAGTGTGTCTCGCATGTGACGCTGATTCTCAAGTCTCAAGTCTCGCTCGCTCTTCCCACGTCTCTCGCTCATCCACCTCGCCACAGAGACCATTCACACATCAGCTCCAAAATACAGGTCAATTCTGTGATGTTAGTCAGAGATTGGAAGTGATCTTTAAACACTGCGCCGTTGTCTTCTGCTCGCATGAGGAGAAGCACTTTAGTTTGACTATCGGTTCAATTTGACAACATTTTTTGACATCTGAGTGAAAGGCACAAGGATCAAACAGAACGCGTTTTTGCGAAAAATAGTATCCAACTGCAGAGCTGCAGCGCTGATGAATGGAAAAGAAGGCAGGGTCTCAAGCGCGAAACATGGCGCAATTGTCAACGATGATCATCTTGTGCATATTTAGCCTACATTGAAAAACTATTAAAAAGCTTACGTCAGCACGTTCTGACCTCATACATGCTCATACCGGTAATCTTCATTCCGTGTTCACAAATGATCTCTTACTGGTAATTTACCAGCAAAGCCTGGGCTATTATCTCACCTACACCTACCCCTAACCCTGCCCATCAAACACCTCATTCCCACTGTTTATTTCCACATTTTCAATATTTTCTTAATTTTAATAATTTAAAATAAACACTATGAGTTCGGTAAAAGGCAGATTCGAACTTTTTCCACCTGGCTTACTGTCCACACCACCGAATGTATTGTCAGTGAGATTTGTTTTGTAATTTTGTCAGACTCAATGAGGTAATGGTGGACAGAGTTAGTGTAAATACCCTCTGCCAATAAGGCAGGCTATTTGCACATGGTGTGAATATAGGCCTACACTCCGAATATATGTTAATATCCTATTTTAGTTTTACATGACATTTATCAAAGTTACAAAGGTTGTTTTATCTACTGTACCTTAAAGACATATTAGGCAAAATAGCATAATCTTTTTATTTGTATTTTCTTAAAAAATAAAGCATTTTTAATTGTTTTAGTTATTTTTGTCCATAAAACTGAAAATGATAGCTTCTTTAGACCCTCATGAAGTTTTCACAAAAATATTAGATTTGACCATTTTATTACATATTAAGATGATTTGCTATTGTCAAATATTACTGTATAATGACAAGAAAACAATGACATTCATGATTTAAATCAAAATGCAAGGAAAATGTCTTTTTTTTTTTTTTTTGCTCGATGGTTACACTGGTTTACTTTTTGTTGAAAATGGTATCTAGATTTTTGTAATTCCTGAAACCGAATATATGAGCCTACATTTCTAACAACTCGGCACATGCTATTTAAACTATATTTTTGAAAGATTTTTTTTTTCTGTCTTTTTACTCATAGTTAATTTTCATTGACCCTGATATATGTGGACATTGAAGCATGTGTTCCTGCTACTGACATTATGACAGTTTCTAAACGACACCTTTTCAGCTTTGTTTTCCAATAAAATCAAGGAAAAAATCCTGTTTTCCATGAAATGTCCCATCTGCTTAAAAAAATTGGCATAAATCCATGTCAATGAAATTATTTGATACAATTTTAATTATAAGCATTTTCACTTAATATTGCAGTTTAGTGGTGGAAGAAAAGGGAAACTGTTATCAAAATGTAAAAGATCCATAGTTTGTTCTTCTTGCTGTTGCTTTCTGTTTGCATCATGACCTTTCTAGTGCCTGTGTGTGGAGAATTCCCTGCTTTCTGTCTTATTGCTGTCTAGCTGTGCGTCATGCTCTAATCCTTGTGAGGTCTATTGCAAATCAAAGGACCTTCTCTCTGACTGAACCAATTTTTTTTTTTTTGCCTTTGTTTGTAGTTTCTGTGTTTTACAGATTTCTAAAATCTTTATGGGTGCCATCAGAGAGCTGAGGGAATTTTACTGGCCTTGAGATGTACTTTGCGACACTGAGATCAGTTAAAAAATATAAGAACATACTGATGACAAATAGCACATATTGTTGAGAACCGAATGAACATATAATAGACCAAAACTAGATAGTGGTGGGGTGGGTGTGCTATACAATAAGGAAAAATCTTAAACAAGCTCAATCCTGCCTGTTCATTTTGAATGCTCACAAAATCACACGCATCACAGAACCACAGAGATTCAGGGGGCAGCTGTTGCATGCAGAGTCTGACATTCAGACAAAAGGTGTTACCAAACATGATTACAATGCATGATCACAAAAAAAAACAAAAAATAATAATAATTTGATTGATTGATAGAATTGATAAAAGAGGATTGTGGTTCGTTGATTTCCTCTACATTATGACGTCATTATTTATTATAGACAAAGCAATAATCATGTTGACAACAACATTAAAGGGACAATAATATAAGAGTGGCAACGTCAACGATAAAGAAAAATGTCTTTATCGTTGACGTTGTCACTCTTATATTATTTTCCCTTTAATAATAATAATAATAATAATAATAATTTGATTGATTGATAGAATTGATAAAATAGGATTGTGGTTGGTTGACTTCCTCTACATTATTTCGTCATTATTTAGGTTATTTTCAGGGCCTCAACATTAAAATCTCATACATTTTTAATAAAGGGAATACAAAAAATAAAAAATAAAAAAATAGATTCACTTTCATGTATATTTCCCCTTGTTTTACTCTATTCCTATAATACTTTGAGTTATTATGACTCTTGGGTAACACAATTTCGAGTGTCTAGTTAAAAATAAGACCAGATTTATGAATATAGACCATAAGGTTTAAGAGCTGCAGACATTTTTATTTGGGTATGTCGTTTTCAGAAAATTCGCAAAAATAACGATGCTGGTAAAGAGGTTAAAACACAGAAACTTTTGTGGGTGCATTATAATATTTACAATTAATTATAATTGCAAATTATCTGTTACATCTGGAATAGGTTGTTTGTCATGTTTTATAACAGGTGAAGTGAATAACACTAATTATCTCTTCATCATTCGAGGAGCACAACAACAACAACAGCGCAACAGCAAGTCTGATCCAAGGAGGCCCCTCCTCGCAACTTGCAGGACTTAAAGGATCTGCTAATAAAATCTTGGTTCCAGATAACACAGCAAACTTTCAGGGGTCTAGTGGAGTCCATGCCTTGACAGATCAGGGCTGTTTTGGCAGCAAAAGGGGGACCAAAACAATATTATTGGTGGTGGTTGAGGAGATTCCCCCCTTCTATATGTAAAACATCTTGAGTGCCTAGAAAAGCGCTATATAAATGTAACTAACTAAACTAAACTACAACTAAACAAAATAATATTAGGTCATATATGTGCAATAAGTCCATTCGTGAAATTTTCTCCCTGCAAATTATTACACAGTCAACTGTTAGTGTTAATATGACAAATGTGGAAGCAATTGGGAACAACAGCAACTCAGCCACAAAGTGGTAGGCCATGTAAAATCAATCGCGTGGGGTCAGCGTATGCTGAGGTGCACACTGCACAGAAGTAACCACATTTTTGCAGAGCCAATAGCTACAGACCTCCAAACTTTGTGTGGGCTTCAGATTAGTTCAAGAACAGTGCGTAGAGAGCTTTGTGGAATGTGTTTCCATTGCTGAGCAGCTGCATCCAAGCCTTAAATCACCAAGTGCAAGGCAAAGCATCAGATGCAGTGGTGTAAAGCACGCCGCCACTGGACTCTAGAGCAGTGTAGATGTGTCCTTTGGAGTGATGAATAACGCTTGTCTGGCAATCCGATGGGGTTCAGGGTTGGGCTTGGCCCCTTAGTTCCAGTTAAAGGAACTCTTAACGCTTCAGCATACCAAGACATTTTGGACAATTTTATGCTCCCAACTTTGTGGGAACAGTTTGGGGATAGCCTCTTTCTATTCCAATATGACGACGCACCAGTGCACAAAGCATGGTCCATAAAGACATGGATGAGTGAGTTTAGTGTGGAGGAACTCAACTGGCCTGACCTCAACCCAATATAACACCTTTGGGATGAATTAGAATGGAGACTGCGATCCAGGCCTTCTCGTCCAACATCAGGGCCTGACCTCACAAATGCGCCTCTAGAAGATTGGTCAAAAATTTGCTTCTAGATGTGCTTCTAGAAGATTGGTCAAAAATTAGAACACGTAGTAGAAAATGCAAACCACATAAACTGAAATGAGAACCGAAAAGGCACTGAACAAAACAGGGAATTTAAATACAAGACAAACATAATGACCGACAGGTGATAATTATATGGAACCATAGAAACAAACAAGGAGATAATTAGTAACAATTGAAACAGGAGCTAAATGGAGAAGGCAAATGGGAAACCTAAGACGGAGCTGCACGGAGCAAGCCGTGGGGGCAGGCCTGAGGAGCTGAACGACACTATAGTGGCACTGACAGATCCAGGGGACTGGACAAAACCAACGTAGGAGAAGGGACCAAGACATAGGGTGGGGACATCAGAGGAAGAAGATCTCTGGATGGGACTGGAGCCTCCAGGCAGCTGGACAGGACTGGGGAAGAAGGCGTTGACTCAAGGGTGGGGACTTGGGAGGAAAGTGGATCTGTGGACCACAGATCTATCAGGTAGTGATCTGTGATCTGCTCTTTGCTTCAACCCGGGGAAGACCCAGGCAGCTGGTACCGTCCCGGGCACCTTCATTGCCTCGCTGATGTAACCCGGAGAATCGCCCTGCTGTAGCCTCCACCACCAGTATTCCACCAGCACTCTGTTCTTGTAAGTGATGAGTCTCTGCAACACTGATAAGTCCATGTTAAAAACTCTTTAAGTCGGTTCTTCTGTAACAGCGGCCTGCAGCACACACAACAATAGAGTTCACAAACAAAGTCTTTATTTAAAATAACAAAGACCACATACAGGAGAAAATACAAAAACCACATAAACTGAAACGAGAACCAACAAGGGAATGAAAAAAACAGGGAGTTTAAATACAAAACAAACACAATGACTGACAGGTGATAATTATACATAACCATAAAAACACACAAAGAGATAATCAGTAACCAATGAAACAGGAACTAAATGGTGAAGGCGAAACTGGAACTAACAGAACAGAATAAAAGTCCATATTAGTTGCACTATAAGCACATGTTCCTTTACGTGCACAGGATCTTTTCATGTGGAATTCCTCATGTATCTGCAAACCAATACCTGCTCAAACATTCATGTGTGGTCTCTGAGCATGTAGGGAGGTCAGAGTTCACCTGTGTTTGCAAACAGATAATTAAATGAGCCTTCGACTCTCAAGATCATAATTCCTTTAGCATGGTCAAACAACCATGGCCAAATGGTGTACAGGTTTCAGTACACACGGCATGGTCTCTGCCTCTCGCATGTCATGCTTTTGATTCAGCTAAGAAAATAATAATGACTTATCTCTGGCTACAGTAAAAACTGTGTCATTCTGAGCTTTGCGTGGTGTGTACAGTCTCTCTGTCTGTTCTGTCCTGTGCTTGTAGAGACTGGCCCATCACATCAGCTTGACGTGATCCACCCTTGGGGAAAAACGCAGAACATTTATTTCACATCAGGCATTGGCACTGAGGTGCTTGTTTTCCATCGGCTGCTTTCTCCAGCTGGCCTCTTTTTTCCTCAATGTCTTCTCAAACTTCTGTACGTGTCCCCGAGTGTCAACTTCCTGGACAGAACTCACTGATCGACACAGAAAACAAAACTTTATATGTACAATATATGTAAATGAGCTCTCTCTTAGAAGTAGTAGTGTCTGCCAAGAACCTGACTCTCAGTGCAAATATACAATAAATACAGTACTATAAATCATATTTTTTTTATTATAATCTAAGTTCAAGCTGAAGCTCAAATATAAAACAGCAGAGCAGTTAATTTTTTTGGATGTAACAAATCAATGCAACAATGTTTGATTTAATACTTTTGCATATTTTTTTGTAAACAACATAAACTGTGCATGTGGTTAAATGACATTGAAATGAAAAGACCAGGCAAACTGACATCATTAGTGTTCTTCTGCTGCCATCCAATCTGAAAATAATTCAGATGCTTATTGAAATCCTGGATAGATAGATAGATAGATAGATAGATAGATAGATAGATAGATAGATAGATAGATAGATAGATAGATAGATAGATAGATAGATAGATAGATAGATAGATAGATAGATAGATAGATAGATAGATAGATAGATAGATAGATGATGGATAGATGGATGGATGGATGGATGGATGGGTGGGTGAGTGGATGATAGATAAACAGATAGATAGATAGATAGATAGATAGATAGATAGATAGATAGATAGATAGATAGATAGATAGATAGATAGATAGATAGATAGATAGATAGATAGATAGATAGATAGATTACTCTTACATTTTCTGTAGATTAGATAGATACTTCTGATAGATGATAGATAGATAGACTGTATTTAGTTTAGAATAATTTCATATAGTAGATTTAACGTAACCAGACGTCTAATTTTAAAATGTGTATGTTTTTAATGTAACCTCCTCCCTTTAAGTAACTTACCCAACAGTGATGACAATTAATGATTAAAAGGTTTACTTGCTTAATTTATGTTGCAACATGTTTATATAAAGGCAGAGATGATCAGTTTTGCTACTCTATGAACGGCTGTTGACTGACTGAAGCCCTGAGGGCGTCTCTCTGCAGGCGGCAACAACAAGCGTGTCCTGCCCTTACTCTTCATGCACTTTGCAATGGAAAAATAGTTTACTTTTGCAAGAGAACAGTAGAAGAAAAAAATGTATCCTGCTTTCCAGAAATTAAAAGATATATGCATAATACAATATATTGGTCTGCATGATGACAAAAGCATCAGTCCTGTGTAATGTGTGCTTTTCTTCCTTCCTGCTTTTCATGCAAAACAGATGAAATGTGAAAGCTGGTATGCAGGAATGTTAACATCACTCTTCAGCCACTTCTATAATTAAGTTCTTTATTGTTTTACAAATATTAAGTTATCCACAAAATAAAATAACTTATATATTCAAACTTAAAAAAATTAAACCATTTCAAATTATACCATTTCAAATAAAAAAAATGCATATTATCGCGTTCACCCCGCACAGTATTTCATGTCAGTCATTTCTCCAGGATAATTGGTCTAAATGTGCAAACAA